>JAMXBB010000005.1:97899079-98508681 GCA_024138015.1 Lumnitzera littorea | reverse complement strand
ATAAGTAATATATACTTATATATATACATTTTTTGTATGTGAATATATATATATATATATACTTTGTATTTTTTTATACATACACACCTATACGATCATTTTACATACATATATATATATATATACACTAAAAATACTTAATATACATAAGGTTATACATGAATACATATGCATATAGATATCACATCCATATATTTATATTTTTATATATTAAAATACTTAATATGCATAGTGTTATACACACATATATATATATCGAATATACATCCTAGGTTAGTATTTTTGTATTTTATACATACATATAATTTCGGTGACATAATATACTTATAACATGTAATAAAAATCATACCACCCTAATTATACATATAGTATACATGTGAATACATATATAGATATACATATCCATAGTCATTTATACTACTTATTAAATATAATATGTATATATACATGAACACACTCTAATATTTATACACTTATGAATGTTTATACATAAATAAATACAAATCCTATATATATTTCTAATACATACCTTAGGTTACATATGTATATGAACACATAAAAATATTTGATACAAAATAAACATAATATACATACTAGATACTCCTCTTGGAAGTATCTTGATTAAGTAATCCCAACCTTTTCTTCTTCTTCTTAATTTGCTTGTCTTTTGAATTTAAAAAAAAATTAAGAAAAGAAAAGGATATTTTACGGTTTGAAAGAGGAAGAAAATAAGAGGAATTTGTGTGTTTGTTTTTGTTGTTTTCGAGACGTGTTGGATGCAAAAGAGCAATAGTTGAACTTTATGAACATAAAACAAAAAGAAAAGAGAAAGAAAATCAAAGCAAGATATGTTATTAATTGAGATAAGATATGTTTTTATCTAACTTGGCCTTTGGCTCATTATTTCCACATGATAAAATTCCTAAAGCTACACATGTCCACTGAAATGTTCTGGAATTTGTAGGACATGGCCAATAAAGAGAAATAAAAATCTAGAGGAGAAAGGAAAAACAGAAAAGAAAAGAAAGGAAAAAGGAAAAACATAAATAAAAATATTAAATTTTTCTAAATACAAAAATTATAAATTTAGTATTTATAAAATAATATTGAAATTTTATAAAAATTTATTAATATTGTTATTACCGATTACATTTATAATATTTATGAGTTATCTCAACATGTTCATTAATAATTTTATGAGATTACGTGTTTTGATCAATAATTATATTTTTTTAGGGTTTTATTATTATTAAGGTAAATTTATTCATTTTGTAAGTCTAAAGTCATAGTTTTAGGGTTTTTGTCAAGTTCGAATTCGATTTCGGATATTTACGCGTACTTAGGGTTAGGGTTTTCATATGCGATTTAGATTTTGATCGAATTTTTAGGGTTTTTATTATTAATACTATATTCAATTTCATAATTTAATAAAATAATTTATCTTACTTAATCTCATTGACTTGTAAGATTATCTAGAGTACTCAAGTCTAATTTAAGGTTAAGTTTGATAACTTTACAGGATTTACAATTGGACGAATAAAATAATCCCAATTCTGTAGTTCCCTTTAAATGCTTCAAAAGATGAAGAGCTTGTTGCATGTGATTAATAGAAGGACGAGATAAAAACTGACTCAGCTTATGGACGATAAAAGAAATGTTAGGCCATGTAATGGTTAAGTACAAAAGTCTACTAATAACTCATCTATATGGTTGTAGATTTGCGAAAAACTCATCTTGGCAAGAATGAACATCAAAACCAGCACTTAAAGGTAAAACAACAAGTTTGTAACCATTGAAGCCCGCATCAGTCAACAAATCAAGGATGAATTTATGCTATAGTAAAATAATGCCTGAGGAAGTACGGCAAAGCTCAAGACCAAGGAAAAATCGTGCATGGCCAAGATCTTTAATAGTAAAGGTTTCATGAAGTGAATGTTTCAAGGCCTAAATAGCTATTTCATTTGTGCCTGTAAGAAGCATGTCATTCACATACAATAAAACTACTACAAAACCATTACCTTGATACTTGAGATAAAAGAAAATTTGAAATTTCTCTATTCCATTGTCGTGACGCTTGTTTAAGACCATAAAGTGATTTCTTAAGTTTACAAACTTGATGAGAACCAACTTTAGTGTACCCTTGAGGAGGGAGTATATAAATGTCTTCATCCAATGAATCATGTAGAAAGGCATTGTTGATGTCAATTTGATGTAAAGGCTAATTATATGCAGCCATAAGAGCTAATAAAATCCAAATAGTTCCTATCTTAGCAACTGGTGAAAAAGTATTACGATAATCAATGGCCTTAACTTGTATATACCCTTTAGCTACAAGTCTAGCTTTATAACACTCAATCGTACCATTAAGCCAATACTTAATCTTGTAAACCCATTTAGATCCAATCAGTTTCTTTCCTTTAGGAAGTTTAGTAACTTCCCATGTGTCATTAAGCTCTAATGCATCTAGTTCCTTTTCCATGGCATTTACCCATTCTTTATGCTTACATGCTTGTGAATAAGAAAAAGGTTCTTCAATGTTAAGAAGATTTGCTAAAGAGATCACATAATTAGATGGAAAATCACAAAAGGTCTAGGAAGATAAAAGAGGATAAGGTGTTGATGAAATGAAAGAAGGTACAGTTGCGGTAATGGAAGAGTAAGAAGAGTGATTGGTGTCATTGCTTATGGTGACTACACTTCTAATAGAGTATAAATAATCTTGTAGCCATGATGGAGGTTTATGAGCTCTATTGGAATGCCGAATATTAGTAAACGATTGGTTATCATGAGAAGAACAAGGAATGGGAACTGGACAACGGTCATTAGTATTGTTAGGATTAGAAATAGAAGGAGAAGCATCATTGTCAGAATTAGCAACAGTAGGAACAACAATATCAGCAGAAAGATTAGAAGAGGATTGAGGCATAATGTTAGTAGTGGAAAATTGTGGAAAAGACATATCACCTACAACATAAGTAATAGATTGTGGAACTGAAGAAATTTTAAAGTGTGAAAAGGAAACACATGTTCATGAAAAACAGTATGTCGACTGATAAATAATTTCTTCTCACACAAATCATAAAGCTTATAAGCTTTTTGCTCATGTACATAACCAAGAAAAATGCATCTTTGAGCTTTAGAATCAAATTTATCTTTGTGTGGATAAAGAATAGGTGTATAACATAGGCATAAAAAAACTCTCAACTGTGAATAAGAGGGTTTATAACCAAACATCAGTTCATAAGGGGTTTTCCATTGCAATTTAGATGTTGGCATGATGTTAATGAGGTATGTGGTTGTAAGTACACATTCCCCCCAAGAGGATGTAGGTAAATTGGCTTGAAGTTTCAAGGCTCTAGCTATTTCAATCAAATGCCTATGTTTTCTTTCAACTTGACCATTTTGTTGTGGTGTATAAAGGGTGTTTTTTTGATGAATTATTCTTAAGTTATGTAACATGGTTTGACAGTCATGTAAGTGAAATTCTGAACCATTATCTAATTTGAGAACTTTAGGAATAGCATTAAACTGACTTTGAACAAGTTTGATTCATAAGATAAGTTCAAGTAGAATGAGTGAAATCATTAAGAATGGTTAAAAAAATATCTAGTACCAGATAATGAAGCAACTAAATATGGTCCGCAAACATCTACATGTATCAATTGAAACATGAAAGAAGAATAATTAGAAGATCTAGTAAAAGGAAGATGATGAGCTTTAGCTTTATGACATATGTCACACACATATTGTTGCACATTTAAGTGTTTTTGTAATCCTAAGTGTTGAAGTTTGGTAAAAGACACATGACCCTATTGTTTGTGAAGTAAAGAAACTTTTGCATCAGTTTTACAGGAGTGATCGACTGATGAAACAAAAGAAGTACTCAAATATGAAACATAAGAACCAAGTGTATGAGAAGGTGAAATGTATAAACTAATAAAGGCAGTCACCACAACAACAATATTATTGTTGGCTTGGTCTTGAAAAAATGAAGGATTTTTGGTCAACTTTAGCAATTAACTTGTCATCCTGTGACAATTTAAGCACAAACAACATATTATGTGAAAATTCAAGCGTAGGACATTTGTAAGAGTGAGATGGGAGTTAATATGTGTTGAACCAACCAATTGTACATACTTAGTTAATCCATCTGGTAGTCAAATCGAAATGGGTTGATTTAAGGAATGAACATCAGTTAGGATAGAATGAAAAGTTGTAATGTGATTTGTAGCACCCAAATCAACAATCTAAGAACATTGACTCTTACTTAGTACATTTAAGCATAAAGATGAGACATTACTAGAAAAATGAACTAAGTTAACCAAAGCTTTTGACTTGCTCTACATTAGCTTCATCATCTTTAAGCTAATAGATTGTAGTAATTGTGGATCTACAATTGTTCCTGCAAAAACATTAGTTGAATAGCTAGCCATATTGTTAGAAGAATAACTTGTATTAGCAGTAGATCCTATTGTGTCTAAGACTGAAAAATCCAAAGTTATATTGCAATTAGATTTAGTAGCAGTAGTAACACAATTCGTAGTAGCCTTTGGTTTTATAGTATTCATTCTCTTCCCTTTATACTACTTTAGGTACCCAGTTAATTGGAAACAACAGTTAATGTTGTCACCTTCTGATTTACAATGTTTATGATAAAGTTTTCTCCCTTTCCTTCAGTCACCAAAGCTTTTACAGGTAGAAAAATATTTTACTCTATTAGTATTATATGCTGAAACCTCAAGATCAACATTAACAACACTGGTAATTTGTTTCTGCCCTTCAACCTATTGAACCAAAGAGTAGGCCTTGTTTACACTTGGAAGTAGATCCATTGAAAGTATTTGATTTCTAACCATCTCATATCCTTCATTAAGGCCCATTAGGAACTGAATTAATCGAGTTTCCGACTCAAATTCAACTATTCTTTCTTTTAATTGACATGTACAATAGTCTAGTTGCCCACAACTACATGTAAGATAAGCATGAAGCACCTACAATTCATCCCAAAGTCGTTTAAGTTTGTTAAAATATATCCCTACTAATTGATTCTACTGTTTAAAATTACTTATCTCAAACTAAATTTAAAAGATTAGGGGTCCATTACATTGATCATACTATTCGAGCACCTCTTTCCATAATTCTTCTACAAATTGGGCATAGAGAAAATTTTTAAAAATATCACTAACCAATAGAGTTTAACAACAAACTTCTTACCATGTAATCACTTCTTTCTCATCAAACCAAATCAGCGAATTAGCATTAGGTTTAGTAATTGTACCATTAATGAATCCAAATTTAAGTTTAGCTCCATGTCCCATTTTAATCGAATGGCTCTAAGTTAAGTAGTTCTTACCATTGAAAACAATGTTTCCTATCACTAAGTTAGGGTTTTCTATGCTTGACAAAAATAAAGGATTAGAAACAGTTTGATTTGATGACGTACCTATTGAATTCATATTCATGATTAGAGGATAAATAATGGATGAAAGCACTTACTTCCCAAGCTCTGATACCATGTGAAGCTACCTTGAACAATTACTTGAAGAACTTAAGAGTTTAAGAAATAGAGCAAGATGATGAATTGAGTTTTTTTTTTTGAATGAAACTATCAGTCATTCAATTTGATCAGAAAACAGAAATGTAGTATTTATATCCACTACTTTAACTAACTACTAAAATATAGCTAATAGAATAAATACATGTGGACTAATCAAGAAAATACATGTGGCAATATATTCTCATAATGCTATTGCTAGATAAATTAAAAAAAAAAAAAAGTAAGTAGGTAATATACTTCAAAGTTTACTTACTTTTGGTATCACCCTTCTTCATTGAGGGTGTGCCATATAGGAAAGTGAACCAACATGTGGTTCTATATGTTTATTTACTTTCCTATGTGCCATACCATCAATGGAGGGTGTCACCACTTATTAAATTCAAAGCAATACTATATTTTCTTAGTTCAAAATTAAAGTGTGTTTTTATTAATAATGCTAGCTACTGTTAAATTCATAGCTTTTGTACTTCATCAATTTTGGGGGTGTATGTGTGTGTGGAGAGTGGTTAGGGGGTTGTGTTTTTTTTCTTTTTAAATTTCTAAATTGTCTTATATCTATAATTAATTGTATTAAAAAATTATTTATTAATAATGAAAAATTCATTTAAAAGGTTAAATAAGTAAAAATAATTAAGATATTATTTCGATATTTATTTAAGATTCTAAACGCTTTAATAGTATACATATGCATACATATATATATATATATATATATATATATATATAATGAGAAGCATGAGGCTAAGAGCTATTTGCAATTTGCTAAGATTTATTTTTGAGGAATATGAGATTAATCGTACATCCATAAATATTGCAAAAAATAACAAAATATGCACATTTGATTTCTACCAAAAGGCTACATTACATCTTCAAGGAATAATAATGTTATGTTTATTCAAAATAGCGATCTACACAAGAGAAGCTTCCTCTGTTGCTTTAATTATTGCCTTTAAAATGGCTATAGTTAAGGTGCATATAAGTTGATTTTTTTCTTTTCTTCCTCAATCCCCTTTTTATAGAGATGTTTTTTTTTTAAGATACATATTTGGTCATCTTATGATGGTTCACTTTTACAAATTTATTAATTTTCCATCTAAACTTAACTTTAATTTTTAGTACATATTTATATTTATATGTAATGTAACTTACATGACATACTTACTTTGTATGTATAGGTTGTAGAGAGAGAAAGTGATAAACAATAATGGTAGGGATGAATTGATGTATTTTATGCATTAAAATCCTAGAAATCATGCTTTTTAGGAGTGAAGTTTTTCTACTTTTATCAACTAAACTTGTAGGGAATCAATTTTTTATGATCTTTCTTTGTTGAAAAAAAAAATGTTCGTTATTTCTATCATTTACATTTTCCATTCAAGTAATTCTTTTTTTTTTCTAATTAATTTATAATGTCTAAAAATTCAAATAATAAATATGGATAGAGTTGGAATATGCTTATATCTATACAAGCCACACTTCTCCATAATGTCTATTTTGAGATTACTTGCTTCTTTGGAACTATGTAAGAACCCCAATGCTTTAATGCATTATAAGGGGGTAACCCATATTGCTAACTTTTGATGACAACAACATCAAAAATTAATATCAAAGTAGTAATAATTTAAGCTTAAAAGTAAAATGTATAGCAAAATTTTAGAGGACTGAGTTTATTTATATGTAGGCAAAATAAGTAGACCTAATATGTGAGCATGAGCACAATTGGGCTTGTTCCATGAGTTACCTAAGCATAGGCATGCGAAAATGTAGAAGGCATAAGCACACTTAGGCTTAGGCCTAGATACACTAGGTACGATTGATAAAGTTGGTGGGGTATCTAAGCACCGCAAAAATTTGTAGGTAGTATGAAGGGTTTTTTGTTGTGAGGAATTTAAATAAAAATAGTACTTTAAGTAGTTTTAACTAAGTGGAGTATTTAATATATTAATTTATTTATTTAATTAGTTCTTTTTTTATTCATAATTACTTGTAAGTAATTTTAATTTTAATAAATTTATTAAATATGCAAAAAAACATAATGATTATTTAATTTAGTTATGTCATATCATTTAACCAATTATGTTGTTGCAATTTGAATAAGTAAATTGAGTAAGATTTAAATGAATGATTTAATACACATAATTTATTTACATAGATTTGTTTTAAGTGAAAAAATGAACAAATTAATCCATTTAAGTAATGCCATTTATTTAAATCAAATTAGCTTATTAAATATAATTACCAATTAGATTATTGGAACAAATTAGCCAAAATTATTTAATTTTACTAATTTAAATTAGGTATATGTACACCAAAAGTACAAAATAGTTTCTTGTAGCAAAATGACATGAGATGCCAATGGCTTTGTAGTTTAATATTATGAATACTAGTATCTTATGTCAGATGGATTAGATTTGAATCCTTACTCCTTTGTAGGAAACAAAAAAAAAAAAAAAAAAAAGACATGAGATTACAATTGCATTGGCATGAAGACAAAATGTTAGATGATGCATTGTAGCCAAATACTTAAGATGCTACATCCATTGATATACTCTGATAAAGACCTTACTTGTCTACCTAAAGATTCAAGATATCTTCATTTGGATTTTGGGAAATTTTCCTTTACTTGTAATAAATAATCATAGAGGGTAAAGAGTAGTTAATAACTAATTACTTGGTTAATATTAATTAGATCGGTTAAATAGTCGTTATTTGATTAGCGTAACTAATCTCTCAATGTATTTTTAGACAAGTGTTCAGATTATGTTTAAGTCAATTAATTTGATAGTAAATAACTAAGTTAGGATACTTAAAAGTTGAAGCCTCTAATATAATATATAAAAATAGACCAACAAGTCTTCTAAAAGTAAATAAACATATGACCTAATCAAGATTCCTTGTCCTCATCATCTATCCACCTCATTTCCCTTTCCTCGATATGGAATTGCATCACAACCTCATCTTCTTCTTCACAACCAAAATTTGATTCTACACCCCCTTACCTCCTTTTTTGAGCATCCTTCCAATCCTTGAGGTATATAGTTGCTTCAATGATTTCAACTTTGAATTGAAAATAGTAAGGGATAATGACTAACTCTCTCAAGCTAAAAGCAGATTCAAATATACAATTGGAACTGGAAACACCAAAATATCCCCTATCACAAATGATAAGGTCAATATTATGTAGGATTTTACTACCCAGCATACGATGACATTTACATCTACCTCATCTTCCCTTAATTATTACATCTAGTATTTTATTGAAAATTTCATTGGAATTGTCATTGGTGGTCCCCATTCTTTTGCTTATTTGGGCGATCTATCTACTCCTTTTTGAAGCCGAAGCATGAGAACTGCGAGCATGACTGTTGGAACGTACTACTTGGGTCGATTGTTACGTCCCAGACTTGTAATACATGAACATGGCTTTAAGCACACCTTCGACTTTTATGTTAAGCTTAGCAACTTTATTAAGCATAGCATAGACTTTCATGTTAAGCTTAGCATCTTTATTTGTAACATTGCCTACATTAACATTTTGGATAAAATTCCTCAAGTAGATTATAAACATTGAGAAACTTATATCGTAGATCTGACATTGTTACAACATAGAACGAAAGAGGAAAAGGGAAAAGGTAGGCAAGCAATTTAGCCTTTTATCATTGCAATGGTGGGGATGAGCAATGGCTCTTTTGTAAAATTTGAGATAAATAAACAATGTTAATAAGGTTTAGAAGTATAGGATTGCTTATAGGATAATAACAGCTAGATAGATAATTTTTTAGTTGTATGAAGGTGTCAAGTAACATGCACATGCTATTTGTTTTCTTCCAATCCATTGTACAAATCATCTAAGCTTGGGCTCTTAAGGTACCTTATGATAGACGTAGGAGATGGATAATAGATGGAATGTAGTTATGGCCTTCTAAACCTACATTAATAATTAGTTGCATGTTAAGTATCATACTAATTTAAGCATATCTTTAAATAAGCATTACATACTACAAATGTAATAATAATATGAAATAATACTAACCCTTAAGATTTATCTACATTTCATGTATGGAGTTTTAGCATGTTATGTAGTCATGAGGTAGGATTTATCTATCGTTGATCAAACTAGATCTTAAATGTGATCCAATATCTCATAGGTAGCTACATTGTGTGGGATGTGAGTACATTGGTGCTTAAATGGTAAATATATATATATATATTGATTATTAGGCATTAACATAGGTATGTCTCGGCTAACGTGCTCACATTTTCCCTTAACCAGAATCTATAAAAGGGAGTCTTCTCCTCCTAACATGCCCACTACATCTCAAACATGTCGACATTCACTAAAAAAAAAAAGCTCTTGCATCTTCTCCTATTTCTTCATTCTCTTAAATTCTATATTAACTCACCCAACATTATCAATGTCACTACCACATGGCTTAAAACCAACAACTTCACCGAGGAAGATCTTTGGCTTATCAAGACTATTGCCCATAGAGAACGAATTAACATTGGCAATGTTGTAAGTGATTATCTCTATCGAACACATGAATTTAGGGATAGTCACTTAGGATATAAGCGTTTGATCACATATATGCTCAAATTCAAAGGGATCAACTTGGTTTCTTATTCAATGAACAAATCCAAGACATTAAGGCTTAGCATATTGAAAATGGAGTTGAATACTGAAAAAAAAATGTGGAAACTAAGGCATGGTTCAGGGTTAGACGTCAGTTGCATCTACACTAAGAATAGGAACAAGAAGAAGATGAAGATCTAGCACTTGGCGTACTCTTAGATTGGTAAGGTGAACAAGCTCAACGATAGCGACATAATCTAAACAAGGATAAGGATTTGACATGCAACAAATATGCCTACAACTAACTTAAATTTCATAAAGATAGATAGAACATGGCAATAGATTAAAAGAAATGTGGCAATGATAGATTACGCAAAGTTAAAGACTTGACCAAATGTAAGAGTGACATATACTAATGTGGGAGCAGCAAAAAGCATACTATTGATACATTGATTTTGATTTTCAATGTCAACAGCAATAACCTCCTCCTAATCCTAATGGTGATCAAGGACAACGACAATGATTGACTTCTCTATCTATACCATTCTGAGATATTTAGGCTTTCATATTCTTATTATGTATTTTCTTATATTTTTATGTCATTGTAAATTTGTCAGATTTCGATTATTGTAACTTCCTTCTTTAATGAAATGTCCATTTAAATTTATTCAAATATCCTTTTTAATTTAATGAAATGTGCTTGTAGTTTTCCATTTAATTCATTTGTTTTACCTCTTCATTTTTTGTTCCATTTTTTATCTTACATTAATAGAATGTCAAATTAGAACCTAACTTAACGTAATATATTAATTCCTAGACAATCAATTAAATGTAATATGCTAATTTCTAGACAATCAATTAAATGTAATATACTTTCAAATATATGCTATTGCTAAACAATGAATATAGAATATACACAATACACATTTGTTATACCTTATATATAATATAGTTATCTACTTATTACATGTACATAAATATGTTACACGTTCATACTTATATGTTATATGTACATATGTGTTATAATTATACGTATGTACTTATGTATATATATGCTATATGTATGTACATATACACACTTTATGATTGTAACATGTATTAAGTATATATGTAATACATATATAAATACACATATAGATGCTTTACAAACATAATACATATTATGTAAAAACACACACACACACACATACATATATACATATACATATATATGCTTTACGAATGTAATTAGGCCTATTACGTAAACACACGTATATACTTATATGTATTTATGCCTTATGAACATAATGCATATTACGTACACATAATTATGTTTTTCAAAATTGATTTTTTTTTTTTTTGCTTATTCTATTTTTCTACCATAATTATTTAATTTAGTGTATTAATATATATTACTAATATAATACGTGCAGATAAATGTTCCAAACTCTACGAAATATATATGTTACATAATACTTATCCCATTTATAAGCATGCAAGCGATATGTAGGTAGCATGTGAATAAATGGGTTGCATGTGGACTAACACGCGAAGGTAAATGGAACATGAGCACATAGGTTACAGGCACTCAAGCATGTTGGCTTGGCATACAAATTACATAAATGTACTAAACAGGTAATTTTTACGTAGGTAGAGGCACGCAGACTGCCCATTTACCATGCCTACACATAACAACTTAACTTTTCAAAATACTCATTAGTTCTAAGGTAGTTATGGCATTAAGGTGATATCAAGACATACAAAAATGTGAACAGTTGAAATACAGAGCAGAATTTACTTATTTCGAAGCAAAAAGTTGTTCATGATGCAAAAAATACAACATAATACAACTCTATTTCATGAAAAAGATGTAAAAGGTTTGAAAATATATGACAATTTGAGCAGCATGAGAAGGAATTAGTATAGCTTGACACAGCTTGATAAAACTATAATTGTCCAATAAGAGATTCGCATTCTCACACCTGACATCACTGACCTCTTTTTTTATAGAAGAGTTGGTTATGTGGCATTCAATAAAGGGTAAATATTTTGTATATTGTTATTAGAGCTAAACCAATGATTAGCTCATAGGTCTTCCGTACATATCAAATGAACAATGGATACTGAAATCGAATTCCCTCTTTGAAAAGTAACTTGCTTGAATTTGATTTGTTAAGTATCTAAGTAAGATGTTTGATCACTACTGTGAATTTCCACTTGTCAAGGAAGGGCATTTATCAAGATTGCATACCTCAGAAGAGCTGTAGCATAGAAATGTTCTTAGGGATGAAAAGGGTTACCTCCCATCAAAATTACCTTTGTTAATTTTTGGTCTGCTAATTTAGGATTTCATCTAAGTTTGAATCTTCATTTTGATTTGGACATCGGATTAGGTGCTTAACTTAGTGATAGCTAATTCATTCCATATGCTTCGACAACTATGCTTGAAGGCCATATCATTTAATATTAGATGCAACAATGCATATGAACTTACATGTTTACACGTAGTATGTAGTAAATGCCTCATAGGTGTCGAAAATTATAACTGCCCCCTTCATGTGATATTATTAGTTTCTGCAAGAGCTAAAAAGAATTATCCCAATGATGTTGATTTCATGAACATTTATTTAGATGTAATGTAGTGAGTAATAACCTAACAAGGATATTCATACTCTGATGATGAATATTTGATGAAAGTAAAAATGCTATGCCTATCACTACTTACCTCCTTATGGGAGAAGGTGATTTAGGTCTTATATGTAGGTCGTTTAGGAGAGGAGGCCATCTAGAGCGGTAAGACAAAATCTTGGTGTTGTGACTCGAAGATGGCACCTAGTAAGATTATCTAAAATTTTTATACGACGTATGCATCCATGATATGAAAACCATCTTATAAGTTAAAGATTGCAAGACTTTAAACAATAAATCACTAAGATTTTTGATTTTTTAATTAATTAACTTATTATAAAATATAAATGACTATGGATATTCGATATTTCACAATCCACTAGAACTGTAGAGAATCGGTTTCCCCTACTAAATGCTAAGATAAGATAAAACTTAATAATTTATAAGAAATCATATATTGTATATAATCTTATGTAAATATTTTCTATATCAATTGTTTCTAATCAACTATATACATTTCAATCAACTCTAACATTATCAAACTTATTTTTTGTTTATACTTTACTCTCAAGATATTCCCCAATCCTTACTTAAAGGAACTTGTAAAAGAAACTATAGGAAAGTGAGTAAACCACGGCTTAGTGCGTTTGTTCCTCATTGCTACCTTTCAAACAAGTTATCAAACATTATTAGTACCTATATAATCTATCTATAAGCGAAATGAATGTATATGCAGTAAATGCAAGCAACACATCCATAGGAGTTTAGAACTATAGAACATGTAGATTTATGTTGTCTATATGTTGATTATCCTTCATACTTACCCGTACGGAGTACTTCACCTTAACCATATGAGGTTGCCTGATGGCACCATCCCTTCAAACAGAACTTGACTATTACCCAGTAGGGAAACATTAATCAAGATAGGTAGACCCCAACTAAGGTTATCCATCGGACATATCCAAGGCCCTTTGGGCACGTAAAGTGAGTCCCCTTACTATTAAAATATATCTAAGGCTCTAGGGGTACAAATATGCTAGTCCTCTCACAATTAATTGGAGATATTACGCTAGTTTTGACTTAACAATACAAATATCATTAATAAGCACTACGAGCCTTTACAGAAATCATACAAAATATATTTAAGATTAGAAAAATGTTTTCAAAAAATATTTTCTCAAAAATCTACAAAGCTAGTACTCTCCATCAATATACCAATTGCGTCATAGACATGCAACAAATATAACTGGTTATTTTAGTCGAATAGTTATATTTATCAATTTAAGAAAGTGATCACATGGATAATAATATACAAAGTAATCAATCATTCGACAAACAATTAGTATGATCCAATAAGTAGCATATAGTATCAAGTAGTAGGCAAATAATAGAATATTAAAACTCCCTCACCTGGGTTAATGCCAACTTTCTCAGCCTTTGAGAATTTTAGAACTTAATAATCGAATATTTAAAAGATAAAAAAGCTTATAAATATTCTGAAAACTAAGTTCCCAAATTAATTAAATATCTATCATTATTTGCTTAGTTTCCTACTATAACCCAAGTATGACATAAATATAGTTTAACTTAAATCTTCTACTTATTTTTCTTGATTTATCTTAAATTTTAAATCGTATATAACTTTTTCACTTTATCTCCGATTCTTATGAACTGATAGTCCATTTTTATCATTTTTAGACATACTTTTACGTAACGGGGTTTGTTTTAGATATTGTAACCCGCATTTTCAATTATGATGTAAAAATATTACGAATTTTTCCATTTTGACTTAAATAATTATAATTTACTATTTTAAGCTTTTATTTACTTATTTATGAGCTAATAAATATCTAATGCTTATATTTTATATTTTTCTTATTTTTTTGAGTTCATTTTATCATAATTCCGTATTTTACTATTTTTAAGGTATAAAACTTATTTATTTCATTTTTTGACTATTTTAATAATTTTCTAATTAATTAATTATTTCATTTTTACTTTAATTACGATTTTTAAATAAAATTAATTATGTGCTAACGTGGTAACATAGATAAGTGCCACGTATCATTTTTTGAAATTTGTATATTTTCAATATTTTTCTTATTTTCTATTTTTACGTAATATATATTATTGTATTTATTATTATATTTTATTAAATTTTGTAAATTAATTATTTTCTAATTTTTTTAACTCACGGCACATATATTTATATATATATATATATATATATATACTTCCTTGTTTTATTTATTAATTTATTATTATAGTATATTTTACATGTATTAATTAAATATAACCGTATATCTATAAATAATATATTATTGATATACATATTTTATATGTATATGAATACTTATATAATATAATAATATAATCATAAATATACTACATAGCCTATACGTATGTGTATATATATATATATACTTATATTTTTATATTTTATACACATATACATATATGGCCATATTTACATATATATATATATATTGAAAATACTCAATATATATAATATCATATACAAATACACATGCATATACAATCACATCCATAGATNTACACGTGCATATACAATCACATCCATAGATATATATATATCTATATATTGAAAATACATAGTATAAATACTATTGTATACACATATATATATGTATCGAACATATAACTATTATATATATACTATACTATATTAGTATTCTTGTACTTTATACATACATAAATATATATATTTTCGGTGACATGTTGTACATATATATATGTGATGAAAATTATACAAATATAATTATACACATATTATACATGCATATACATATGTACATATACACAAAGTCCTTTATATTACATATTGTATAATTAATATAACATGTATGTATACATGAACATACTTTAGTATTTGTACATATGTAAACATGTATACATAAGGAAAGGAAAATTTCACACATATCTTTATTACATAATCTTATATTACATAAAATTTTTACTAAATAGATGTATGTACAAAAATACATAGAGATGATTATTACAAAATAAAAAAAAAATAATATACATACCATTTATTTACTTGACTTAGTAATTTGATGAGTATTTGATGGCAAAGCTTCTTCTTCTTCTTGATTATTGAAATATGTAGATGAAAAGTAAATCCCAAATGAAAGAAAAAGGCAAGGGTCTTCATGGTTTGAAATAGAAATACAGAAATATGTGTATGGTCTTGTATTTGTGTTTTGAAGTTGAAAACAAAATAAAGGGTGCTTTGTTTCTAGCTGATCGTGAGCTTGGTAGGATAAAAGAGAGAATTTCAATGAATAAAGAAAAGAAAAAGAAAAACAAACTTGTGATAAATTGATTTGATAAGACTTTGTTTGATGTAAACAATTAGCACATGGTGAATTAAACATACACAAAAGTCCACTGAATTGCACTTCCAAAAGTTAACGTGGTAAGGGGAAAAATTAGGGGAAGAAAAAGGAAAAGGAAAGAGAAAGGGAAAGAAGGAAAAGAAAAAGGAAAAGAACAATTAGAAAAATTAGAAAATTTTAAGTATAAAAATTATAAATTTACTAATTTTGAAAGAATATTGGGATTTTATAAAATTTATTAATTTGATTGTTACCCATTATGTTAATAATATTAATGAGTTATTTCAACGCGTTTGTTGATAATTTTACGTGATTTTATGTATTGGCTGATAATTGTATGCTAGTAGGTTTTTAATGTTTTTAGGAACTAATTATTTATTTTATAAGCTTAAAATTATTGTTTTAAGATTTTTATCAAGTTCGGGTTTAATCTCGAGTGTTTATACGTATATAGGGTTTAGGGTTTTAATGTGCGATTAAGATTTCAATAATATGTTTAGGGTTTTTATTATGTATAATATATTCAAATTTATAATTTAATAAAATTTTTATCTTACTCAACCTTATCGACATATGAAGTTATCTATAGTACTAAAGTTCAATTCTATTCTCAAATGGTTAAATTCTCGGGGTTTAGACTTTGGTACATAGGAGAGATATAACTGCTTAAGGGCTCATAAAAGTCGAGTGATGTAGAGGAATTGCCAAAACACTATATAGGTCAATCACAAAATGTTGGATCGTATATGCCACTGGTATTTACGAGGAGAGTTTTCCACGGATTTCGTGGTGGGCTCCCACATAGCAAGGAGTGGGATGTTGTGGTGCATAGATTCTTGAAGATGACGCATTTTATTCCATATTCCAGGACTGTAGATTATAGTTCTGTTGCTAGACAATTTGTCATGGAGGCTGTGAAACTGCATGGGTTCCCTTGGTCGGTCATTTTGGAACCGTGGCGATATGTTGTCGAACCATTTCTGGCAGGTTTTGATGAAGAATTCTTATTCTTCTTCAAACTTTTGTAGTACTAAACGTCTACAAATAAGTGAAATAGATTAAGGTAGTTAACAAGGTATTGGATAATTTAATTGGAAGCATTTGTGTAGATTAAACGAAATCAGAAGGATTTTGCTATCTTGTCAAGAGTCTTGATCTACATATTGCCGTTACGTCTAAGATATTGCCCCACATATGATTCTATTTACTTATGTCGGTCTTCCCTTCCTGATATAATTTCATCATTGCCCGTGTAGCGATTGTGTCTTCAAATCACCTTTCCAGAGTGTGGATGGACATCACATATTTTTGCAGGAGCAGATCCTAAGGAGATCCTACTTCCTCGTAAACCTTAGTTTTTCCGAAGAGCAGGCCTAGTCTTCACCTTGAATTATTAAAAATGTGCAGAATTTTGTGACAAGTACTGCTATCACAATCAAAATATTTCACATCAATTTGATATATTTTGTTTCCAGTAAAAGAGGTGAAAGTTGATGAAGGATCAAGCATTGTCTTGTAGGAGAATGGACATAAAATAACTTTTAACTTCCAGTTACAAAGAATTTACATTCAAAAGGTAAAAAATAGGCTAAGAATGTGATGAATAAGTACACTCAGATGCTTGTTCTATCTATCCATAACTACATCAAAAACAGCAAACTTTCTGAATTTCGCTTTCCTTTCTTCAGTTAGTGTAGAGGCTGATGCATTTGGACAGTGAAATCGAGACAACCTAGTCTTTCAAGATTTAGTGAAACTCGAGTGGTGCTACACATAGCGTCGAAGGATTAAGTTGTTCTGTACGTGCTCTCATGTAGCATCTATGTGTGTTCCTTCCAAAGAGGAAACATCAATTAGAACAGCATGTTTTCTTGCCAAAATTATTCGACAAACTCCCCACATTGATCGCTGTTCCTTGAGGCAAACCGGACATCGAGGCCGCCTCCTCTGCAGCCAGCGCCTTCTTACTTATAATATGGTAAATGTCCAATAAAATGGTTTGGAATGCCTTCTCAATATTGGATGCATCCAGTGCAGAGGTTTCCAGGAACGATAAACCTTCCTTCTCAGCCAGGATCTGTGCATCTTCGGGCTGAACCGCACGTAAATGATTCAAATCGGACTTGTTTCCAGCCATCATTATGACAATGTTGGAATCTGCATGATCCCTCAATTCATGCAGCCACCGTAGGACATTTTCGAATGTCTGCCTCTTGGTTATGTCGTATACTAGGAGCGCGCCAACCGCGCCCCGGTAGTAAGCGCTTGTTATGGCTCGGTACCTTTCTTGGCCTGCAGTATCCCAAATCTGTGCCTTCACTGTCTTCCCTTCTACCTGTTGCCAAACTAATTTGTGTTAGCCAGTATTTTATGCAATCACCAAAAATGCTTGCTAAAATTGACTGATGATCAAAACTTTTACAATAAAATTAACCTTAAAATCGAGCAAAAGATTCAAATTCTTTAACCACTCGAAAAACATCCCTCTCATCATTGGTCTCTTTAATTTATGAAGTGCAATTTTCTCTAGCAATTCATATGTAATCTTGTTTATCCCTTTATATTCTTATCTTTTTTTCTTTTTCTTTTTATCCTTCATAAAATTGTCAAATCACGTGTTTGGTTATTCGTATTTTTTATAATCCGTGTCCATGCAACGTAGATAAAATCAGAAACTATTCCCCTGGGAAAAACAGAAAAAAAAAAAATGTCCGAAACAATCAAAGTAGAAGAATATGAACCTGAAGAGTCCTTGTGGCAAATTCAACACCAATAGTGGATTTCGACTCTAGGCAAAACTCATTTCGCGTAAATCGAGAAAGTATGTTGGATTTTCCGACACCTGAATCTCCAATCAACACGATCTTGAAAAGATAATCATATTCCTGATCGACTTTATACGCCATTGAATTATTATTTATCTTTTTTTTTTTCTACACCTACCTGACCAAAAATCAAAGTTTCAGACAAAAGTATTCTTGGTTCTATTGCAAATTTTGTTTTGATTTTGGTCAGGTGACAAGAACATAATTTTAGAAAAAGACAGAAAAGAACCAAATGTATGCGTCTAGAACAGATAATAGATGAAGAGCTAACAATCTAAATTTGTTTTTCTCTTCTTTCTGCTTTCCCTAATTATCGCTAATGTTTTTGGCTAAAAATTTATATGAAAACAAGGTAATTTAGAGGCTAACAAGAAAAAAAACGGAAATACTGCCAGGAGACCATTTCAATGACCAATGACGTGCGAAAAATTAGAGCAAATTTTGTGGTGATTATGTACATTTTACTTTTTCGGCCCGATTAATGTCTTAATTGAAAATTAAAGAAATCTAAAAATAGTGCGATATTACAAAGCATATGCTTAAGGAGCCCTGACTTGTTTGAATGGAGGGGACGTGCTAAAGCAAAATCGAAATAATTGGCATGAATAGAGCATTTCTTTTATATATATATTCGACCATGGATCCTACTGCAGCATAAAAGTAACAAAAAATAAAATTGTTAATAAAAATGGTAGGAATATTACATAATTACACTGCAAAATACCTTAAAAATATAAAATAGTTAACATTTTAAGATTAAATATTCATTTTAATTTGTTAGATTCTAATAGCTAACAAATTTAAAAAAAAGAAAGATTACAGACATATCATTATTTATTCAAAATTCAAATCATATTTTATTATGTGATTACCAAATTTATATAAAATGGAAATGCTAGACATGGTAGTAGGTGTGCCCCTTTTGCACTTTTTGTTGGAGAGCATTTTTTTTATATATACTAGTGGATGCATATGCATTGCAATGTAAATATTAATAAAATTGATAGGAATATGGCACTTCCCAAATGTAGATATGCTAAAATTATAAAAGAACGATATAATTAAAAGTTAAGTGTTTGTTCTTTTTCAACATATTACAAAAAAAAAAAAAAAAAAAAAAAACTTATCATTTCTGATTCAAAATTTAAATTATGAAGAATTTATTATGTAACAACCTAATTTCAGTATTTATCTCATTTAGAAGAATGGTTGATTTAATATTTCTAAATGACCAAAAAAAAAAAAAGTAGCATTTCCCATTCAACAATATTAATAGCTAATTAAATTAAATTAAATTAACATCCATGCTATCTATGGATTTTGATTTAAAACATACATTTATCTATATTATCAAGTCAAAATACAAGTTTTGGTCTCACATCCTTCAATTACTGTTCTAATCCTATGGACCATTTGAAAAAGCATTTGAACCATGTATCACAATAATCCTAACTTGAAAATATCTAAGGATAAAGTGGGCTTCACCTAACAAAAAACATTTCAATCTTTTCTCTTTCACAAATGGTAATGGGTGAATAGTTACTGAAATAAAAACCACTCCATTTTGAAAACAAATCATATGGACATAGAATTTTATCATTATAGATATTATATCTTTGTGAGGTTGTAGGGAATTTGCAAAACGAACAAGATTACGCTATGAGAGTATTGAAGTTAGTTCAGACATGTTTACTCTAATGTCTAAGTCAGAGATTGCTGAGAGAGAAACAATTGTGTGTGTAAGATAAGGTTTCAGAATCCTTTACTAGGAATGTTTATCTTCTATTTATAGAAGAACTGGTCGAGCTACTTTAGGAAGGTGATAAATATCTTAAGATCCTCTTTTTAACTTTGAATTTTATCAAGAGAATCTTAGGGACAGATTATGACAACTATTATCTTACCTTTTTTGAGTAGGATAGTCCTACCTAGTCTTCATGCAAATTGTAGGCTAACTTGATTAACCTTGGCTTAAAGGCCTAAGCTCCATTGGTCAGAGATAAGTTCTTGGTTTAAGCTTTCATGATGTTGAACTTAAAGCAAAGAATTTAGTATGGACTTTGACGATGTTGGCCGAGCTTTGCTTAGGCTCTAATGAGGTCTATTTAGGCTTGACAGGCTTGGTCTATGCACTAAAGAGATTGTTTTTAGCTTAGAAGCTCATGTCTAAAATAATCAATCAATATTTGCCCCTACTCTCATTAGTGAATGATTAGTAAGTAGAGCAAGCTTCTGGTAGGGTTTTAAAGATCCTAAGATGAGTTGTTATATATCATGGATGAGACTGGGTTGAATGGTGAGCTGTTTTGTTCAATTAGCAACCATACACTTGATGTAATGGGTTAGAGCTTTAAAAGGAGTAGAGTAGCTAAGCAAGTAAGTAGGTTATTCAAGTTGGGCTAAGACCTGTACTTTGATAATAATGAGGTAAAGGAGAATGCACAAATCCTTTGCTTAGTTGGTGTACCGAAGGGTATGTCAAATAATAGGGGTTTTGAACTGCCTTAAGATTTTGATCCCTTATATTGAGTTGCAATGACTTTAGTTATAAATATGGGTTAATCTCTTGGTTAACCTCATATAATCCATAAAGTGAGTAAATTCAACTAATTTCTACTGAGTCCATTAGCCACAAAATTAGTAAAAACACCTTAGACAATCTCTAGTGAAGTTCAAATTCTAAACTAGGCATTTAATAAACCTAAGCTTACTAAATCCATTAGTCGTGAAATTTAATAAGCCTTCAAGAGCACAAGACTAATCAATCATCTAAACATATAGGCATATACTCAAACAACAGGTATTATACCATGAAACCCATTAATATCACAAACCTACACATAAAACACTTAGACACTCATAATGTTAATAATGACAATCATAAAACAATAAGATAACTTCACAAACACCATTAACATTAACTAAAAGAAGAGTTAAAAGTCACCTAGTAGTAATTACAAGAACCCACAAAGCTTACTTCACTAATGTTGAGAAATCCACAATTTAAGGGCTTCAATGTGCTCCCAAACCTTCAAAATGAAAGAAAATAATAAGAACTAAGCTAAAACTATGCTAAATCTACCCTAGGAAACTTAAACCTTACAAATTAGTCTCTAAAACCTTAAAGAAATATGCCTCCATTTCAACAGTTGTGGTCGGTAGCCTTTTGTAAAGTTTCATATGCCATCCAAACACTAAGAGTAATGGTGTCTGGACATTGAATGTTACTCTTTGACTGATTAGGGTTTAAGTTGAACACTTAGTGGCTAAGGTTTTGTTGTTGGCATCCAAATGCTATAGGCGATAGCTAAAGAAGTAACCGGGAGGGTCATAATGGGGAACCAAACCCATTAACTTTGGAGTTTTTCAAAACCTATGAAAAACCTTATAGGATTTTTAAGGAGTAACCCGTAACTCGCCCCTATTAAAAAAAAAAGCCAACCCGGATTTTGACCCAACCCTAAACACTAGACAAGATGGCTTGAGAGAGGAGTTTCGACGAACTCCAAGCTGCTACATTAAAAGAGGCTTCGATGATTAGAATTATATCACTTGACATGTAAGGAGTATTATATGGTCTTATATAGGCATCAAAACAATAGCAAGAAAAATTTGATCAAGTCATAATGAGTGATGGCTTTCTACAATAGAATTTGATAAATGTTTAAGTTTTTAATGATGATTTATGCTTTTGTTTTGTACTTATCTTACTATAGTTGGATGTGTGAGATGTTTTTGGCTTTGAAATATGATTTGAAAGATATGGGTATAGCTAATGTGATCTTAAAACTTAAAATTATGAGAAGCAACTCTAGTATTATATTATCACAATAACATTATGTAGAGAAACTTGTTAAAATTATGATATGACACTTATAAGTACTCTTTAATGCTAGCTTTCAGTCAAAGAAAAATCTTAGACATTCAGGTACAACTAAATATGTATAGATTTGTATGTAGGTTGAGTAAATGTATACATACATGCATGCATATATACATACATACGGACATATATACTTATAACCCTAATTGTCATATTTAGATATTTTATATATTTGTATGTATATATAT
The DNA here is from genome assembly GCA_024138015.1 of Lumnitzera littorea. Classification (NCBI taxonomy): domain Eukaryota; kingdom Viridiplantae; phylum Streptophyta; class Magnoliopsida; order Myrtales; family Combretaceae; genus Lumnitzera; species Lumnitzera littorea. Next base: position 98,485,692 of record JAMXBB010000005.1, on the reverse strand, counting down.
ATGTATATATATATATATAACTTTAACTATGATCATTGGCTAAAATAACGAAATGTTTAATAGGCATGATACACTGTGGTGTTTTTTTATAGTGGATCTCTCATTGTACTTGAAGGGCACAACAATGGTAAATGAATCTTAGATTTAGATGAGTCTAAATCTACAAATGGTTATGCATTTACCCTTTCAGGTGGAGCAATAGCTTGAAAATTAATCATACAATCTTAATAACCAAGTCTACTATGGAGCCAATTACAAACTCTAAAATTGGTTGGCATTGAGATTGAGTGATTAAGTAAATTTTTAGTAGAAATGTTATTAGGAATGAAACCTACACCTTCTATGTCTATCTATGATTGCTAAGTTATAGTAAGTGTTCCCAAAAATAAATCATTTAATGGTAAAAATAGATAAATAACGTAGAAACATAATGTAATTAAGCAACTGCTAAAAGATGATGTTATATATCAATTGATTGTGTAAAGTCAAAAGTGAATTTGCCTGGTCCTCTAACAAAATCATTGGGAAGAAAACTGCTTTACAAAATATTGAGGGAAGACCATAAATGATAGTAATTAACCTATGTAATTGGAGATCCTATGAGGTGGATTTGTATAAGAAATAACAAGAAACCGGTTCTTTCATCTTGAAATTACAAATTATGAAGTCAAGAAATTGGGTTCACTGTACACTTGTAAGCTAGCCTTTATTTATAATTTAAAGAAAGACCATTTAATTATTGCCTTCACATATAAAAAGTAGTTGGAGTTATCTTTAAACAATAAGTAACTAGTTAAAGAGCTCACGCAATATGTAGATAAAAATTTGAATTAATTTACTATCTTCTTTTCTGAAAACAAAAACTATAAATATATTTGATTATATTCTTTTTTGAATAATAGGATAAGGACAAATGAGTTAATCATACTATAATGGTTTGTAATGCGAGTATAGTGTTTGTTAGTATACTTATTTAATGATAATAATAATTCGAAGATGCAATAAAAAAATTACAGAAATACATCATATTAAATTATTCTCATTATCTATGATATGTTAAAAAAAAAAAGCATACATACACACAAACACACACACACTCTCTCTCTCTCACATTAGCTTGTTTTTATTATCAAATTATGTATAATATATATAAATTTAATACAAAGAGATACTAAATAGTATCTAATTTTGAAATTATTTTAGATACATATTTAATTTTAAAAACTATATTTTTTGAATTAATTACTTCTATTTGAATATTGAATATTAAAATAATTAGAGTAAAAAAATCTTGAGATGGTTTAAGTATAGTTGCTATAGTACAGCATGAAAGAATAAATATGAACTATTTTGCTTCTCATTAATTGCTTACCTCTACATATTCTTTCTTATCCTTAATGAAAATCAATTAAATACAATAAAATATCAATTCACATCAAAATATCTATTAATATTGACTAAATAATGTATTTAGTAAATATAAATTGTTGCTTCTTATCCATTTCCTACCTCTATATATAGCATTTTGTTATTGTCCTTAATAATAATCAATTAAACGTAGTAAAATATCTATCAGTATTGTTTAATTGATACATTTACATATATATAAACTATTACTTCTTATTAATTGTCTACCTCTATATATAGTATTTTTTTATTGTCCTTAGTGACAATCAACTAAATGTAATAAAATATTAATTCACATTAATTTCAAAATGTAAATTATTAATTGATGATGTCATTGCATTAGTTTCAATTATCATTGAATTACCTTTAATAAATGACTAAATTCTCTTAATTTGTCATTAATCATATATTTCAATTTTTGGGTGCCATTGCGTTTGTTGTTGATAATATGTTTAGATTTACATTAAATTTGGTTCTAATTAATAAACTATTTGTCATTAATAATATACTTCAATTAACATTGACGTCAACTTCCCATAAAAAATTACCTATTAGCTAATGATATCAATTACCATTAATAAATGCCTACTATATGCAATTTAACTATTACTTTTTCTTTTTTAATTTTTGTGATCAATGTTTTAATTTTCATTAATATCAATTCACATTAAACTTCAAATTTTTTGTATTGATTAGCAATATTTTAATTTTTTTTCTTCGATATGACATGTGCAATAAATTACTTAAAAAAAAATAAAGTCATACCAATGTTCAAAAATTATAAAAATTTTAAGATTTAAGTATATGTTTTTCAAAATTTTTGGACTTAGTTACTATGAACAAATATTTTTATATGATTTAAAATTTTCAAAATGTCTTAAAAATTGATGTTGAAATTTACAATTAAATTGCAAAAAATAGAAGAAGTTTTGAAGGACTTTTTTTATTTTCAATATACGCATTACCTAGTATATATGAAAAACTTATATTTCATTGTACACCCAAAGTGGGTGTATGTTTGCTAATTTTAATAAAAGCAAAATTAATATCAATTTCATGAAAACATTTCTTAGTAAAGATGATTCCTCTCCATCAACATTTCGATTTAATCCAACAATGCATTAAGCTAATCCAATTTACTATTACCAAACTATAAACACAATAGATACGAATGAAAAAAATTCAAGACATTAATTTACTATTTATGCTCTAATCCAAATTCAAATGAGAATTGCATAAATTGTTTTGTTTGATCACATATAAGAGATAACCTTAGAAAATTTGGGATTACTTTGGCAAGTACGAAATTATAGGATAATTTTATTATGATACAAAAACATTGATTATAATATTTATGATAAATGATGTTTTTTTTTTATAAGTGTGACAAATGATAATTTTCTTACTAAATCTTAAATGTTTTAGGGTTGGTGCAAAGTCTTTATTATTTTCAATTTGACTATTACTTTACCAAAAAAAAATTTGTGTAGAGATTAAATGATAAAGATTATAATTATTTAATAATATTTCTAGGCTAAGAAAAAACCGGGGGGGGGGGGGGGGTGTAGAAAGGAAATGTGAAAAATCTAGCATCAAAAAAATCTTACTAGCTATTATGAAATTACAACACAATAAACATAAAAAAGAAATTCCAATAAAAGATTTTACCATTTGTATTTCTAATACAAATATTGAAATGAAAATTGTGTGATAAATTATTTTCTCATCTACCATATTATATGACACTTTTATTATGATGAGGAAACATTGATTGTCATATTTATGTTAAAAGCTTTTTCCTTAGATAAGTACAATGAATAATTATTTTGTGACTAAGTCTTAAAAGCTTAAGATTGATTGCAAAGTCATTTTAGTATTTTCAATTAAAATATTACATTTTTAATATTTTCAATTCAAGGAAGACATGTAGAAAAAAATCTACGGTCATTTACTAAGAGTAAACATTTTTTTTATAATATTAATGTTTCGTTATTTTTATCAAATATCAGTTAATGAATTTAACTGAAATGGTTACAGCAAAGGAAAACACAATTAGCAAATTTATAATATCAATATGTCAAAATGATTTCTAAGCACTCAAACTATCATGATATCTAAATTATATTTTAAATTTTATATTATTTAAGAAATTTGATAACTGTTTAATATATTTTATACATTTTCATCAATAGCTCTTTTAGATATTGAATGAAAAGTAGAAAAGAAACAAACTCTAAAGTTCAAGGTCTTTTAAAAATAACCAAATTTTTGGAGATATTATTGTTTTGAACACATTATGCATATAGATAAGAAATAAAAATAAATAAAAAATTAGTGTACAGAGTAGGAAAACAAAAAAAAGAAGAAGAAGAAGATTTAAACCTCCTTATAAGTGGACAATAGATACATTTGGCTCCAATAGGATAAGGGTAATTAATAGATACAATGCATATAGTTTAAAATAAACTTTATGTAATATTATTCATATTCAAGTAGCATATTCTTAACAACATCTAAATATAGGAAAAGAGAAAGGCCATTTCACAACAACAATATCTATATTATGAATATAATAAGAATGTTCATATTACAAAAGTATTTGCTTCTCTTACAAAATGAGCCTACACGCCAATAATCTCCTTTCAATTTTTAGATTTAGCTTTTGAGAGAATCACACTTGTCTCTCTACATTGATCAAATACATCTTCATCATCAAACAACTATACTCTCTTGCATTTCTCTTATTTGCAAAATCGAGATTTCATTCGTTGCAGAAAAGATTCCACAAGGAATTAATCTTAGAGGGTAAATCCTACAATGATTTCTATAGTATATTATTTTGCTTGTTGTGGATTATATATAGGGATGTAGATAGTTATATATTGTATATCAAAACAAATTGATGAATAATTTGAATCAATAATAAAAATAGAAAAAAAGATTAATTTGTAAAAATGTCGTTTTAAAATAGTAATTTTAGAAAATCTAATAATGAAAGGAATTATGATTTTGAACCTATAAATGGAAAGAGTTTTTGAAACTATATATTATAATATGATTTGTTAGAGAAGGATATCTTACCAAAATCTCGTAAGAATGTTATCGTGGACCAAAACCGATTGTATAATGAATTCGTCTAAAATGTTCGCACAATGCATGAGACTAGTTGCTATGAATCTCAGCAATGTCAAGGTTTTATTATTATGATTATTATTATTTTAATGCAAAGTGGATAATTAATGATATTATACGTCAAACGAGAAAGTATGCACATCCATCAATTATCATATTGGTCTTTCCTCTAGTTATTTAGCATTGCGACTCTAAATAGTTAAGCCCCTAGTTTTCTTCATCCAAATTCCAAAACATAGAACAGCCAAGCTTAGTACAACATTATTGTAATTTTTATATGAAAGTCATAGGCAGCTGTTGAGGAAAGAATAAATAAATAAATAAGAATAATCCCTCTCACAACGAACCTTTCTTATGAGTTGCGAAGAAATTGATCTATATCTTTGGTCTAATATAGAATACCACGAGCTTTTTTAATAGGAAAATTGTTAATGGGTGTTTTGATTATACTTGTCAACTGATTTGGTAAAGAATTTTATTTTATTTTTCCAATTCTTTTGCTTTTTCTTATAGTATCTAATCAATCTTAAAGTATTAAACTTTTTTTTTTTTGAATCCTTAATAAGTTTTTGAAAAAAAAAAAGAAAAAAAACTCTGGATAAGTGACCTAAGGCAACGTTAATGAAACCATTTCAATAATTAAAATGACATGCATTGCCTAAGAATTTTCCTGTATTATTATTATTATTATTATTATTTATTTTCATTCTTCACTATCCACTCGGCACAGTCGAACTAAATGAAAAATAATTACTGGATTTAAATATTGCTTGTAATTGTTCACTGAAGTCTTCCACTACTTGATTCCTATTATAGAAGTTCATTGCAATCACCACGTTTTATCATGTTTAAAAAAAAAAAAAAGTCCAACATTGCAATTACCATGTTGTATCATGTATAAAAAAAAAAAAAAATACTCTCCAACAATCAAATCTAATGCATCATATACGCGTAGAATTTTTCAATTAATATGTACACAAAAAGTATTAAAGTTTAATGTACCGATTGAGGACCGGTCAGGAGATCAATTAGATTTTAAAAAATGAATTATTTATACAAAGATACGTGTATGATTCTTTCACTAAGATATTCTGATGAAACAGTCTTCAAGATCTCCTTCTATATAAATCATCACATCCATAATTTGAAAGATAGAAGAAGAGGTTTACTTGTGCTATTCTGTTAATATGGCAAGGAAACGTTCCGTTGTTTCACGGTTTCTCATTCTCAGCTTTGTTTCTAGCACCCTGCTCATAAAGGAAGCAACATGTCAAGAAGAAAGAAAGGCAAGTGTCCCGATAAACATTGTGCGAAGAAAAGTTACTCCACGTTTATTGGTCAATAAAAGTTTCAAATCGATAGCGTGAGTGAAGAAAACTGAAAATACGTCACCTGTGAAGAATTTTTCCGTCAGTAGACTGGCATTCTTGGTGTCTCTCCATTTATTTTGTTTTTAATTTTTTTAATTTATTGTTTTAAGATATTATTACGTATAATTAATGGTTAATATTATAATGAAAATGATGACATCATAATAATATTATATGATATTTAAAAAAATAATCCAGATAATCTCAACAATTGATTTGTTAAATTAAGAAAAATTGAAAAAAGATAGATAGAGAAGATCTAAATTTATTTTTCGTTAATTATAGTTAGGAGTGCAGATAATTCTATTTTATATCTTATAATTTTTTGTTAGATTGAATAGATTTTAAGTGAATATTGAAAGTCACAAGATAGATTTTGGATATAATTTTCAATAAACTTGCTTTAGAGAGTAGGTGATAAGAACATGTCTCTACACCATATACTTGCTTTAGTGCCAATATTTTAAGATATATATGGTGTAGGTTCTAGCATATCCTATGTACCAAATGTAAAAATGATTAAGTAATAATAATGAATATAAAATGATATTATATTTATACCTTAAATATTTTATATTTCTACCATAAATATTCTAAGTTCTATGAAAAAAAAGTAAAAAACCTATAGCCTATAACCTAAAATTCATCCTATTAAGAATTCCTAAACTTAAAACATTTTATTTTCTTTTCTGCGTCTCTCTTATCTCAATTATGCATTTTTGTTTTCTATCTCTCCCGCCCAATTTCTTTCCCCATTATTAAGCCTACATTTACTGTTATTTTCTTTTTCTCTTGTCTTATTTCTTTTCATTACTAATTTTTTGCCCTACAAGAAGTTATGCACATTAACTTTTCTTAAATATTAGAAGTATGTTTTTATCTTCACATTTTAATTCATTTCCCTCACGGATTGAAACTTTATGCTTTACATACATGTTCTCGGTGTGGATTCTTTTGTATTTGATAGATTTCATAGGATGTCGTGCAAGTTTTTACGGGTTATAAGTTCTATAATAATTACATAGAGTCATAGGGATAGATTCTAGTCCTAAAACTTGAGGGGGCCGGTTACGAATAACACATCATATCCTACTTATCTTGAATCCATTTACATTTATCTTAAAAATATACTATTTATTACCTTTTATTTTAAGAATGCGTGAATTGTCATTTATTGACTTTTATTTATCACTGTCTTTATTATAATCATAATACGTAGAGAAAAAAGATAATTTACCATATTTAAAATCAAAATACGTGAAATAATTTTTTGAACGTTAGAATCAAAATAAGATTTTAAAAATCTAATGGACCCTATAGTGTTTAATATTCATATGGGACTACTTTATTTTAAGTAAGAGTATGATACTACAAGTCTGATGCATTGGAGTCGGAAAGAGATGTCCTTATATAAGGATCTAATAATATATAACGAACTGAGGATTAGAAATTTCCTTATTCTTAGTGCTTGAATCAAGAAGCACAAATATAGATGCTCATTAAATTCTTTTGACAAGATTTTATTGAGAATACGGGATTGAATCGAATCTATTATTCTCAGTACCTTAAAACCAATTAACTAATGAGAAAAAAAAAAGAAAAGAACTCAATTTTATGAAATTAAGAGTGATTTATATTATTATTTATTTATCTCAACCTCGGTTTCATTTTCATACCTAAATATAATAACAATGATGCAATTATAAACAAAAAAAATATATATTTCAATGATAATAATGATACAAAGAACTTGAACTTAACTCATCCTATTGGAAAACTAATATTTATAACAATTTTTTAATAAGTTATTTATTGATCTAAATTTTTCAAAATCCCTATCTTATTCATATAGTATGATCACAGTTTTAATTTCTTGGATTAATGCAGACACATATCGTGTACATGGGCGAACGAACAGAAGCAAGCGCTTTGACAACAGCAGTTTACATGAGCATGCTGCGAAAAGTCGTCGGAAGGTCAAATATATTTAGGATTTCTATTACTGGGTCACACTTTCATACTTTCCAACAAAAAAGAAAGGACTTATTTGGTTAAATCACTTTTCCGTTATAATTAGGAAAAACTTTTCTTTTTCCAAATAATGAAGCTTTATGAATAGCGGAAATCATAACTAAAAACATATTATTTAGGGCAACATGTTATTCATTATTTACCTATAGTACTAAGTAAATATTAATAAAATATTAATATATGTTAATATATATATAAATCACGTTATTTGAAAGATTGCTAATCAATTATTATAATGTTAATATTTTATTAGTATTTATACGTTATATATACATAACTTTTTGTGTGTAATATTTAATAAATCTTTTTTTAATTTTATGTGATTTTCAAACATCATTATCTGAAAGTTAGCTAATCTATAATGATAATATAAATATATATGTATATATAATTCTTGTAAAACCTAGAGCAAGTTATTGATCAGCGATTTTGAAATATATCTAAACACAAATCACTTAAGTTTCATTCAGCATTATTCTCTTTTTGGTAGAATATAGCTAAAAGTTTTTGACTCTCTGAATATATTGATAAAACACAAGAAATTCATCACGAATTTTTTTTATGTGTGACAAAATACTTGTACTGTGTCTTTTGAATGAAAGCCTAGGTACTTTGATGATATATCAGCATCAAATTTTATGAAATGCTTCGTTGTGTATATTGCCTCATTCTAGTAGATGATGGATTATTATTATCAAGAACACACCCTCAAAAGCCCAATACAAATAGCTAACAGATTTAGAATGTCATTTTTGGTCTATCTGTCAGTGTCTTGGCACGAAATTCTCTATTACATAGCTTCAAGAGAAGTTTCAAAGGTTTTGTTGCAATGCTTACAGAAAAGGATGAAAAACTAATGGCTGGTAAGACAGATAACTTACTTCACTCTAACTTATTTTTGGTTTGTTTTACATTTGCTGGTGGGGACGGGCATAAAAACAAGCCAGTTTGTGAACCAAACCGAGTTGGAGCAAAAACTTGTTTTCTTTTGCATTTGCTTTGACTCTTGGTTTGATTCAAGGTTCGGGATTTTGTTCTGTTGCATGGTTGAATTGGACCATTATATTCTTCATAAACCACACTAAACTGCAAATTTTACACTATCGAGGTGCATAAAAAACTCATTTATGTTGTGAACTAATTGGAACGAAAGCGAAAATTTGGGCCTTTTTTTTTTTTTTTCCTTCCATTTGGTTCGGATCCAAATTACTTTCCTGTTCACCAAATTGTAACATTCTTCAAGTTCATTTAATTTGACTATAAATCGAATCCAACCTTCCCCATCCGGATAAATGTCCCATCTTTTAAATGCAGCGCTTGCCTTATCCTTATACTAATGTGTTTATGGATTTTTTATCTGCAATTAGGATTGAGTGTTGTGGTCTCGGTATTTCCTAGTCAGAACCGGAAGTTGCATACGACAACATCATGGGATTTCATGGGTTTTCCTCTAGATGTCAAGAGAGCGTCAATAGAAAGTGATATAATAATAGGAGTTCTTGACACTGGAATATGGCCCGAATCCCAGAGTTTTAGCGATGATGGATATGGGCCACCAGCAATCAAATGGACGGGAACTTGTCAAATTTCAAGTAATTTTACTTGCAACAAGTATGGTACTCTCTTAACTATTAGTGTTATTATCTTTTTTATTTGCAATTTCAGTAAGAGAGTCACCTGACTTGATGACTGAGAAATAAGTAGGATCGGTTGGATGTAGAATCAAAGTATATATTTTTCAACATATGGAAAACAGAATTTAGGTACAATCCCAATTTTTTTTTTTTTATATGATCATATGCATTGAAAAGTGAATAAAAGTCACATCTAATTTTAGCGTAAAATGCAAATAAAACTCTTAATTAAATTTTGACTTAAGTGTGTATTATTTCTAAAACTTGTAAAACGTTACAAATTACCTTGTTAAACTTTGACTAATTAACAAATAAGTTTTATAAGTTACAAATCATTCCCCTTAAATTTGATCTTTGTGGAGAAACGCCCTGGAGTTATGACAATGTATTTTAACACACCTTGTATCTTTTAACGAATCTTTTGACTTTGAGGATTTTGCACTCATAAACACAATTATCTTATATTTTATCATCTATAAATGAAAACATATTTATTCGATATAGGGTGACAATTGGTATATAGTTTTTATAACTAGCTGTTCGATATAGCAAATACTTTATAAATATCTTACAAATTCCAAGTCGTTTAGTTAATTTATTTAATAATTTAATTTTTCCTTTTAATTTTTATGCATATATCGTATGCGTGTGTCGCTACGTAACTTTCATTCTAAAATAGTTACAGAATGCCCTTGAAGATATAAACTTAACTATTTGCTAAGGTTCATACCCTTCTCAAATTGTAGCAAGATACTACCGAGCCAGTGGCCTTTTTGAGGAAGATGATTTCATCTCTCCGATGGATTCACATGGACATGGGACACACACTGCCTCAACCGTAGCTGGCAATCCAGTAAGTATGGCTAGTCTATACTGCCTTGCTTCCGGCACCGCTCGTGCCGGCATACCGTCGGTTCACATAGCAGTGTACAAGGTGTGCTGGAGCAGCGGTTGTTCTGGTGCAGACATTTTATCAGCATTCGATGATGTAATTGCTGATGGAGTTGATATACTTTCTGTGTCAACTGGAGCAAGTTTTGTCGTGGATTACTTTGTGGATCCAATAGCAATCGGTGCTTTTCACGCCATGAGAAATGGAATATTGACATCTAACTCCGCAGGCAATGATGGTCCTGACCTTGGTTCTACATTTATATGGATAGATAGATATATTTTCATGCATGAACAATACTTTGTTGATTTCATGTTATTTTATGTCCTATCATCATTATGCCAAATAGAATTATATTAGCTTACCACTAAATTGTGATTTTGGCTTAATAATTCGAGCAAATTGTCCAAAAACCAATATTTAGATACAATAAATGCTGTATACCCTTGAAGCATATTTTCATTGTTCCATAGCCTATGAAAGTATATACATATCTTAGAATCAATGGAAAAAGTGATGACTATAAGATTTTGTCAATGGCCTTAAAGTATGTGCATTTTTCTTACGTAAGAGATAGGTCACACTTTAAGTATTTAAGGGTTAATTCGTATTTAACCAATACTTTGCAGATGTATTCATAGTTATTCCTAATAACTTAATGTTTCTTTTATTGACAAACTGTCCATAAAGGCTACGATCCCTGAATTTCTTTAAAATAAGATAAGCATATTACCTTGTTTCACAGCCTGATTTAACTGCACCTGGAGTGGATATATTGGCTGCATGATCAACTGCAAGTTCCGTTTCTGGCATAAAGGGTGACAACAGATTTGCGCCTTACAACATTATTTCCGGTACATCAATGTCCTGTCCTCATGCTTCAGTTGCTGCAGCTTATGTAAAGACATTCAATCCCACAGGGTCACCTGCTGTCATTAAGTCCGCTCTCATGACCACCGGTAATGACTAATTGCATCAGTTCCTATGAATAAAATTTATGTTTGCTTTTAAGTACAGAAAATTTCACATTTTTTATGTGGTACTACTTGAGGATAAGTTTCTCATTGTTAACTCCACGTTGAAATTGCATTAGTTTTATAACAAGTACCTCATATTTGTAATTGGAGGTGAATATACATGTATCCATTAGGTACAAACGTTTAACGTTTTGTTTGAACATAGGGATAAATATATGCTCTGTATTTATATTGCAAGTTGTTGCTATAGCCTCAATTTTGTATACATAAGATTTTGTTTGTCTGCAATTGTAAACAGATCATTACATAGTTATGACAGAATGATTGCAATTCTTGGAGTCTATAATATCTCTAGTTTGTACCATGTGTTATGAATAAAATTTATACCCAAATAGTACCATTTAAAATCATATATCTTCAATTACACGTATATCCATTATAGTTATATATATCCCTCCTTGCTTTACACACTTTATATAATATCTAACAAGCAATTTCTAAATCATGTTATTTCATGTAGCTCGACCAATGAACATGAGCCTGAACAATGATGCTGAATTCGCATATGGAGATGGGCATATTGATCCAAACAAAGCTTTTAGTCCTGGATTGATATACAACGCGAATGAAACTGATTACATAAGCTTTCTATGTGGCCAACGTTATGGCCTCGCATGATTATGGATAATCACGGGCAGTATTAACATCGATTGCTCAAAAACAAATGTAACAGTCTGGGATCTGAACTACCCTTCATTCGCATTATCTGCTTTCTCTACAGAAACTATCAACCGAACATTCACGGGAGTTGTGAAAAATGTTGGATCGGCTACATCTCCTTACCGCTCTATTTTGAGTTCAACGCCTGTTGGGCTTAAAATGAAGTAACACCAAATGTCTTGGACTTTACTTCTCTTGGAGAGAAGCTGTCGTTTAAGTTAAGGATTGAAGGAAAAGAGGATCCTCAATCTATAATCTTATCCTCTTTAACATGGGATGATGGAGAATATCAAGTGCGAAGTCCTATTGTTGTTTATGCGAGGTCATGAAACAACCATATCTTTATGCATTCTATTTGTATCTTACGAGTGAAATAAATTTGTGTTGTTTTTATTCTTGCTTGCATTCCATTAGCGCATTCATTGAAGAATAAGCTTCCCTTCTGTTCTTCCTCTTACAACTAATCTTTTTGCTGGATTATCACTTATGATGCTACCGGAAAACTCGTTGTCAATGAGATATTTAGATGAAAGTGCAGATTTAACCTCGACCAGAGTAACACTCATATTTACCACAGAGCAATGTATCTCTATAGTGTGAATATGAGAGTGGTGAGCAAAACAACTTAAGAGCTTGATCTTCATCCTCGATTTCAACACCCACATTTTCCAAATCTAAAATAATGAATGCAGAAGTGTCAATGTGAGACTTAAAGGATTTTCTTTCCTCCATTTGCAAGCTATAAAATTAAAGCTTCTAATGAAACTTACTGGTGAGAGATTTCTTTATGTGAAGTGATGCTAATTGGCCTACAAGTCCACAACAATTTTCTCATTGGTGACCTCCTTCAAAACTTGATTGGACTAACATAATCAAATGGTTTATATAACCTTCTGATCCAATACATTCTTTTGCTCCTCCGTTAGAGATACTCTCAGTTTTGCTTTCCCTAATAATGCCTTATGATATCCACACTAGACCAAAGTATTGTAAATCTTGACTGGCCATAAGGCAAAATAAGAATCATTATCATATTTCTCAATCTCAAATTTCGCTGCCATTATGAATTTAACAACCAAAATCCCGGCACTTATTCTAGTTTGTTATGACCAAGGAAGAATAGATGTATTTGTAATAAAAAAGGACAAATTAAAAATATGAAAATGTGAATTAATAAGACAAGAGGAAGTAAAACTTTATTAAATAGAAAAGGTAATAATTTGTAAGAGAGGTCACTCAAACTTAAAACATCCAAACTCACAGCTTAAGACACTTACAAATAATTTTAGCAGGAACTAATATGAATTGTTGTTATGATTTTCTATGTAATGCCTTGGAGGAATGCAAGTCATGGTCTTTAATTAAACTTGGTAGGTATGGAAAATTGGATGGTGTAGATGGACTTCGTTGATCACCAAGTTTTAACCTTCTAGAAAAATTTAAGAAGAGAAAAAACTTAGCCACTAAGTTTAACTACGTGGCACAAGTTTAATCCATATCACACAAAAGCATGAATATCAATGTCTAATAATTTTACATTTGCAACATCAACTAAACCTTATATGAAGATAAGTTTGGTTTAGTTAGATCTCTCTTTCTTAAATATTTTCCATCATTTGTATCTTTTTAACATATTTAGGATCAGTAAAAATTAGATTTTGGAAAAGAAAATGATAGATTACTAAAACGGGTTTTTTGGTTGTGATGCTTTTCCATAAGAAATGATTATCATAAACTTCGAGTTTTCTCATTCTTTGTTTTAGAAGATCTTTTGGTCATTACTTTACTAACATCATATGCTTTGAAGATGAATGAGAAGATCATGCTTAAGTTGCTGCAAGGCTGGACAAGGAATCATGCAACCAGGGATTCTAGACATACCTTGTTTAAGTTAACATTAAAAATATCCATAAATAAAAATCCGCTTATTTTTGTGATTACGGTTATCTGATATACATATAAAGAATAGTGACACTTTCTAATACATAAAAACTTGCATAATTTTTGTTGTCAATAAAATATAGATCACAAAAATTATTCAAATAAACATGATAAGTAGACAAAAAAGAACAACCTAGTATGAGTTTCTACAATTTTTCCTTTTTGACGAATTTGTAGGATTATTTCATCAATAATTCTACAATACAAGTATCTTTTTCAATATAAATGAATAGATAAAATTAGTTGTTCAATAATCGAATTCATTTACATCATAATACTAAATGTGAAAAATGTGGTAGTGTATTAAGTAATATGATTGTTTTTATTTGCAAATGCTTAACGCAATAAGGCTGAAATATTTGCAGCATGAACAATATAAGTATCAATTATGGCAAAATCACTAATAGGTAAATTGTGTTATAGAAGAATTTAGGGAAAAAAAAAATGATTTGTGCTATGGTCTTTCTTAAGCTCATAACCTACCTATATATATATATATTGATAAACACATCAACTGTGTTTTATCTTTGTATGTGGACACTGATTGGGAGACACATGTCATCTTATGATTGGTCTATAATAATTAATTAAATAAAATAATATTATTAAATAAATTAAATTTATTAATATTGATGAATAATAAATTAAATAAAAGAAAAAGGAAAAGTAGAAAAAAGTCATAAGAGTAATCAGATCGAATAATTTTAATCGCATGAGGGTTGTTGACAATAGTGGATAGACCTGCAACATTAATATGACCATGACATATCGACTTACAATATCAATAAGTACCACATGAGTATACATAAAGATGAAATTCGAAAATAAAGATGCTTTGATGAGAGTGCTAACACTTAACAGTAATTGATAAACCTAATCACGTGAGGTTAGAAGGAATTGTAATTAAAGTATGTAAAAGTTTCAATAAAGCTTTAAGCTTCTTGACCAGTGAACTTGACCAAAAGCCTACTAGTATAGCCTGGCAAACACTACAACCCCCGACCATTGTCGCACACACTCTATGCACAAGCCACCGACTTCCCAGCTAAAACCACTCATGCGCACACAGTACAACTCCGACTACGCAGCAGCCCCATCCCAGTCAACAACAGCCAATGCCAACCCAATCCTCATCCGACACTCGACAGCAACATGCCCCAATACCACGTGCAACTCCACGATCACAGAACAACCCCTGCACGATAGCGAATACCCACCACCGCTGCTGCTTATTCGCAAAACACCCCGACACCATCACTTTACCTGAAAGCACTGATCCCAAGCATATTTTTGTTAATATAAATCACATAAAACTCTGATTTCCCATTTGATTTGATGTGGAGAGAGCTTCATTTGACATTAGATAACAACTGCTGCTGGAGAGGAGCTGAGACCCGACCCATATTCTTTTGGAGCTCTAAACCCGGATCAAACGCGACCCACAACCACGACTCGGACGCCTCTTTCTTCGACTGAATCCGACGTAAGACCTGCTTTAGATTAGATGGGAATAGTCTTTTTATTTTCATTTTTATTTTATTTCTTTTAATTAGTTTACAAGGTTTTATTGGTAAAAACATATACTAACATCCTTTATTTTTGCGCAAGTCATTAAGAATAATGTGGCTTGTTTTTATTGGTAGTTTTATAAAACATTATATGACATATATTAGCTTATGTTTAAAATTGTTCACATGTTATATTTACTTGCATGTCTTTATATTAGTTTCTTATGTAGTTTCTATATATTTTGTATATTCATCGAAATATATATATATATATATATATGTTTTGATATATTTTATAGAAATTACATCTTTTTCTTTAAAAATTACATGTCATTCCATATTTTCAATGAAATTGCATTTTTAAAATAAAATTCATATTTTTGATATCTTCCCCTAGTAAAATTGCATTTTTTAAATAAAAATCATATTTTTAAATAGAATTGCATATTTTTCTCAAAACTCATATCTTTAGGATATGATGTGCATCTAAATCGCATCTTTAGGAGATCTAAATAGGATTGCATTTTTAATAAGTTGGCATTTTGGGGATTTTTAATAAAAATCATTTTTTTATTAGTTTAAGTAATTGACAACTCTTAAATTTTCTCAAAATATCATTTTAAAACAGTCTAAGTATTCTATATTAATCGAGCTGAGCTTAATATAAAATAAATTAAGGAAAATCGAAATAGGGCTCGACAAATATACCTTGACTTCTTGCACTCGTAGCACACCAATTCCTTTTTCCCCTTCTTTCCTTTTTTTTCCCTTTTTCTCATCTTTGTAAGTATTCCTTGAATCATATTTGGAACGATTAGAAGAAAAACATTTATTAAAAAACTTCTTCTTACCCTTTTTTCCTAAGTATTCTCTTGAGCCTTCTAGTTAGCAAGGTGATGTCCTCATTGCCATCTACTTCTGAATTTGTCTCTAATTCAGTCTCTGAATTAGCTTCTTAAGCTTTAAATGTGATTTTTTCTTGTTGTTCTCAAGATCATTTGTATGTTGATATGAGATTCATAAACAAGTAGCTTTTCCCTTAGTTGCCTCATTATTAGCTTTGATAAGTCTTAAGCTTCTTCAATTGTTGTTTTCTTTGCATCTTAAAACCTAGGTTAAAACCTTAAGATCTTTTGGATAATATCAAAATCATCAATCTTTTTACCTAGCAAAGCCATTTCATTAGTAGTTGTTGTAAAACAATTAAACACATTACGTATTTTTTCATCTGGTTAAAACTTAAACAATTCATATTGTTGAAGCAATGAATTGAATCGAATGTCCTTGATTGATGTCATTTCTTCATAAGTCTCATTCAAGGTGTCCCAGATGTTTTTTGTAGTCTTGTATGAAGAAATAAGATAATATTTAGATGGTATTATTATCATTAATAACAAGTTTTTAGCCTGATTATTTTTCTCAATTTGTGTTCTCTCCATCAATAACAATTTGGATGTCTCCAAACTTAATCATTTTCTATGGACTCAAAGTATGTTATTTTGACATAAGTTTCCAACTTGCATTTCCAGTAGGTAATGTTAGTAACATCAAAATAAGGAGCATAATTTATAACAATAGATATATTGTTTTCCATCATGGATCTCTAAACTTTAAATAATCAAGAGTTAAGCTTTAATACTAATTGTAAGTCTCAAAAGTAATTAAGAAGGGGGTAAATTGGTTACAAAAAGTTCTAAATTTTTTGCAAATTAAGACTTAAACCTATCCTTTTTTATTACTTTAACAATTATGGCATAAAACAATATATAGAAAACAAATAAAGCACAAAATAAAGGAGAATAAGGATGGGAAGATTAAGCTCAAGAATTATAGTGTTTTGGCCTTATACCTGTTGCATTCTTCTAGCTCCACTATTGGGTATTTGGTATTCCACACCGATGTCGTTTCATTATCCAATTTTTGTTGACTTAATCAAGAGAGGATTAAATAAAACTCTCCTGCTCTATCTCACTAGACTAGTCTTAACTATACATAAATCTATAGAATTTTGAATCTCTCCTTTAATACAAATCTTATGTCTTGAAACATGAGCTTTACAATGACAATAAGGGCTAAATACAATGATCCTCAATATGTAAATGTAAGAGAAAAAACATAATACTAAAAAAGAGTAGACAGTCCTATCTTTGATTTAGCTTATGAATGTGTATTTGAATTCTGTCGAGAATGAAGATTGTAGCAAAAAATTGCATATTAATCTGTATTGAAAATTTGAACTTCTTTGATTTTATATCTTTTGTTACGCCCCGAAGTCGCAGAGTTGCAACAGTCCCGCCGTGTAAACCATTCTATGATAATAACTGGCCTCACAGTGCCTACCATAGACATAATCTACACAAGGTGTCGACGACTCTTCGCTTTGAAGTAAACAGTTCGATTAATAATTATACTACAATCATGATAAATATCACAATTTCTAATAAACATATATAATTATATATATATGTCTCCACAGAGCTTCCTAGGAAGTTTCACACAAACATGACAGTTCACTAGATTACATAATAACCATTAGTCTTTCATTCCTAATTACATAGTCATTCTAGTCACACATTATATTAAGTAACTTGATCCTCACACCCCTGGCTTCAAACGGACTAACCTCTAGGTAATTGTAGGGCGGCATAGTACTTGAAGAGATCACAAATCAGAACCTACAAAAGGATCTATAAGGGTATAAGCAACTACAGCTCAGTAAGTTGAATTAGAGACTCATGAATGCATACAAGCACAAACAGGGTTATCAAACGATTATTTTCATGCAATGCAATAATCAAGTGTCATCGCACAACGTAGCCCGGTCCGTTGTGAAATCAGAGAAATTTCACCCGCTCCAATCCGAGTTGAGGAGTTTCATGTTATGCAGCAACTCATAACCAAACCCAGGCTTGTGCAATGGAGATCTCACTCCTCTCGCGACTACCTTCGAACCATTGACTTTACCTTCACCGCGACCTCCTCTCCTGTCACTTAGTTTGACTGAGGATGAAGAAGGGACCAATTTGCAATCCTGTGCTATCCCTTTTGAAGGGGTCGGTATTTGGTTGGAGAATCCTATGTTCCTCTAACGGGTTGCAATGCATGACATTTTCGGTTATTAGGGTCGACTAAGATTAAATTCCGGTTAGAGTGTTCAAACAAATTCATACCAATGCAATCAGTCACAAAATCATTCACAATACAAATTCCAGCACGAATTCAAATACATCAAACACATGCACAAACTACTTACAATCACAATCATATACAAGCCTAAGTCTCCGAGTACTACAAAACTAGTACTCTATTACAATAAGCAATAACCCAACTTACTTGAATTTGCTCGATCACTCGATCCCTTAGTCGCGAGCTAATTTGTTTCTAGGTATCCTATAATACAAATAGGTCTTTTTAGTACTCATATTTTATGGATTCTTATTCTAATTCAAAATGTAACTCATTTTCCCCATGTATACCTATAACGCTCTAATGATTCGTTGTACTCTATTTCGGGGTTCGACTCCTAAACTAGATTCTAGTTTTAATTCCTAAGTCTTAATTAGGCTCAAATCCCAATGTAACATTAATCACATTACGCTCGGGTACTCAAATATCTTATTGGGTCGTAATTTGGTATTCTAAACTATTCGGTACACGTTAACCTTAATTGAGGTATCAGATTTATTCCCGATGTGTAAAAATCTTACATTTTGAGATATTTACTTAAAATTAAATATTATTTCAGATTTATTATTTTTCTGATTTCTATTATAATATTATTTGAATAACCTTATTTTTTTAGATTTATTAATTTACACTTTCACATATTGCTAATTTCTTATATTACTTACCTAATTTCCCTAATTAACCATACTTAGTACCCAAAGGCTAGGATTAGGGTTCCACTGCAGAGATTAACATCCCTAAACATATAATTAATATCCCAATCAGTAATTAACATCCTAATCACCTAATTAACCTTAAATCACCCAATTTTACTATCATTTTAGGGCTAAAAATTAACTTAAAAATTTCAAAAATTAATTTTTAAAAAATGGCTTCATAGCACTATTCTACATCATATGAGAATCATACAGAAAAAATTTAAGCTCCAAACTACACTCCTAAGCCTATTTATTTTCCGGTTTAATCATGCTCGGTTTTGAACAATTTATTAAGGAACCTATATTTCCAGACAAAATTAAACTAAATCAATATTTTTCCCTAAATCTACATATAATAAAACCTCAGAATAACAAGTTTCATAATTTTTTGGGCAAAATAAATAATTTTACAAAATTATACAAAAATCGGGGTGAATAAATGACTAACCAGTTCGAAGTTTTCTGGCCGTCCAAACCCCGTCCAATGTTGTCAATCGATCCAGGCGGTGGTTCTAGTGTAGGGTGGTGGTGGTGGTGGTTCGGTCCCAGGTGGTGGTGAGTGGTGGTTTTAGTTCACTTGCCTAATCTGCACAATTTTCTTTTTTTTTTTCATTTTCTGGATTTTCTCTCGATTTTTTTCAGTGTTTCGATTTTTCTCAGACCCTAAACTGACCAAATGACTTCTGGAAATTTTTTCCTTATTTATAGACAATTGTAGTAATTAATATGTATTAATTTGATAAGACTTTGCCCAAATTCCTTGATTTTTGGCTTTTTGTTTGTCTAATTCTCATTGGATAATTTTTATTTTTCTAATTTGAACCTGCCACGACCTGATCTTGCTTCAGTTTATTCTCTTCTGATTTTTTCTGATTTTTCCATAATTATTTTATATTTTTCTTTAATTATTTGCTTAGTTTTCTGCCAATTTAAGTAATTACGCGTATTTTTATCTATACGTAAATACATGTGGGGCATACGTGAACATTCCTAAATATTATTTTGGTCATTCTAAAATTTTTAGTATACATATAATCTATCTCTAGTAATTTATTAGTTATTATATTACACTTTTCGCCTTTTTGATAATTAGCAATTATTATGCTTAAAATTTGAAAATTTTATAGTCTCCTATTTTACTACTTATTTTCTTAAATTTAAGTTTACGGGGTCATTTCTACTAGTATTTCTCTCAATAGTTTATAATTTGGGTTTGATCGGATTCTTTAGCCGATCGCCCTAAATCTTGGGTTCTAAGCTTAAACCTACGGTTACTTGGCTTAGCTTTAGGGCTTACATCTTTCAGATGCAACGTCTCTTTACTAAAATCTTAGATGAATCTTTGACACAACTTAAGGGATCTTAAAATATCTTAATCTAGCTGTTGGATCTTCTTATCCTTTAATTTGTGGAAGCTAAATCACCTTTGTTGATTAATTCAATTTGAGCATTAGATCTATTAATAAGACATTTTACGAGGAATTTTCTAAGGCTATGTAGGCTAAATTTGAAATATCTTTAATTGGTGAGTTGAACTTCTTTCTTTGACCCTAAATAAAACGAAGAAGTGATGGGATTTTTGTGCATAAAGAAAAGTATACTATACAAATCCTAAAGAAGTTTAGAATGGAAAGTATCAAAGGAACAAATATACCAATGTCTACCTCAACCAGGTTAGATCTTGATGTTGCAAGTAAGAAAATTAATAAAAAACTTTATAGGAGTTTAAATAATTCATTATTGTATTTGATTGTAACTGGACTAGAAATAATGTTTAATGTGTGTATTTGTGTACATTTTCAATCTAAATCAACTAAAACACACTTAATAGTTGTCAAAAGAATTTTTGAGTATGTATGTTGCATAGCAAAGTTAAGGATCTTGTATCCAATGAATCAAAACTTTAATTTGATTAACTACTCAAATGTTGACTATGCTGGGTGTAAAATAGATAAGAAAAGTACACTAAGTACTTATCAGTTTTTAGGAGACAAATTAGTTTTTTAGTCTTCTAAGAAATAGAACTTTCTTGTCCTATCTACAATTGAAGTTAAATATGTTTCAATTAGTGATTGTTATGTTTAGATATTGTAGATTAAACAAGAATTTTCTAACTATGTATCAAACTTGAAAAATATTCTAATAAAGTGTGATAATATAAGTATAAGCGTTCTATTGCCAACCAATCAATTACTGAGAACCTAACTGCCGACCTACTACATGCTTAAGACCTAAATGCTGACCTCCTAGCTTCTTCTTGCTGACTTATCTCTTTTCCCAAATAGCTCGGCTCCAATACTTCATTGCCCCATGTATTACTCCTTATGTAATTTTACGCATTTTTTTGTTGCTTTAGGGATTTACTATAAATAGTCCCAATTATTTGTAGCCAGAATCATCTTATCCTTTATCAGCTAATGAATATTCTCTCTTGTGTCTTACGGGAAACCTTCCTAAGTTATAAACTTATACTCTTATCTAATCTTGCTAGTAGTTTGAGGTTAGTGGTGAGTAGAACTTAGTTCTTTGCTTGTACGTCATATTAAGCAAGACTAAGTCATGTGGTATTTATCGGTGAGCCATATATAATAAGCAGCATCATAAAGCTACTAAAAAGGCTAAACCAACCTATGTTTGCTTTCTTAGATAGTTCAAAGGACCCATTTTCAATCCTACAATAAGTCTTTATGATAACTAGGCTTTAAGGCACATCATATTTCTTCGTATCAAAGCTTGAGGTGATAACCAATAGCTAAGTGTTTGTAGTGTCTAGTTTTTAAAGCAGTTTACATACTTTGTTGCACTCTATTTTATCCACAACAAAATAGAGCAAGTATTGAAGTCGCTGTTCGATATGGTACTTAGTAATATTGTGTGGAATCTTTTATTGGGTTATGAACTTATTGAAGTCTTATTGTGAGAATGTAAAATCTTAGTTGTAGACACCTAATTTTTGCCCCTCCATAGTTTTAATTTTTATTTTTACAAAAAGGGTCCTAATTCAAAAAAATAAAAAAATAATAAAAATTAACAAATAATGAAAATACCAAAGAAAATAAGAAAAGGAAAAAATCATAAAAAGATTTCATAGATTTTTAGGAAGTAATTTATATTAGGAATAATTAGTTTTAGTGTTAGTTTTAGTTTTAGTTTTAGTTTAGTTAAAAATTTTAGTTTAGAGAATCGGATAGTTTAGGCACACATCACAGACACTTCACGCACACTGTTTATCATCCCAGCAATAGCAACAACTCCAGTTACGTACGGTCATCACATGGTACAATGATCAGCCTTTACAGACTTCACAAATCTCCACATCCCGACAACGTGACTGAACCATAACCCACTACATAGCTACAGTTCGCCATATGCTGTCCATACAACATTGATCCACACATAGATCAGTCTCCAGTGCAGCGGATGGCAGATGAACAGAATAGTGGCACAGCGGATGACAGCGAACAAAACAGCAGTGCAGTGGACGATAGCGAAGACAACAACACAGCAGATGGCAGCGAAAACAGTAGCACAGCGGACAGCAGCGAACAAAACAGCAGCATAGTCGATCGCAGTGAAGACAGCAGTGCAGCGGACAGCAGTGAAGATAGCAGCACAGCGGACATCAACGAACATAACAATAGCTCAACGAACAACAGCGAAGACAGCAGCGCAGCGGATGACAGTGAAGACAGCAGCGCAACGGATGGCAATGAACATAGCAACGTAGCGGATGGCGGCGAAAACAGCAGCATAGCGGATGGCAGCGAACAAAATAGCAGCACAACGAACGGCAGCGAAGATAGCAGCGCAGCGGACTGTAGCGAAAACAGCAATACAGCGGACATCAGCGAATAGAACAGCGACACCAAACGGACAACAGCGAATAGAACAGCAGCACAACGGACATCAGCAAACAGAACAACGACACCAGACGGGCAACAGCAACACCAGGTGGACAGCAATGCTAGGCGAACAGCAGTACGTTCTGTACAACAGCATCACAACACATGATTCAGCACTGACTGTTACGTCTTCACGCTCGATTAACTAACACCAACACTTCACCGAATAGCCCAGGTCAGGTTCGGTTTTGATTATTTTATTTTATTTATTTATTTGTCTCTTTATTTATCATTATAATTCCATTAGTTATTTAGTTAAGTTTATGACATGATAGGTAAATAGATATATGTGTATGTATTTATATGCTTAGGTATAATTTTAGCATTATGACTTCAGGATTTTCTCACTTAGAAAAATTTATTTTGTAAATAAATAAAAATAAAAAATAGAAATCACGTTTTAAAAAATAGGACTTTTAGAGAGTTTTTATAAAATAAGAATAAAAGACTTAGTAAATTAGGACTCTTTTAAAGTTTTCTTTGAAAAACTAAATTGATAATAACGTGAATTCGGTTGGTTTTCAAAATTAAAATCAATCAACACACTAAAGATTTTTTTTTGAAAAAATTATGATCATCTGATCCCGGCTAGCGGGTACGTAGGCATTTTCAGGGTGACGATAAAATATGTAAAAATTTAGATTCTTTTTTTTTCTTTTGATTTTATTTATTTATTTATTTTTAAATATTATAATTAGAAAAAATAATCCTAATTTCGGTAAATAAATAGTGGTATTCGTTAAGGGTTTAATATATTAGCCCCTGAATTCGAAACCTTCTGGTTCTTCATTCAAAATTGAAATCAAAGACCGGTAGCCAAATCGTAATCAATCCACCCAATTAATTATGATTTTTTTTTCTTCTTTTCCCAACTTTGGTCGGGTAGCAACTTCAAAAATTATTTTTAATAAAAAGCCAGAATTTCTCAATTTATTTAGTCGAGGATTAATATTAAATGGGTTAAGGTTTAGTATTAATTAGGAAATGGGGAAATTAATTTTAAAAAATAGAAAATCGAAAAATCAGACTCGACACTAGTGTATAAGGAGAGATAGATGATGTTGAAGACAAGGAAGATGGTGAAGATGAGGATGAGTAGTTCCTTAAATATGATGAACATAAACTTTAAGCTCTTCAAAGGACTAAGCACATCAAAGTATAGGTTTTGAACTTCTCTAGATCTGGTAGTGCTGATGAATATATGGACTAGGAAGTCTTTTTGTAAACCTATTATAGTCTTGTTGTGAGAATGATAAAGACTTGAGTTAGAAGAAGTTGAAGACATGGAAGATGGTGAAGATGAGGATGAGTAATTCCCTAAATATGATGAATGTTAGCTTTAAGCTCCTCGAGGGACTAAGCACATCAAAGTACAGGTTTTGAGCTTCTCTAGATCTAGTAATGCTGATGTATATATGGATTGGGAAGAAAAGGTAGAGAAGATAATTGATTTCTATGATTATAAGGATGCAGTGCATAATCGAGTTGTTGTCTTAAAGTTTTCTAAATATGTAGTAATGTGGTGGAGGAAGTTACAGATTGTACATCAGTAAGCTCGATACAAAATACAAACTTAGAATGAGATGAAGCGAGTTTGGAGAAGTAGATTTGTTCTTGAGTACTACAAATAAGACACTTTCTAGCATCTTTAAGAACTTAAGTAAGGTAGCTGAGCTATGGATGAGTATGTTTGTTAGTTTTAATAGTTGATGATTTGATGTGACGTTGACGGGCTAAAAGCACGAACCATTGTGAGATTCATTTCTAGATTATGATCTAAGATTGAAAACATTGTGGAGGTATAGAGACTTAGGACTTTGGATGAGACTATCCTAATTGCTTAGAGAGTTGAAAGGCAAAGGTAAAGTCAACTTAGTTGAGGTCTGAGTAGTTGACCTGGTATGCCAAGCAGACGATATGACGAAGCCCCATATAGTTCTAAGGTGGACCGTTAAGGTCAAGCTTTGAGTAAAATTGAAAGAGCTTAAGGTTAAGAAGGATCGAGTTTAGAGCTCAGGATAAAAGACTAGAGAAATTAAGTGCTTCAAGTGTCTCGACTTTGGACATGTTGCTAGTTAATGTTCGAACAGATGTGTGATGACCATTAAGGGTAAGACCCCACAAATTGAGGTGGAGAGTATGAATGAAGGAGAAGAGGAGGTAGATGTTGGGCATCTATTGGGTGAGTTTCAAGAGGATTCTGATACCTTAACCTAACATAAACTTAGGGAATATTGCCTGGTTGTCCATAGATCCCTTAGTACTATTGCTACAGACGAGAATAAATAGAGAGAGAATCTCTTCCATATGAACTATTGAGTGAATGGAAACCTTTGCATCCTTATTATTGATGAAGGAAGTTATACTAATGTGATAGCATAAATAGTGGTAAAGGCTTTGAAATTGCCGACCTATTCTCACCCCAAACCTTAAAAGATACATTAGCTTAATGAGAAGGGTAGACTTCCAATTATCAAGCAAGTCAGAGTGATGATCTTTATTAGGGATAGATATAGGGACAAGGTGCTATATGACGTCTTATCAATGTATGCTTTGCACATACCTCTACGATGGTTACTGGAACACTTACATGTTCCAAAAGCATGGCAAGAATGTAGTTCTGACCCTCATAAGTCTAAAGGAAGTACATAAATCTCAAACTAAGATTTCCAAATCCTTGCGGCAGAAGTCCTTAGTGATCTCCCTAGCATAATTCTCTAAGGAACTTAAGAAGGAAGAGTGTATCTTTTTACTAGTAAGAAGGCTACTAAAGCTGAAGGAGGATGGAGCTTTACCAAATGACGTGCAAGCCTAACGTATTTCCTATTAAGTTACCTAAGGGGTTACCACCTATCGAAGGTACTAAACATTGTATTGACCTATAGACTAAAGCGGCTTTGCCAAACTAACTTACCTATAGGCTTAATCCTAAGTAAGAGCTTAGCTCAAGAAGTAAGTTAATGAGTTGATTAGTTGTGGGTATGTTAGTGAAAGCATGAGCCATTGTGCCATGTCAACTGTTTTGGTATCGAAGAAGGATGGGTCATGGCGAATGTGTATTGATAACTGAGCTATCAATGAGATTACCATTAAGTATAGATATCCAATACCTCAATTGGATGATATGTAGGATAAATTGCATGGTGTGTGGATCTTTTCAAAGGTATATCAAGAGTGGTTATCACTGGATTAGAATGAGGCCAAGAGACGAGTAGAAGGCAACATGTAAGATGAAGGATAGTCTTTTTGAATAGTTGGTAATGCCGTTTGGACTCATGAATGTGCTGAGTACTTTTATATAACTTATGAATCATATCCTAAGATCACTAATAAGTAAATATGTTGTGGTTTATTTTGATAACATCCTAGTATATTGGTACACCTCAAATTCAAGAAGTAGTAACAGCCCTACCAGGTAAACTAACCTAGGGTGGAAGCTATCACCTTAGTTGTTAATATAGATATAGTTCACACAAGGCAAATAATGACTCAACCATCTTTGAAGTAGTTAGATGGATACCTGTAGTATTTAAACCTGTGGAGTAACACTCAACAATATACATTTTCTTTTACTTATAGATAGATCAGTTTATTACATAACCTTATATACATCAAAAGTTCAAAGTTTTTGAAAAAAACTTTACATCTCTACAGTGTAACTACATTATATATATATATCAACTAACCAGTGAAGACTATAAGGCCTCTTAGGAAGACCTTATTCTCCTCCTACAAAAGAAAAACAAAAGAGACTTGAGCTTCATTCCATTCATTAGATTTCTTCACTTTACTCCCTAACCCATTAGAACTAACTTGTGGATAAGAGTAACGAGGCATCTTCTAGTACTACTCTATACCTACAAAACAATCTATACGGATGTAAGCTATATTAGCTTAGCAAGGAAGGATAGAGTCATAAGAGTACATTAGTAAACGTGGTTGTTTAATCAATAGTTAGATGCAAATGCAATAGATCAGTGACAAAACATTACACAATGTTTAACCAGTTCATTATAAAGTTAGAGTAATTATGACCACTCTAACTTGGATTTCAAGGAGTTCAACTCAACACCATTAGGCTAAATCTAGGCTTATGTAATAGAGTATACTTTCCTCCTTAGACAACATTCGAACCATTGTTCCCAAACCTTACCGTAACTCCCTCTCTTATCACTTAGTTTCACTAAGATTAGGAAAAAGACCACTTCTACTATCCTCATCAAAGTGTTGATATTTGGTCTGACACCCTAACGATTACCCCTATTGAGTTATTATGAATGTCAAGTTAAGTCTTTAATCAGTTTAAGATTAATTAGGTTTATCAGGTGATCAACTGAGCTCATACACACAAGATAATATATATGTTTAGGTAGAAAGTAGTACTCAAAGTTCAACTCCCAATTCATCAATCAGTATCTTAAGCACACACATAGCGTACTCACATACAAACTAATTGTAACCATAAAAAAGTATTCTTACTCCTCTAAGTATCCTAATATGATACTTCAATATGCTACAATGCATAGATTCCAGCTTACTTAGACATAATGTCACAAGCTCTTATACTTTGTGTTCAGGGTCTTCGTTAATAATCCTTAGAAAATAATACATAACTTCAGTTTTAAATCTACATATAAGGTAAGAGCTTATTTTCATTATTAAGTATGTTTACATTTTGATATAAGCAAGTTCTATAGTTATTTATTTACTTTTTTTTTTTTTTTACCTAAGATAAGTTTTGACTAAGGTTTTGCTAAAATTTTGGCTAAGGTTCTAACTAAAGTTCTACTAAGGCTTTACTAAAATTTTAACTAAGGTTCTACTAAGATTTCGACTAAGGTTCTAACTTTAATATAGTTATAAAATTTCAATATCAACTACTTTCTAATGAAAAGTTAATTTTTAGTATATCAAATTATTCCCTACTAAAGTACAATCTAATCTTTTGTCTATCATAGTTTCTAATTCTATGGCCATCACCATAACTTACTATTTCATTTATATACAAACTTACCCTATATTTTCAGAATTTTCCATACTCTATAATGTCAGTAATTATCAATAAAAAAAACCTCAATTACATATATCAATTCCCACTACAATAACTATCCACTTATACTAATATTGTAACTTAGAAAAGTAACCTTAATTTCACCAAATACCAACTTTTTACTTAAAAGTCATCATTTCTTAAATCATAATAATTCACTTTAAGCTATTGTAGAGTAATAATTATATATCAAACTATAGTTTTACAAAGAATCACTAAAACTCTTTTGAAAACACTTATCTAGCATATTGTTTTGACGAAATTTTTTTTTTCCGAAAATCCAACAACATGATTTTTGTAATCTAACTACATAACATCAAAACTCAACATCTTAAGAGTATAACCATAAAATTTCAGGTCAAAACCACATTCATTGGTCTTTCAATTACTTGCTTAAAATTCGATGTATAGGAAGTTTTTCTTCAAGAACTCACATCTGCACTTAAAATTTTGAAAATATGATTGAATATTTGAATTCCTCTTACAAAAATATGTAAAGAAATCAAATTTTGTAATTTTTAGTGGTCGTTTGTTATTTTTCCCTAATTTTTTATTAAAATTGGAGAAATTAGCGACTTATTGGAAACACGAGCTTTGACCACTATAGGGAGGGGAAGGTATGTTGGCCTACTTTTTCACCAGCCACTCCTTAATGCTACCATTTGGTTTCACTTCCAATTATGTGTCTTCCTTGGGTAATTGTAAAATTCTACTTCTACTCTATATTTTCTAATTTCTTTTTCCTTCACTCTCTCTCTTCATTTCCAAATTCCAAAATTTTTCCTAGACTATGAAATGACCAAACTTTTTTCAGATAGCCTCTTTCATCTTTTTACAGTCCACTTAGAGTTGCATATGATTTTTTTTCCTCATCAACATTTGTAACTTATAAGATTAGGCGTTACTAATGTGTTTCCCCATTTCCTATGTGTTCTCAACTTGTTCTATAGCTGCTTAATAGAATATTTTTATCATTTCCCCAATTTTTATTAATTTATTTAATGAATTACGCTTTATTTCAAGTATTTATGATAATTACAGGTATATATATTCATATAATAATTATACCCGATGCACATACATGTCTTTTATATATATTTAATATCCAATATTAATTATATTACTCCCATAATATATTTCTAAGTATTTGTTAATTTTCAAAATCTACATTGCGCATAACTGATAATATTATAATGATATAATAAATTCCTGCTATTTTGACTCTTTTCTTAGTATTTTATTATATTTTTAAATTCCAAGCTCACAGGATTTCGTTAACTAATGTTTAGAGCCTATAAGTAAGTTAATAAGTTAATCAGGTTAATTTCATCGACATCCTAAATTTACCTACTCGATTCCTATTCATCAAGTATGGGACTCATATATATTGTGCCAACCTCTCCTCTCATGTTGAGCACTTGAGAGCTGTGTTTAATATTCTCCTAGCTAAATGCTTGTTTGGCAACATGAAAAAGTGTATATTTTGTCAAAGTGAAGTTCTGTTCCTCTGATACATTGTATCTAGTAGAGGTATTCAAGTTAATAAGGAGAAAGTTTAAGCCATACTTGACTAGTCGACTCCTATTAGTTCTTCAAAAGTGAGAAGTTTTCATGGTTTGGTTTTGTTTTATCGAAAATTCATTTGGAATTTCAGTTCCATAGCCACCCTATTGACCAAGCTGACTAGAAAGAACTTAAAGTTTAGATGGTTAAAGAAGGCTAATAGAAGTTTTGAGGATGTTAAGTCTAAGCTAACTTCTATCCCAATGCTTGCACTGTTCAACTTTGATAAAGTCTTTAAAATAGAATGATACCTTTGGGGTTAGAATTGGTGCTGTTCTTATGCAAGGATGTTGACCTATCACGTATGTTAGTGAGAAGCTCAGTCATGTTGCTTTAAACTATTATATATATGATAAGGAATTTTACACCCTTGTCTATGCTCTTCAGAACTAGCAACATTGCTTACCACCTAGAAAATTCATCATCTATATGAATCATGAGTCCTTGAAACATTTGCAAGGTTAGCAAAAGCTTTCCCAATGTTACACCAAATGGGTAGAATTCTTAGAAACTTTTTGCTATTTCATTAAGTATAAGAAGGGAAGTTCCAATAATGTCGTCGATGCTCTGTCACATTGATATGTGCTCATTACAACTTTATAAGCTTGGACACTTAGATTTGGTATTACCTTAAATCAGTATGAGTAAGATCTATACTTTGGACCTATAATGGTCAAATGCAGCTATGGAGGAGTAGTAGATAGATTCTATTTGAACTAAAGATTTTTTATGAAGGGTAGACAATTATGTATACCAAGCAGCTCAACTAGAGAATTACTTGTTCAAGAAGGCCATGCTAAGGGATTAGTCGACCATATTGGAGAAAAGAGGAGACTCGGATAGTTGAAAGAGCACTTTTATTAGCTAAGGATGGTAAAGGATGTGCGTAAAGTTCTAGAACGCTATGAGGTGTGCAAGCAAACCAAAGGAAAGAAGAGACCCTATGGGGAATATACACCTCTACCTATACCTAATCAGCCTTAAACCAACCTAAGCATGTATTTCATGTTTTGCTTACTTAGAATAGCTTAGAAACAAGACTCTATCATGGTGGTGGTCAATCGATTCAGTAAAATGAGTTGCTTCATTCCCTACCTTAAAATTGATCATCCTTTATATGTTGCTAACCTCGTTTTGTAGGAGATCGTGCTACTACATGAGATCTCCAAATGTATTATTTCTTATCGTAACCTAAAGTTCACAAGTTTCTTTTAGTGAACTCTATAGAAGAAGTTTGGCATTAAGTTGATGTTTAGTACTTCCTATCATCCTCAGATAGATGGTCAAACTAAAGTCATGAATGGAACAGTTGCAAGTCTACTTCGAGCTACAGTTGGGAAGAATCTACATAACTGGGATTTATGTCTACCTATCATTGAGCTTGCTTACAATCACTCAACTCACAATTTAATAGGCTAATCACCTTTCGAGATTGTCTATGGCATCAACCCAAACTTACCTTTGGACATGATTGCTAACCTAACCCCTAGAGGAGAAAGTCATATCGACTTACAATATGCTAAGGAATTTTAGAGATTGCATAAGAGAGTTGCTGAGCAACTAGCCAAAACAGTAGCCTAACAATTAGAGTAAGGAAATCAAGGGAGAAAGCATATTGTTTACAATCTTGAAGATCTTGTATGGATTCAACTTAGTAAAGAACGGTACCTTAGCAAGAGGATGAACCAACTTTTACCTAGGTTAGATGGTCTATTCAAAGTTATGAGGAGAATCAATGACAATGTCTATGAGCTAGAATTGCCAAAAGATATGAGGTGTCACCAACATTCAATGTCTTTGATTTGATGCCCTATATTCTAGAAGAAGAAATTGACTAAGATTTGAGGATAAATCTTCAATAACCTTGGGGAGTTGATGGAATGCCGACCTCCAGGTCCTTTACCCGAGTTCGTCTTAGAGGCCTACAAAGTCTTACAAGGAGGATTTTATCTGCTTAGCTTAGCTAAGATGAACTCTAATATCAGGAAGGCCTGATGGTGAACTCCTTAAGTACCTAGCCTAGATGCAACCTAATTTGCTTTGTCTTATACCTAGGTGCCAAGCTCAAAAAAATTCCTGGTACGACTAACCTATCAAGTGTTAAGCATCCTATTGCTGACTAGCCAATTGTCAAGAACTTAACTATTAACCTGCTGTATGCCAAAGACCTAAATGCTTATCTCCCAACTTCTTCTTACCAACCTGTCCTTTACCCAAATAGCGCGGCTCTAGTACTTTATTGCTCTATGTACAGAGGGAATAACAACGCGTAACTTGTCTCTACTTTTTTTGACATTATACTATATTCTCTTTATTGTGATTATCCCATTTACCCCTTTTAACAACATACTAGGTTTCCTTAATTTGTACTACCCCTTATGTAATTATATACATTTCCTTGTCCTATGGACTAACTATAAATAGTCTTATGTCATTTATAGCCGGAATCATCTTATCCTTTATCAGCTAATGAATGTTCTCTCTTGTGTCTTATAAGAAACCCTCTCAAGTTATAAACTTGTACTCTTATCTAATCTTGCTAATAGTTTAAGATTAGAGGTGAGTGGACCTTAGTTCTTTCCTTGTACATTATGTCAAGCCAAGACTAAGTTGTGTGGTAAATATTAGTGAGTCATATTCGATGAGTAGCCTCACAAAGCTACTAGAAAGGTCGAACTAACCCATTTTTGCTTTCTTAGATAGTTCAATTCAATCCTACAATAAGTTCTTATGATAACTGAGCTCCAATGTACATTAATAACTAAAATAGTTGATACATTAATTACTGTATAAGATAAAGGGTATATATTAATAATCCAATTTTTTTAGCTAGTTGATTCTTCATCTCCCTACTATACCAATGAAACACAATAAATGAAGTTCATTATTTTCTTTTTGTATACATGAGCTGGTCATGCAAGCCAAAATCCCCCACTTCTTCTATTTTTGCATTAGTGAAAAGCACAGCTAGTGAGGTTCCTTACTTTGTAACAACTAAATCTCTGTTTCTCTTTCCAATTTTCTCTCTAATTAATTTCCACTCCTCCAATTCTCACAACCATTAACACAAGATCAAGCCTCTAATTTCTTTAAATTCTAACTCCATATTTACTTTAAGTCACTTCATTTGCTTCTTATCTTTCTTATTCTACATTCTTGAAACTTAAACATGTGTATTCTCTCTATCAACAATGGCTCTATGAAAATCATCTAAGATAGATCTCAAAACTAAGAAGGACCCTAAGAATATGAAAGAAATCCGTAATCTTTAGTTGATGAACCATTTGATTCTAACAAGAATCAAATGCCGAACTATGAACTAAGAACCATAAAACCCTAACCTTGAAAACCCTCAACTGACTAACCCTAACCCCAACTTTGAGAAATCCGAACCTGATACTCAAGAAAAGGCATAAAATGATGAGGGTTGGAGCTCATCTAGTGAAGAGGTTGCTGAGACAAAGGAAGAATCAAAAGAAGAAATAGAAGAGGAAGAGGGTTTTGCAAGTGAAGAGAAGGGTAATAGATCAAAGGTAAAATCAAAACCTTAAGCAAAATCAAATTCAAAGTATGAGCTAGAAATAGAAACAATGGAGGAACAATTTAAGCAAATTGGCAGAAAAGAAAAAGGTAAAGCCTTGAATTGTCTATGTTTTGTCTTCTAAATAAAATTAGCACATAGAACCTAGTGTTTTTTATTTTGAGTATTTTCAAAAGAATGAGTTCTATTAGAACAATTTTTTTGATGTCTTAGGTTGTAAAAATTTATGTACCGTTAAAACTATGGTCTTTGGAGAGTTGATATATGAGTTTTATGAGAATTTGGATGTTGGATAGAAAGATAGGTGAGTGTCTAGTGTTAATGGGGAAAAGTTAGAAATCATGAAAGTAGATATTCAAAGATATTTTAAGCTACCTAAAATGAACCATGATAGGGAGTTAATGAAGTAGATAAGGAAATAAGTGTTTGAGGAGTTGAATGAAGGAGAAAGGATTTGCTAAGAAGATAGTCAGTATATTTAATTTCAAGTTCATTGTTCGTATGCTACACGAGATGGTGATAAGTTACATTCTTCCAAAGGAAGGAAGTGCAACTAGTATTTCTAAGGAAGATGCAATGATGATGCTAGCCATGTTAAGAAAGAAGAAGTTAGATCTAGCTTTGTAGATTCTTAGGCATGCTTTCACAGCTAAGAGAAAGAGACCCTATGGGAATCTCTTGATGATACTTTTTGAATTTAAGAGGATCAAAATGCTAAAGGTTACTAAGAAAGAAATACCCATTAAAGTAATAGGTAGAGATAATTTTCATCATATGCATAATTGTTAAAAGTGTAAGTTAAATATATGATTCTATAAATTTTTAATTTTATCATTTTTTTTCAGTTAAAATAGATATAAAATGATGTAGGTACATATTTTTTCGTAGAATAGTGAATTTTGATTTACACTTCTATAAGCTTACGATTTTACCAATTTCATACGATTATATACGATTTGGTCAATTCTACATGCTCAAATCAAAATCAATTCTACATGCTCAAAGTAGCCATAGAATTGCGATTTTGACAATCATGATTTCATGACTATAAATGTAAGGAATAGGATCTAGTTTACCAATGACTGGGACTTGTATGTGCATGACAAGCATAAGAAGCATAGATTACCCAGGTCATTATTTAAAGAGAAGCTTTCTAAAGCTAATTTAGAACTTGATTTAGAATCCATTTTAGAACTAGAAGAAAAGTTTAGGAAGAAGAGGAAAGGGAAGGAAATACTTAAAGGAAAGAAAAAAAACAGTAAGCCTGAGTTTGAGATCAGGACAAGAGGAAAAATGGAGATTAAAGAAGGTAAAAGGAGATATGAATTAGAGGAAGATTCAAAATCAGATTCAAAGGCTGAACTTAAAGAAGGTCTTAAAGAAAGTTATGATACTGAGGGAATTTGAATGAAGGAGGTTATATATTTGATAGAAGTGAAGATGGACAAAATATTGACCAATTTGCAAAATTCTCTTAATGAAGCTATAGAAATCACATCTTCTAAACCTCTAACATCAACCAATACTCCACCTATAACCCCAACTCAACCACCTTCTATGGAAGCACAAGCTCCATCTTCTAGTACTCCAGCATATGAACAAACTCAATCTCTTGCACTACAAGCTGCTCCCATTGCACTAACCTCATTGAGTCCAATTGCATAAACTCGAGTTGTTGAAACATCATCAACTCCAATATCTTTTTCACTACTCAAATCATCTATCATATCTGATGTGATAGTAGAGGAACCAATACTGTAGGTTTTTCAAACAATTGTGTTGCTGTGACCCTAGAAAGAAAGAAGCAAAATGCAAAGAGGCGGTGGAAAGCATCATAATGAGGGGACTTCTTCCTATGAAAGAACAAAGAATCCCCTACATAGAGAAGTCTAGAGAAGAACCTAATAATGCCTTTATGTGAAGTGAACTTGATGTTGACAATGATGGACCTGAAGTCATGTACATAGAGACTAATGGCCAAGCATGTGTAGAAAGGGGATAGTTTTCTCTATGAATACAAATTTGTTATTTTAGAAGAAAATACCATGGATTCTTTATCATCAGATATGCAAAAGAAGCCTTTTAAAATTATGGCATAGAATGCTAGAGGAGTAAGTTCTAATGTAAGAAACAAATTTATTGATGAAATGATTAAAGCCCATAACCTACAAGTTGCTATCATCACAAAAACTTGGCTAAATGAAGAGGGGGCTAAGAGACTAAGAAACTACCTCCTTTTTGAGAACATGATAAACTTTGGAATAGAAGGCTTTAGTAGAAGGATAATATTATTATGGGATATGTAATGGTGGTGGTCAATAGACAAAATGTTTCAAGCCAGCATATTCTTATGGAGATTAAGCTATTAGAATGAAAATTTTCCTTTATGCTATATATGCTAAAATAGAGTTTGGTATCAGACGGCTCTTATGGGAAAAATAAAATGAATTTTAGGTAACATAAAAGGACCGTAGGTTATCATAGGCAATATTAATGAAATTGTATGCAAGGAAGAAAAATTGGGCACGAGTGTAGATTGGGGGGGTCAGCCTGTTAATTAATATAAGGCGAATCTTTACCAAGAATGAATGAATAATTATGGTGTTGCAAATATTGGCTTTGTTAGACTAAGATATCCTTGGTTAGAAAGAACCAAACACATTAAGGATCTCATACAGACTAAGCTTGATAAGGCTTAGGCCAATGACTCTTGGAGAACTTTACTCCCTAAAGCTAAGCTTTTTCATCTCAAGTCCCCTTACTCCAATCACTACCTTAATCTTTTAAATACTCTTCCTTCTTATAAGGTTGGCCCTAAAGAGAAAAGACCTTTTAGGTTTTAACCATTATGGCCTAATCATAGGACTTTAAAGACCTTAGCAAAAGTATCTGGAAATGGCCTAATTTCAATATCCCATCAGATTATCCCCTCCTAATAAAAGGCCTTTGAGATTGGAATAAAAAATATGTCTGGGATTATTCACTTTAAGAAAGGCAGTCTTTAAGCAACTTAAAAAAGTTAAGGAAGAAATCTGCATCAATTATACATAAAGACTTTTGGATGAGGAAAAATTCTTGGAAAAGGAGTTAAACTTAATTCTTTCAAATGAGGAAAAGCTTTGGGCAACAAAATCAAGGTCTAAATGGATCCTTAAGGGAGAAAGAAACACTCACTTCTTTCATGCATCCATCATAACTACGAGGTCCAAAAATCACAGCATGAGCCTTTCTAATAATCAAGAACAATGGATAACATCCTCTAATGATATAAAGGATTTTATTAACTACCATTTCCTCTCATTATATTTGTTAGAGAAAGATGTAGGGTTTCTTGTTGGACTTGACTGGATGAAATGCATAAAAGGTCTTTCCTTTGAAGATAGTACAAGCTTGAGCAATCCCCTAAGCAACAAGGAAATAAGGAAAGTAATTTGGTGTATTAGCAATCATAAAATACCTAGAATGATAGTTTTCATGTTAGTTTTTATAAAGCAAGTTTGGACATAGTTAGTAGAATCATATGTGAAACAATTAAAGTCATCTTTGCATCCAAAAATATTCCTGAAGAGTTGAACAAGACTCTTATTGTCCTTGCTCCTAAGTTCTTAAGGGCAAATAGAATAAAAGACTATAGAACTATTAGCCTTTGCAACACCATTTACAAGGTGGTAGGAAAAATTATGGCTAATAGGTTTAGACTGCATCTGGATAACATATAAGTCTAAAGCAATCAAGCTTCATACCTGGAAGATCCATTGTGACACCATTATTATCTTCTAAGAGCTTCTACATTCCTTAAAAATGAAAAAAGGAAGCAAAGCTTAGATCATAGTAAAGTTGGACCTTGGAAAAAGGATTTGATAAAATTGAGTAGACTATGTTAAACACTCCCTTGTAGCCTTAAATTTTCCTCAATCCTAAATAAGTCTCATTAGTTCCTACCTAGCCATAGTATCTTATCAAGTCATTTTGAATGGGGCTTGTCTTGATAGTTTTCTCCCTCAACTCGTGGAATAAGGTAGGGAGATTCTTTGTCTACTTATATATTCATCATGGTTATGGATATTTTGAGCAAAATGATTCATTAATTGGTAGATGCAAAAATTTGGAAGCCCATCAAAATGAAGGGAACAAATTTGAACCTTTCTCATCTCCTATTTGTAGATGATATCCTGTTAAAAAGAGAAGCAACTTAAAGTAATGCTCATGTTATGAAGCAAACCATGGAGATGTTTGGACAAATGTTTGGATGGAGGGAGAATTATAGCAAATCATGTATTGTTTTCTCAAATAATATAGATGCTGATGATAAACAAGCCATTGTGAACCTTCTAGGAGTCAACCTTAGAAGGGACATGGGTAAATATTTAGGAATTCCAATGAAAGAATTTGGTTAGCTTAAAAATTCTAATTTAAACTTCATAATTGAATAAGTAAAAAATAAGCTCATTGGGTAGACAACAAAAATTCTTAGTATAGTTAGCAAGAAACTATTGGCTACATCTATTCTTGAGAGTATATCAAATTACTACTCTTAATCTCTACCCTTACCTTCAAAAAATACCCATCAGTTGGAAAAATTAGATAAAGATTTTCTTTTGGCATCCTCGAAAGAGAGAAAGAAGATACATTGGAAAGCATGGGACAAGGTTAAAAAACCAAGGAGAGAAGGTGAACTTAGCCTCCTAGATGTTAAGCTAAGAGATAAAGCTAATTTTATAAAGCTTGCTAGACAAAGAAAAGGAAAAATCTCCTTTGGACACAACTCATAAGGGGAAAATACAAGCTTTAAGGAAATAATTTTCAAAAGAAAACCACTTCGCCCTTTTACAAAAAGCTTAGTGAATGCATGAAATGGTTAGATAACAATCTAACCATAAAAACTATGAATGGTAAATATGTTATGTTTTGGACAAACAACTGGAATAAAATAGGAAAACTAAGGGATTGAATTCATGGTCCTTTTAGAAGGCAAGCTTAAAATAATAGTCTTGCTAAAGCCTGAGTTGACATTAGATAATGGAATGAAAATATTATTGAATGTCCAATTGATGATGAGATTGGTGAGAAGTTAGGAAATATTTACCTTGATTTTAAGAACAATGACATTGATATTTTTGTTTAGAATCATGAAGCAAATAAAGAAGTCACTTATTAGATTAGGTTATATGCACCTCTATCAAGAGTGGGTAGAATTAGAATGAAATCTGGGATTTGATATGGCATCTACTTGTACCTCCCCAGACCTTGTATGCAATTTCTCGTTTGGCGTATCTTGTGAAATGGACTCCCAACCAAGGACAATCTCTTAAAAAGAAATGTAAATGTGAATGGGAATTATGTGTTTTGTGGAAATGAAACTGAAACTATTAGACACATCTTTACACAATGCAACCCTACTAGGCAAGTTTGGAGAAGATTTAATAATGCAGATATGCCAGGAAGTGATGAGAAACTATACTATTGGGTGAAGAAGATGGGCTACCAAAAAAGAATAGATTGGAAAAAGCATAAGCCTAAAGCTATTGATTTTCTTTTTATGCTAAAGGATATATGGAAAGAAAGAAACAGAAGAATCTTCAAGGATCATAATAGAGCTAGAGATTGGATTGAATATAGAAGAGTAGAGGCTACCTATGTAGTGGGCTCACTGTAAGTATAATAAGCTCATAGGAAAAACTACTCAAGAGCGGCTGATTTGGACATCCCCAATTGAATCATTTCTGAAGTTTAATTGTGATGTAGCTGTTACTAATAATGGAAGGAAAGTAGCAATTAGGATTATCTATAGAGATTTGAAGGGTAAAGTTGTGACAAGACTCTCTAAAAAAAATTCACCAGTTTCACCTTTTGAAGCCATTGTGGGCTATCTTTGAAGCACTAAAAGTAGCTCATGATCTATGGCTCGACAACTTAATTATGGAATTTAATGTTGCTATGGCCATAGATTGCATCACTCAACAAGATCTTATGCAAGATATTTGTATTCAAGTTGTTAGTTTATGCAGAGAATTTATGCCAAAATTTAACAATATTCATTTTTGTAGAGTATCCCATAAGATGAACAAGGTAGTAGATGAGCTTGACAAAGCAAAGCTGAACAAGAGAGAAGATGTTTATTTTTTTGAATCTCTGCCAGAGGATGTTTTACTTATTCTTTAAAATGACTACCTTGACTTTTGTAATGTTGTTAAATTGAGCTAAGATTCAGTTAGACTGGCTTGTTTTTGTCTTTGTTTTTGTTTGAATGCAATTATATTTTTTTCATAAAAAAAAAAAGAGAACTTTTTTGGGTGAAAGTATATATGTACAATATTAGACATATTTTATTGGTGAATTTATTTTTTGTGTTATTGATAGTGACACATTAAATGTTGCAAGTGGAAAATAACATTTTTTTTCGTAATTCAACTAGAATTAGTTTAAAATTACAATGTTGTTCGATTTTTTAATTATATATATTTTTTAATTTGTTTCTTTTTCTATAATATTTTTTAACATTTTCACAATAGTTATTGGGGAACCGCTGGTTCCGCTGCTTGTGGAGATCTAAGACCCTATCGAGTCCCTTTACTGTTCTAGAATGGAGCCAATTCAAATCGGTTCCTGGTTCAAAGTCGAATCATGCCTAGGTGGCTAGGTCTAGCATAGAGGCTTAGAAACACGGAGAGACCCAAAGGAGAGACATCACCAGCGCTTAGGTAGTCTTTGAGAAATAAATTCTAGCGTAAAATGTAGCGGACAAAAATATGCAGAACGTTTTAAAAAAAGTGGATTCGAGACAATTGGTGTTCGTCGTTTAGATTGGGCTTTAGATATACGAGAGCGTTAAGAGTTAAAGAAGTAAAATCAGTTTAATTTCGATTCAATTAAGATTAAATTGAAATTGGACTGTATCGATTTTAGATTAAATCAGGTTAAATCAAGTTAAAAAGTTGGAGCCAATCTAAATTTGACAACATAAATACCTCTACAAATCTTGGATTTGATTTTTCATGCCCTCTATTCATGTTATGTACTAATAATATAACATCTACTATTGTGATGAAAGAATCAAATTAAAAAATTGTGTTGATTAATTTGAAGGACTCTCAAGAAAATAATTTAAATATTTTGGTCGCTTATTTAGGACTTGCAAAAACTTTATAGAATAATATGTAAATATTAAAGCAATTTCAAGGCATTTTTCTTAAAAATCATTAGCACATAGACGTTATATCTATTATATTAAAGGGAAGACCTTTTTTTTTTTTAACTATTTATCATTAACAACTTCATATCTTGTAATTTGAATTATTAAATTATTCAAATTGTAGTTATTGAAAAAAATTCAAACACATCTTATATACTTCTCAACTGCCATTCATTACTTACAAATCTTTCTAATTATGTAGTTACTATTTTTACTCATACTTACTTTTATGTTTGCTATTATTTTACTTATTTATTATTTTAATTACCCAACATTACTATTATTTGAAAAGTTCATTACATTTTTTATTTGATCAATATTTACCACTATAGTAAGGATTTTTTTTTCTTTAGAAAATTTATTACATTTTTTATTTTACTAAGATAATTTATTGACATTCTTCTATATTACAGGGTCCAATTTTATTTTATTTTATATATTTTTTGCATGCAAAACATGGATACATTATCCGCTTGTATAAGTTAGACTGACAAGAGACCTTTAACTAACATCAAATATTATATGCATGGTTGAAGTTATCCACACCGCATATAAATAAATTGGAGGAAAGATGTGCATTACACTTATGAGAGGAATATGTCAATTGAATGACGAAAATTTTGGATGATGGATGTTAGAATTTTATGTACGCTGACATGTGAATTCGCAAATTGTTATAGTATAAAGAAAAAAAAAAAGAAAAAGAAAAACATATCCTACGACTTTGATATAGTCGCAATATATGTCGGTAATGCGGATGGGACATTGGTACTTAATGTGGATATTTTTTACTATAGCATATAATAAAAGATGTCCACTAGACAAAAAATTAATGATTAATGAGAGATGCACTAATCATATGATTTATTTGTTCTAATCTAGTTATTATGATGACTCTGAATTATTCGTCTATGCTCAAGATGGAATTAGGATAAATCACCAATACGTAACTTGAAAATAAGTCTTCAATCCAAAACATTGCATTAATTCATAAATTAATCTTTACCATCAGATTTTCCTCGACAAATTTTTTTTTTTTTTTTTTCAAAAAATTGGTCTTCTCAAGTTACCAAATGACTTAACGGGGAAAATGAAATGTCACGAATGGCCACTTGTTCTATTAATTTCCATATATGCCCTTATAATGTCCATCTAAGACAGTGATGAGACATGCTTATTCATATTATATCAACGTATATTTTACTTATAAGACTTATGCTTTAGATTTTTGTATTCACTTCCAAAAGCTGCTTACGTTTAAACTGAAAAATACATTTGTTTATTAAGGTCAGCAGCTATTTCTTGAATTTATTAAGATTTTTGTTGGTGCAACATATCAAAGGAGAGGGTTCCCCACTCCAAAAGAAAGGGGTATTTATCAACGTACATCTAAAAGTACAACTAAAAGTACAATTACGTAAATTTTATGTAACATCCTAGAATCTATGGTGATACAACCCGCTATGTATCTCGAATCTCTACGGACATATAAGTTATAAACTTTTATCTAAAATCTCCAAATATTTACCTTTCAACCTCCAAAAGATGTCTTAAAATTTAATCCTCCAAATAATTTTAGTAGCCTCACAATAATTATTTCAATAAAATATAAGACTTCAAATAAAATCAATGTAACAACAAAATAAACTCTACAAAATTCTAACAAATATAATATATACACACACACATACACACACAAATTATATATTGAACTCTAACTATCCTAATACAATTGATAAGCTTGCAATTAAACCTCTATTTGCCATTCCCTACCTTGGATATTCTCAAATATTGTATCCATTGACAACTTTGTAAATTCTAATCAAGTACCTGCACCCGAAATCCAACACAGAATACAATAAGCACATTCACATGAATATACAATTCCTAATCAAAGATGAATATGGAATGCAAAATGCAACAATTAACTCTTTAATTATCTTTATTTTAATCCAACAAGCAACCTAAGGGAGCTCACGATCCCGACATATATAATACACTAATACTATATAATATTGGTGTTGGGTCCTCCTTAACATCCTAAGAACCTAGGAATAACCTAAAATCTACTCGAATCATTTCCAAGTAAAACTCAACTCGGGACACCATTGCACAAGGATCATTAGGTTACCACCCTAAGGTTTGATCCTCCCAATTCCTTGGGCCCAAACAAGTATACGCAATACAATATAATTAAGGTCAAATAATTATTTAATCTGATTTTTATCATTTAGCTTAGCAACCACAGTTAACAAGCGAGGATTTTGTACTTAGTTTCAATGACTCTCTAGAAACTGACATAACATAACATCATCTCCTACTCCTAACGGATTGCTTGGATTTGGATATAGTTGCCTCATAACCTATTCACATGAAAGTAAAACACTTTACTAGCTCTATAGACTTATCTAATATTGCCCTTAAACTTAACTACTTAACCATTATTCACTAGCACTTGTATCACTTAAGGAACTTGAGATCATTAAGAGGACAAGTTAGTTTATAAGATGTTTTGGGTAATGATTCATGTTTGAAAAAGTTTGAGGAAGGATTTATAACAAGAAAACATGCTCGGAAACTTAGAAAACCAAGAGAAACATCGTTAGAAGTAATAGAGGTCAGGGCATCTAGATGCTATAACAAGTAGCGTTTGGATGCTATGGTCGAGGGGAATAGTCTGTCCCCTGGCATCCAAACCCTAAAGGGGATGGCGTTTGGCATTTGA
Source organism: Lumnitzera littorea (assembly GCA_024138015.1). Classification (NCBI taxonomy): domain Eukaryota; kingdom Viridiplantae; phylum Streptophyta; class Magnoliopsida; order Myrtales; family Combretaceae; genus Lumnitzera; species Lumnitzera littorea. The sequence goes on along the minus strand of JAMXBB010000005.1, from coordinate 98,442,223 downwards.
ACACCAAGCTATAGTCTATAGATTTCTGTAGGTTGTAGCAATGTTTCATCCCCCACAACATTACCACTTTCCACCGATCTTGTAAACCATTACTCCAGATACATAAAACCATCAATGACATACCTTTACATCACTCTAAACAACCCTTTGATACATATCTACTTCTAAAACTCATATCAACTTTCGCAAAACATCTCAACAATTCTCAAAAACAAAAGTTTATAATTTAACAACAAACCTTGCCTTTATAGAGCCATAGGCTTCGCTTCTACTACCTTATATCTGCTATGGATTCCTCAAAACAATACCCTAAATTAGTTTTTCACAGTATCCTATAGAGAAAAATGAATTTTTGTAGGAATTCGACTAAGAACTTAAAAAAAAAAAACATCACAATAATCTTATCTTGAATTGTCATCCTTAATTTCAAATGCACTACCAAGTATTCGCTGTAGAACTCCTGTTAAAGCTCCTCTAATTTGTTTTTTTCGCTGCCTTAGTCAGAAGGAAAAAAAAATTTTTTTAATAGCTTTTGATTAAAAATTGGATAGAAAAAGGATCCTACAACTTACCTCAATCTTGTTTTCTATGTGAGTCTTGTTGAAATGTGCTAATCTCTTCTCTTGATTCAAGACGTGCATAGAAACCGTAGTACACAAGTAGCACATGAGAGTGTTTTGCAGAAAAAGGATTTCTTAAACCCTAAGTGCGGCTTTTATGTTAGGGCTCCTATAACTTTTCCTACCAAAAAATGCCCTCACTTGTTTTTGATAATACCAACCATGCCCTTAAAGTAAATAACACTTTATATTATTATTTTCTTTTTATTATTTACTCTCTATTTTTCTTCCCCTTAGTTGGGTTTTCCACTTTAAGAATAGCGAATAAGCTAAAATTATTGTAGTTTAATGACACAAACATTAATATTTCAATGAATGGGTTAAGTTTGATTCCTTCCTCATTAATAATTGTAATATGTATACTAGTTGGAAGGGAAAAAAAGTAGAGGGAATTAGGGAAAATGAAAATGAAATTTACCTTTGAAATATTATATGGAAATGCATATTATTTTATTACTGCTCATATGACTTTTCAATGAAACGATTTTTGAATTTTGTCTAGAATTTTGAAGACCATATAAACAAATTTATTGTTGAGTTAATTTTCCAGGAAATGTCAATAAAACGCTCACCTGTTCCATTTTCATTTCTTGTGCCCTTCCTCACTCTTAGCTTTGTTCTCCTAAAGAGACAGCATTCCAAGAAGGAAGAATTGGAAACATCATAAATAACAATATTCAATTTTTGCTCACTCATATTTTGATTTTCTTTTGAGGTTCGCTTTAAGTGATATAAATATTTTAATATTCCATTTAAAACTTTATCCCTGAATAGTATTGATATATTTATACATTATGGTTGTCAGAAATTTGTAAGTTTGGCTAAGTGAAATGAAAAGATTTAAGACTTAGAGTCATGAATATGTTTTTTTTTCTCTAGAGAATTTACACCTCTTACGAGAAATTTCTTACAAGAGTTTAAATGTAAACTTTTGTGTAATACAATTAAACACTTGAATTGCAATTTTTTTAAGTATCAAGCCATACTTTTGAATAAAGATGACAAGTATGTGATTGTTGTAAGTTTATATAGAGTGATAGAGAGTAGAAAATAAAGATAAAATTCTAGTAAAGATCAAAGTAGAAGTTGAGAAACAACACATTTTAAATATAAGCTAACTCTTCAAACAATAAGTTTTCTCAAAAATCCTAATTTTGAAACTTGAAGTGAAAAGCACATTTATCCCTTTCATGGATAAGCAGCAAGAACCTTCCCTAAGTCATCAAGTTAACATAAACCCTACTCTCTTCAAGCATTTCTCCAACTAGACTTGAGCTTCTACCTATTGATGTGCGATGGTTGGTATAGTATACTTTTTTTATCTTCTTCATGGGGGTCAGAAGAGAATAACCACCCCTATGTGAGGCGTTACCTTAGTCTAAGCACTCAATTGTGCTCCTGTGCAGGACTATGCCCCTTACCACCTTTGTAAGCATAGAAGATAGATTATGCATTAATAGCTTAAACAACAAGGTTTAGCTTTAATTAGTAGCTGACACTAGGATTTGGGAAGAATATACATGAGAGTCATGAGTGGGAGGAGAAATTACCTCCCGATTTGCTGTTCTAGACCCAGGTATGTTATATCATTTCTTAAATGGAGTTTTAACAAGAGACCTATGAATATCTTGGCTCTAAGTTGTAGTGCCACCACTCAATGTCGTCTTCAATCGTACAAAAACTTTCTCTTATGCTATGGCATGCTTTTGAGCACATTCATTACTTTAAGGGATTAGTTGTGAGTAAGGAAGCCTTGAGTTTAGCATGTATGGTTGAGGGTAGTGTTGGTTTTTGATGGATAGCTTTTTCAATCTCTATCATATGTTTGATATATCTAAATCTTGTGTTTATGGGCATATATGGATCCCCCCAAATTTGATTTCTTTTCACCTTTTCATATAATAAAAAAAAAAATTTTATATCATTTACAATGATAGTTGTAAATAGATAGATAATGTGCACTGATGGATAGCAATTATAGTTAAGAGCATTCCTTTACTAGGGTCGATGTCTTTCTTCCCTTATTCTTGTTGCTGTAATGGAGAAATGTTGAGGAAGGCAAGGAGCTGAGATAGTCTTAGCTACAATCTCTTCCTTTGAATATCTTCCTTATTGTTTGAAAACAAAATAATATGTTATTGATTCGTCTCTTTTCAAGGGAACAAGAGTAAAGGAGAATGTGCATCTTAAGAAATCTTTTATGAATACATTTCTTTCGAGATGCGAAGAATAGCTATCTTTTCCAAGCATGATCACTCCATTTAAAGGGATTCAATCCTCTAACCCCATTTGAGGTAGATGGCAAGAAGGATGTCAAAATCTCCTTTTGTAGAGGACATAGAGTTCTTGAAGCAAGTCAAATGTCATTCTTTCCATTACCACCTTAGTTTGATGTTTGGTTCCAATGATAATGAGCTTTGGTAAAGTGCAATTTGACATTTGAAAGAAGATTCTCTACTTTAAGGTGACTGTAAGGACTTGTATGTAAATCCTTAGCTAAGCTTCATACTTCTCCCAAAAAATTCCATAATGCTTTCTTTCTATGATCATCGATCAAATAGCATCACATTCAAGAGAGGATTTCTCCTCAAATCAAGTAAGTTCCCTCTGCTAGAAAGAATAAATCAAGAAGTGGTGATTTAGTCACTTCAGTAAGGGATTTACAATACCATCTCTTTAGTCTTTCTATTGATGGTACCTCACAATGAAGGTTTTGCTCAAGTTGGGCTCACTAGAGGTTCAAATATACTATAATCACCTAGACTTATTTAATATGAAATCTAATACTGAAATCCTGTATATGAAATTTCTTTAGTTGCTTACTTGACCTAAGTAAGTTAGGCTGAACACTTAAAGAAGAAGTTTTTTCCCCATTGAATGAAAATGGACAAAGAGAGAGGAGGTATTCTTCAGAGAGAAAGAGGAGAAAGAGCTCTTTTCTAAAGGAAAGAGGAGCTTAGACAAATTTCATGATAATTGAAGAGGGAATACAACTTTACTTATTTATAAGACTATAGAGCTTTCCTAGTTTTCCTTAATGCAGTGTCAAGGTCACTATAGGCTATGCTCATCATGAAACTAACTTCTTCTTAGAGAGTGTGCTAGCCTTCCCTTCCAACCATCTGCATATTCGCTTCCAGTTAGGCTCTCATCAACTATCATAACCAGCTAGACATCCCCTCTCTTAATTGCCTAACATCTTCTTAATCAAGGGGCTTATACTCCCTCTCAAGCATATAAAGCTTGCCGGTAGTGAACATGTAAGATCTCACATGAGGGATACCAAAAATTTTTAGATGCTAAGGAATAATGAAATTCCAACTAAAAAAGATACAATGGCATCATAGCTAGGGACCAATGAATATGGCCTTGTCCTTCCCTTGTGTTCAATCAAGGACTTGAAAAAGGATTGTCTACTTCTTTATTAAGTGAAAAGAGAGAGAGAGAGAGAAAAAAAAGGGATATGAAGAATATGATGCTTAAAGCTAAGTCTTAGGTATATTGGTACTTTCTTTCTTTTCTTTTCTCTCTGTTGTCCCATCTACCTTTTTTAATTTTTATTCTTAACTTTTTTGTGTGATGAGATACGCTTTTGTGCTAAACACTTTCTACATGTTTTTGTTTATGACCAAGGCATTTATTTCATGTTTCACGTACATGTGCCCCTTTCGGCTCTATTTGCTGTCCTTCCATGTAAGATACCATGATCAGGATACGAGCCTTGGAATGTACACATACATATACATATATATATATATATGTGTGTGTGTGTGTGTGTCCGTACATGCTATTTCTTTTTGATAAACTTTTTTCATTTTCTTGTCTTGCCAACCATGACTTCTCCTCCAAGCCTACCTTCAATTATCCCATCATAAGGGGTTTTATCGCTTATAAGGTGGGGAGGATAGCCAATAGCATGTTGAAAGCCATGGATGCTAGAACAATCATTCTATATGAGGGACAAAAGGGGATGTTAGGTCCCTTTGGAAAATGATCCCTCCTTTTATTAATGAGCTTTACTCCTTTTGAGACAATATTTTTTCTTTCAACAAGCTGCATCCCCCTTGGGGAGACTCGTTAGTTGAAAATGTTATGAGAATCTGGCTTAAGCTCTCTTCTTGTATAGTTTTTAACTATTTAACTTAAAAGTTTCTAATTAGTATTAACAAAATATTCATCATCATGACCTTTTAAACTAATACCAATTTTCTCTCATAATCTATGTGGAATTTTACTTAACATATGATATCACAATTTCCTACTTAAACACGTAAAGTCCTCACTACGAGACCTTATGATTGTGTTTTTTTTTTTTTCTCTTTTTAGTGAACGATTCAATTCATTTCTACTACTCTCAACTTATAGGTCATCTTAGAAGTATAACAATAATCAAACTTAGTTGATATTCACCAATATTCTTTGATTTCTTCTCCAAAACCACGTCAAAATAGTAATCATCCACGTACAAATAAGGGGTTAGCTTTAATGCTATTTGTAGCACTTTAGGTTCAAAGTAATAAATAACTAAGTCAACAAATACAAATGTACATTAATCAACCATTTGGCTAAAAACTTTCTAATCAGTGTTGATAAGATATTCATTACGATAACCTTATAAACCATTGTCAATTCTCTCCTACAATTCATATAGAACTTTACTTAACATAGGGCATTGCACAAAGTCATTGGGACCTTATGTTCACGATAAGCCTTTCTCTCTCTCTTGATAAGGATTTACCCTAATGACCTTTAGAAGTGATTTATGCAAATTCTAAACAACCTACAACTCTTCCCTTTTAGTTCATACTTAACATTGTTATCACTTTACTTGATTATTAATCTTCTTAAACACATAATTAGCAATTTATTTGGATATTCCCCCCATTAGATTATCAATAATCCATTTTCACTAGATATCTTTATGATTGTACTTAAAAAGTAAATCGTTAGTCACAATGGGTGATAAATGGCTTATCACTTTGAACTTTCAAGTTTTGTGTTACAATAAGAGAACTAATATACTACTTTACATGCAATAAGAAGGTTTCATAGTAGTGTGTTTTCAGTCATATGCTCATTTGGCCTTAATGAACAATGAACATCAAAAGTAAAGTATTTAAACCTTTTGCTAGAAGTCGTGCAACTTGTATATTTAAATAGGATATCCAACAAAGTAATTGATTCAAATATTAAATCTATTCCTTAAAGATATTTGCTATATCTCATCCTCTTCAAACTAGTAGTGTTTATAGCATACTAGTTAATAGAGACTTATTTTTGTCCTTAGATCTTGAAAACTAGTAATATGCTAGATCAAGTTAAAGTTTTCGTCATTACCAAATATAAGAGTTTAAAACCCATCTTAGCAACATTATTCTTCACAAGATCTATGAAGTTATTACTAGTCTTAATTTAAGTGATGCTTATAACTCTATCCCTTACTGACTCTCTAATATATTCATTTTCTAGCCTTATATCTTCAATTATAGATTTTATTATAGGCTTAAGAAATTGTAACTTCACTATCATATAAGATTGAAATTGCTGACATGGGTTATAGCTATAGCACTAGTCCTATGAGTGAATTTCTCAATCTTTTTGCTTCTTTACTAGTTATAGCGTCATAAACTTAACCTCTATAGTAAAGTAAGAGATGCATTTCTACTTCTTAGATGCCCAACTGATGATTCCACACCCCAATGTAAATATCCAGCCAAATGTTAAGCTTTTATCACTAAAGACCTTCTAATGCAGCTAAAAAGTCAATATATTAATGTAGGTTTTACAATTTTCTTCAAATAAAGCCCAACATGTGGCTTTTGATGCTCCATACTAGGATTACTAGTAAAATAACATGAAAAGAATATATTGTTTCTCCTACTACTTCACCATACATTACATAATTAAGGCTTTCATCTTGAACATTTTCTAGAAATTTAACTCTAGCACATTTGTTATTCCATCCACCTTGCCAAGACAAATTGATTATGAGGAAGTATTTGCTCTAGTAACTCACATGACTAAGTATCATACAAAATTATTATAGTTAAAGCCAGGAGTCCCATCAGTTCCCTTAGGGTGTTGGAGATATGGCCAATGAAACCCGCTTAATTGAGCAAGGTTTCCTACTGGTGTTAATGGTGTTGGGTTCGGTGAATGCATTTAAAGCACTTGATTTTACATGTTTTCCTCCTTGAAGTCTGTCCTTAATTTAAAAAATAAATAAATAAATGAGAATACATGGATGCAAAAGGGATTGACAATTAAACAATTTTTGGTGATTCCATATGCAATACAGCTCAAATCTTCCAACAGATAAAAATTTGTCTTCATGTTGAGAAAATATTTATTGATAGTGATATTGTAGGTGTGACATTCCAAGGGAAGGACTCCATCCTTTTAGTTATAGACCACTTCATTACTAGTATATCTTGATAAGTTGCTCACAACATAAGCAATAATAAGTCTAATGTAAAACATATATTAGACTCATCATAGTGTTCGCATATTTTAATTGTGCTACTGCTCTACTTGAGTTTACCTACTCTTTACCGCCTCGTCCCTAATAAAACTAGCAAATCTCTAAAGAATCATCATTCCATTATAATAATGTAAGTGTTCAATATCTCGTAATTTTGCTTTATCATATAATTTGTTGTAATATCACATATGTGATCAAATTTCTAATTCTACTATATCTTCTTACTTATCAATAAATATGTCTCAAATCTTGTGACATGGATTTTTTTTCCCCGTTTTTCTAAAATTATAGAATAGAATTATAAAGTAATTGTTCTCTAAGATCCATAATTATGCTTTTTTATGTTATGTCCTTTCTTTAGGTTATTGCAATAATGGTTAACATCTCACTAAAAACTTTCAAGAATTACGTTACTAACTGATAAGAAGTTAAAGTAGCATAAAATCGATCTGCCAACAATTTTTATTGTCTCTTGTTTAAAGAACGTCAGTTAAATTAAATAAATTCATGCATATACGAGTATTTCAGTATTTATTTGAATCAATCTGAGAGCCACGTTTGAAGACAAATTTTTAATTTACGGGAGATTAAATACTTTGTATATTCTATTGAAAAATAATGTTCTCTTCTGATCGTGTGTCATCATGTAGAACATTTCAGATTCATTCACAAATAAGATATTAGAGCAACTTGAAGTACCGACCTCCATTGAAAAACTATATATGTGTATGAAACTTATTACTTGATTATTTTTCTAATATTCCGACGAAACGGTCTTCATCAACATCTCCTATATAAAACCCATAGAGAATTTTGAAGGTAGAAACAAATTAGTTCTTGCTTATCCTTGGTTTCTCCGAAATGGCAATGAAACTGTCATTTGTTTCATGTTTACTTGGGCTTATCCTCGTTTTCAGCACGCTGCTTATTAACGAGATAACGTGTCAAGAAGAGAGGAAGGCAAGTATCTAGAATCACAGTACTTGCGGAAAAACAGCATTTTTCCTTTCTTTTTTTCTTTCTTTCTTTTTCCTTTCAAATTGCAAATATGTTACTGTTCATCAGACACAGATAGATACACCTGAATTTTCACGCACTTCATATCTTCATAACTTTCGGAAATGCCCATATACATTTATATAGCATTACTAAGACCCGAGAGCAACACTATTTGTGGTCTTTTTTAAATGATAATTTCAAGATTCTATTGATAGTTTCAAAAGTTAAGTGGAGGTGAGATCACATTTTGAAAGTCGAAGGTTTTATCTGTTATTAATTAATATCTTAAGATTATATTTACAGTTATCTTTCTTTTTTCTTCCCATTATATTTTAGTTCCCGTATCCCAATAATTAATAAATTTTGTTATCTATTGGAATTTACGTTCGAGATTTGCTGTAAGAAGAACAGGATAGTCCTAGTAACATGTCATCATCGAAGGATGGCTAGTAAAAGTTGAATTAAATTATCTCAGTCTATCATTTGATGAAGTGTTGTGATTTGGGTTAATTTTTTTCTTAACATAGATAATCTCAACTAGGAAATTCCACTATATACCAAATATATTTGCCCCGATAGAGAAAAACATTCATCTGCAGTATTTTCTTTTTTGATTTTTTTATAATTTTATTATCTTTTTTTTTTTTAATTTTTCACCGACTATTGCATAAAGTTAACTTGGGGTAGGGGTGAGTAAACAAATGGTGGGTAAGGAATGAGATCATGCCTTATATTGTACCATATTTTTCGATTCCTAAATTTTTGGAATATAAATATGCTATGTAGCATCCTAGAACTACTATAGAACATATACCTTGTTGAAATCATAAAGTATAGAACATTTTATGAAATCTGTAAATTTTTCTATCTTTATATAAATTTCAACTTCATATGTTATTTTCAATGGCAAATTCTATCAATGTTTTTCTTTTTCATACCAAAAGATTGCTTCCAAACTTAAATGGAACTTGAATGTTAAATGAGACCTTTATTAGCAAAACAATTAAACGGTAAACATATGCATAAGAGAAAAGAAATAAGAAATAAGTTCTTAAGGACTAACAAAAGATATTATCTCTTGAAATTTAAAATAGCTATTTTTAAGTTTCTTTTATTAAGAGAAGCATATTAAATAGGCAACTAAAGAATAAAGTTGAAGTTGGTAAACGTTTTTTTGTTGTGATGGTTGAACATAAGTATACTAGGGTTAAATATTGTACTTCGCTTTAAGGATGACAAGACAAAAAGGTGGTAAAAGAGAGGCAGCATAAAGTTATGTTACTTAAAAAAAGAAAACAAGCTTTAGATCTAAGGTTTGTATGGGGTTAGGATCATTTCCTTTTTACATAGATATGATATTATTTTCATTCTTTCAATTTTCTTTTCTTACTAACTATAGGGGATAGGGGATTTGAGCTCTAGTTTATCTTGATGGCAGACTAATGGCGATATGACTATACTACCGGCGATACCACTATACTATAGTAATCTTGGCTATTTTTTCAATTTTCTTAACCAAGAAAAAATTTACTATTTTCCATTCATTATATATAATATATATTTAATAAATTTTATAGAGTAAGTATAAAGCATTTAGAATCCTCTATCCTATATATGTAAAGTACATGTTTTAGAGTAGGTAAAGCAAGTTTTGTAAATTGCTATCTAGGGCATATCTCGTAACCATCAACACTGATTCAAAACATATTTGGTTACATATGGCATAAGTAAATACCTTGTACAATAGAATTACTCATTCACTTCTATTTCAAAGAGGAAAGCATTAAGTCTAATTTATCTCTGAAGGATGGGTGCTCATGCAATATGTTACAGTTACCTTGAGATTCATTAATAGTTTTATTATTTTAATAATAAGGATGCCAAATTAACACAACCAAATTCGATACTTGAACACTTTTACTTATCTTTTTTCTTCATTATTCATTGTGCAAACATTAAATATGAGTGGGTCCATATGTCATTTCCCTAATTACATTTCCTTGTAATAAATACAGGTCTACATTGTCTACATGGGTGAACTTCATCAAAGTGGCACTATGGAAACAGCACTTTACTCGAGCATGCTGCAGAAAGTCATCGGAAGGTTAAATAACAACTCAGTTTACCTCAAAATAAAATATTCTTCTTTTCAAGAGTATTAGATGTGAAAAATACATCAATATGCTAGTTTCAATCTCCTTCGTATATCAAATATCCATCTTTGACATAATCACTAGTCACGATTATTTGTAATTATTTTAACAATACTAGTTCCTTTTGCCTTCTTGCCATAAAGCAGGCTTTATTGAAAAAAAATATCGAAAAGATTAATAAATTGGATTTTCTGAAAGCATGCGTACAATACATTGTTTTCATGCAATGTGATGTTTAGTATGTAGGAATATTTTAAAGTGGAATAAATTGAAATGAAACAAAATCAGAATTATAAATTCATTCCTATGTGTAGAAGCATCTAAAGAATCTTTGATTCTATTCCAATATTGTATTTGGTTATAAAATGTTTAAAACGAATTAAATGCATATATAATAGTATTTATGAAACAAACTTTTCATTATAAGATATCATAATTAGATTAAAGATTAAATAAATTATTTTCAATTAATGATAATTAATAAGGGTGAAATGTCTTGCGGTTTTACCCATAGAAGATGGAATCGAATTATTCTTTTAAGTTGAAATTGTTGATTTTTAAAAGTCATAATTCCGCTTTTTGAAAATACTTCCATACATAGAAAAGGAAAGAAATCATGACTCCTTTCAAATTTATTTTCACATACCAAATTTAATATTATATAGCTCCACTTAAATAACTAATGGACTAACTTGCATGAAAAAAAAAAAAAAAAAAAAAATTCACTTATCAGTGGGTTTGCACCAAATTTTCTGCTGCATACTTTCAAGAGAAGCTTCAACGGCTGCGTGGCAATGCTTACAGAAAAAGAAGCAAAACTATTGTCTGGTAAGATATGGGATTCATGCAACTAAAAATATTTTTTTTTTTCTTGTTTGAGTCTAATATCCTTGTTAATGTTGTCTCTACCATTAGGGATGAGTAATGTGGTCTCGGTATTTCCTAGTGAGACTCAGCAGTTGCACACAACAAGGTCATGGGATTTCATGGGGTTTTCTCAAGATGTCAAGAGAGCAACCGCAGAAAGTGATATAATTGTAGGAGTTATTGATACTGGCATATGGCCTGAATCCGAGAGTTTCAGTGATGTTGGATTTGGCCCCCCGCCTAGTAAATGGAAAGGGACTTGTCAAGATTCAAATAATTTCACTTGCAACAAGTACGTCTCCATTCTCAGATAAAACAATTTTAGAGTTAGATTCAAATGCACCTCTTAAATTATCAACCAATGCAAATAGACTACCTAAAGTTTTCAAATTGTGATTTTATGATCTAATAATTTTTGAAAATATGCAAATAATTCTAAAACTATTGTAAAAATTCCAAAACTGGCGCTAAAAAAATCATATAAAAAGCAATTATTTTGGGGCTTTGGCAATTGTTTGGAATATATATACACATTTTCAAAAGTTGTTAATAAACAAGCGATACTACAGTTAAATTAGGTTGTTAAACAGGTATGTTACCTTTTAAATGTATTTTTTGAAGATGAATTTATATTTTAAAAACCAAACGAATCTCTCCATATTTGATTATTAGTTTAAGAAGTATATCTGCAATTTGCCCTTAATCTAAATTAGAACAAGTATAGCAAGATGAGTAGCTTTAAACTAAAACAACATTTTTGGTTTAAGTTATTTAACTAAATATTCCATGAGTTTCCAACCATTTATCATTTTTTCTTTGATACTACTCTTGAAGTCGTGTTTTCTTATTTCTAATTACATGAAACCTCATTTGGTCATTATTGCATATAAACTTTGTTCAAGAACCCTCACATAAGGTAAATTCTAAATACACCCTTCTATATCTAAACCGTTGCTAAGGCTGAAAATAGCTATTAATAGCTCCTTTAGCAGCAATTTTGGAATTCTAGTGAAGATTTAGAGTTACTTACATATTTTTAAATTTATTAGGATCTGAAATCATGTTTTCAGAATTTAAGGAGTCTATTGAGAAATAGTTGGAGCATTTACTCCTCAATCAGATGTTATAATTTATGGTTCCAGGAATTCAGGGTAATAAATATGTAAAATTCATTCAATACATTATGTGTCCTGAATTTGAGTTAAGCAAAATAAACTGGTTGCTAATCCATATTTACTTCGTCTATAGCAAGATAATTGGGGCAAAATACTATCTACTTAACGGTGAATTTGGGGAAGATGACTTCATTTCTCCAAGAGATTCAGACGGTCATGGAACACACACCGCTTCAACAGTAGCTGGTATTCCACTAAGTACGGCAAGTTTGTATGGTCTTGCTTCTGGCACTGCTCGTGGCGGTGTACCATCGGCCCGTATCGCAGTCTACAAAGTATGCTGGAGTTCGGGTTGTTCCGATGAAGACATTTTAGCTGCATTTGATGATGCAATTGATGACGGAGTTGATATCATTTCCATCTCACTGGGATCAACCGTTGTCAGAGATTATTTTTTAGATTCAATGGCAATAGGTTCTTTTCATGCCATGAAAAAAGGAATATTGACGTCAATCTCTGCGGGTAATGAGGGTCCTACTCGTGGTTCTATCACTAATGTTTCACCTTGGACTTTATCTGTGGCAGCTAGCACAATTGATAGGAAGTTCTTTACGGAGGTGCAACTCGGAGATGGTAACGTATACCAGGTATGTTTTCATACATAACTTTATCATAAACCAAACTTTTGTCAAATGCTCATATACATTTGTCCTTTTTGACCCTTCAAGATTAGTAATTTGAATCATAAAATAATTGGCAGAGAGTATTGTCTTTCTCTTTTCTTCTTTCTTGTTTTTTTGTTGTCTTTAGAAAAAATCGGTTATGCATGAAAAATAGGTATATGTAATATATATGTCAGTTAAATAAATGTGAAACATGTACTGCCTTACTCTACTCACTCTATATTCACTCACTACCATCTCTATTAATCTATTTATGTGGCATTTTAAATGCAATTTTTATATGTTATCAGACTATGAATGTATCTTAGATTCATTTGGTAAAAGTTACCACAATTTTATTATTTTTAATGAGTTCATCATGTTAGGAGCTATGTTATTGACGTTTCCAAACCTTAAGAGTCATATTGATAATTGTTTAATTTTTTAAGGGAAAAACTGAAATGATATGAGACTTCAATGGCGACATCTTTCTTAAAATTCGATGACTTTTGATAAATTGATTCATAAAGAATAACATAATAAAATCATGAAAGTTTCAAAGACTTATTCATGGATTTGACCTTATAACTTGTTCAACAAATTTTCCTATGCTGAGGGCCATAAACAAAACTAGCTAGTTGTGTCAACGTAAGAAATTAAGACAGTAAAACTATGTTTATGCTTGTTTACAGTGTGAAAATGGGACTTTACGTGCACCAAATACTGAAATACCCAGATATAAGTTTCATGATACATAACAATTTTTAAGACATGCCAAAAGGACTTATATATAAGTATACATATATACTTGCTACTTCTTGAATGCTTTTCTGGCCCGATCTTCATATTCCCGGTTCATTCTGAAAATTTTCCCAAAAAAGTTACCTAATGAAAGCTCAACCTAAAACCTCACACCGGTCCCCTACTTTGGTGACCCCTTCCTTACGGCTTGGCTTGCTTGAGATTGGCTCTTACATTGATCAGGTTACCGATTGGGCATAAAGCATCTGTAGGTGACTTTTTAAGTTCGCCGTCACGGATTGGGCATAAAGCATTTGTAGGTGACTTTTTAAGTTCGCCGTCACCGTAAACAAAAGATGGCCAAGCCCTGGTCCCCAGGGTTAGATTTGACTCATGAGTACGTAGATATATCTAAATTCACCATTTATGTAGGGAGTTTCTATAAATACATTCGATATGGGGAGCACCTTTTATCCGCTGATTGATGCAGCCGACGCTCCCAATATCACTGGAAATTTCACTCCATCAACATCAAGGTAAGAATACCACAAGTGAATTTACAATTATCCCTTGACCTTTGACATATGGAAAAGAGTAGTTAAACTCTGGATCCACCCATTATTTCTCATGTATCATACCCCTAATGAAGAGTGTAGCTCAAAATAAGTGAATGAAGACTACGTATCTGTGACTTCTATCACATATCCAATTTAAAGAGACTTTCAGCAATTATCCTCCAATTACTTGTCTATAGGTATTGCAAGGAAAATGCATTGGACCCGAGTATGGTAAAAGATAAAATTGTTTTGTGCCATACCTTTTCTGATCTTTCAACACCGTTTTATGCTGGTGCAATTGGAGCCATTATGGCAGATGATTCCCCTAAGGATAGCGCTTTCTCTTTTCCCTTGCCTGCTTCTCACTTGAGTAACGAAGATGGAAATAGCATCTCCTTGTACATAAACACAACAAGGTACCTATATTCTTTGTCTTATATTGAAAGTTGCATATAGTGTGAACAAAATTTCACATATTTTCTTACCCTCTTTGATATTATGCAGCAATCCATCAGCCGTAATTTTTACAAGCAACGAACAAAACGACACACTAGCCCCTTATGTGGCTTCATTTTCATCTAGAGGTCCAAACCCTATCAACCCAGATATACTTAAGGTAACATGCATAGTTCCATAAAAAGAGTAGTTAACCAAATATACTTTAATAACCTGGGTTTAATTTTCTAAACTTAGGTTTTCTTTTATTGATTAGGTATGCATCCACCCTTTTAAACTCCCAAAATGTGACTTAAAAATCTCCTCATTTTTGAAAATGGTACATAAACACTAAAACAGTTAGTAAAGCGCCAAAACTATTGCTATTTATTATCTTTTTCAACTATGTAATTAGGATTCAGTAAAAGTTTGAAGGTTATTCACATATCTTCAAAACAGGTAAGAAGGTGAAATTACATTTTAACCTAACGAAAATTTTGAGAAGAGTACTTACGATTATTGCTTTCCTTGTTTTTTTTTTTTTCTCGGGTTTTTCTGCCAACAGCCCGATTTAACTGCACCAGGAGTGGATATTTTAGCTGCTTGGTCACTGGCTAACCCTCTGTCAGAAATTAAGGGTGATAATAGATTTGTGGCTTATAACATTATATCTGGTACATCTATGGCATGTCCACATGTTTCAGCAGCTGCTGTTTATGTAAAATCATTTAATCCTACATGGTCTCCTGCTGCTATTAAATCTGCTCTTATGACAACAGGTAACGACAAATTCCACATTATAGTCTTATTAATGTCATCAAATTATTATGCAAAGTAACCAAAGTCTAAGATTTCACTCTCATTATTTAGCTCGACCGATGAACATCGACTTGAACAGCGACGCAAATTTCGCATTTGGTGCTGGCCATATTGATCCAGCAAAGGCGTTAACCCCTGGGTTGCTATATGATGCTAATGAGACAGATTATATAAGCTTCCTTTGTGGGCAAGGTTACAACCTTACTGTACTAATGCTCATCACAAACAATACTAACATCGATTGTTCAGAAACTAATGGAACAGTCTGGGATTTGAACTATCCTTCCTTTGCACTATCTGATTTGCCGACAAAAATTATCAATCAAACATTCACGAGAGTTGTGACAAATGTTGGATCAGCTACATCTTCATACCGCTCTATTTTGAGTTCTACACTTGCTGGACTTAAAATTGAAGTTACACCTGATGTCCTAGCCTTTACTTCTCTCGGAGAAAAGTTGTCCTTTAAGCTAAGGATTGAAGGAAATATAGATGCTCAATCCATACACTTTGCTTATTTGACATGGGATGATGGGCAATATCAAGTACGAAGTCCTATTGTTGTGTATGTGGAGTTTTAAACTTGAAACATCTTTCAAGCTATAATGTTGGTACTCTCTCTTGTATTAATAACAGAAAGTAACACTTTGGTGCATAGTTACTTTCCATAATGACTTGCTGTTTGCTTTGATATATAAAAGAACCACTCTACTTTAGATGTCCATCTCTTTGGTCTTAGTGTAAAGATCAAATTGTATAATATATTTATTAGTTTCTTTTCCTACTGAGAATGCTCGAAATAATTTCTAATGGTATGGCGGAAATGATCTTTACATTTTCTTTCAGTATTATTGGATTTTATAAAAATAATATAAATAATGATAAAAAAAAATTTTAAAGAGGGACTTTCAGCAACTAACATATATAAGAAACTGCCTTTTGATGACTTCAAGTAATTATTTAGGGTCCTATGACATGCATAAAATTGCTACAGTAGTACTATACCAATTTTCTTTTTTTCTTTTTTTTTAATAGGTCAAGCCTGCACTTAATAGCTAGTTCGTGAAATGAATGGCCTAAAGATTTATATGAACACTACGTGAGACTTCAACAACCGTCCTCAATCGATTTCTCTTACGAGCATAGCAGTGCTACTTAGACAAAATGGTGCTTATGCTACAAGAGCAACAAAGCCATCTAGTTATAAATTATTTATTTTGATTGATTTTATAATTCTTCTTCTATCCATTTTCTGATGTGAAAATCCTTCATGAGCTTTTATATATGCTAATGTGTGTGTGTGCATGTGTTAAAAAATATATGTCCCTTATATGTCCTCTTCATCTCATTCCACATTCGTATCTCCCGTTACGCTTCTTGCCTCCTAGTGGCCTACAAGTTATTCCACCGTAGTGTGACATACTTGGTGAATTTCAAGGCAGCCAAATGCACTTAGACATTTTCCCTATGCTCATAGCATTTAAACAATTCCTCAACCTTATCTTCTCAATCTAGATACTCATTCATGTCACTATTGCCTGAGTAGGTAAGAATTTATAACTTCACATTGCCTAGTCCTTTAGTAGCTTGGATCTCCCCTACTTCGTATTCCTCAAAGTTGTTACCAGCTTCTTCATCAACCTCCTTCAACTAAATCCTTCTTCGTGCTCTTCCTCTTTCTCTAACTTCATTATCAACACGCCTATTTCAAGCTGGATTCACTCATTCTTCCCCCATAGGAGCTCATTCAACTATAGGAACACCATTAAGAGCTTGGTTCTCTACCAATCTCTACACTGTAATAACAAGATTGGAGACCATGGTTGTCAAGCTGCGATTCTACTTATTAGTCATTTTGGGGTTTGGTTACCTCTGTTAAGTTCTCTCATCATTATTTTGATAATAAAAAAAGAGATATCGGTGTTTAATAAGTGTGTTAAGTGCACAGGTCATTAAGCAAAGCTGAGTTTTTATTTAAATTTTGATTTTGAGAAGCAAAAACTAATTTAGAGACACTGAACAAAATTAGTTTTTAATAGAGCGATACAATTTAAATGGTTTATTAGACTTTTAATTGATTAAAGGCCCAACTTCACTAGTTGGATATATTTGGATAATATATCTAACGTGTTCTACTAAGTTAGACATATATCTATGGAGTTTAATTCAATTATTTTTTAGGATAAGATTATTTAAACAAGAATTTTATGACACTTAACGGATCTTTGTTAAGATTATTTTTTCAAATAATTATCAATTTTTCATGAGATATTCCATGAATTATTATGAAGATAATTAGAGGATTTCATGGAATTTAAATCAGATTTTTGTTCAAGTTCAGATTTATTTAGACGTATGCAAAAATTCAAGATAAGGATGCATCTTTTCTTGTTAGAGATTTTCTTTTTCAAATTTAAATTGCTAGATATGATTAGAAGCTTGTAGAGATAATGAATTCGAATTAATCAAATACATTACAAGGATTTTGTGGAAGGCTATAGCAAGAAATATTATAGCATTGAAATTTTGAATTTCAAGTTTTATTAAGCCATAAATAAGCTCCTGATTTGTAGGGATTTATACCAGCCAAAGGAATTCAAATTTTTCAAAAAGTTCTTTGAAGAATACAAGAGCTAAAGCAACGAAGTAAGTAAGAATTCATGCTATTATTATTTTCTATTACAACAACAATCCAATGTTCAATTAGAATCAATCAACAAGAGTGATCTCGCTCCTAAAAATTAAGGGATCACACTCTCTAATGGCTAGTTCAAGATAACTTAAGATCTTTTAAGACTTATCAACAATTTCTTTAAGATACTAGCAAAGATGTATTGCACTCGAAGAATATATATATATATATATGGCAATTCAAATTTTTGAAATATGGTCATATGTAATTTTCTACTGCAAACTTTATTCTCAAAAGAATTTACAGACACAATTAGAAGCTAAATCATTGATAACATTGTTTGCTATACTTTCATATTTTGTCTTCCTATTATACTTATATTTTAAGGATCATTGTATTCAATTCTTATTTCTCTATAAATCTTATTTTTCAAGTGATAGGCTTAGTGTTAGAAGAGAGTTACATTATTATGTAGATCTGTGATTAGGCAATGCTAGCCTAGTGAGATAGAGTAAAAGAATTGTACTTGTTTCTCTCTTGATTAAAATATTGAAAAGTTAATAGTGAAACAACACTAATATGGAATATAGGGTCCCCAATAATAAAGCTGGAAGAGTATAGTAAGTATAAGGTCGAAGCATTATAATTTTTTAGGTTGATCTTCTCAATCCTATTCTCTTTATTTTTAGACCATAACTACCAAAATAATCAAAGGGGATGCATTTATTTCTATTTAGCAAAAAGTTTAAATTTTTATAAGTAACCAATTCACCCCTCTCTTGTTTTCTTTAGGTATCTACATTTGGTATTAAAGCTTAACTCTTCATTATTTAAGAGTTCAAATATCCATGATGGAAAACAATATATCTGTTGCTATAAATTGTACTCCTTATTTTGATGGCACTAACTTTGCCTATTGGAAATGTAGGATGGGAACTTATGTCAAGGTAACTAACTACAATTCATGGGAGTTCATTCAGTTTAGAGACATTCAAATTGCCATTGATGGAGATCTAATGCTTATAGAGGATGAGAAGAGAAAACTTAAGAAGAATAGTCAAGAGAAAAGTTTGTTGTTAATGAAAACAGCTCCATCTAACTACTATCTTATTTCTTTTTGTAGGATAGAAATTTGGGATACCTTGAGTGAGACTCCTAAAGGAACCACAACAATCAGGATTACTTAGATTAATTCATTGCTTTAATAATATGAATTGTTTAAGTTTCAATCAAGTGAACGAATACATGATGTGTTTAATCACTTTATAGCAATAATAAACGAATTGGCTTTGCTAGGTAAAAGAATTGATGATTTTGACCTTATCCAAAAGATGCTAAAGACTTTCTTAGGTCTTAGGATGTTAAAAAGATGGCAACTGAAGAAGTTCGAGACTTATCCAAGTTACCAATGAGCCATTACATGCTTATGAATGTCATATCAAGCATACCAATGAACTAAAAAGTAACAAGAAGATAGATTCAAAAATAGATGATGATGAGAACATAACTCTACTACTAGGAGGCTCAATAGAATACTCAAGAGAAAGGGTAAAAAGAAGTTTTCCAATGAACATTCTTCAACTCATCGTTCCAAATATGATGTAAGGAAGAGTTATAAATAATAGAAAAAGGAAAAGAAAGAGGAGAAAGAGAAAAATGAGTTAGTCTATTACGAGTGCAAGAAGCATAGGCACATCAAGTATAAATGTTTAGTCTTATTGAAGAAATTGAAAAAGTACAAGAAGAAATAGAGGGCGTTATTGGCCACTTAGAGTGATTTGAATGAATTTGAGGCAAATTTTGAGACAAATTCAAAAACAGAAGAAGAGACCAACATATGTCTTATGGCTATTTTGGAGGTAAATTTTGACATAGAGGATCATGACATGCTTGAAAGTGTGCGAAAGAAAATTAAAGAGTCTTTTAAAAGCACTTGAGAAGGCTAACTCAAAGTTGAATAAACAAGATAATGAAATTAAGGCCTTAAAGAATAAGAAGGATGCCTTATTACAAACAAATTCTTTATTGGTTGATGAGAATGATATATTAAAAATTGATAATGAAATTTTGCAGATAAATAATGAAAATCTAAGGACGACTCAAGATAGCCTTAAAAAAGGGAATCTAATGTTAAAAGAGGAAATTAAGGAATTGAAAGCTAGAATTGATAATTTGTCTTATATGATTAATACAACCTTTAATAAGTTTAATGAAAGTGACAAGAAATTGAAATTGCCGTTGTCATCACAAATGTTAGATAACTCTAAAAATGGACTTAGCTATGAACATAGAGAATTTTCTAAATTAGTTAATAAAACTATATTTATTAAAGGTAAGGGAGTAGTTGGTATAAAATTTGTTAAAAATAGTAATTTACATGTGAAAGCTAAGTCTATTATGCAAAGTAGATAGTATGACAAAAGATACTCTAGCCAAAATAACAAGTATCTTATCAAAAGATACATTAGAGACAAATTCAGAGGTAATCCAAGCTGACATATGAGGAACTAGGTAATTCACATGTATAGATCTTCTAATTTTTATGCATGCTTCTTTCGCAATAGACTTAACCATATTGAGAAGTATTGCTTTTATAAAATGAACAAGCTAGATTTTTAAATAATATGAGTTTAAATTTTGGTTGACCCAAGCTAGTTTAGGTTCCAAAAATGACTTAACCTTATTCTAATGGTTACAAAAACATGGAGTAAGGTTGAAAGGAACATAGCATCTAGATAGTGGGCGTTCATATCATATGACAAGTGATGCTTTATTGTTCATAAGTCTAGAATGAAAAAAAAAGGAGGCTATGTGAAGTTTGGTAATGATAGTAAGGAAAGTCATTGCAATTGGTAACATCAGCATAGCCCCTCATACTATAGAAAATGTGGGTTTAGTTAAAGGCTTAAAACACAATTTGTTAAGTATCAACCAATTATGTGATAAGGGCTAAAAAATGGTGTTTGACTAAAATAAAGTAGATGTTTATAATAAAAATGATGATAAATTATTTGAAGGCTTTTGTGTTAGGACCTTAAAGGGGGCTTAATAGGATTTCTTAAAATCTTCATATTACGTATGCACCCATGATACGAAAGTCATCTTGCAAGTCAGAGACTGAAAGATTTTAACTAATTAATCACCGGGGATTCCAATTTTTAATTTATTAACTTCTCGTAAAATATGAATAACTATGGATACCTAATATTCCATAGTCTATCAAAATTGTAAAGAACCAGTATTCCTAACCAAATAATAAGATTGGGTAATAATATTCTAAAATTTTATACAACCTACCAAAGTTATAGCATTTAAATAAAAGAAGGGTCATTACATTTAAGTTTCTAAGCCAATTATATACTCCACCTCCTAATTCTACCTTTATTGTACCTTTCTCAACACTTGCGCTTTGCACTTGACTCTTATCTCGTTCTTAACTTAAAAGAACCTACAAGATAGACAATCAAGCAATAAGCTATATGAGCTTAGTAAAATATCCCTCTAACTATAATAGTAAGTTATAAAAAAATTAATTAACATATATATGAATGCATGAACAAGTAGTATGCCACCATAATACATACAGTTGACCAAATGCTATATGCAACTTAGATTTAATGCTCTCTAAAATTAAGGTTGGAGATTCATCGAACCTTTAGACTTAAGTACTATACTTAAACTCAATCATCATGAACGAGACTCTACGCCTCATAAAAGAAGATATCGACAAGGTATACTTTGGAAAAAGAGTTCTAAGTATAGTTATGAGGAGTGCACACAGTCCATACTCATCCTTAAAAAGATATCTTAAGACTAGACCATTAGCCAAGTGATTAACATCCCTGGCGCCTAGTAAGCCAGCTGCTAGGATAAGGTCATGTTGTACATATGCACCGTACTATAGACACAATCAGTCTCAGGATAGTATATTTAGAAAGCAACCCCAAAAAAGCTTCTCTTATCCCCATGCATTGTGACAGCCAAAATGAATAATACAATGCATGGTTGATGTATGATTTATTTAATTTAAGATATGTCAAATATAATTTAGTCAAATTATTAGGTAATCAATTAATATTAGCAAGCCATCCAATCGTGCAATAGTCTATCATAGAATTAATTCTTCAATTATTATATTCAACAACATTTAGCACAATAAACAATCAATATTCAACCACATGCACATCCTAAACCCCAAGCATCAATTTATTAATATATATATATAATTTAAGTGCACTAACTATTGGCATAAAACAAGTATGGAGTTATCGGAGTACTCACTTGTTCAAAGCCTTTATAAGTCGTAATAATCAATAATCAACAAGCAACTTGCTCTCTTAATTGGTGTCTCCTAATAATAATAAGTACCTAATGAGTATTTAGATGTAGTGCTAAGTTACCTAATCATCTAACGATCTATCTGATGATTCCCATATTCACTTAGGTTTTGGATCAAATGTAACTCTCTTCAATGATATAATTTAATAAAAAAAATTTATTGACAATTTTACATTGCTTAACTTGTTTATTATAATAAATATTTATCATATGAGTAATAATATACCACTTAGTAAGTATTACATGAGTTCAGATTTTCTTACTTTTTATAAATTTTGTATTAATATATTATAATCTAATTGTAATACTCGTATGTAGTAGGATAAATAGTTGTATGATAGTATAAGTTAGGCATGGCATTAGAGTTGAATAAACAACATTGAAATTATGATGTTAATTCAATAACATCATTAAAACTCTATGTAGGGTGTAAGTATAGATGTAGGGATTACATGCGTGCTGCGTGTGAAGTTGTGTTGCACGTAGTTAGGGAAATAACTTGAGTGACTTGTACAGGATGACTAAGAGAGAAGGGTAAGAAGGAGGAGTAGGCAATTTTAACAAGGCTCTAACACTTCAGTGACAGGCGAAGGAGCTCGAAGGCATCAAACTCCACTAATGATGAAAAACAAGTTAATGTTTCTCGAGGTATTTGAGTGTTTGATTTTTTATGGTGAGAATCTGGTAGAGTAACAACGTTAATGCAAATTCTCTCTCTTTAAATGAAGGAGGGAGAGGGGTATTTATAGAAAATGGCTCTTGATCTTATCTGTCGGATCTTGATGATGATCAAGAGTTAGGATTAATCCCTTTATTTTAATGGACTTGAGATGGGCCTCCTTTATGAGCTTAAGCCTAAATGGCTTTATTCCATTTGCGTAAGTCAAGTTGAGAAAGATTGGATTAGATGAACCAATCCAACGGGCCCTATTCTAAGCCTATTATGCCAAATTTTCTTTAATCATCCCAATAATTTATGGGTTTGGCTCCTTAAGCCTTATTACCTTAGCTCGAGGAGTCAAATCCATTTAAACAGTGAGCTTGAATCCTAATATTAGATTTAGCCCTCTACATTTTACTCCTTGACCAAAGTCCTTTAAACAGAGTCTAAGAGGTTTGAGTATCGAATAAGCCTTTCAAGCAACCAAAATGTTGCCTAGTGTATGTGCACTACAAAGCACCTACACTATTACTAGCGCATTTAATCTACCATGTATATATATATTGGTGATTCACAAGATAGAGGCCTAGCATAATGTCGCACAATATTTTGAGAACTTCTCTTAGCGTGTAATTCCGTAGCATTATTCAATTCCCTTTTCGCTTGAGTTATTCGAGGCTATATTGCCTCTATTTGATTTGTTGTGAGGAGCTTGAGTTATATTTGAAGCACCTTCTAGTGTTGGCAATGATGTTCTATTGATGAGAGCTTTTTCATTGCCTCAGTCATTTTAAGATTCAATAATGTCCATGTGCAACTTCTTCTTGTTACTACCTAATTGAATCGTTTTGTAGAAGGTCACGTTGCTATTGATGTGGACTAGTTTCTACCCTTTTTTATTTAAGTTGCTTGATTTGTCCCTTCTAGTCCAATTTCATGTTTGTCTCTCGTTGGTTCAAGTGATTGGGGAATGCCTCTCATCAAATGATAATCATGATATAACCTTTAGCATTGGAGTATGCAAAGTTGAAACACAACCTCATCAGCTCTCTATCAACATTCAATCCAAACAAGTTGAGGAGGTGTATTATTGTTGCATTATGGATGCTCATTCAAATATATATATGTATATATATATATATGTACATGTGTATATCCCGTTATATTACTAGGATAAAAGAACATAAGCTTCTATTTAGGAAGAGTCGAGTCAACTCTTACTCTTTTGACTCTAAAAACTTATATACATATTCATGTATATATACATATGAATATGCCGCCCAAGCCAAGAGATTGAAAAAGCATTCTTCACTAAGCAAGCTTGGCTCAAATCAATTCCCTTCTTTCATCTAAAGCATGCAGATTTTCATTCTCCATTGTATTGATCATTGTGTTTCAACTTCATGTTAGAGGTTCTAAGCTTCAATTCTCTTCCCATTTTTAGAAAGTTAACCCTAATTGATCGGATTATATGCCAAAGTTGTGCTTGGATTTTCCACCCATGCTTTACTTCTTCCATAACTTCAATATCCCTTTCTCTAGGTTTGAGTCCATAATTAGTAGCCTCATTCTCCTCATTTTCATTTTCATGTTTTTTTTTTCTTAAAATAAAATGTAGTAAAGCATGTATGGACGTTCTTTCTTGCCTGCATGAATACCGAAGGCTCTAAGGCTTGGTATGATAAGCTTGAATGTTACCATTCTAAGGCATAATATAATAGACTTGAATCTGCTATCAAACCCATTTTCACAGATAATCTATCACCCGAGGAATGTCTTAGGGACAATTTGAATGCAATCTGATAATTTTCCAGACCATTGGCCTCCATATACTAAAACTGAAATCATGTCCAGCCCGTACTAATTTGGACACCATTTTTTCACTCGTGCTTCACTCATGTAGCCACATATTATGATATTTCACTTCCTTCAGTTCATGGTTAACGCTTACTTTTTTTTTTTTTTTTTTAATATCTCACTTTAGCCTCAACTTTAAGCTGCTCTTCTAAGTAAATTGCTTTACATATTTTCGTGGATGGAGCCCATGTCCCAACATTTGGCACCTCGTATGGACAAACATAATATCTATGCAAGCTTTGGTACGAGCACGATACGATGAAATGAGGTGTCTTGCCATTATTGGATAAAAAGGGGTATTTTCTCATTATTTGTCTTCTGGAGTAGTGTCTTTTTACAAATTACCTACAGTCCCCATATACCATTTGGCCGTTACGAATCCTTATTCATGATGACGTACAATACACAACTACTCCTGGCGATTGTTGGCTAAAGTGGACGACTGTGGAGGCTCAATATGCTTATTCATTTTCCATCTCAATCGGGGTTTCGACAAGTGTCCCCTACTTTCTCCTTTCCTTTTTTTTTTTCATGTGTTCCTACATGGTAGACAGATTTGCAAAAGTGAGCAGCCAATTCAGAGGACAAGATCAGCTAAGCATCATTTAGTCGCCATTGCAGAGGACATTCGTATATATATTTCTTTTTCCTCTTTTATGTACCATGGCCTAATAGCTCCCACAACTTCAGCAGCAGGTAAACTTCAAATCGTTCCACCAACACAGCTCTCTTCTTCTCTTTTTCTTTTTATCCACATGGTTATCTACTTTGTTTGGACATTTTCTTCTTGTTCTCCATAGTGAAAGTAGCAACTCACTCATATATGTTCCCTTTTGCAGTCGAGTGTTGGAATATTAGGAGGACTGAGCTACACAGAGAAGGAGATGAGGAACTCGTGAAGCATCGGAGGCAACCGTTGAAGGCAAGTGAAATCACCTGAAGTCCCCAATACGGCGCTGGTAGTGTTTCGCTTGTTAACTCAAAGGCGGACGAAGTTATTCTTGAAGGCAGGCGAGATCACTGAGAGTCCTAAACGTGGGACCAATAGTGTTTCGTCTGTTGCGAAGCAGAACAGAACCATTTCTTGAAGGTAGATGAGATCACCCGAAGTCCCAAATGTGGTACCGGTGGTGTTTCGTCTGTTGCGAAGGAGAGGCTGAGCTCGAGGAGATTCAAAGCTTGAAGATTTTATTGATGGGGGTTTCAAAATTGCGGTGAACTTGGACCTGAACTACCATTAGAGGACATTGGAGCTCATCGAGTGAGTGCACCCTTGCCTCGTAGTCACAAATTCTTCCCTGTTTGTGTGTTGCTTCTTATCTCAGAAAAGAGTATAGCCTGGTTTTGATCTTTGTCAGTTTATAGCTTGCCGTCTCTCCTAACTTCGGATTGATTGCAGTGTATTTCCTTCTCATAGCTGTGGTTACTGTATCTTCATTTGGTATTTTCCATTCCTGCCTTAAGTCACTATGATTCTGCTATAGCTAGAAATAACGCATTGAATTCTTTTTTTCTTTAAATTGTGACTAACACTGAACTAGTTACTACCATCACTAGGACTAAATTTAATTTCCCTAGACTCTTTTTATCAAGGAAACCCTTACTGTCCAAATTCTTAGGTTCATAAATATTCGTCTCATACATTGAATCCGAGTAAGAACTGGATGCTAAAAGTGTTTCCCCCTTGCTAAATGTCCAACATTGCAGTATATAAATAATGCGCCCACTATGGCATCATTGTCCAAACTTTCAACAGAAAGATTTTAACATCATCTTGAAACCGAGCCTCCACCGCCTATTCTTCTTAAATACCTCTGAGCTTCTTCGAATTGATGGCCTTCAATATTTACGAAGTTGCACAATAGGAATCCACCACAAGCTGATTTTGAAAAGTACAACTACAATCTGGAACGTGGGTATGGAATCTTGAAAAGGTGAATTCCGTTTCGACATTCACGAAGTGGGACTATTCTTTGAAACGTGGATGTGGTAGGCTTAATTCAATTGCTAGTGGCTTCAAAGTCCCATCATCTTGTAGCAGGAGAAGTGTCCTCGTGGCATACATCTTTGAAGCAGTCGAGTTTATACGAGTTAGGTATGGCATAAATACGTCATGATGGTCTAATATAAAAATCTTCTTGCTCTCCATAGCTTGATTGATCAAAAGTCCATTCATATTCTTCTCAATATGTTCTGCTCTTATTGAACTGGTCTGATTTCCATATACTTTGGGGTTAAGATTGCTCTTAGGGGGAAACTCTTAGAGGCAAGAGATAACGACCGGGTTCAACCCTGCAAGCATTTCTCGGGCAAACTCTTCATTTGCCCTCCATGCAAACCTGTCATCTTTTATGACATCAGGTAGTGGGAATTTTAGGAACCATTGACCATCGTTTTGAGCAAGTTCCTTAAGCAACTCCAATGGGATGTAATCCTTAAGTTTACTAATTAAAGGTCCATTTGGCAGCTTGATGCCTCCTTCATAGATATCATAAACATCATGAAATGTGTCAAATTCATCAATAGTTTTGTCACATACTGATGTCAGCCCCGGCATCAATACCTGGACAATTGACTTCATAGCATAAGCCAGTAAATCAGAAAACTTTATGTGGCTAAAGCGTTCATCTTTTGGAACATAACTGTCAAGATTAAGAAGTGGAAGCCTGCTCTCAGTATTTCGATCTGTTTTTGTTGTTTTTCGACCTATTCTCCCTCTTCGAGGATATGGATATTCCTTTGATCCACCAAGGACAGGCCGTGCATAGTCTACACCTTTGCCAAGATTTCCCAAGTCATTATAATAGGTATAATCGTACACCCTGTCCCCATCTTTCAGCTCTCCAGTCTCATTGCCCCGTAGCTTCACTAGCTCTGAGTCTCTATAAAGTTGCAAACGCTTTGGTGTTTGACAAGGGAGATACGTCTTGTTCAAGAAGAACACACGGTCATAATTGTAGTGATGCACTAGATAAACCCAAGAATTGCAAAGAAACTTTATGGTGCCATGACCAGGAACACCTAAATGGAGCTTCTTGAGGTAAAACTGGCTATGGTGATGATTCCTTTTTATGGAAGCTCCAGGAATACCCATATCTTCTTCCCAATCAAATGTGACACCAAAAATCATGTTCTCCAGCTTTTAAAAAGGAGATTGTTGTCACCCGTTTTTCCAAGTATGCCACCTTTTCTCATTTTCCTTAAAATCCATTATCTATTATCCTTCTTTGAGAGCTCAAGCTTTTGGTGCCGACTTTATGACAAAATGCATAACGTATGTTCAATTTAGCGGGTAATACACGGTCTATGTGTGTGTGTATGTAGAGAGTGTAGGGAATCCAACGAGGAAGAGAGATGGAGGGAGAAAGTCATGTGAATGAGGCAGATTGGTCGAGGGAAGAATAAGGTACCAAGGGTCTGAGGTGCCACGTGTAGGCAATTGTTTAAATGGAGTGGAGCTTGGGCATGTTATCCAAGTGGTGGGTAAGATGGGACGCTGCACATAAACCTTACGTCGATGAGGGTTCTTCTTTTCTTTGATTTCTCCTTTTCCTTTTGTATTTTTCCTTTTCACTTTCTTTTAATTTGGACGACGATTGAATCTTCAAATTTCCTGACGGCACCAATGCTTAGTTTTAGGAATCAAATGTCATCACAGCACATGATACCCTTTGCTAGAAATCTTGTTATCGTAAAGGGACTATCCCAAGCCAATGCTTTGCCATTCTTCACCGATTGATGATAATGTCATCAAGAAAGAGCACACCATGCCTTCAATAGGACCTTAGTCACGTATTTTAGTCGCATCCAACTTAAGTGATTAAGATGCGCTCTAGCCATGTCTCATTGCCATGTGCATACTCCTTTGATAGTGATTATAACTTAGACGTGAAGTCTCCCCCTTAGTTCAATGCCGTTTGTTGCTTCTTACAAAACAATGATATTCCATCACATCAACTTATTCATTTTACTTGACCATTATATGAAATCTTGACATTCATTCACCCTTCTTCATCGGAAGAACTTTCCATAAAATAGTATTAATTTTGATATTGCTTTGCAATTTCTTATTCATAGCCTTATATTTGTATTGGATGAACTCGAATCATATCAACTACTACTTCAACAAAGACTCGACATATGGGCTTGCCTCATGGATGAACTAAGCGTTTACCTTAAGTTTCATGATATTGCCCCCAAATCCACATACTTTCATTGATAAATAAATAGAGTCCTTTTTGATGTCTTAATATATTTAATACTTTATACTTCATTGTAATGCTAATCATTCTTCATTTACCATGTGCTATAAGTTGTAAAGGCATCCAATTATCTCATTTCTCTCTTCCTCCCCCAAGTGGTAAGAAACACATTTAGTGTTACTACCACTTTGTGAATCAAGTGTAAGATGGGCAAAGATTTTGACAAGGGTAAGTCATGTAGTAGTAAGACTAAGAAGAAGAAGGATAATGATGAACTATCATTTTTTGGTGGTTGAGTGCCCAAGATTCCTCTACCTCGGGACAAGTGGACAAATGTGACTATTTCAAAGGACAATTTCTAGGTTGAAATGAGGAAGCGAAATACATGTACTCAGCTATGTACAGATGATCTATTACACTTCATCAAGCAAGACCTAAAGCCAAGTAAAAGGGAACCCTTGGAAGGAAGCTCTATATTACAGTTGAGGAATGAAGGGAGAGAACTTCCATTATCTGAGAATTAGTTTCTATACCCTTAGCAACCTACAAAAGGATGGGTAAAATGGGCAGACTACATCTTGAATGATTTAAGATATGCGGGCAAATTATTGAAAGCAGACGTCTTTCTCTTGATAATTATTTCCTCAAAGTTGGTTGGCAAGATAAATGATGTAAGCTTATGGAGGGCTTTTATTGCTCGCTGGAGTACTCAATCCCATACTTTTATAACCTCCTGGGGCGAGATCACCCTCATCCTAGAAGACGTAGTCATGTCGTTGCAACTTTGTGACTTGGGATTGACTAATATTGCAAAGGTTTCTGTATTAGATAGCAATCAAGAAACACTAGTAGCCTTAGAGGATGACTTAAAAGTGGCCATCAATACTAGGAAGGAGGCAATATACGCTTAATGGCTTAAGCATTTTTTCAGGGAGAATGGGATTAGAAAAGAAGGTCCTTGCTTTCAATGTAGGTAAGTACCCGTATATTTTACAACCTCATCAATGTTCATGCCTAAACTATTATTTATACTTAACTCATTCATTCTCTTATTTCCTTGCAGGTACGAGCTCGAGGCATTCTTAGCTTGTTGGATTTCTTTGTACATATTTCCTGGTGGTTCAGAGGATGGAGTTAGCTCGCGATTCTTTTACCTAGCTATTCGTATTACTCGTGGAAAGTAATTTGCGTTGGGTCCTTTCTACCTAGGTTCCCTATATCGACGCTTAGACCTTTATTATGAATCCTCAATGCCCTCCAAAGGATGTTATGTGGTGGTATCTCATGCGGACTTAGTATTCTTGGAATTGTTTCTTTATGAGCACTATAGAAGATATTTTAATAGACCTGTGAAGAAACCGAATCCTCTAAAGCCTCAAGCTTGGGCATAGGTTGATAGGAAGCGAGAATCGAAGTTGTTCAAGATCATTGATAATGAAAGGGAATTCACTTTTCGTTCTTTCACTAAAAAAATAAGTGGGTTCTAATGGTTTGAAGGGTTCTATCCCTTAGGATCACAAGGGTTGGTGACTTTGGTGGATGCTTAGGATAAAATTACTACTACTGATGCTGGATTCATACTATGGTGTATGCTTAGGGGGCATCCCTTCATTGCATGATTGGGAAAGACCTTCTGGTTGTTTTTTGGAGAAGAAGGTCAAGCTTTACCCTCTTTACTGAGTTGTGAGCTAGTTAAGGTATGATCAAGGTGTTCCTTGTCAAATAAAGATTAATGAAAACTTCGACAAATGTTGCAAAGACCTGCATCTTAGTAACTTTAAGAACATTCGACTAGTGGTGAGACAGTTGTATTTGCCTTCTACTGGCCGCTCTAGAGTCGCTTCTACTAGGTAGCTAACATATTGGGGCAACTGCTTAGAGCATTTTAAGAAGTACGTATCCACAACCATAAAAAATGATATTCCTAAAATAGTCTCTTGCAAGTACGATTTTTATCTATGTCTTCCGAAGGATGAGGAGAAGTCTTCTAAGAGCACATAAGGGAAAACGCAAGGTAGTGACCCTCTTTTACTTGTCATAAGGCAAGCGAAGTGCACTCGTGCCTTTGAGGTATAACATTTCTTCCTTAAAGCCTCCTCCCCCCCTTTTTTTAACTATAACTTTTTACTCTCTAGTATTCTCTGCATGTAGATATCCTTCTCACTTTTTTTTTTTCTTGTATTCCTTTATATAAGATATAGAAGATTGTGATCACGTACCAATTAAGCAAACACCAAGCAGGCTAGGCTCTGATTGAAGGACTTCTAATGTAATAAATGATGTTAGATTGACAAAATTTGCCCTCGCTATGATTCATCCTTTCCCAAATCGATATGGTTTAGATACGTTATCCCAATCTAGAGATCATCATAATACTATCAAGACCGGAAGTTGAAACATGAGGGCTGAGTTGGTTGATTTGGAGCAGTCTGCTGAGCAAGATGGTACTGACATCATGAGTGAAGATACATCGAAGTTAGCTGATGGTGATGATATGAGAGGGGACTCTTTAGAGGGGGGTGAAGACGATAGCACTAGAGAAAGTTCCCTAAGGCTTGCAGTTAACCAAGAGAGTAGTGATGATGAAGAAATGGATCGCGTACCTCAAAGTGACAACAAGACCTATGGTAAATTGCAGCTTCTTAAAGACTTCAAGAATATAGAAAATTTTGATGACTACGAGGAAGGGGAGATCTGAGCATATGCTGACATCTTGATGCATGCGGGTCTTTATGGTGATGAGGCAAACATTGAGAGTGAGAATGCTGTTATGGATGCAAGAGGGGTAAACGATGTCCTTGTTCCCTCAGTTAATGCTACCTTACTTAGGGCAAGCTTTAAGGTCCTCCCTATCCCAAAGACTAGAACATTACAACATGGAGATGAAGGCGCCATAGCTAGGGCGGTAAAGAGCTTAGAAGACATCGCCTCCTTTCATGGCCTCACCATACCTTGTAATCTCCTAGCATCATTGGAGCGCTTATACAGGATGGAGGAAGATTTTTGGATGGGGTCTGTCTATTTGGGTTCTAATGTGACTACTTATGTCTTAGGCCTACTTAAGTAAGCCGTAGGGCTATTTGATGAAGCTTGGTGCTCATTATCTATAGAGAATTTTGAACTTTTGACCAGTAATGTCGCCGCAGCATGTGCTTTCAAGTTTAAACTTAACAAGATGGAGATCATCGCAATTGAGGCTCAAAAGGTATTGGATAGTCAAGACATTGAGGAAACATGCAAGCTACTCAAAGCCGAACTTGCAGAGGTGGAACTTAAGAGAAAGAAGCGTCTTGGAGGCACAGATCTTGATTCTGCTTTAGCATCTAGCGTTAAGTCTTCATAGTGTTGCTCTTACTTTCCTTACATTGTCTTTTTCTTTTTCTCACAAGGTGTTTGGCCTTTTTTTGAACCTCATGTGTATTGTCTAGCTTCTCACTTGTTTGAGATCCTTTAGTCGTTGACATGTACTTGCTTTTATGCTAGACATCATGTGTTAATATCTATTGGCTTAGGTAGCTCTTAAGAATTCAAACCATCATGCACTTAGAAAAAATATTACATTTCCTTAGCATCACTTTATAGAATAGAAGATGATAATGAAACATTACTTCATAGCTTGCTAAATTTACAAGAAAACCCTACGTATTGGAGGTGCATTCTCATTTGCAAACAATGATTCAAATATATGATCCAATATTATGGAGGTATTGATTGCAACTATGAGCATTAGTTCCATTAGACAATCATGTCATGCATTAAGGGGGTATTACCTACTACTTAACTATTTTTACATGCTCCACAAATGCATACTCACATGGTACGAGCCATTGTCCTATTTGATAGAGCATCATATAGTGCGCCTAAGAGTCAAAGTCTTAACCAGTTAGCAACTCATATGATAGATTTATATTGCACACTTGGGAGACAAGTCTCTTACTAAGTAGCAACATTATAAACACCAACA
The DNA here is from genome assembly GCA_024138015.1 of Lumnitzera littorea. Taxonomy (NCBI): domain Eukaryota; kingdom Viridiplantae; phylum Streptophyta; class Magnoliopsida; order Myrtales; family Combretaceae; genus Lumnitzera; species Lumnitzera littorea. The sequence continues at coordinate 98,409,120 of JAMXBB010000005.1, read as the reverse complement.
CTTTGTTATCGTTCCCTCTAATGCATAGTGCACAAAGGAGATAATAGTAGAAATAGATATGTAAAATGAGCTCATACTACTCAAGCTATAAGCTTGATTCATTAATCTTTACTGTAGTTTCCTCATTACAAACGGAACTTTTTGATGTATTGAAAGTTAACAGGAGTAGTAATAGCATCTGTCTTAAGAATCTTAAAGATCTCTTCCTTCTCTTCGGGATCGAACATCAATTGCAACAATTCAATAATTCCCCCCTTCATTTGAGTAGTTTTTTCTTAGCGAAATTACCTAAGGCATTAACAAATTCATTTTCTATAGTTTCCCTAATCAAACTAGAGGTTACCAAGGAACCATGTGCAATATCCACTTTCATGCACTTCTTCAACTATGAAAGGCCCTTCTCACTTAAGTGTAAACTTGGGTGCTAAAGTACCTCAGCGCACATGCTTAGTTGCATGAAGTATGATGTCACCCTACTGGAATGATCTTTTTCTCACTAGACAATCATACGCCACTCCAAGTCTATGCCGATAGTTGATAAGGTTGCATTTGGTGGTATCACGTCTTTCGTCTAATGCCTCCAAATCCATCATTCATAACGTGTCAAGTTCGAGTTTAACATTCACGGCCAACCTGGCAAGTGGGATCAAAACATCTATTGAAACTACCGCCTTAGCCCCGTAAACCAAAGAAAAAGGAGTTGCTTATGTTGGCCTTCGTTTGGATGTCTTGTAGGCCCAAAGCACTAAGGGTAGCTTGTCATACCATTCCTTATGATTATCATAAATCATATGATTGAGTACCTTCAACAAGCTCTTTTTAGTAGCCTCGGCTTGTCCATTTCCTCTCAGGTAGTAAGGCATGGACTTTACATAATCAATATTATAAGAAGCCAGTAGTTGGCGAGCATGTGAATTGAGGAAAGGAGTACCGTTGTCAGATAAAACACGCTTAGGGATTTCTAACCTACATATGACATTCTCCTTCATGAAACTTGTAATTGCTGGTCTAGTCGCCTTCTTTAAAGGAGTTGCCTCTACCTACTTTGTAAATAATTCAGTTCCTACCAAAATCCAAATATATCCTGTCAATGGTGGATGTATTGGCTTAATAAGATCAAATGCCCACATGTGAAAATGCCAAGGAGTCATGATATTATGGAGAGTGAGTGTAAGAGCATGAATGGCATTGCCATGCTATTGACAGACAACACACTTCTTGGTGAAGTTGAAAGCATCTACTTCCATTGTTGGCCAATAGTATCCTCTCTCAAACAGGTAATAACATAGCTTCTTTCCTCCTTGGTGTTCCCCATACTCTCCAATATGCACCTCAATTAAAATTGTTTCCATTTTAGGAAGAGCAATGCACTTTAGGAGCTTTCCCATAAATGATACTCTATAGAGTTAGTCTTCATGCATAAGATACTTTCTGGCCTTTTGCTTTACAAGTTTGGCATCTGTACTATTCGTTGGTAGCACATTATTCCTTAAATAATCAATGTACAGGCGCCTCCAGTCCCTAGCGCTAGATACAAAATTGCACTCACTTTAGTCAAAGAGCTCAAAACATTTAGGGCAATGCATTTACACTTAAAACATGTCTTTAGCCATTGATGGCTAATAATAGCCTACACGTTGAATACAGCGATATAACGGTGGCCCCTCTTCCCCATACTAGATCTAATGATACTTATCTAACTTGAGATAAGCTTCTTTAGAATGAACACATTGAGACAAAACACTTTTCGAACCCTTATAGTATAACATCTCATTGATTTCAATAAAATTTTTTAAGGTTGAAACGGAAGCTACACCAGGGTGCGCTATCTATTCCATAAGTGGGACACACCAATCGTCTTATAACTCTTCAGCCTCATCAACAAAATTCAAAGTCGTGCATGGCATAGATTTCCTGACTACTCGGACACTCACCTTATCATTTGCATCTTGAATTGGGATCTTGGATGCTAACATGGCCAAAGCATCAACATATCTATTCGTTGGTCGAGTTATATGCTCATATTGCACAGAGTTAAATTTTCTAACTATGTCTCGTACTATAGCCTTATAAGGCATAAGTGTAGGTTTTTTAAGCCAAATTCACCCGCGGCCTGTTTAATGATCAAATTCGAATTGCGTCGAATACACAAATGACATGCTTCAACTTCTTGGGCAGATAATAAGCCCAATAATAATGCCTCGTATTTAGCTTCATTATTAGTACATCGGAAATCAAGTTTAAATGCCAATGGTATCTCTTGACCTTTAGGTGAGGTTAATACAATTCCTACTCCCCAACCTTAATTCCCTGCAGAACCATTGAATTGAAGCATCCACTAACTATCCGCTTCAGCCATTAAAGAATCTTCATGAAACTCAGTTGGTATTGTATCTATGATTGAACCTTCTTAGGCATTCGGGAAGTGTGCTAATAAATCGGCCAGGGCTTGTGACTTGATGGTTTTAGGGGATTGCATTGAAATATCAAATTGTCTAAGAAGAAGTAGCCACTTAACAACTCATCCTGATAAAGCTGGTCGTGACAATAAATACTTAATTGGATCGGAACGAGTTACCAAATTGATCTTATGTGCAAGGAAGTAATGTCGTAGTTTTTGCATGGCAAATACCAGCACGAGGCAATGCTTCTCGCAAGCTGAGTAATTAACCTCGCTCCCTTAAAGGGACCGACTCAAATAGTACATAGGTCGTTCTTGACCCTCTATCTCTTGCGTAAGTAAAGCTTCAATAAACCTGCTAATAGAAGTAAGATATAAGATCAATGCAATTCCTTGACAGGCATGGTCATTGTCTAAGGGTAGGTCAAGACCATCTTAATCTTTTGAATTGTGTCCTCATAGACTTGCCCCCACTCAAATGAAATTCCCCTTTTTACAAGTTAATGCAATAGGTATGAGATCTCAGCAAGTATGGGTATAAACCTTCTAATATAAGAAACCTTTCCCATGAAAGCTTTTAGTTCCTTTAAAGTGGCGAGGGATGGCATCGATCTTATAGCTCGTACTTTTGTAGGATTAACATTGATTCCTTTTCGATGGATAAAAAATCCTAAGAACTTCCTTGAAGACACTCCAAAGACACACTTGAGAGGGTTCATCTAGAGCTTGTATAGTCAACATAGTTCAAAAACCCTTTGCAAATGAACCAGATGATCAGGCACTCTCTTAGACTTGATGACTATGTCATCAACATAATCTTCCATAAAGTCATGCATAATGTCATGGAATATAGCAGTCATTGCCCTTTGATAAGTGGCACCTACATTCTTAATTCCAAATGGCATGACGATAAAATAAAAATTTCCAATTGGTGTCCAAAAGGTAATACACTCTGTATCCCCAATTTCTATCTTAATTCGATTGTAACCACTAAATTTGTCCATAAATGAGAACAAGTCATGTCCTGCAGTCGCATCTGTCAAATATTGATGTTTGTTAAAGGAAAGTCATCCTTAGAACAAGCCTTGTTCAAATCCCAAAAGTCTACATATACTCTTATCTGTCCATTCTTTTTTCTTACAAGGAAAATATTAGCAAGCCAAGTAGGATGTTGAATGTGCCTTATGAATCCAGCTCATAATAACTTTTCGACTTCTTGCTTGATTCGCACTTCAATTTTAGGGCGGAAAACCCTTTATCCTTGCTTATAATTCTTGGAGTAACACTTAGTCTGTATACTATGAGATTGAGGTCCAATCTTGGCATCTCTTTGTAGGTCCATACAAACACATCTTTGTATTCTTTCAGCAATTTGATAATATGCCCCTTTATTTCTTGTGGGAGGCTCTTGCCTATGAAGATTGGCCACTGCAACTCTCCTAGTTATGCTAGATCCAATTCTTCTATTTCCTCAGCCTGTGACCTCATTTGGTCCTATAGCTGTTGTGGGGTAGTTTGGACTTCTTGTACCAATATGGGATCTGAAGAGGAGAGATATACCTCTTCAGACCCCTCAAACCGTCATAAGTGGTATACCTTTCTTCCGTTTTTTTTTTTATGAAGCTTTCAATTTCCTTAGCTTGCTTGTTCTTTTTCCTTCCCCTATGACATCTGCGCATCCTTCTCTTCTTTTGCTAGCCCTCTTGAACTTCTTCCCATGTAGGTAATGGGACACCAGAAGGTTTAGCTATCACGGTTTCACCTTCCTCAACAAATTGATCAAAGTAAGTCGATTCAGTAAACTATGATTCATGTTATTCAAAAGGATTCTTGATATTCGGAATGAACACATCCTTTCCTTTCCAATGACCCTTAATATACTAGTACAATGTCAATGGGATTAAGTTGTGATCGTGCAGCTACTTCCTATCGATGGGCAGATGGTGTTAGACTGGCGCATTAATCACATGAAAGGTAGTAGTACCATGGATAGGCCTAACCTTAAGATTAACATTAACATGCCCAAGAGAATCTGTAGGGGCATGGCTAAATCCATTTATTAAGATAAGCTGCTTAACCAGCCATCGAGCGTCGATTCCGATAGCCTTGAAAGTACTCATTGGCATGATATTTAGTAAAGCACCATTATCAATGAATGTCCGCTTGATTGGGCAACCATTAAGTATACCTTCCACATATAAGGGGCGATTGTGATTGCAATTCTTCACATACATGTTTACATCAATAAATAAAATTGCATTTTCATATGCTGTAGCCATCCTCTTTACAGCCTGCACTGCACTACACTTTACGTATTGACCTTCAAAGATCCACATAAGTGCAGCTGCTGCCATAAGCCAAGCTTTCTCGTTAAACCCCAAGAGATCAAAAAAATTCCTAAAATTAGCTGCCTTTAACAATGCCACAATGATAGGTAGGTGATCGTCATCTTGAGTGTCAATTGACTTTCCCTTATCTTCATCACTTCTAATAACTTGGGCATCAATCATTTCAGTCATGAAGGGATCATAGCTAATGGTGTTGATAGCACCTCTTCGATTGTTATAGGCGGGAAGTATATCATTTCTAACATCACTGTTATCGATAATCAACTCATCTCGTGCAACTTGATCATTAAATATTTTCTTTAAAGTGAAACAATCTTTAGTTAGGTGACCAATGATCTAGTGAAATCTACAATACTTGGGGTCATTCTCTTCCTCATTTGTAGGGAGGCGCTCGACCCTCAAGAGCTTGATATTCCCATCATAGAGCCACTGGTCAAGCATTTGATGTTCTTTGGCCATAAGACAAGGGTATGTCAAAGATGGCCTAGGGTTAATGGGCTTATCATTTCTTTGTTCCTTTGTTCCCCTTGATGACTCGCTTTGAGCAACGTTTATAGACAAAGAATGCTTGTTGAATCTTCCAACTTCACTTCTTTGTTGTGCCATCGAGTTATTAGTCCTTCATGCATTTTCAACTAACACAGCAAAGGAAGTCAGGGAAAGATTCTCAAGGTAAACCACATACTCAAAAAACATTCCTTGGACACAGATCTTAACCAACTCCCTTTCATTACAAACATCTTATATATCTAGCAAATGCTCCCTAAAGTGCTCGATATAGTCCATGAGATCTTCCTTAGACCTATGATGGATCCTTCCTACATTAGTAAGGGTAACCCTTTCTTCAGTAGAGAAAAACTTCTCCAAAAACATCCTATACATATTACCCCACGAATCTACTAAACCTGGAGGAAGATTAACATATAAGGTGTATGCCTTTTCGATGAGTGACTTAGGAAATTCTTTCAATTTCAAATTGTCATCTAAACCATATGCTTCCAATGTCTCGATGAATTTTAGCAAATGTTCTTTAGCACTTCCTTTCTTGCCATTAAATAGCATGAACTTTAGGCTAACATAATCCTAAAGGTACGGTTTCACGACAATGCGTTGTGATATGGAAGCTTAAGTTCTGGCATCCCAACTGCAGATTTCGCTTTTATCTCCTTTAAATACATGTCCAAATCTTCCTTGGTCACAAACAACCCTCTCTAAGTCGACACTTCTACCCTTAGTGACATCATAGGAGTAGGGTGCATAGGTACGAGATTCATAGGTATAGATCTTGTAGACATAGGATTTGCTAGTGTTGATTGTACAGAGTCAACAATCATGACACGTAGTATGGCACGTCAGGATGACGAGCGTCCAATCTGAACTCCTTAGTTCCTTACTTTAGGTAATGAATCTTGCGTAGCTGTGGGTTTCGCAACAAGAAGTTGTTACTTAACTTTAGGAGTGACATGCTCATTGATGGTAGGGGGGTTGAGTGGAGTGTTTTACTGCACTACATTAGATGGATTTGAGGAGGTTACTCTTTGTTGTGTAGTAGTAAAGGCAGCTAAAGCAAGCGCGCATTAGGCGAACATCGCCATGAGTTTACCTAGGGTTCGATTAGTTTCTCGTAACTCACATATCAATTGTGCATTATCAAGGGCACCTTCTTGCATACCATCTCCTAGGCTCATATCTCCAGCTGGAGGTTGATTCTAGTCATGGGTCACAATAACAGCATTTTGCTCTTGATTAGCTCTTTTAATAGGATCGAGTTGTCTTCACCTTAGAGGTACCATGATGTGAGTATCAAGTCTTCCCTCCCTAGTAGAGTCACTAGAAAATGTGTAGCGTGTGAGTACAAATGTAGGGATTACATGCGTACCGCGTGAGAAGTCACGCTGCACATGGCTAAGGAAATGACCTGAGTAACTCATACGAGATAACTAAGAGAGAAGGCAAGAGGAGGAGTAGGCGATCTCAATAAGGCTCTAACACATCAGTGATAAGTGGAGGAGCTCGAAGGCATCAAACTCTAGTAATAATGAAGAACAGGGTAATGTTTCTTGAGGAATTTGAGTGTTTGATCTTCTATGGTGAGAATCTGGTAGAGTAATAGCGTTAATGCCAATTCTCTATCTTTAAATGAAGGAGGGAGAAGGGTATTTATAGAAAATGGCCCTTGATTACATCCGTTAGATCTTGATGACGATCAAGGATTAGGATCAATCCCTTTATTTTAATGGACTTGAGATGGGCCTCCTTTATGAGCTTAAGCCCAAATGGCTTTTTTCCATTAGCATGAGCCAAGTTGAGAAAGATTGGATCAGATAAATCGATCCAACGGGCCCTACTCTAAGCCTATCATGTTAAATCTCCCTTGATTATCTCAATAATTTATAGGCTTGGCTTCTCGAGTCCTATCACCTTAGCCTGAAGAGTCAAATCCATTTAAACAATGTTCTTGAAGCCTAATATTGGATCTAGCCCTCTACAAACTTCAGTGCATCCATATTATTATTATTATTAGAGCATATCTTGTGCGCACGCATTCATAGATATGGTAGTTTTTAATTCTTATAGGTGTATAATCCTATATTATTATTCTTATCCTCATCGTCATCATCATCATTATTGTGATCCTTATTATTATTATTCGATGCTTCAATACGACGTATATAAATAGGTAATTATGCAACATCTATTCAAGAATATACATTAATGTTATTATTATTGTTTGTGTACATATGCTTATATATTTGAGTATAACATGTTTTCCTTTCATATATATAAAACAAAATTAAGTTCTATAATATAATGATAAAGGATTATATAATATAGATGTTTAAGTTGAAAAGGAAAAAAAAAAAAGAAATGTGCACAAAATTAAATCTATTATCTATCTATAAATATCAAAGCATAATTCATTTCAACACAAATATAACAAATTAGTTATATCTGAATATCAAAGAATCCAAATATGGGAGTTTATGTAAACGTTTCAATGATGTCTAAAATCTGAATCAATAAAATGGAAAGTTTCAATCAAGAATTTGACTTACAATTGGTATCAAAGTCAAACTCTAATATCAGTCTTAAGATATTTAATTTGAATGAAAGACTTACAAAACAAAATGACAACATAATATGTCTAGTACTCCTTATATACTTATAGCATCCACTATATGCATGCGGGCTCTTAGAGTTTATCTTATTAAGAAGTTTGAGATACAAATCATTTTTTAATTAGTGAGTATTTTAAGTCTCTTTCTTAACTCTTCCATATAGCATGGATGGTTTGTAGTAGTTATTCATCAACAAACGTGGAATCATTGCAATGTAGTTTACAATAATTTTTCATCAACATAGAAACATTTGCAATAAGGAGTAGTAAAAATCTAATGAAATGATAATAATCTATGTATATATTTTTTAAATATAAATTTATCATAACAGAAAATGATAATCAAAATATATTTTAGATGATCAATTTGTAATAGAAGAGGTGGTAGCTATATATGCCCTTTCTAACTTAAATAATATAGATAATAAAAAGAAAAAGAGTCGATCGAGAAGGAAATCTAAAGTCGAAATTAGCCCATTGAGTTCATAGTGTACACTCAACAAAGTTACGACTAAAATTGAAATTACAGTAACTTCATTGGTAAATGAATTTAGGTCGATAATTTTCTTTTAAAGAAAATTCTCTAAAATAAGTATAAGCCTCATGTTTAAATAATGAACTTCAATAATTATCCATCTTAGTACACTCCATAATGATGCGTAAGAATTTATAGAAAAGAACTATAAATTAACAATGCATATCATTGGTCAACTACTAAGAAACCAAACACAATCCACGGTATAAGAAAGTTACAAAAATTAAAAATTGATGGAATAGCCTAGAAAAAGAGGAACTATTTAAATTTAAAAAAAAAAAGGAAAGAAACTTTGATTTTGTCATACAAACTATTCAATAGATAGAAAAGTAAATAAGACATAAAAAATATTATTTTATCTCCTAAACAAATTAGATTTTATAATTCTACCATCACCATCACTATGGATAAATTTAAAGGAGGCTGATGAAACCTTTTACTTGTTGACAACAAAACCACTACTTCAACCAATAATTTGCCATGGTCATGCAAATTCCACAATTCAACATCTTGCAAGGAAAAACATTACTTTACACATGAAATGCTAATAAAATTATGACTATAAACATACACATTATCAAGACTAAAAGAAAATTGATAAAATAAAATCCACGATTGCATATTAAAATCAAATAACTAAATAAATAACTGATGATCAAACAACATGTAAAACCAAAAATAAATAAATAAGTAGATGTGATTACATGGATAAACTCATCAATTTATATGAATAGTATCTATTTAATATTCAATATGGACTTAACATTAATAAAAGAAGATAATGTATCGTGATATGACATATTTTTGTTTTACTTCTTTTTGCATTATCATAAAAGAATGTTTGTAAAACATAACACTCCTTCTAATCATAAAGTAATGAGGATTTTGAAGTATTGGAGCAATGAGGAAACCAACTTCTTATTATTACTATCTAAAAGATATAGCACATTTCTCCATAAACCACTACACTCCTCCACAACACTACTAATGAAAAAAAAAATAATAATGAAAGTACACTAAAAATCTAGGTGAACCATTCTTGGTTTAATTTTTTTTTTCTTTTTGTACTCTATAAATAGCACATAAATATAGACAATATTTCGAATTTGTAATTCCTCATATTTTTGGGCACATAATGAATGAAAATTATAGAAAATAAATAATTTAAGAAGAACTTAGATCTATTTGAATGAAACTTAAAGTTAATAAAAATAGAAAAAAAATCCAACAATATAGAGTAAGAATTTTTCCTCACATTTGATGGTTTGCATAAACTATTTATCACATTCCAACTTAGTACAGAATGCATCATCATATAGGAATACCTATTAAAAACTTATTCAACTTGCTCATTTATCAAAAGAAAACTTTATTTATATGATAATGGGATTGCAACATTGGAGTTTATCTAGACATTTGGTTACAACTTATATGTATAACTTAATATGTACATAAAACATGAACTATCCTTTTCTTTTGTCATCTTTAAAATAGTAAGACTTTTGACTTAGTACAGGTTCCATCCAAAAGTTGTTAACTCCAACTAATGCTCTTAGTATATATCCCCCCCTCTGGTATTGAGCTATTCATGATGCTGCTAACTTGAGAATAAAATATTTTATCCCCTCAACTACTAAAGCTAAGTGAGAGTGAATAACAAATAATACAATATAAATAATATCATAACTAGAAAATTTCAATCATAACCAACAAGTTTAGCTTCACACATACATTAACCTAACCAAGAATTTATTGCTAGCAATATAGCATGTTATGGTGGCATGCATCGATACTAATATCCTATGTCCTTCCAATATACTCATCCAGTTAGTTAACATATCTGGGCATCTAGATACAACGTCCAGAAACCTAGAGGCAAGAAGGAATGGCCTAGGAGTAGGATTCCCCAACTTTGTTTTATCAAATTAGACTATACACTATAGACTACACATTATAGTTTACCAAATCTAACTATTAAAATAGTCAAGATGCTCAGGTAATGAGAATTTATATGCTTCCAAAAACTAAGTTTATAAGCCATAATTTTTCCATGATCACTTAAAAGCCTTATTCTAAAAATTTTAACCCATAGGGTCCATTTTATATCATGCCATGCCATGATATGCAATAACAACTCAAGTATATCATTTAATACAACTAATCTTTAAGTTTCATTCAACTAAATTTTCTGATTCTAGTTTTTGAACTCTCCCTAACGAAAATCTAGCATCTTACTTTGGGTTCACTTAGGTGAACACTTAAAAGATTGAGTTGGTAATCCTTCAACTCTTTAAGTTAGTACAATCATTCACGAGCACCAAATCAACACCCAACACAGCAACGTAACAGCATAACCAAGATATAGTTATAGTCATTTAAAATCACCACATCAACATCCATTATGGTAGCATATCAGTTCACCTAAGATATAGCCATATTAAATTAACATAGCATTAAACAACATGCGATACTATGAGTAACCATATATCTACTCCAAATATGAGTTAGATTCACTTACTTGGGCTTAATAGTAATAAGAAATCCGAAACTTCGTGACATATTCCTTACTTACTTATCACACCTATGAAAATATAAACATGATCTCCAAGTCAACTATAAGTCAAACCCAAACCTTTATAAGCTTTCACTACTACAATTTCAAACTTCATTTTACTATATTTTATTCATTTTTAATAAACTTTATATCATTACAATCATTATTTTGAGTACTATTAATATATCTTAAGAAACAGGATTGATCAATATAGTTATAAGCCCAAAAATACCTTTCTCACTACTGACTAGATTGTACGTTATCATAACATCATAATTAACTCGAATAAGCTTTAGTTCTAAATTAAAAACCTTAAAGACTATACTTTCCAAACTTAAATAGCAAACCTTAATATACTCAAAAGTATTCATTTTAATGAATTTGACAAATATTTTACTAATACTAATTACTATATTAAATACTAAGCTAATATATAGATTTTTATTAAAAAAACACATAATAAATAATATATGAGCTTGATTAAGTCCATGAAAAATCTTATAGACTCACAATAATACTTAGTTTAATTATTGACCATCAATTACACCAAACTAGCTATTTTCTATTTTTTTTTTTACCAAATTAGTGGTTTTAACTTGAAATTATGAAAAGTTAGGGAAAATAAACAAATTTATGTGTGAGATAAAAACTAATTGTTCTAATTACCCTTATAAACTTCTAAAAGTCAAAACATGTAGGGCTTATTCAATAATTTACTAAAAAACCAATTGTTTCAACAATTTAATAAAACTAGTAATTTTAACCAAAATAATTATAATAAATAGTAAACATGCTTATTTAAAAAAATTCTTGTTACTACAATTAAATACATATATTAAGTATGTTATGTACAAAAACTTAGTTCAAAAGGATACTATTTAATATTTATAAAATTTAATTTAATTTTTTCCCACATAGGGCAATTCCTTAAGCATGCTATATTTTTACTAATTATTTAATTAAAATAAAATTACATCTACACATAAAATAACCCTAGAAAATCAAGTTTTATAATTAACTAATATCATTTGATATTTTTAGAAAATAAAAAATGATTCGACCAAAAAATTAGTTCATCTAAACTAGCCTCCTTGGGCCACCACCTAGTTACCACTCCTTGTTGGAAGAGCTTGCTACACCACCCTCTCTTCAACCTCAAATGGCCACCATAGTAGAATGTCAAAACCCCATTGAACTGATCTAGACTAGAACTGATCTAGACTAGAACTTTGCTCTGTTTTTGTTCTGTTCTTTTTATTTTTTTATTTTTTTTTTCTAAAATTTTCCTATCCAAATTTGGTTTGCTAAAATGTCTAATATTTGGTATTGAGGGTCTATTTATAGATTTTAAGTTAAATGAATTGATGAATCATCATACCATGTGTCATTTTCCTAGTTTAAATATCATTTTTAGGTTAATCCAATATGTTAGGTATCATTTTCTTATATTTTGGTTTTTGGCTCATCATTTCTAGTTAGTCCTAGACTGCCGCATCATTTGATGACCCATTCATTCATTTTTTTTTATTAATTTTTCATTATTTTATATTAATTTATCTTCTATAATTTATTATATATATGTTTTTAATACTTCTAATGCATATTCACATTTTTTATAATTATCGGTTTTATCGATAATTTGACGTTTTTCTCAAATTAATCCTATTATATAGCTTATTCCAAGAAATTGACTTTATTAGGATACTTTTTCTAACTTTTGCAACATTACTGTAAAGTTTAAACTAAAACAAATAACGTTCCCTAACGCCCTAAATTTAGGGGCTTAAATTTTAAAGTTATCATATTAGTTTGAAATCTTAGAGTATTATACTATCAATGAAAAGTTTCCAATAATCATATTTATTTTCATGGAATCAATTTTGTTGTACTTTGTAAACAGTACATAAAAATAGACAAATTTTCTAACTTGTAATTCCCCATATTATTGGGCACATAATAAAAGAAAATTATAGAAAATGAATAATTTAAGAAAAACTTAAATTTATTTTAATGAAACTTAAAAATAATAAAATTAGAAAAAAAAAATCTAACAACATAGAGTAAAAATTTTTCATTACATTAGAGAGATTTACACAGACTATCGATGGAAGGTTTCCCATAATCATGTTTACTTTAAGCAATTAAGTAATTTTTGCACTCATTAAAAAAATTAGATCTTTACACAACTAAAAAATGATAAAAATCAAAAGTTAAAAGGACAAAATGGAAAATTTTACACATTTTTAGTTAGATAAATACTAAACTCAACATCACCACTAAAATCATGACTTCCCTTGACTATAGTATCATTGATATCACTTCGTTTGCTTCTTTTATACTTAACCAAAAGACATTCTTCGTCAAAGCATAGGACCATTCATTTGCTTCCTTCACATTAAACCAAAATTTCCCAAAATTTGGTATTTAATCTAAACATATTGTTTTGTCCATTATATTGAATCCAAACCCTCTATGAAACTCCCAAAGCTACATACACCAAGGAGATCCACAACTGAGTGAGCATGTGGAAACCAAAAATGGGATAGATGCAAAGTTGATCTTTTCCTTAAATTGAATAAGTGGATGGTAAAAATAAGAAAATCAGAACAAACTAAATATACATAGAAGTTACATTACGGTTTTCTTTTTTCCAAAAATTGAAAAAATAATATAAGAGGTAAGTGAGAGAGGGAGAAATATGCTAGGTTAGTTTGAGAATTATGAAAAGAAAATGACGAGGAAGTAGGAGAGATGGAGAAATAAAAGGGGTAGGTGGAAAGATAATATAATAGATAGATATAAGAGGAGAGAGAGAGAGAGAGAGAGAAAAGAAGAAGAAGAAGAAGTCATGGGAGAGAGAAGAGATGACATTAAAGAGAGAGAGAAAACTGAATGGGAAGAGAGAAAGAGGACTATGTAGACATATTTAACCTTGTTATAATATATTTATAATTTTTAAAAGTTAATTTAGTAACAATTCTTTTGTGATATATACTAAATTGTAGGTCTAGATTGTAATTTTAAAAGGTAGCAATTACAAAAGTTCCAATCTGCTTTAATTATATAGATAAGTATGTATCGTATTATATTATATATGTATTCGTACATACATATATTACAATGCATATTATATACATCTTTGTTTAATTTAAAACATGTTTCATAGCTTTTGATTGGAACGTTGATAGCTTGGAAATGATATGTTAAAAATACTAAGTCAAATGATTAAAATTTACTTTTGCCCCTCTTTGTTTGGGATATCTTTTACTTGTTGACTAAGGTAAGCAATTCTTAATATAAGGAAAATATTGATAACATCTTTTACTCGCTCACTAAGGTGAGCAATTCTAAATATAAGGAAAATATTGATGATATTATTTTTCCATGTAGGAGAAGCAATTCTTTTCTAAGTGGGATAGACAACAATACCATGAACCAACAATGTTACACACATGCATCCTAATTTTGACTTGATTTTTCTAGCTCAAATTCATGTTCAAATTGAAAACTAGTGCTAAAATGTATTATACTCCATGAGATCTATGTGTTCGAGTAAAAGTATTTACAAAAAAGAGTCAAAATCAAGGTCATATCGCGCATCAAATTGGCCTACCCAAGCTAACAAAAATGCAATAATATATATACATTTACTCTTGATTTTGATTAATATTTCAAGCATGTTCAAGTTTTTTCTTCTGATAAGGTCATTTGAAATACATCTTAATATGTATCAACTTTTATTATATGCAATTTAGAGTAAGATTTTTCTATCAAAGTTGAATCTTTAATGAAGAAAAGATTGTATCTTCACATATGTAAGTACAAAAACGTAAAGGAGAAACATTGAGATTTTGAATCTGATTTCTTACTATACGATTAGAGTTAGGTTATGTCAACGATTAGATTTGATAGTCCTCCATGTCTACAATACGGTGGTGGTGTATAGAGATTAGAGTTATTAAAGTCTAAAGTGGTCAGGTTGAGATGCACCAAAGTTTAGAAATTTTTGCTAAGTCTTAAAAAGCAGCTCACTTGGCCTATTTTGGTGGCATTTTTCCAATGATTAGGTGGTGGCTCTACTGTAAAGAGGTGCTTTTATGATAGTAGGTTTGGAGTAGTGTTTGGATGCGTGTTCACTTTAGAGAGAAAGTGTGTGATTTTAAAGAAAATGAAAGAGAAAGTAAGGACTTTAGGCTTGGTTTTTAGATAAAAAGAGGATGGGAAAAGTTGTACCACATGGCTTAGTAATTAGTAAGTTGCCTTTCATATACAAAGATGAAGGGAGTGGGTGTGCTTTATGTGTACGGCTAGTTATACAAGCCATCACATAAGGTTCAAACTTTATTTTTCTGCATGATTTGATTTTACTCATGCGTATAATTTATATGCATGGAAAAATTATTTTTATATTGTTTTTAAACAAATTTCACAAGGGAACTTAAAATAAATTATACAACACAAAAACATGTAGAGTTAATTATGTTTATATTGTTACTTTATTTTTACTTACTCGTACAACTCATACACCCAGCAAAAATTGTTTTTATATCCTTTTTAAACAAAATTTTATGAGTGAATTTAAAATAAATTATATAAGACAAAAACATATAGAAATTATTAATTTCATATTGTTACTTCATTATTATTGTTATATTATTAACATCTATTCTAATATTAGTTAGCCATTCATTACTAGAAGCTTAATTTTTTTGAATTTCAATTCTTACATTAGATTTTGTATCATATTTGTATACTAACTTCTATATTTTAAAATTTCTTAATTTAATTTTTTTAATTATTCTATTATTTTTATTGTTATGATTTGATATTATAAGTCCTTAGGTGATTATAGTTACAAGATTAAACTAAGAAATTTTACTCATTAAATTAAATTATTCAAGTACATCATGTTGTCATTATATCTAGTTAAACACACTAATAAACTATATAGCATATTGTATAGTTTGGTGTATATGAGAAATCATATATATCGTTTATTATATAAAGTACAAAGAAGATTATATATAATATGTATACATGTGACACTATAAGTAAATTTTACAAGTAATGTGTAATCCCATTAGTTTAACGATTAATTGGCTTAAGTTTAATTGTTTGATATTATTCGATATGTCATATGCTGTAACATACGCAATAAATATTATATTATGTATATATACATTAATATGCTACTTTTATGTATATAGAGGTAAAATAGTAATTTTATAAATTTATTACTTTAATTGATTTAATTTAGCTAATTTTTATCATTTAAGATCGTCTCTAATCATTTTGTATAGAATTTACATGGTTTGACATAATTTGAGTTAAAGTTACTATATATATATATATATATATTATATGTATTGGGTTTTCCTTTCGTCTAAATTTTAATTTAAGGTCTTGCATCTTTTAGGTTTTAGGTTTTGGGCTTCTTAACTATTTCATGATTTCAATTTATGGTTACATGAATTTAAGGTTCAGTGTTTTCAATTTGGAAATTTTATCAATTTTAACTTGTTTGGTTTTGTTGAGCTTAAAGAAATAGCCATTGGTGTTTAAATTTAACTCTGACTCTAAAATGCTAAATTTGTAGAGTTTATATTCTATAAGAAAAACATATATCTTGTAGAAGATACTAAAGAAGAAATTGAAAGTTGTTTTCTAATTGTTTTTGACAATGTATTCTTATGACATAAGATGTTAAAACATGTCAACTTTTATTAATTAGATAACTTGTCTAAAAATAATCTAGTTCATGGATTGCCTAAGATGAATGAAAAAGATGATATTTGTTATGCCACTTATATTAAAAATAAGATCAGCATTTTATTATATAATTCGAAACATGTTATATCAACAAAAAGGCCATTAGAACTTTTGCATCTTGATTTGTTTAGTCCTATATGCACATTGAGCTTAAGTGGTAATAAATATGGTTTAGTTATAGTAGATGACTTTTCTACGTATACTTAGGTTTTATTCTTATAACATAAAAGTGATGCATTTTCTATCTTTGAAAAGTTTTCTAAACAAGTTCAAAATGAAAAAAACTTTTCCATCATTAGTCTATGGGCTAATTAAGGAAAAGAGTTTGAAAATGATAATTTAATAAAGTTTTGTGATCAAAATGGCATTACTTGCAACTATTCAGCCCCATACACTTTGCAACAAAATGGAGTGGTAAAATGTAAAAATAGAACAATCTAAGAAATGATATGGATCTTATTAAATGAAAGTGGTGTAGCACAATATTTTTAGACCAAGGTGGCCTCAATATCATGTTATATCATTAATCGTGTCTATATAAGGTCGTTGACTAAGAAAACATTGTATGAGCTATACAAAGGTAGAAAACCAACAGTATCTTATTTTTATGTATTTGGTTCTACTTGATTTATTAAGAAAATGGGTCTAAATCTTGGTAAGTTTAAGGAATGGGAAAATGAAAGTATAATCTTAGGATACTCCTTAAATAGTAAAGTATATCGTTTTTTTAATAAGGTTACTAGAACAATAAAGGAATCCATAAATGTTGACGAGATCAAAGTAGATGATTCTAATAATGACTTGCAAGCGAAAGCCAAAGGTATGAATGAAAATATACACCAAGGTCTGACATAAACATCTGGAGAACCTAAAGCTGAAAGCTTACTAGAACTGTAATCAAAAGCAAATCTAGAGGCTAAATCAAAAGCTACCCAGGTAATATCTGAACCTTCTAGAACAATTAGATTTAAATCTTAGCATCTTCTTCAATAAGTGATAAGTAATATCTATTCCAAAGTCAAAACAAGAGCCAGTTTACAATACATAGAAAATCTTTTATTATTATTATTATTATTATTACTATTTGAGTTTGAGCCTAAAACTATTGATAAAGTATTATTTGATAATATCTGGATAAGTTCCATGAAAGAAGAGGTAACTTAGTTTCAAGGAAACTAAGTATGGACACTTATTCCTAGATGTAAGGATAAATCTATCATAGGAACAAAATAGGTATTTAAAAATAAGTTAGATAAGCATGATAAAATAGTTAGGATTAAGGCAAGATTGATAGCTAAGGCCTACTCACAAGAAGAGGGAATTGACTTCAATGAGACATATGCACCAATTTCAAGGTCAAAGGCTATTAGGATTTTACTTGCATTTACATGTTACAAAGGCTTTAAATTGTCTTAAATGGATGTTAAAAGTTCCTTTTTAAATGGTTATATTAAGGAAGAGGTATATGTAGAACAACCTCTAGAGTTTGATGATCCATTTAGAGAGGATTATGCGTATAAATCGAGAAAAGCCTCCTATGGATTAAAATAAGCTCTTAAGGCTTAGTATAAAAGACTTAGTGATTTTCTGATTAAAAATGGATTCTAAAGAGGAAAGGTAAACACAACGTTGTTTTTAAAACACTATGACAATGATGCATTAGTAGTCTAGATATATGTTGATGACATTATTTTCAAATCTACTAATGAATTATACTGCAAGGAGTTTTCTAAGCTTATATAGGCCAAGTTTGAGTTGTCCCTAATGGGTGAGTTAAACTTTTTCCTTGGACTCTGAATAAAACAAACAAGTGATGGGAACTTTGTACAACAAGAAAAATACACTAGATAGATCATAAAGAAGTTTGGACTGGAAAGTGTTGAAGGAACTACTACACCCTTGTCCACTTCAACCAAGTTAAACCGCAATGATACAATTAAAAAGGTTAATGAAAAATTATAGAAGAGTTTGATTGGTTCATTATTATATTTAACTACATCATGACCAAACATATTGTTTAGTGCATGTTTCCAATCTAAACCAACTTAAACACACTTATCAGTGGTGAAAAGAATTTTCATGTATATATCTTGCACATGTAAGTTAGGGATTTGGTATCCAAAGAATTAAAACTTTGATTTAATTGGTTACTTAGCTACTGACTATGCTAGCTACAAGATAAATAGAAAAAGTACCTTAAGTACTTACCAATTTTTAGGAGACAAGTTGGTTTCTTGGTCTTCCATGAAGTAGAACTTTGTCACCTTATCTACAACTGAAGTTGAATATGTTTCAATTAGCAATTTTTGTGCTCGAATTTTGTGGATCAAACTACAATTATTTGATTATGGACTAAATTTGAAAAAACATACCAATAAAATGTGAAAATATAAGTGCAATCAACTCGAAAAAGAATCCAGTACACCATTCTAGGTCAAAAAACATAAAAGAGAGACATCATTTTATACATGATCATGTCAATAATGAAGATATAAGTATTGAATTTGTTCCTATAAACAACCAATTGGGACATCTTACAAAGCCACTAGATAAGACTAAATTTGAATTTATGAGAAATGAAATTCGTATTTGTTATTCATTTTCATAATTGTTTTATTAGTTAGCATTATTGTACAATATCTTGTATTATATCCAGGTTGCAAATTTTTAATGTATTTTACTTAATTTTTATAATGCATAGAATTTTATTTTTAAATTTTATTTACTACAAAAAAAGTCCATATATATGTATTTTAGCATAAGTTAATTAATTAACGTACAATAGTTAAGTTAACTTATGATATTACATAGACTTCAATTTAAGATAATAGTTATCTACTGTATATAATACATTAGACTATATGTGTCTGAATATTTTAGTGGAATTTAATAAATTATTTAATGTACAGTAATCAAGTAAATTCCCTATAGTTGAAATATTATATACATTAATTACTGTAAGTAAAATATAGAATATTCATAAGATTTAATAACTTACTTTTTTGAGTTAATTAATTTTTAATTAATTTCCCTAGTGTACCATTAGCAACATTAAATAGGGGTCATCATTCTTTTCTCCTACATGAGCTGGCAGTGTTTTGTCCAAATCTCTCCACTTTTCTGTTTTCATATGAGTAAGTGTCACCACCAATAAATACTCTTTCTCTCCAATTCACTCTTTGATCATGTTTCACTCTTCCACTTCTCTCATACATTAACACATGATCAAGCTTCTATCACTTTAAATTTTGACTTCATCTTCATAATGAACCACAACATTTGTTCTATCTCTCTCTCTAATTTTCATACACTCTCTCCATTCATGAGTTCAAAACAATTTTCTCTCTTAACAAGGATACCCTAAAAATTTTCAAGACTTAGCCTTAAAATCAAGAAGGATCTTAAGAATACAAAGAGAAATCCGTATTCTTTGGTCAATGAATCATCTTATTTAGATAAGAACTAGACTCTAAATCAAGAATCTCAAAATCTTAACCCTAACCTTGAAAACCCTCTATCCACAAACCCTAAACCATTCTCTAAGGAGACCAATGTTGGGACACAATAAAAAGGAAGAAGTTACTAAGACTGAGGAAGAGTCCAAGAAGAAGCGACAAAGGAGGAAGGTTTTGAAGATACAAAAAAGAATGAGAAATCAAAGTTAAATTTAGAACCTTAGGTATAAACTAATTTGGAGTGTGAACTAGAGACAATTAAGGAACAATTCGAACAAATCATGGTTGAAAAGAAGAAGGTAAAGCCTAAAATTGTCTGTGTTTCATCTTTTAAGAAAAATTAATATTTAGAACCAAGCACTTTTTTTTTTATATTTTCAAAAGAATGGATTCTACTGCGATGAGTTTCTTGATGTTCTAGGGTGTAAGAATTTATGTACTATCGAAACTATGGTTTTTGGACAATTGGTGTATGAATTTTATGAAAACTTAGTTGTTGGATAAGAGATGGATCAGTGTCCACTATTTAAGGGAAAAAATTATTCATTACAAAAGAGGATATTCAAAAGTGTTTTAAATTGCCCAAAATGAATAATGGTAAGGAATTGATAAAGTGGATCGGAAAACAAGTTTGTGAGGAATTGAATAGAGGTGAGAGGATTTGGCTTTGCAAGGAAGTTAGCATTTTTAATTTCAGGTTGATAGTTCAATTGTTACATAAGATGGTAATTAGTTGTATTCTTCCTAAGAGAGGAAGAATAACTAGTATTTCCAAGGAAGATGTTAAGAAAGAAAAATTAGATGTTGCAACTTAGGTTCTTAGGCATGCATTCATGACTAAAAGAATAAAGCCTTATGGAAATCTATTGATGAAGTTTTTTTAATACAAGAAGGTAAAAATTTTGAAGGTCACCAAAAAGGAAAGCCTAATTAAGGTAATTAGTGATGCTCATATTAATCACATAAGCATCATTGTGAGGAACAATATCCGGTTCACAAACGAATGGGCTTTCAATGTTCACAAGAAGTACAAGAAAAATAAATTGCCTATATACTATTTGAAGGGGAGCTATTAGAAGCAATTTCAAAACCAGATTTAGAACCAAAAGAAAATGCTAATAGGAAAAGTAAAGGCAAAGAAATAACGAGTGGGAAGAAAAAGAAAAGCAAGGAAGAGCATGAAATTAGAATGGGAGGATAGATGGAAATTAAGGAAGGGAAAAAGGTATTTGAATTAAAGGAGGATTCAAAAGAAGATTTTGAGATAGAAATCATGAAAAGCCAAGCAAGGGAATTTCAAGATAGGAGGTGGAATATTTAATTGAAGTGAAAATGGACTACTTATTGACCAAAATATTGGATACTCTCAAGGAATAATTAAGACAACGTCCTCTAAGCCTTCAACTTTAGGTAACACATAACCTCTTACTCTACCCTTCCAACCTAAGTTCACTCTGATCAGCCATCCTCACTTGAGCAGCAAACTCCTCCAATTGACTCAATTCCACTAAGTTTAGTTGAACATACTCCAGTTGCCCAATCATCACTAGTTGCACAACCTATCTTACCACTTGCCTTATCTATTATATTTGATGTGGCAACTAAGAAAACTACACCATAGGTTCCTCAACTTACTCTTTTGATGCTACCATGAAAAAAAAAAAACCAACTCCACCACCATTCTCTAGCTCTTCAAGAAGGAACAAGAAGAGTTGTCCTAAGAAGAAAAAAAAAAATCAATCATCTCAACATTTGTTTAGTTTATGTTTTCTATAATTTTGATGTAATCAATGTCTTTTCTAACGTTCTTATGTTAGTTCTATTTAAGGTATTTCAAAGTCTGTTAGGTATTTCAAGTTTGTCCTTATTTCATATTTGTTATGATATTTTAAGCTTGTTCTATGTTTAAATTCTATCTTAGATTCAAATTAAGAGACATAATCTAATGTATTCAGTTATTATCAATGAAATATAAATGTTTCTATGTTTCTTAAATTCTTTTCCCTAATTTTTTTAATGTATCGTATTCAAAGGGAGTAAAATTAGATTATGATAACAAAAAGGGAGAGAAGAATAAGGAAAAATATTGAATTAACTAATGTCAATACATAACCTAATCTAATAATCTGATTTAGTGAACAAAATCTTATCTAACTATCTAAAGTTTTAATCTAATTATCTTAAAAATGAATTTATGAAAATTTCTAATAATATGGACTTTAAATGTTTTTGCAAAATATGTTTTGAGCTTACATATGACATATGTAAACATATATAAAACCTTGCTTATGCTTATTCAATATTTTTCTGAGGAAGAGTTTTGTTTTCATAAAAAAATGGGAGAATGTTAAGCTCTCTTATCTTTATTTTGATGTAATAAAAAGGAATAAAGGTGTCTAATAAGTGTATAGATTATTAAGCAAAGCTAAGTTTTTAATCAAGGTTTGATTTTGAGAATCAAAGACTAATTCAAAGACATTGCACATATTAGTTTTTAACAAAGTTGTAAAATTTAAGTAGTTTATTGGACTTTTAATTAATTAAAGGCTCAGCTCCACTTGTTGGATGTATTTGGGCAATATATCCGATGTATTTGGGCAATATATCCAATGTGTTCCCACTAAGTTAGACATATATCTGTAGGGATCAAGAAGAATTAATTCCATTATTTTTAAGGATAAGATTATTTGGACAAGAATTTTAAGACAATTGATAGATCTTTGCTAGGATTATTTTATCATATAATTATCAATTTTTCACAAGATATGCGATGAATTATTGTGAAGATGATTAGAGGATTTCATGGAATTCAAATCAGATTTTTATTCAAGTTCAGATCAAGTTGGACGTATGCAACAATACAAGATAAGGATGAATCTTATCTACTTACTGGAGATTCTTTTTCAAATTCATATTACCAAATATTTTCAAAAGCTTATGGAGATAACAAATTCGAATTAATAAGCTACATTACAATGTCTTCATGCAAGGCTATAGCGAGAAATATCAAAGCATTAAAATTTCAAATTTAAAGTTTTGTTAAGCTAGAGATAAGATCTTGATTTATAGGGATTCATATCAACAAAAGGGATTCAAATTTTTCAAAAAGTTCTTTGAAGAATACAAGAGTCGAAGCAAAGACATAATATAGAATTGATGCTAGTGTTATTTTCTATTATAGTAGTAGTAGTCTAACATTCAATTAGAATCAATCAACAAGAGTAATTTAGCTTCCACAAATCAAGGGATCACACTCTCTAATGACTAGCTCAAGATAACTTAAGATCTTTCAAGACTTGTCAAAGATTTCTTTGAGATACCAGCAAAGAGACATCGCACTTAAAGTATATATATATAAGACAGTTCAAATTTTCAAGATACATTGATATGCAATTTCTACTGCAAACTTTACTCTTGAAAGAATTCAAAGGCACAATTAGAAGTTAAATAAAAAACAACATTGTTTACTGTACTTTCATATTCTATTTTCCTCTTATGCTTATATTTTGATGACCATTGTATTTAGTCCTCATTTTTTTGTAAATCTTATTTTTCAAGTGATAGACTAAATGTTAGAAGTGGGTTACATTATTTTGTAGATATGTGATTAGGCAAGGCTAGCCTAGTGAGATAAAGTAGAAAAATTGTACTTGTTTCTCTCTTGATTGAAATATTGAAAAATGGATAGTGGAACAACATCAATGTGGAATACTAGGTCCTAAACAATGGAACTAGTAAAGTGTAGTAAGCATAAGGCCGAAGCATTATAATTCTTAATCCTAATCTTCTCAACCCTATTCTCTTTATTTTTGTGTTTATTTATTTTTTAATATATCGTTTCACTCCATAACTAAAAAGTAATCAAAGGGGATGCATTTATTTCTATTTTGCAAAAAGTTTAAATTTTTATATGTAACTAATTCACCCCCTTCTTGGTTACTTTTAGGACCTACAACCTTGTCTCTCACCACTAGGAGCATCACTTTCCACATCTCCAATACTACTATGTATGCTTCGGTTCAACATTCCTCAACTTCAATGTTTGCATCTACATTACTGTAGCTTTACATAATAACTTTAACTCTTGAAAGATAAACAATAACTCTATACTGTAATTAACTACAGCAACACTCAAACACTTGAACACAGCTGTAGTAACCTTAAATACTATACTTCAATAGCATCTCATGAATACATATACGATTGCAATGACGACTTTAGCTTTAAGCTCACAATGCTTCATCATTACACAACAACACAAACTAAACAACTCACATACTAGCACTACTTGTGTTGTTACCAAGAGCTTTGATACTAAGGTCATATGCTTCGAGAATCTACACATAAGAGGATATCACTCTAAATACTAAGGAGTAAAGGGTCCTTCTAACTATAGAAGAAAATGTAATGGGCTTTGATAAGATTTTAGCCAACTTATGAGTTGCTCAATGGATATTATGCACTAATGAACATACACAACCTAAGTTACTATTATATATGATTCACAGATAGTAAAAATAGAAGCTACTTGCTACTGTTACTTGCTAAATGAAATAGATAAGAGTTAAGAATGAACTTAGAGATTACCTCAGAAGAAAAAGTGTAATAAGAGAAAATGATATTCAATTACCATTATGGCTAATAACATGGAGGAAAGTATTTATAGCAAGTTTCCTAAGGTAAATATGATGTATGAAATGACAAAGGGTATATTCCATAAGACGTAAGAAATACATTTTTTAAAACATTTCAAAAAGGGCAGAAAGGAGAAAATAACAAAAGGAATATATTTTTCATACACAAACAAAAGGACTCTACTAGTGGGCACGTGTTAGTTGCATACTGGATGCTTTTTGGCAAGAAAGACAAATCTGTATAGATCCAGGTAAGGTCAGGCAATATCAGAATTGGTTAGGCAACCTAAAGTAAATAGGAAATAGCTCATTTGAGCTAATGTTGTAGGCAACTAAGCTGTTAAAGATGGTCAAAAGCTCAAGACAACTCAGTAGGTGATAGAGTTGGGATACTTACAAGAGGATGATATAGGAATCAACCCTAAGGCCCCATCACCCATACCTAAGCAAGGGGATTTGAAAGTATGGTACAAATAATCATCTTCCTCTGATCTAGTCTAAAAGAAATGCCCTTAATACATTGAACCAACGTGATATATTATTTGAGCAATGCCACTCTTTTACCCTACCTTAAGTAAGAACCATTACTCATATTGAGCTCCCTAACAACTTAGCCAACCTGGCCAAGCTAGTTCTAAGTTATCACTACTAAGAGCCAATTTGCCTGAGTGCATCACCGAGCTACCTCTAAATCCCATAAAGTTCATTATTGCCACCAGAGTCCTAGCTAAGTGAGTAATCTTACCTAGCTCTAACATGTCCACACTATGTACCATTTGTTAAGAATATTCTTTTCATTTCTTTATAAATTTGTCCCCTTCTCATGTAGATTCCTCCTAATATTTTACTCTTTTAGCTAATTAACCTTTTATTATAATTTCACATCACTATAAATTGCCTTAGAATAGCTGAGTATAAATGCCCTCCTTGGAAGAGATACCGGACATCGATCATCCATTAATGAATATTTTCTTTTTGTAATTTTCTCTTGTCATTTTCAATATCAAATTTACATTTAACTCTTATCTAGTTCCCTAAGTAAGAACTAGTAACGAGTGACCCATTTAACTTAGCTCGTGCATCATATCAAGTGAGTTACTTAGTTTGTATATGGCTTTAGTGCATAATATCTTAGGTTAGTGTATTGGTTTGCTTAATTCCCATGTTTCCCACTTCCTTTTCAATCCATAATTTCTTTCTACGACCTACCCCAAGTATTGCTACAACTTGTTTATTCTTGTCACAACATACTATCTTTGTGTTAGAGTACATAGGTTGCAAGTAGGGAGTAGTGGAGTTTAAGTTGGTTTTGCTTTATTTAAGAGCTTATGTGCTGATTTTATACTTGCTTATATTTTAGTGAAGATGGAACTATAAAGGCTAATCCAAGATAGTTTAGAAGTTTAATTAGTGGTTTAAATTATTTAATACTTATAACACCTAACATTTCTTTCTTTGTTTGTGTTGTGTCTAGATTTATGCAAATTCCAACAAAGCAACACTTGGGTGCAATTAAAAGGATTATTTGTTATGTGGTTAGAATAGTTAAATTTGGCATTTCGGATTCTAAAATGCAAAATTTCAAATTAATCGGTTTCATAAACAGTGACTAGGGCAAGATGCTTGGATGATCAGAAAATCACTTGTAGTTAGTTCTGGTGTAATAACTTAGAATTTAAAGAAACAAAAAATAGTAGCTTTATCATCATTTGAAAAAGAATGTGTAATAGTATCTTCAGTAGCACAGCAAGCTTTATGGCTCCAAAATCATCTTGCTAATATCAATCATGAGCGAAACAGAGCTATCAAGATGGTCCATAATTGCAATGGCAAGTAATCTTATTTTTTATGGCATAACTAAGCATATTGATATATAACATCATTTCATTTGGTAACATTGGTCTATTTGTAGCTTACCAATATTATAAGGAGTATACTTACATTTACCACTTTCTTGTGATTTTTTGCAATAATCTAATAGAGTTATGCTTGTAGTCGATATTTTAGCTACCTAGTCTTTGATAAATCATGTGTTAGGAATTAAGGATAATAATTGATTTGTGCTTTACAACATGATATTTGGTACTTATACTGCATGTCTACATGCTTCAGCAGTAGATGTTTATGTGAAATCATTTAATCCTACATGGTTTCCCATCACCATTAAATCTGCTCTAATGACAACAAGTAACAACAAACTCGATATCACCATCAAATTATTATTCAAAGTAACCAATATCTTAAATTTCATTCTCATCATCTAACTTGATTGATAAATGTTGGCTTGAACAACAATGCTAATTTCACATTCAATGCTAGCCATATTGATCCAAACAAGGTGCTAACCCCTGGGTTGATATATGATGCCAATGAAACTAATTATATAAGTTTCCTTAGTGGTCAATGTTGCAACACTCAAGCTATAAGGATAACTCTAGGAATTACTAGTGATTGTTGATTTGAATTACCCTTCATTGGCACTATCTAGTCTCCCATAGAAACTATCAACCAAACATTCACTAAAGATGTGACAAATGTTGGATTAACTAAATCTTCTTACTATTCTATTTTGAGTTTTATACCTATTGGGCTTAGAATCAGAGTTGCACCCCATGTCTTAGCCTTTACTTCTCTTAGATAGAAGTTGTCCTCTAAGCTAACCATTTAAGGAAAGATAGATGATGGATCTATTTTCTCTACTTCTTTTACATGGTTCGATGGATAACATCATATATGAAGTCCAATTGTTGTGATAATAATAAAGGAAAGTGAAGCTTCGGTTGTAAGTACTTTTCATAATGATTTGTTAGTTGCTTCCATTTACACAAGAACCTCTTTTGCTATTTTAAATTCATATTCTTTGCCTTATAGTTAAGTTCAAATTGTACAATGTTTTTCATAATTTTTGTAGAGTGGAATTGTTGTTGATGATTAATTATGTATGATGTGCGTGCAATTAATCTTAGATAAGTCTTCATTTGATGACACATAGAGGATGATCTTAAAGAGAAGCATAGGAGAGGGAATAGATAAGCTTGATGTCTCACGATGTTTGTGTGTGATAGTAGATTGAGTATAATGATCTTACAGGTTACTATTAATGATTAACAGCTAAGATTAAAGCCTCCTTAACCTTATAGACCCAAAGGCTTAGGCTTAGATGATGAGCTTAAAAGGCTCAACTCTCTTGGTAAGACTTAGCCCATTTTATGTAAAAGAAGTCCATAATCTTATTTAAGCCTTTTGAAGGCCTATGAAGGCTAAATAAGGCCTAAAAAGACTTAGAAATACCTTATATGAGTTTACTTTTCACACATGAGACCATTACCAAAGCCAAGAGTGGAAAAAATGGTCCAACAATCCCTATGTTGACTTTACCAAGTCAGATTTCCCTAAGGGATCCCTAAACAAGCTCAGTTTTCTAGTCCTATTACTAGCACATTAAATCAAACCATGGCATCAAATTAGGCTAAAAGTCTAATTATCGAAATAGCCTCTACAATTTCTTTTGCTATTGAGAATGACTAGAATGACATCAATGACATCTAACATTGTGGCCTAAATGATGTATACTTCCTTCTAGTTTTATCTTTATAGTATGATCATATATATATATATATGATAAGTAACAAAATAAAATAATTTAATAATATGTTTTTAGCAACTAAAAAAGCATACATTGGGAATATATCATTTGTAATAGCACTCAAGCTTCCAAATTTTTGAACAATTTGCCTTTGAACCTTATTTTACTATTTTGTTCTTTGATAGAATAAGAAAATGCAATTAAATTTTAAAAAATGCATGAAATCCAATGGTAAAATGTTCATGTAAGAATTTAAATGTAACTTTTTTTTTTTTTTACACTTTAAATACTTGGGGTATAAGTGACATATTTGAAAATAGTGGAAATAAACACATAAAACAAATACAAGGGAGGTTTACTTGCATTTTAGAAAAATACATCTATATATATATATATATATATGATAGAACCATGTGACACTAATTGGCGATGGCTTAACAAATTGCTCTTTACTCCATATATTGACAAATTGCTTTTACAATAGATTGTGGTCTCACCAATGAAGCTGGTGGCAAGCACGATAGAATCATAACTGATCTTCACATTCATTAGTCTACATGTCATACCACCAATGCCTCACCATCAAGTTCTTCCCACTTGTAATCCATCATGGATTTTAGCTACACAATAAAGAGCTTCCCATGGACTACCAAGGAAGAAAATTTTACTAACGGAGGCACGATTTTACAAGTTTCAACTGTCAAAAAATTTTGCTGGTGTAGTTTGCCAGGTAATGTTCACCTAAGTGGAGTTGACTTGCAAATAAATAAATAAATAAAAATTAAATTAAAAAAAAATTGTTAGATTAAGGATAAGCAGCAAAACTTCACCGCTTACGACATGGTAGGGCCAAGTGGCCTGCATATGTTTCTTTTTCAAAATTTCATCTTTACTTGTATGTTTAAATTTGACATAATTGTAATTTCAAATTAATCATTTTCAGAATTCTTATATCATCCTTAAATATGACAATAATAATTAATATGATAAAGTACATACGGCAAAATACACTTTAGATACTAAAATGAAACCACAGCATCAGCAACATAAACGAATTTTCTAGGTAATTCGGATACAGGAACTTCACCCTGATTCGCAATGCTGGCTCTGTTGTTGGGAATTTATACTGCAATTCATGGTCAAATAATAATAAGGGTTTAGCAAGTGATAGTATGGATATGAATGTAATTGCCGGAACGACTAGCAGAATAGCTTTGGCTATTGAGGAAGGAGGTTATGAATATGACCCGAAGGGCAGGATGATGCTGTAATTAGCTAACTGCAAACTGTGAACCAAATCGAAAAATCAGGTTTTTTACAATCAGTTTGATTCACATTTCGGTTTCAGTTCATGATTCGATTAGGAGAAGCAAATTGGTTAACTATTAAAAAACAAGATATAGTTGATGGCCTGATGCGCACGCCTGATGAGAGAAAATTGCTAATAAAAATACGTCTACTCCCCTGTAACTCAAAGGCCTAGGCTATTATAATCCTCTATCCTATATGCTTTTATAAACCACAGAATAGTGAAACTTGATTGACAAAGTCTCTGACTCTTAAGCACAACTGAAGTTGAACGCTTTAACAATAAAAGCCACCCGGATATTAAAATGAGGACTCAGTACTCACCGGCAGTGTCCCAAAACCCAAGGTTCACAATGCTGCCATGTAGCACCACTTTAGCGCTGAAGTTGTCAAATACAGTAGGCAATTCTCAAACACACACCAAGTAGTATCCCAAAAAGCAATGTTCATGTGTCCAGTGTCCTCTATATGATTTAAAATTTGGTTGCTAAAAATGTCGTTCCTAATAATGCACAGATATCCACTGAGTAGCTGTCATAAGTCTTCCATTTTCTAAGTTTTCTTCTATATATCTGGTGTTGCACTTGGACATGGACATGGCCATAGATTGAAATAACTAAGCATTTTCGGCCCACAAGAAGTTAAGAATAGAAGCCAACGGTGGAGGACTACAAAATATCATTGTGAAGTGTAGTTGTTAATTTTAATATTATAAAAAAACTACTCAAATAATGAACCATTTCTTTTAGATTGAAAGAAAATCAAGAATCATACTGTATAGTTAGGTTCAATTTACTAAAAGAAAAATGAACCGTAATATTAAATTTAGTTTAGTAGGGGGCAAACTATCCTAAACTGAACTATGCTTACTTCTAGATATAGGGACTATGGACATAACTCAATAAGAGGCTTTTACTATGATTGGCCACCTAAGAAAAGATGGAGGGTAGCCATAGTGTAATGCTTCGAAACACGGGAAGCCATAGCTCTATCAAGTATTAGTATTAGAGGTGAACATACTAAGGCATACAAGGATCTTGGTGCCTAAATACATTCCACATGAATAATAAATATTGCCAACTTATAGTTAAATATCCATAAGTCTAAAACAAGAATGGAATAATAACCACTTAATCTCGACATACAATCATCATAGATGAACTAACTGTTATGAGTGAAAGAACTTGGAACTCAAAATAATACCAAAATAAAAGACTCGAAGTTTAATAGCTCTAACAAGTAACAACTTAATAAACATCAACTACAGGAGTCACAGGACTCCAAGCAATCAACATAGTCTCTATATATGTACAATGAGAATTAATAATGGAAAGTGATTCAACAATTCACTCTTAGTATCTAACCACGTCGTCCTTACTCCATCATCATAATAATAATAGTCATCCTCCTCGTTATAGTACATATAATCATAACTCGCATCACCCACATAATAGTCACAGTAGTTCTCATACCTTGAACCTACAATTAAAAACAACAACCCCCAATGAGTGGGCATCCTAATATAGGATACCACATACATGCGTTTGAACATACAAGTAATAGGCATAAACACACATGAGTAATCATATTAAATGCAACAACAACCATTTTCAATTTTTATTAATTAAGTCCATAAGTAGTACAGCCTTAGTATCTTGAGACTTAAGGTTACTCATGACCCCTATAAACAAGCAATATAAATACTATATAAATATTGGTGATTATATTGGTGATTGGTCTTCCCTAACACCCAAGTAACCAATCACCAACCTAAATCTACTTAGGTCTTCTTAGTGCGAGCCTCTACTCGAGATAGTATTGTACAAAGATCACTAAGTGCCTCACTAACACCATTAAACCTTACTAGTGGGTAGTCAAAGCTAAGCACATGTAGCAAACTTAGTTAAGGTCTAAGTACAATTAAGTCTAGTTTATTTACTATCCTAGTACGCACAAGCAAAATCTATGTATCTCATACTTGAAATGGCTAGCTCACTAGAACCTGTCTTAGACTCTTGACAACCCATTAAAGGGTACACATAATAAGGCTCTATGCTATATTCAAAACTCATAAGCAATCTCTCATAATCCTAACTTTGGTTTTGCTATTTACTCTGCTTACCATAAGAAACTTAAGGGAGGAGTTTTAAGGTAGTGTTTGATTCCTTTGGAAAAGAAATTTGAAATTAGGTTATAATATTTAAGATGCTTAAAAGTATGTTTAAGACATAAAATACACTTTAGAATTTAGGTTTAAATGTAAGGAAATTGAGTTAAGGAAAAGGAATGGGAGAAGAAAAGGAAAAGAAATTCGACTAGCCTGTCGAGTGAGACTAGCTATATGGTTCACTCAAGACTAGCCGTACAATCTATGGTTAGGCTAACTTGCCCTACGTTTTTACTAGAACCAACCAACTAGTTCAAATAGATTCTGCAACACTAAACCTTACAAAACCTTCACTTCTCCTTCAAGCACTACATCAAACATTAATCCACTAACTTAATCCAACTTTTCATCACCAAAACCCTCTTTTTTTAAAGTTTACTACGACAATCATTTGCTAACAATCTATAAGATACACCCTGTCACGCCCCGAAGCGGCAGAGTCGTAACAGCCCCCGCCGTGTAAACCATCCTAAGATAGAAATTGGCCTTACAACCGCTATCTTAGACCTGATCTACACAAGGCGTTTACGACTAACTCACTTTGAAGTAGACAATTTGTAATTTAAACAAATCATTTACCTAAGAAAGTGAGAAAAGTTATATATAATCACTATAATTCAGTTATTACATTAATCAGAAATGAAAAGTAAAATAGGTGTTGATTCTTCAATGTTTTTCCTCACTCCCCAGGATCTAGCAGTTGCTAGCTTCAAAGTAGTTGTTGCCGCTTCTTAGCCAGCACCTGCACGACATCTATAGGGATGTGAGCAACCACAGCTCAGTAAGTTAGGACGGAGGACTTAAAACTATACCATACACACAACAAGGTTTTCAATCACTTATTAGGTGCAATTCATGTGCAAGCAAATGTCATCGCACGACGTTATCCGGCCCGTCATGAGATTAGAGAAATTGCGCCCACTCTAATCCGGGTTGAGGAGTTGCCGTTAATGCAACAGCTCACGACCAAACCCAGGCTTGTGTAATGGAGACCTTGCTCCTCCCACGACTACCTTCGAACCACTGCCTTCACCCTCGCCGCGACCTCCTCTCCTGTCACTTAGTTCGACTGAGGATGAAGAAGGGACCATTTTGCAATCCTGCGCTATCCCTTCCGAAGGGGTCGGTATTTGGCCGGAGAATCCTAAGTTCCCCTAACGGGTTGCAATGTATGTCCGATTATGATTACTGGTCGGATATTTAATTAAGTCCAGTTTAGGGTGATCAATCATTTCATACAATTCATACAATATGTGCAGAGCAACAAACAGAATCATGGTATCACCCATAATCAAGCACATGCATACATTCAACTATCTAACAAGCACAACCAAGCATAATCCTAAGCCTTCAAAATACAGCATCGTATTAATCCCAACTTACCTCGACTCCTCGGTCACTCACTCGAGGTTCGATTTGCTCAGGCCATCGCCGATCATCCCTATAATACGAACGTGGTTTCAGCTTTTCATATAAATACTATAAGTTCGTTTTATCCTACAACGCTTATTGTTAGGTTTTGTTTAAGGTTAAATATGCCTAATTATCTAGGTATTAAGTCTTTTATACTTATTCTAGGTTTGGGGTTAGGTTCAGGTTCGGTTTTCGCATCAATTTCTAAATTAGGTTTTAGTTCGATTTCTAAATCAGGTTTTAGTTTGATTTCTAAATCCTAAACATGTTCGAATCCTAATGTGAAATTAATCACATTAAGCTCGGGTATCCAAATATCCTATTAGGTCTTAATTTAGTATTCTAAGCTATTCGGTACACGCTAGTCCTTATTAGGGTATCGGATTTATCTCCGATGTGAGAAAATCTTACTTTTTTATATAATTACCTAAAATTCAATCCTAATTCAGATTTAATATTATTCTGATTTTTACCCTAATATTATCTAAATAACCTTAATTTTTCCATATTTATAAATTTCCAATTCTACATATTTCTAATTTTCTACATATTTCTAATTTTCTACATTTACCACATAACACCTTTATTACTTACACTTAACACTCCATAGACTAAGATTGGGTTTCCACATCAGAAATTAACATCCTTAAACATCTAATTACTATCTAAATCAGTAATTAATATCCTAATCACCTAATTAACTCCAAATTACCCATTTTATGCCTCATTTTAGGGCCTAAAAATTATCTAAAAATTTCGAAAATTAATTTTTGAAAACGGGCTTCATAGCACTGTTCTATATACTCTGAGTAATCTACACAAAAATTTTGGGCTTAAAACTACACTCCTAAGGTCATTTATTTCCAAACCGAAACATGCTCGGTTTTGCACAATTTCTTAGGGACCATATATTACAGGACATAATTTCATCAAAATAACATTTTTCCTAAAAACTACATACAAAAATATCCCAGGAGAACAAAATTCATAATTTTCTAATTATATTTACTATTTTTACAAAATTTCACAAAATCGGGCTGGAAATCGGACTCACCGATTTGGGTGGCTCCGGCTACCGCGGGCCGCCGTGGCCTTATCGGCCGGCCTGGGCGCTGCCACCACCGTGTGGTGGTGGTGGCCGTCCACTTCCAGCTACTCGTCTGATGGGGGTTCCCTTTAGAAGCCCTAATTGCACAGATTTTTCTAATTTTTTTCCAAACCGAATTTTTCTCTCAATTTTCAACTCTCCTTAATTTTTTTCTGATTCCCAACTGTCCAAATGAGTTCCTGGATTTTTCCTGCTATTTATAGGGCTTTAGTGTAATTATTGTGCATTAATTTGATGGGATTTTGCCCCAATTCCTTGATTTTTGGCTTTTTGTTTGTCCAATTCTTATTGGATAATTTTTCTTTTTCTGATTTGAACCTGCCACGACCTGATCTTGCTTCAGTTATCCACTTCTGATTTTTCTATAATTATTTTGTATTTTTCTTTAATTATTTACTTAGTTTTCGGCCTATTTCACTAATTACGCGTATTTTTATCTACATATAAATACATGTAGGGTACATGTGAACATTCCTAAATATTATTTTGGTCATTCTAAAATTTTTAGTATACATATAATCTATCTCTAATAATTTATTAGTTATTATATTACACTTTTCGCCTTTTCAGTAATTAGCAATTATTATGCTTAAAATTTGAAAATTTTATAGTCTCCTATTTTACTATTTATTTTCTTAAATTTAAGTTTACGGGATCATTTTTACTAATATTTCTCTCAATAGTTTATAATTTAGGTGTGATCGGATCCTTTAGCCAATCGCCCTAAACCTTGGGTTCTAAGTTCAATCCTACGGTTATTTGGCTGAACTTTGGGGCTTACACACCCCAAGCTCTCCAATATACATTCAGTCAATACAACCTTTAACAAGAACAAATCTTGAGATAAATTAAGGGTTTAAGAGCAACTTGCTTATTGTTTTTGGTATGAAGGCACTCCAATCTGCAACTCTCACTCCCTAACTTCTCTAAAAGCGAATTTCTTTATGTTTTTCTCAGGAATTCTAGAGAAAAATGAATTCCCATGGAGTGTACGTTGTAACTTACCCATATTTGTTATTTCCTTATGAAATCTTGAGTTTTGCTTCACTTAAAACTCATAAAACTCCTTAAATCCAAAACATAATGATCTTCTTGAGAGTTCTCCTCTAAGTTTTTTGGTTTGCAAGAAGAAATGTAAAGAAGGATGAGGGATAGTAAGGAAACCAAATAACGTAGTAAGAAAGAGTGGTTCAAATTTTCCCCAAACCTTTTTTGCCCCTACTACTTAAACCCAATTACATGCCATACCAACTCTCTTATTTTTATAAACTCTTTATATTTTCCTAAATCCTTTTTGTTTATTAATTATTGAATTTGGGTTTTACAGCTTTTCCTTCCTCAACAAAACTTTCGTCCATGAATGTTTACATATCTGGATTGTGAAACAACTCTAGATACTTCCTTCTAATCTCTTCCTCAAGCTCCTAGGTTGCATTACGTTTTGACTTATTTAGCTACTACACTTTGACATAAGGGATAGATCTTCTTCTTAGCTACTGAACCTTAATGTCAACTATCTTTATAGACCATTTGTAATGCCCCAAGCCAAAAACAATGAATACACTAAGCAAACAATATAAATGAGCCCATTAACCACTTAGTCCAAAATTTGTAACCATATGTGGATAAGTTTTTCACAACTATAGGCCTTATAAACTTGTATCATAACCTCCTACAATTCATATGAGACACTTCACTATGGGGTCTCACAATCTCCATACACCTCCCCTCTCTCCCCTCAAACACGTAACATCCTTGTCACTATACCTTATAACTGGGCCCAGATCTTCAACCTTTTTTAGTATATGGTTTAAGTCACTCAGTACTTATAGGCCATCTTGAAAACATACAAGGAGTTATACCCTAGTGACACTCCTTACCCTCCTTAAACCTCTTCTTTAAGTTAGAGTTAGATCTAAATTGTCTACTTACTAGTAAGGGGTTCGCTTTGATACCATTTGTAATGCTGTAGGCTAAAAGTAGTGAATAAATCAAGCCAACAACATAAATGAGCTAGTTAATCACTTAGCCCAAAAGTTGCAACCATATGTTGATCATAACTACGGGCCTTATAACCTTCTACAATCCATATGAGACACTTAACCATAGGGTCCATACCATTTCACAACTATCATATTTGGTTGTAACTCTAGCGAATCCATATCAACTATCTATACATGTAGCTCTTCTTCATGATCTAGACTGGGCTTCTTGTACTTCCTTAGCATAGATATGTGGAACACATTGTGTACACCCTCTAGTCGTGGCAAAAGCTTCGATTTGTAAGCAACTTTGTCAATTCTCCCTATGACTCTAAAAGGGCTTACATACCTTGGTTTTAATTTCCCTCTCAAATTGAACCTAACTACTCCCTTAACTGGTGAAACTCTTAGTAATACCTCATCTCCCACTTAGAATTCTAAAGGGCAACGTCTCTTGTCAACATAACTCTTTTGCTTGCTCTGAGTAAAGTGCATCCTCTGACGAATTAGCTTGATCTTATCTACTACTTCTTGCACTACATTTTGCTTTGCCGTCTATCTCTTACCTGCCTTATCCTAGTAAATAGGCAACCTGCACTTCTAATCATACAATGCTTCAAACGAGGCCATCTAAATGGTAGCTTTGTAGCTGTTATTGTAGGCAAACTCTACTAAGGCTAGATGCTTACCCCATTGACCACGCGTATGCTCTCAATAAGTACTCTAAAATCTGAATGGTGCACTCTAACTAACCATCTATTTACAGATGGAAAGTAGTACTAAACCGTAGCTTTATGCCTAATGCATTTTGTAGACTTCTCTAAAAGTGACTAATAAATCGAGTGTCCCTATCAAAAGTGATAGATACTAGTACTTTATGTAATATAATCACCTCTTGAATATAAAACTTAGTGACCTTCCCTAATTGGTACTTAATGTTTAAAGGAATGAAATAAGCAGACTTAGTTAACCTATCCATTATCACACATACAACATTATGTTTCACCAAAGTTTTAAGTAAGGTAGTGACAAAATCCATAGTCATGTGCTCCCATTTCCACTTACATATTGGCAATGGTTGTAACTCACTGACCAGTCTTTGATGCTCTATTCTGACTAGTTGGTACATGTGACACCTAGATACATACTTTGTCAATAGGACTCAAACCACTAAACCCTAACTCGAGCTCGAAGTTGAGGGCTTGAGACTATGGTTAGGAGTATTCTCTCACTTTGACCTACAATTGAAGAGTCTGAGCTACTTTTGATTGTAGACCAACCACCCATACTAAGCTAAACTCTCCCATTTGTAACGATGATCTCTAAAGGTTGACTTGTGGAATATTCGTATGATAGCATTAGCTTGGCCATACTTGCTCCGAGTTGCTAAGATCAAGCCCGAGGTGACCCAGTTTCAAAGTACTCCCAGGTCAGCTTAGCATCCATAGATCAACTCGGCCTTGCACAGTATAGCCGTACTCATTTGTCAGATTTTACAGGCACCCCTCCAATAACCAACCACTACATATCCTATGTGCCCACATGATAGAATTTGCCATTTGAGTTTTTTGCATCTACATTCTCTTTTGTACCTTCAATAATATCTTGTATTTTACTTCTTTTAAATAATACCTTTTTAGTCTTTTCCACTTTTGGTAAGTTGGCTTAGATTTTTAAGTATAAATGCCCTTATATAGTGAAGCCGCAACATTCGTTTGACATTAAATATACTACATGGTTCCTTTGTGAGCTATTATGCTTACTTAACTCTTATCCTAACTCTTGAGTAAGGATAGGTGGTGAGTAACCTCATTGAGTTGGTTAGTGCATCATCTCAAGCTGATCCATGGATCCATAGAGATCCTTAGTAAGTCTTATCCATAGAGCCTGATTTTTTCTCGATTTTTATTAATTTTCCTTAATGCAATCAATATTAAACCCTATTCGTGTAATATTAATCATTGACTAAGAATTAAGAAAAATATAGGTTTTTAAACATATTTTGAAAAATACTTGAAATCACTACCCTACAGGGGTCAAGAAAGAATGGGTTGGGTTAAATTAATTGGGTGGATCAATTTTAACCTAACCACTAGTTTACTTGAAAGCTAATTTGAAAAAAAAAAAAAAAAGATTTCAGAAAATCAGAGATTTTTAAGTCTAATGAATAACTTTTTTAAACCCTTAACGAATACCATTTTTTTTTTTTTACTTTTTGAGTTTAAATTTATCTTTCAATAATACCCTTATAAATAAAATCTATTCACATGCAACTAAGCTAATTCTACAAAAGGAACTTGAACAATTATTTACAAAAGATGAAAAAGAAAAATTTTCATATTTTAAATCGCCTAGTAATTACCACAAGTGCATACGTACCCACTATTTGGGATTATACTTCTGTAGTTTGTTTTATAAGAACTTTAGGTATTGTTAGTTTCTTTTAATTCTAAAAAGGAACACTCAAGTTTCAGTTCTTTAGCCAGTTTATTTTCATTTTAGAAAAGGTCCTAAAAAAGGGTACAAAATTTTTGTTGTTTTTTTTTTATTTTGAAAAATTCTAAAAAAAATCTTAATTTTTAGAAAGTTGATTTTATTTTATTCTTTTCTTTTCTTTTTTTTTTTTTTTAAAAAGAAAGTTTTCTAGGTGGTAAAACATTTATTTTATCTTATTTTTATTTTATTATTTTTTCTTGTTTAGGTTTTAACTGAGAAAATAAAACAAAAATAAATTGAGCTACACTATCTTTTTTTTTTTCTTTTTTTTTATTGCAATTACAATCCATTACAACCATAAAAACAAAACAAACAAAAAATAAAAATAAATAAATAAAGAAAACATAGAATACTATACAAAATGAAGGACAAGGAGATGGGCTGGACCAAAATATCAAATAAGGCATAGGTCTTAGAGT
This sequence comes from Lumnitzera littorea, assembly GCA_024138015.1. Lineage (NCBI taxonomy): Eukaryota > Viridiplantae > Streptophyta > Magnoliopsida > Myrtales > Combretaceae > Lumnitzera > Lumnitzera littorea. Next base: position 98,369,827 of record JAMXBB010000005.1, on the reverse strand, counting down.
TGGTCTACTGGATCAAGCATGGATTGGACGTTGGATTAGAGTACTTAGATGGTCGGGTTGTGCACAAAGGATGGACAGCAGCAATGCAGGGCATCTCATGGCTTGATCCAAGCACCTAGAAGAGTGGGGGAAGATTGTTTTGTTTATTTTTTTATTGAAAATGGGGTGTAGGGGTAGGACTAACACCACCAAGTTTGGTAGCCATTTGAGCAGCGATTGAAGTTGGGTGACAACGACTATTAGTGGTTGACGCGCATGGTAGCCGTTGGAAATCAAAGGGGAGTTTGGTAAGGGTTTTGAGACATAAGGAGATTAGTCGTAAGGGTAGTTTTGTTCAAATTGCGGTAGTGGTGGTGGTGGTTTTTGAAGTGAGGGTTGTGGTGGCTTAAGGTTTGGATGAGTAGCTGTCATAATTGGGCTAGAGTATACGATGAAGTGAGGAATGGGTTAGGTCTCAAAGCTTATGTTGTAAGGTTTTGTCCGTGGGGGTCTCATACTGTAGACATAGCGGTAGTGGTTCAAACAAGAGAGAGAGAGTGAGGGATGATGGCTTAGAGAGAGAGAAATTGAGGATGTGTTTTTTGGGTGATTATTCTTATGTTGGGGTGAAAGCTTTATCCTCCTATTTATACTATGCTAACTCGTATCGAAGAAGGAAGGCCATGAATGGCCCTTGAACGTGCAAAAGTAAAACCTATATTTTAACTAGCTTTGATTTGCAATTTGAAATTAATTTCAAGTAAATTGCTAGTCTAAATTCCTTTCTAGGTGTTCAATCTTGCTAAAAAGTGTCAATGGAAGCTTCAAAATTGGCCATTGATGTACAAATTTCAAGCTTGGTTAAAGGGCTTTACTTTTGAACTTGAGTTTTCTTCAAACTTTAAAGGAAGATTTGACTACTTAAATGGCTAAATCTAGATGAGTTTTTAAGTTTAATTGAAGTATTACATGCCTAGTTTGCAATTTCACCATTGATTTGGTGAAATTACAACATAAAGGGGCTCGAAATTGAAGTTGAAAGCAACTGACTAAGGAGGAAAACTACGGGAATTCTAGGAAAAAGAAAGGAAAGAAGAGAAAAATGAGAGAAGATGGTGCTAATGTAATGGTAACGTAGCACCACGTTGTAGTGTTGTGCCACGTATCTTGACAAGATATGTAGCAGAATGTCAACGAGTCAACATGCCACGTGACATGATACGTAGCTTAACACATGGATGAATTTACTAACGTGGTGCCACATCAGCTTGCAAACAAATGAAGCAGTGCCACGTATCTACAGTAGACACATAACCCAACGATACTCCGATGTGTGACAGGTGAGTTTTTTTGTGAAAAAATAAAAAGCACTTTGTGCTTATAGTGAGATTCAAACCCAACATCTCCAATTTTGTCATAATACAAGTCAAAGTGTAGTACCAATAAACTATTAGCCTATGCCTTATCTATAGATGTACTGTTGGCCTATACTTTATCCATATATGTAATCAAATTTCATATATGGATTAGGTTAGCCTGTGTTAAATTTAAATATAAACTCAAGTCCAATATTCCCTTTATTATTTCATACCTAAATACTAAATTATTTAAATTTTCCTATCCTATTTTAAATTATCTACCTTTTTCTTTTTTTTTTTTCTAAATTTTCTATTATTTTATTTTTTCTAAACTAAGACCTTTACTCTATTTTAGAAAAATTTAAAAATACATACAGCACAAAAATGGGGTGTCTACATTATCTTCGAATTTGTTTGTAGCTTTTCCTATTTTCCCCTTTCACTTTTTGTGCAACCTACTCTCCTTTCAAACTTTTACTGAGTTCGAACGCATCCTTGATATCGTCTCCCTTACTAGTTCTCAGCATAGCATATCATCTAGTATCAGAACGGAGGTTTGTAGTGGGCAAGTTGCTATTCAACTATGATTGTTACTATGTTATGTATGGTGTTGTTATGAAAGTGAGTGTCTATGGCTACGTAAGGAGTTAGTTAGTAAGAAGTGGAGGTAGTGTTGTTTGTTCTGTAGATGATAGTGGGTGACACTCTATTTTACTCTATTTTAAGCCTTTAGAAATAGAATAAGCCTTAGCTGAACATTCTTGTCCTTTAGGAATAGTTATTGTATTAGTAGTCTATGATAGAGTTTGCTTGGATTTAGGTATTCATAAGGAGAAGTGAGTGTAAAACTTTGGTGGTTTCAAAATAGTGTGTATTGGTTTCTTGGAATATTGAGTCTTTGGGTGTTGTTATTGTTTTGTTGAGAAAACAGTATCGAGTTAAGGAAAAGAATGACTAATTTGAGTGTAAACGCTGGTATTAGAGATGATAATAGTGGTGTTGTTCACAATGGCTGATAACCCTAAAACACTTCTAGAAGTATAAACAAACAATTCAATGAAGTGGCTAACTTGATAGCTAACCTAACTAGAGTCGTTCATTTACTAGCTTTTTGACTTGCTAATGTTGCTCTAAATACTCCTTAAGTTGCCCAACTAAAGAGTAAATAAGTCCCAGCTTTAAAAAATCAAGATGGAGGAGTATGGGATCATGTGTAGAGGCAAACTAATTTGGGAGAAATGGAAGAAGAGGATGAGGAGGAGTATGTTGAGGTAGAGGAGCAAGCTCATGCACCTTAAGCTGCTAACCATGTGAAGCTTTAGATCTCATGCTTTAATGGTTTTGGAGATATTGATGACTACTTAAATTAGGAGGAGAAATTAGAATGAGTCTTGGAATATTATTAATATAAGGACTACAAGAAGGTGAGAATTGTTGCTATAAAGTTCTCAAGTTATGCTACAATGTGATGGAAAAACTTTCAGACCATGAGGAGGTGAGAAGGATATAGAGAAGTCAGCACTTGGCCTGAAATGAAGAGGGTACTTAAAAACAAATTTTTACCAAATACCTATTTGCAAGGTACATTTGCCGGGCTTCAAGAGCTATGGTAAGGGAGACAAACTATTGATGAATATATAAGGGAATTTTAGATACTCATGATCTGTTATGAAGTTAATAAGCTATTAGCTAAACAGTATCCAGGTTCCTTACTAAATTGAGGAATGACATATGAGATGTAGTGAAGCTTTAATAGTTTACCAAGTTGGACTAGTCTATAAGAATAGCCAAGCGTGTGGAAAGACAAAGGAGAAACAAGCTGATCCGACCTCACATTAGTTAACCTGTTTAGAGCAATTAACTTGCTTAAAGTAGCAATTGAACTCTACAAAGTATTAACTCTAGCAAGAGAACTAATGTTGTATCTAAGCAGAAGGATCACACTGCTAATAAGGAATTGTCAAAGAGGTCCTATGAGAAGGGACAACGGTCTTGACGAAAGACAAGTTAGCTTAAGTGCTTTAAGTATCAAGGGTTTAGACATATGGCCACTTAGTGTTCGAATAAGTAAACTATGACCATTAAAGGTGATGCTTTGAAGGTTGAAGTATATAGTACTAACAACGAACCTGAAGAGAGAGGAGAGTTGGATAAGAATGTTGAAGTTAATGAGAAGCTAGTCGAAGAGGATGTATTTGCTGAAGACTTAGAAAAGCTAACTTTTGTTGTTTGACGTGTGATGAGTATTGAACCCTCTATTGAGGAGGAGTATAGAGAGAATCTACTCTACATCACATGCAAGGTGAATGAGTAAGTATGTGCACTCATAATGGATAGTAAGAGTTGTACTAATATAGCATTTACCAACCTAATTTGAAAGCTTAGTTTGCCAACCTTGTTATATCTCAAGCCGTATAAATTACATTAGCTAAATGAGAACAAAGCACTTCACGTCACCCAATAAGTACTACTATCGATCTCAATAGGGAATTACTTTGATGAGATTCTTTGTAATATATTATCCATGTGCATGTCCCATGTATTGTTAAGCCGACCTTAGCTTTTTAAACAAAGGGTCATTCATGATGGGTTTCAGAATACATATACATTTAAGAAAGATGGAAGGAAGATCACTTTGAACTCCTCAACAACTAACCAAGTAAGCAAATTACAAGCTAAATTAGCTTGAGGATAAAAGAAGGCTTTGATTTTAAGCTGAGCCGAGCTTTGAGAAGCCATTAAGTCTGACATGTTGACCTTCTCATTGGTCAAGAGACTATTGGATTTGAAAAAGCAAGATGTGCTACCTAAAGAATCCTAAGAGCTATTAATTAATTTTTATTTGTATATGGCTAGCCCACTAGTTAATCTCAAGTGAAGTCGCTAATTTTGTCAAGTCTTATTTTAGTTTTTCTTAATTTAACTTATATTAAACTTAGCCTACTTAATATAAATTACTTGACATTAAATTAAGGAAACATTTTTCTTTTAAAAAAATAGTTTAAACAAATTGTAGTCTCCAGCCAATTACATTGGTAACAAATGAATTTAGCCACTAGTCTGTAAATATTCTAAAAATAATTTTTTAGAAAATTAGACTAGAAAAACTAAGTTTAAGAACTAATCTATTAAGACTAAGTCACTAAGTAAAGATAAAAAAGAAAAACTAATAGGCCTTATATTTTATAATTTTTCTAAAAATGCTAAGATATGTATAGATATGTAAAAATATAAGTAAAATGATTTTTTATTATAAATTTTTAAGAAAAAGAAAAAAAAAGTATTTTTTAAAATTTTTTATGGTTGCCTTTAAGGTACTTATGTATCCGCTAGTAGGGATCAAGTCAACGTACTTCTTTTTTCTTTTTAGAAAAGATTTCATAGGTTGATTAATTTTTTTTTTAATAAAAAAAACTAAGCCAGATTTACATTTATTAACAATTTTATTTTTGATAAAAAAAAAAAGAAAGCCTTAATAGGCTTATTTTAATTCAAAAAATCCTATTTTTTGAAAAGATTCAAGTTAAAGATTTTATTTTATAAAGACCAACTAAATGATGAAAATCTTTATTTCTCAAAAGAAACCCTAAAAGTGCGATTTTTAAAGAAAATTTGCTAAAAAGGTGCAAAACATTCAACAATGGTAAAAGATACGTAGAAGACTATATACCTTAACCCAATTAAGAACAGATGTCAAGACCTACAAAAGACTTGTGTTAGTACTAATCAAACTATTTTTAATTTTAATTTTAACTTTTATTATATTTTTAGAAAATAAAAATGAATCAAATAGTAAGATTATCAATCCCTATAAGAACCATAACTTAAAACCTACACACTAACGTTAGTATAATAAAAACTAATAACATGAACTAAAGAAATAAATAAATAATAAAAAAAAAACAAAAAGAAAGAAAATAAAAATGGATAAAAGCTTAACACCTACCTAAACTAATGTTAACATGCAGATTAGACTCGGACTAATGTAAGGGTACGGGGGTCGGGTTTTCGGGTCGGGTTGGACTTCCCAAATGAGTTGGGTCAGATCGTGACTTAGGTTCTACGACAGCCACAAACTGACCTCGTACGATGACATCTGATGATAATTTTAAACAGGGAAAGTGATTTTCATGTGGTTTCTATTGGTGAAAGGGGGTCTAGACACGATGCCTTGGCCTAACGTGGTTGTTTCGGAAAAGTTAAGAAGTGAGGCGATGATATACGGTTAGGGGCTCGATGAAGGCTGCTGCTGTGGTCACGTTTGGGTTCAACCAGTGGTCTTCTAGACACTGTGGTTGCTGTAGGGTATGTGTTGTGGCTATCTTGTGGGAGTGGCACAGCAGTTGCTAATCGTGGATATGGAGGTCATGTGTTGTTGTTTATGTGGACTGGAACTGCTGTGCTGCTACTATTCTTCAAGATGCGGACTGCTGTTCATGGACTGCCGCCGTACGTCATGGAGTCACTGTTCATGCGTTACTGTTCGTTGGGGGCAATTGTGTGTAGCTTGAAGTGTGGACTTCAGTAAGATATGGAGTGCGAACTACTGTAGTTGGGGATAAGTGTAGGCATGTTGTGCATGCGTGCTGCTACGTAGGGCATGGTCAAGATGTGTGCTGGCATGTGCGTGAGTGATCAGGTGAGTGAGTGATCGGTGTATGGCGTGTCAGTAAGGGATTGGTGATCAGTGAGTGTGTGTGGTAGTGAGTAATCGGTGATTGATGAGTGTATGTGTTAGTGATTGATCGGTGATCGGTGAGTATGTGTGTTAGTGAGTGATCGGGCATGTGCATGTGAGGGACGGCGGAGTGTGTGCTACAGTGAGGGTCAGGCGTGAGAGTGACGGTGGAGTGTTGTCGACATTGCAGCTAATTGATGGATGTGAGACAGTGGATAGAGTGCAGTGTTGTAGCGTGTGAGATAGAGGACAGCGTACAGTGGTGTGAGTGATTGACTGAGTTGTGAAGTGCAAGCGTGAACGAGGATGAAGAGGCTACTATTTCTATTAGGATGTCGAGTGGTCAACGGAGCTAGATATGTGGATATTTGGAAACGATGGAGCGTGTCCTTTGTCCAGCTTGAATTTTCTGTTTTTTTTTTTTTTTCTTTTTCATTTGATTTCCCATTTATTTGATTAATTTTAAATCTTAATCCATTTAGTATTAATCCTTAATTAGAAAAATTGAAAAATTGTAGCTCTTTCAAAAAAACTTTTAAAGTCGTTACCCAACCAAAATCGAGAAAAAAAAAAGAAATCGTAATCAATTAAGTGAATTAACTACGATTTAATTATTGGTGTTTGAGTTCAATTTGATAAAAACCAAAGGGATCTGAATTCGAGAGCTAACTTATGAAAAATTGGGTATAACTATTTATTTTCTAAAATTAGGTTTATTTTTCACAATTATCTATTTTTGATATTTTTAAGGAAAATAAAAATCAAAAGAAAAAAGAAACACTATGTTTTTATAGATTTTAATGTCATCCCAAAAGTGCTTACATACCTACTAGTCGGAATCAAACGACTATAATTCTTTTTGAAAAATTTAGTATGTTGATTTATTTTAATTTTTAAAAACTAATCGAATTTACGTATTTAATCAATTTAATTTATTAAAAAAAATCTAAAAGAGGCCTAATCCTTGAGTATTTTTTTATTTTATAAAAACTTTCTAAAGCGTCTTAGTTTGTTTTATTAAAAGGGTTTTTTTATTACTTTTTATTTCTAAAAGAATAATTTTCTAAGTGAGAAAATTTCTAAAAAACTAATGCTAAAAAGAAATTTCCTAAACTAAGATGTATATTATTTTATATTTAAAAAATAACCACTAAACAAATCAATCATAATAAATAAAATAAAATAATAATAATTAAAAAAAAAACAAACAAACCTGATTTGGATGATATGAGCTGGGCGTACGTGGACAGTAGCGTCGTTGTGCAGTTGTGTGTGAAGCTATAATCAGCGTGATTGTGGACAGCATGTGTAATCTGAACAAGCAGTGAAGGAGCGCAAGTCAGGCGTGAGTGATCTTGTCGTGTGGACTTACAGCAGCATGATGATTATGAACTTGTGCTGTGCTTCAATATGACGCTGGACAGTGCAGTAGAGACGTTGTGAATCGTAGCCGCATGTGTTCAGTGAGTGTAGTGATGGCTGTCGCACTTGTGAAGTGAAGGTGTGAATGAGGATGTGCTATGCAGTTACATGGGTAGTGATCAGTGTACGCTAATCGTGAGTGAAATAATGTGGTTAAGTGGCATGGAAGTTAGGTTAACAAAGGATGTAATCTGTAGTTTATTGGAAGTGTGAAGCATAATGATCGGCGTAGTGGCTTATGTAGGAGTGTCGAGCAATAGCTTACCGTAGAGGGTGGATCTGTGGTACTAGGTTGTGGAGTCCGTGTCACTGTAGTTGCAGTTGTTAGGATGATGAACAGTATGTATGGGTATGATATGATCGTAAGTGACTCGATGGACAGTGTGTGTGTGTGTGTACTATACGGTTGCTGTAAATATGTTGTGCACAGATTGGACTGGAAGTGTGCTGGATTGTTGTTTGGTGTCGGGCTGCGGATGGTCAGTCGGTGTAGTTTGCATGTGATCGGCATGTGTGGAATTGTTGTGGTATGTTTCAGTGTCAATGCTGATTGGTATGAAGCAGTGTGTGATTGTGCAGCCGTGATTTGTAGTGAATTTGTGAAGCGAAGGTCGTGAGATGTAAATAGAGGCTAGTCGAGACAGGGCCTTTAGGTGAATGTGTAATTATTGTTTTTTTATTCTGTGTGAATAATATATATAAAGTTTGGAAAATAAATCAATCTTAAAATAAATTTGAATCTTTTATATCTTTATCGCATTAGATTCAAAAGATTTTATAAGATTATATTTGATTCCCGTACACTTAACCAAATCTTATAAAATGAAAGAAAGAAAAATAAAAGACACTTATGTACCTAGTGAAATTCAAGCTGATAACCTTAATCTAACCTAATACCAATGCTCAAATTTTTATTCGTTAGGTTATTAGTTTATGTCTTAATATTTAGTATATTTAAATTGTACTTAAATGATGTAACTCTCTAAAATAAATCTATTTGAGCCAAGCTAAAACTAAATCCATTGACCCTAAAATGTTTTTCTTTCTAAAAATCTATTTTCCTAGAAAAATCTTTATAAATTTTTCCTTTTCATTTTTTTGTTGTATTTTTACCATTTTTCAATTTTTTTATTTTTAAATTAGGATCCCTTTAAAAAATAAAAATTAAAACTATGTGGGAGACAAAAATTGGATATTTACAACTGTTCCTCTTTGTGGTGAAGTTAAAGTAAAACTTTGTCACAAAAATAAATGAGACACTGTTTTTACCATGGGACTAACTCTATCCTAAAAAGCACTATAATTAGTTAACTATCCTAAGGCCGATCTGTTAGGGATATGGTGACAAAAAAATAAAAAAGAACTGTAGTGAGGAGAGTAACGCCCTATGAGCTGGCTATCCTAAATGAATAGGTAAAGTGCTCCTTAAACTAGCTAAAACCCTAAAGAGATATTGAAGACTTAATCGTACTCTCATGGGCTAACTAATAAAGGCAGGCGAAGTGCTCCTTAAGCTGACTAAGACCTTAGAAATATATTGAGAAACTTGGTCGTGCTTCCTATGGGCTGACTAACAAAGGCAGGTGAAGCACTTCTTGAGTTGGGTAAGATCCTAAAGAGATACTAATGACTTAATTGTGCTCCCTATAAGCTGACTAACCAAAGCGAGTGAAGCGTTCTTTGAGTTAGTTAAGACCTTAAAGTGATATTGATGACTTAGTCGTACCCCCTATAGGCTGACTAACCAAGGCAGGTGAAGCACTCCATAAGCTGACTAAGACCCTAAAGAGATATTGAAAACTTGGTCGTGCCCCCTTTGGGCTAACTAACCAAGGCGGACAAAGTGCTCCTTAAGTTGGCTAAACCCTTAAGAGATATTGAAAACTTAGTTGTGCCCCCTTTGGGTTGACTAACTAAGGCGGTTAAAGCACTCCTTGAGTTGGCTAAGTCCTTAAAGAGATATTGAGAACTTAGTCGTACCCCTTATGAGCTAACTGACCAAGGCGGGTGAAGCGCTCTTTGAGTTGGCTAAGGCCCTAAAGAGATATTGAGAACTTGGTCATACCCCCTATGGGCAAACTAACCAAAGCGGATGAAGCACTCATTAAGTTAGCTAAGGCCCTAAAGAGAATATTGAGAACTTGGTCATACCTCTTATAGTTTGGCTAACTAAGGCGGTTGAAGCGCTCTTTGAGCTAACTAAGACCCTAAAGCGATATTAAAGACTTGGTTGTGCCCCCCTATAGGCTGACTAATCAAGATGGGCAAAATGCTGCTTGAGTTAGCTAAGACTCTAAAGAGATATTAAGAACTTAGTCATGACCCCTATGGGTTGACTAACCAAAGTGGGCGAAGTGCTTCTTAAGCTAGCTAAGCCCCTTAAAGATATTAAGAACTTGGTCATAGCCCTTATGGGCTAACTAACCAAAGCGGGCGAAGCGCTTCTTTAGTTAGCTAAGACCCTAGATGAATGGGTAAAGTACTCCTTGAGCTGATTAAGACCCTAAAAAAAAATATGAATCAGTAGAATCACTCTAATGAGCAGGTTAGAACCCTAAAGAGATGGACAAAGGGTAAGCACCCTACAGGCTGGCTAAGAACACTAAGAAGCAAAAACTTGGGGATGTAACCTTTTGAAAAACCTCTTGACTTGAGGAATTTGGCAAAAACCATTTATAACATGAATTAAAGATTTGGCTACTAGGGTTGAAATGAACTTGAAAATGAATGGAAAAACTTATAACAAGCCTTCAATTTCTCTCTCTCTCCTTTTCATATCTTTTCATTTTCTTTTTTCTTCTTTTTTCTTGAAAGTCTGCTAACAGATACAAATTCTTATTTAAAAAGCAAATGCTATAACCATGTAGGGTATCTCATAAATGTCCTAACTTATAGCCTTGATACTGAGCTTCTTGGATAGGCCTTAAACATTCATTTCTTAAAGAAAAGGTAACTCATGATCAATCTAGTCAAAAAGGACTTCTTTTTACGCACTCTCGGTCTATATTTCTCTCTTGACTACTATTCTAAAAATTACAATCTAGTTGGCAAGTGATACGCCTTGATCAATCTGTTAAGTCTTTTTGGGTTCAATATTGTGAATCGGACTTTTGGTCAAATGGTTCCAAAAGAAATTAATGAGAGGGCCTATTTTGAAAGAAATACTTTTATTCAACTCGGGTGTACAAGTCAAGAACCCTTAGGAAAAAATTAGATATATGCTTGCCCTAGTTTCAAAAATAATTTTTATTAAAGATAAATTACCCCTCAAGATTAGAAGAGCTTTGAGTGAGGAGGTATTATGGGTGGGAAAGGTCTTGTGTTTGAGATTCAGGTAGATAAAAAGGTTTTATGTTCGTGATTTGGAGTACAATTCTAAAATGAATATGGCATATTTAGCTTATGGTTGTGAATGTGGTTCTAAAATGAATATGGGGTTTTATGTTTTTGGTTGGAAATGTGATTTAAGACCTTGTGTTTTTAGAGCAACTTAGGCCTGTGGGTCTTCTTTGGTTAGGGTTTTTCTCAAGCCCGATGTTTGGGCCTTTCTTCCTCTTTCTTTCTTTTTCTTTTCTTTTCTTTCTTTCTTTTTTTTTTCCCTTTTTTTTTTCTTGTTTCTTACTTTGCCCTATCATTTCTTGTTTTTTCTCCCTAAAAGTAATTATCACTTTTGTCGAGTCTTTATCTATAAATGACTTAAGGTCCTAAATCCATGGGTTTCAAGTGTATGGGCTCAAGTAAGGTATGTCTAGTCTTGAGGTATTTGGACAAGCATTGGCTCTTCTTTAAAGGGAACAATTTATTAAAAACAAAAGTTATCCTGGAATTGTTGTTACTAAGGTAAGCATAAACTAGTCTTTAACCTTCTTTCTTAATCAATGACCCTAACCTCCTAATTGTCCTACTATGGGTTGTTCTTAACAAGGTTTACATTTAAAAGGACTCCCAATCAGTTCAATGGGGTTAACAAAGGATAATTGTGTTTGAGATTTGAAAATGAATACCTAATGTCATTTCGATCTACGTATCGAATTCAAAATGGACTTCCTTTAAGGAATAAGTCTAAAAATTCCTCACCATAACATCTCTCAACTCTCAAAGTATTTAAGGGTTAGTGTATAAGATATAGCTTGCCTCTTTTTATTCTAAACATTTTAAAAGTGAGTTACCAATTCCTTATATAGGGATTGATTAACCTTACAGTAATGACTAACTTTACTCCCTAATTCCTTAAAACATGCTCCAGTTGTGAAATAATAACTTTCACTCGATTTGAGTTCAAAATAAAATTTCAAAGACCAAATGCCCTATAACTTTCTTGTTCTCTCTTTAAATCACCCCAAACTTACAAGTCTTAATGCTCGATTCTAGTGTTGACGTCTTTTAAGGTGGAAGAGATTATGAATTGCTCCTCTTTTTTGTACAAGGGATCAAACTTAGGATGGTATTTCATGGCTTCGTGTTTTGACTCGATTCGTTGTTAGACTTAATGGTGTAAACCCCGCAAATCTAACCTTCTAAGTATATCAAACCTTTAAACTGTAGATGATTTTCTGAAGTCAATAGAGCTAAAGAGATTTAAAAGTGATTAAAATCTCAATTCAAAATCTAAAGCAAATATGAAAAACCTTAAGTTATCAATTGAACCTCTAATCGCATATAAAGACCTTAAAACTTTAAGTATATGTAATTACAAAAGCTAACCTCGAACCTCATCAAAACCCTAAGATAACAACTAAAGATTTAATCGTATAGAAAACTTTTATACCCTAAATATATATAAACGCTAGAAATTGTACTCGAAAGCGATAAAACCCTAAAACTATAACTTTAAAGATATGAAAATACTATTTCACTATAATTTACTCTAAAACCCTAGTTGATAATATATTCTCAATATCTTATCAAATCATTAGTAAAAGATCAAAGATAACTTTTAATTATTCATAAATACATATAAAACTAAAGTAATCCATTAGAAACTAAGATATTGTATTATAGATCACATCCATCTTCTAATTACATAACTAGGTTAGTATTATAAGGAGTTAAGTGTTTAGTTGATGCTTATATTACATATAATAGGTATTAGTATCCTAAATGACATTTTTTATGATAGTTACATTAAGTAGCCTACCAAATGATGTATATAGGATATAAACACTTAGAGAAAGATCTTATTAACTACTCTTACTAATCATTTCAATAAACTTCACATTTCCCTTCAATTCCTTAATTTTTCTCTTAAATTTTCCTTAATTACCCAATTATGTATACACAAATTTCACTTAATTTCAAAGAGTTGACTAAGTCAACATTTAACTAAAGTAAAAAAGTTGACTAAGTCAATGTGTTGACCAAAGTCAAAAAGTTGACCAAATCAACAAATGTCATTGTTATCTAGAGTTTTCTTTTACCTTCTTGATATTTTTCATTCAATTATCACATTTAATTTTCTTTCTTTTTCTTATCCTTGCCATCCACTTCATGAATGAATCTACACCCTACTTATTTCATGTATAAAACACAAATTAAGACAACATAAACCTCTTTTCCCCTTTCATTTCAAATTATGAACTCCCCTTTGCTTTGTCATCTTCAACTTTTCCAAAATTTCACTTTCACAATTTCAACTACCACCACAAACCAATCTACCATATCTACTTGCTTTCCTTTGCAAATTACAAAGGAGAGAAAGGTATGACTTCATTTGATCATCTAATTTAATAGTTAGTTAGTATCAATCTTATGTTGGTGTAGAAAGCCTATGTAATATGTACACATGTGTTATGAAAGATATGAATCCTTATATCATGTTTAGAAGTGTAGAAATATTTAAGTGTACATGTAGAAATACCTATGTACCTACAACAAGTGAATGCATATGAGGTGTTTATGTAAAGGTTTGGTGAAGTACTTAACACAAGTGTAAAAAATCCTCAGTTAAATGAAAGAAGAACACATATACATATGCTTAAGCATGTGTATATAAGAATACACTTGATGAATACATGTATAGATACTTTTATACATAAGTATCTTTTATGTACATAAACAAAAAGAAGGAATATACTAACTATACACACATATACCTTGCTAAATAAGCCCTTAAAGTGCAAAAATATGGATTTAGTAAAGCTTTCTTAAGAGAGTATACTAAGCATATAAAAATACATAAAAAAATATGTATGTAACTGTATGTGTATATGGATATATATACTAGTATACGTATAAGTATATAAGTATACATATTAGTATATTAGAAGTATAAGTATATACATAACATATGTATAAAGTACATAAAATACATAGGATAAGTATACATATGTAATGGATAACATAAGTGATAATATAAGTAATTGATGACATAAACAATGACATAAGCTTATAAAATAATAAACTATAAGATCATATAAGAAAATAATACATTTATGTATACACATACATATGGGCTGAAACTTCTTTAAGCCCCTAATACATATCTTAAATTGAATTATTCTTAATTAAGCATATAAATTAGTAAAGACAATGTAAAATTATCTAAGCATAAGAATCTAATGGCTAATTAAATTATTAAGTACTAAAATAGGATATAAACATAAGCGATAAGAATATTTAAGTTTTAATAGTTAAAATCTCAATAAATTTAGTTCATATCGTAAAACATGGGTCTTAACATCCAAAACAAACATCTCCGTGTGAACGTGCATCCGAAAATGATGAAAAACGACTATAAGTTCGTAAATATCATAAATAGAATGAAAAGTTACATACAATTAGCAATTAGGTTTAATCAAATAAAAACTAATAGTAATCTAAGTAAAATTAGATAGATAGATATCTAGAACCGTTAGTTAATTCAATTACTTATTATCCCTGTTATTTCATAATGATCAGGTGATCTCGATAGGGGCGAGGATTTTCCAATCGATTATTACGACTAGAGTAAATCGTCATAGTCAAGTGAGTACTCTTGATGACTCTATACTTGTTTTGTGTTTGTAGTTAGTGCACTTAAATTAAATAGTAATAACTTGATGCGTGGAGATTCGGGATATGCATGTGCTTGATACTAACTGCTTACTGTGAAAAATATTATTAAATACGAAAATTGAAAATTTGATTGTATGATTGATTGTTACATGATTTCGATGGTTTGTGGATATTAATTGATCACTACATAATTTGACTTAATTATATTTGGCTTATCTTAAATTAAAAGGGTCATGCATTATCCATGCATTGTATTATTTATTCCGGCCGTCACGTCACATAAAGGTAAAGAGAGGCTTTGTAGGAGTTGTTTATATATATTAAAGTATTTCTATATGGTGTACTCATACAACATAACCTTACCTGAGGCTATAGGCTCACTAGGTGATGGAGATGCTAACTGTATAGTTGAAGGTCGAGTTTAGAGACCTTTGCCGTAGGATGTGAGTGTGGACTACGAGGGCTACCTTATTGCTAGGCTTAGGATTTTGTATACTACTGGATTCTCAAAAATGGAAATGTATTTTATGAAATACGAAATTCAAAGTTATGGTTAAAAACATAGGTGCTATAATCCGGTTATGATTAGTACCAATGTATCTCCAACCTTTACCTTGCAGGGCATTAAAATCTGACGTTATATGCAGCACCGGTCAACTATATATATTGTTTAACATACTATGTATGCATGCATTCGTATGATTATAATAATTTGTTTGATAACTTACTTGTCAGTATAGTATGAGGGATAACTCACTAAGCTCTTGTAGCTTACTCCCTAATAGTTTTTCTTTTATAGGATGATAGATAATTGGACATGAGTTAAGAGCTGAGCGTTGAGTACAAGTGCTGAGATGTTTTAGAGGGTAGAATTAAAGAGAGATTGTTTAGTTCATGTAAAACTTTAAATGTAAATACTTCTTATATATTTAGATTTAGTAACTTTAATCAGTTTGAATTTTAAGTTTATTCTATTTGATCTTGTCATTTGGTAGGGGATACCGATTATTTGCGGTTTTAAGGAACTGTGGAATATTGAATATCTATAGTTATTTATATTTTACAATATGTTAATTAATTAACAATTCAGAAACCCTAGTGATAAATTATTTAGAATCTTGCAATCTCTAATTTGTAAGGTGATTTTCGTATTATAGGTGTACACATGGTACGAAAATTTTAGACAATCCTACTAGGTCCTCATTAAGGTCCTAATAGATGGAGTAGGGGTTTTGAGTTGGTTTAGTTATAGGGGTTCGTGTTTGGTTGGTTACCTTCTTGGGCCAAGTGGATATATTTAAGTTAGTTGCCTTAATAGGTAAGTGGTTTGTATTCGACTCGAGTCCCATAAGGATTTGTAACCATTAGCATTTTTCTTTTTTCTTCTTTTCTTTTTTTTTTTTCTTTTTCTTTTTGAAAGAGAGAGAAAAAGTTAGGGCTTTTATGTTATAGAGACTAAGTGATCAAATTGTAAATGGGGAATTGGTTTCTTAGGATTCTATTCTTAGGCCTATGAAATTTATTTACTTATAGAACAACACTATTGAGGGCCTATTCACAAAAGAGGAATTCTAAAGAATGGAGAATAAAAGACTAAATAGAGAAAATATCTAAATCCTATTTATTCTAAATGAGAAAGGCTATTTATAAAATGCTAATCTATTAATGTTCTTGGCTGGTAGAATACTTCGCAAAACGGTAAC
The DNA here is from genome assembly GCA_024138015.1 of Lumnitzera littorea. Taxonomy (NCBI): domain Eukaryota; kingdom Viridiplantae; phylum Streptophyta; class Magnoliopsida; order Myrtales; family Combretaceae; genus Lumnitzera; species Lumnitzera littorea. Next base: position 98,353,694 of record JAMXBB010000005.1, on the reverse strand, counting down.
TACCTAAAATTATTTTACAAGATTGATTCTTTTTATTTTGTTGTTTTTTTTATTATTATTTACTCTACGAGGGTTAGGCTCAACTGATATATGCCCCAACAAAAGGCGATAGATTCTAGCCCTCATAGATGTACTAAGGCCCACGCTAAGGTAGTATTCACAAAAGTTTTCTATAGAGACAAGATGAGCCCAATCTTATTCCTAATAAATTCTTGCCTATCTGTGTTGAAAAGTCAAAACCATATTTGGAGTAATTTTTTAAGCCAATGAAGTGGGTGGAAGTGGAACTATTTGAAAGCCGCTTAACCTGATTTAGCCACTCCTATCTAAAAAAATAAAATTATAATCAAAGCCTATCCTAAACTTTATGTGGAATTATTATAGGATAATTATAGGGAAATATTACAACGAGACTATAAAGGAAAATGTAAGAAAATATAGTTTTACAATTGCCCTTATCCGTCTAGGTCTGCCACATTATGGGTTCTCATAATTTTTTTAAAAAGATTTTCATGTATGCAAAGGATAGATTTTAAAGGTCCTTACGTTCTGTGACCATCACATTTTTCAAAGTAACGGTTATGTAGTCACATCTGAACTTCAGTAGGGTAGCTTGATCGGCCTCGGAAGGTGGTCATCCCATAACATCCGAAGCTTATACAATGACCTTCCTAAGACTGCTTAGTCCTAACCGTATATACCATGCATTTATGATGTGAAAAAATAAAATAAAAAAAAAATCCCACAACAACCCCTTAGATGAGCTACAATACACATGTTAGTACAAATAAAATAAAATAAAATAATCGAGTCAAGTATTTATTATTTTTATTTTGAAAAATAATCTTAATTTCGGTAAATTCTAGTAGCTAGCCCTCTTGATGGCATTCTTAGTAGAGTCGCTAAAATGTTGAGTTTGAACTTTTAGTTTTCTTTATTTTAATTTTATTTCCTATTTCCCAATTAATACTAAATCCTAACCCATTTAATATTAATTATCGACTAAAGAGATTAGGAAATTCCATTCCTTTAAAATAAAACTTTTGGAGTTACCACCCAATCGGAGTCGGGAAAAAGAAAAATTGTAATTAATTGGATAGATTGATTATGATTTTGCTACCAGTCTTTGAGTTCAATTTGATAAAAACCAGAGTGTTCCAAGTTTAGGGGTTAACCTATTAAACTCTAATGAGTACCACTATCTATTTTTAGAAATTAAGTTTATTCATCAAAAATGTAGTTTTTTTTTTTTACATTTTTCAGAAAAATAAAAACTAAAAGAAAACTATAAAAAAAAAACCTTAAGTTTTTATAGATTTTAACGTTACTTCAAAGGTATCTACGTGCTCGCTAATTGGGATCAAATGACCGTAGTTCTTTTCAAAAACTTTAGAATGCTGGTTTATTTTAACTTTGAAAGAATCGATCGAGTTTGTTTGGTTATCAATTTAGTTTATTTAAAGAAAAATCTAAAAAGGTCTTAATTCTTAACTATTAAAAAAAACATTTCTAAAACATCCTAAAAAATTTATTGATTTTTATATCTAAAAATAATCTTTCTAAATGAAAATGATTCTAAAAAACCTAATGCTAAAAAGTCTCCTAATCTATAATATTTATATACATATATTTATATATTATATTTCAAAGAAGATAACTGCTAACATATCAACATAAATAATATAATAACAATAGTAATAATAATAAACAAAAAAATGAAGAAGAACCGAACCTGAATTGGAGTGTGAGCCGTGCAGTGAAGTCGTACGTGGAAGGATAGTCAGTGAAGTTGTATGAGGCTATGATCGTGTTTACAAAGGGTAAGGATGGGGACAGTGAATTGCGTGATTGATTGCTGGTGTTTAGTCATCACTAGTCATAGTGTGTAGTTGTGTTTAGTCGTTGGTGATCGTAGATTGTGCTAGAGATTGGGCTACAATGGTTAAACGATGATGGAGCATGTCCATATCTTCTAGTTGTTATTTGCGAGAGAGAGTTGGCGGTCATGCGGTATTGAGTAATCGAAGGGGCCGAACACATTGCTGCAAGTTGCCAAAGTGTCGATGTGTACAGTAGTAGCAGTAGGCATGTAGTCAATCGGTGAAGTAACAGTGGAAAGGTGTATACTGTACAGTGAGAAGAATGTTGCTGTTGAGTGTGATTCAGCGTAAGGATTTGGCTACCGCTATGGCTCGTCAATGTAGTACGCTGCATGAGTTCAATCTACTACCATGGAGAGTACATCTATGTTATGGCTATTATGTGTCATAAGCATGTGAGATGACAGCCGTGTGGCTGATTGAAGATGGTGTCAATCGTAAGTAGGTCATGGATGTCTAGAGTTACTGCTGCTAGATTGATCACTGGCCATGGATGGAAGAAAGGATAAGGATGATCAGCTGCTGCATTGTACTTCAATTGCTACAAGTTGCAATGCAATGATTGATGAAGTTATCGTTGTTGTGCTATTGTACAGCATGTTGCAATGGCGTTGGCGTGAGTGTATATGTACCATAGTGTAGCTAGTCAAGAGAGGGTGTTTGGGCATATATTGCTGTAGGGATGAAGCGCCGATGGATGGGGTGATTGCTATGCAATTGATAGTACAGTATCCATGTTCTACTCGGTCAGTAGGTTGCGACTGGAGTTGGCATGTGTGATGTACGTGATATCCGGTTGTGGACAGCGGCTTAGCATGGGCAGCGGAGTTGTTGATTGGAGAACTACGTGCAGTGTGTGATTGGTTTGTGTGTAGGGGGGTAGGGTGGTGTGATTAGCAAGGATGAAGGGCTATGTAATCGATGGGGTTATATTGGCATATAAGACAAGAGAGGGGAAATCATGATTAGGTTGGGGCTAGCTTTGCCAAGTTCGGATTAGGTGAGGATGAATATAAGTATCAGGATGGGTAATACGTAATTGTCTCTCTTTTATGCCGCGTGATCGATATCTATAAAGCTCGGAAATAAATCTTTCAAATCATATCAATTTTAAATTAATCAAGATCTAAAATAGATTAGAATATTTTTATATCGACTCAAATCCAATTTGACAAAAATCAAATTAAATTTGAATCTCACAAATCTTCGTTGCATTAGATTCAAAAGATTTGATAAGATTTAAAATTAGATTTCACAAACGAAAGAAAGAAAAAACAAAAGATATATATGTGCCTAATGAGATTCGAACTCATGACCTCAAGCTAACTCAATGCCAATGTTCAATTACTTATTCGTTAGGGCATTAGTTTGTATCTTAATATTTAGTACAATTAAATTATACTTAAACTATATAACTCTCTAAAATAAAGCTATTTGAACCAAGCTAAAACTAAATCCATCAATCCTAAAACATTTTACTTTCTAAAAATCCTTATAATTTTTCTTCTTTTTTTTTTCATTTTTTTTGGATTTTTGTGATTTTTCAATTTTTATTTATTTTATTATTTTTTATTTTTGAATAAGGGCCCTTTTTAAAAAAATAAAATAAGAGAGCAAAAACTGAGTGTGTACATCCTTTTAAAAAAATTTATATCGCGCGATCGATATTTATAAAACTCTATATCAAATCTTTTAAATCTATTCATATTGATAAAAATCAAATTGGATTTGAATCTATATAGATATTTATTCTTTTTTATTTAATGCTATCGTATCATATTCGTGTTTTTTCTTTTCTTTTTTTAATAATGATATAATTAGATTCAAAAGATTTGATAAGATTTATAAATAGATTTGAATCCTATACACTCAACCGATTTTTGCAAGGAAAGAAATAAATAAAAGATACATGTGTGTCTAGTGAAATTCAAACCTATGACCTTAAGCTAACCTAAACGCCAATGCTTAAGCACTTATCTGTTAGGTTATTAGCTTATACCTTAACATTTAATATAATTAAATTATACTTAAATTATGTGACCCTTTAAAATAAAGCTACTTAAAATAAAGTAGACCAAATCCATTGACCTTAAAATATTTTACTTTCTAAAAATCTATTTTCCTAAAAAAATCTTTATAATTTTTCTTTTCTCTAAGAATTTTTCAATTTTTTTGTATTTTTATTATTTTTCAATTTTTTTCTTTTTCTTTTCTTTTTATATTTTTTAATTAAGACCTTTAAAATAAAAAAAATGAGGAGGTAAAAATTGGATGTCTACTTTGCCACAAAGACAAAAGAGACACCACTTTTGCCTTGGGATTAACTCTATTCTAAGAAGCGTTACAACCAACTAGTTGTCTTAGGGTCGGTTTATTGGGGATTTGGTAACAAAAACTTAAAAAGAACAGTAGTGAGGGTAGCGCTCCTATGGGCTGGCAAGAACCTTAAAAGTATTGAAAGTAGGGTAATGCCTTATGAGTTAGCTAACCTAAGTGAGTGGGCAAAGTGCTTCTTGAGTTAACTATGATTAAATGAAAACCTAAATTGGGATAGCGCTCTATGAGTAGGCGATCCTAGAAGAGATTAGATGGCGCTTTGCTAAGCAAGTGATTTGTTAAAAGATAGGATGACACTCTAATGAATAGTCAATCCTAGAAAGGATTAGATGGCTTCTAATGAGCAGGTGATTAAGCAACCCATCTAAGGATAAGATAGTGCTCCATTAAGCAAGCGATCTTAGAAAAAACTGAATGGTGCTCTACTGACCAAGCAATCCAAAAAAAGAATAAAACAGTGCTCCTTTGAGCAAGCGATTCTAAAAAAGACTAGATGGCACTCTTTTGAGTAGGCAATCCAACTAAAGATAGGATGGCGCTCCTATGAGCAAGCGATCTTAGAAAGAATTAGATGATGCTCTAACGAGCAAACAACCCAAGATTACTTTAAGAAATAAAAAGGATATGATAACACTCCTATAAGTAGGTGATCCCAAAATGGACCCAATAGGACAATGCTCTTTTGAGCAAGCAATCTTAGAAAGAACTGAATGTTGCTCCAATAAGCAAGTGATCTAACTAAGGATAGGACAGTACTCCTTTAAGCAAGCGATCTTGGAAAGTATTGGATGGCACTCCACTGAGCAAGCGACCCAATTAAAGATAGGACAATACTCTTTTGAGTAAGCGTTCCTGGAAAGGATTAGATGGCCTTCTACTGAGCAAGTGACCCAATTGAGAATAGGACAGCACTTCTTTGAGCAAGCGATCCTAAAAAGGATTGGATGGCGTTTCATCAAGCAAGCAACCTAAAAATGAATAAGATAACACTTCTTTGAGCAAGCGATCCTAAAAAGGATTGGATGGTGCTCCACTAAGTAAGTAATCTAAAAAGGAATAGGACAATATTTCTTTGAGTAGGTGATCCTAGAAAGGATTGGATGGTGCTCTACTAAGCAAGCAATCCAATTAAGAATAGGACAGCGCTCTTTTGAGCAAGCGATTGTAAAAAGGACTAGATGGCGCTCCACTGAGTAGGTAATCCAACTAAGGAATAAGACAACGCTCTAATGAGCAAGTAACCCTAAAAGGACTGGATGGCGATCCAATGAGCAAGTGACCTAAGATTACTATGTGAAATGGACAGCGCATTAAAGGGTAAGTAATCTATGAATTTCAAGGACTTTGATGAGTTTTGACAAAATGATCTAAAACTTGAGTTTGAGGATTTTGATGATTCTTCGAAAGTTTTAACTTTTCTTTTTAAGAAATCTCTCTTGACAAAAAAGAAAAAAAAGTTTCATTTCTTTTCTAATTTTTTTTTTTGGCAAAAAATTCAAAAAGCACTCTTTGATGGAAAATTGTATTGTTAACAAGTAAAAAAGTCTCAAAAACTCTAAAGATTACAAATAAGAGTTTGGCTTGCCCCTCACCTATTGATTACTTATTCTTTCAGTCTTGTTTCTTAGAGCATGCTTCATGATTTTTGCAATCTCTTGAAGCACTAATTTCAAGCATAGGGTAAATGACCATTCATGTTCTTAAGAAACCACTTATCTGTTCTTTAATTTCCTATTGAAGTAATAAGTATCATTACTTGAAATGTTCAAATCAAGTGGACTTCCTTGCACTCTCACAGGTCTATTTTTACTTTCAGCGTCAATTCCAAAAGATATAGTCTATCTTGCAAATGATACACTTTAGTTAATCAATTGGGTCTTTTCTGAGTTTACAATGTAAGGCTTTTGGTTAATAGTTTAAGCAAATGGATATCAATGCACTCCAGCCAATTTTGGAGAAATTATATGCAATTTGTCCTAGGTTTACAAGCCAAAAACTTAAGAGAAACTAAACATGGGCTTACCCTAGTTTCATAAGAAAATTTTATTGAAGATAAGTCGTTTTCTTTAGTCAAAAGAATTTCATCAAGAGTGGTAAAGTGGATAGGACCATAAAATAAGGACTTTGCTTTTAGGCTTAGGAATTTAAAATGTTTAGCTTTTATATATCCTCATAAGTTATAACCGTAGGCTTATTGGCAATTTGGCTCATCTTTGAAGGTGATTACTTTGCTAATATTTTCAATTTTTCTCTTTTTCACTTTTTTCTCTTTTTTCTTCTTTTTCTTTTCTTTTTCCTCCTTTTATTCTTTTCTTTCTCTCTCTCTCTCTCTCTCTCTCTGTTTTTTTTTTTTTTATCAAGGCGGTCACCTTCCTTTGTTGAGTTTTTGCTTGATGGGATTTAAAGCCTTAAAACCACACGTTCAAATAGTATAAGCTTAGGAGAAGTGTATATGGTATGAAGTGTTTAGGAAAAGTCTATGAGCTTGAAGTATTTAAATGAGTGTACAAGCCTAAGTAAGGTGTATATGATTTGAAACACTTCTTTATCCTAAAGAAATTGAATTATTTATGATAATATTTGCTCATAAATTGACACAACTGAGGTAAGCACATATTAGTTTACTCCTTTTCTCCAAATTAATGACCTTATCCTCCTTATTGCCCTAATGTAGGGTGGTTCTTAGTAAGGTTAATTTTAAAAAAAATCTCTAGAAGGCTCAAATGGGTTTTGCAAAGGATAATTGTGTTTATGGATAATGAAATGAATGCCTAACATCATTTTGACACGTGTACCAAGTTTAAAACAGACCTCTTTTAAAGAATGAGCCCAAGTACTCACATTATGACACTCCTCTCTCATGTGTGTTTAAGGTTAGTGTTTCAAATATGGTTAGCTTCTTTTCATTGTAAACCTTTCAAGTAATGTGTGTAGACACTTAATTTTAGCCCACCATAGTTCTAATTTTTGTTTTTTAATAAGGTCCTAATTCAAAACAAAATTAAAAAATTAAAAAATAAATAAAAATAAAAAATTGAAAAAATGGTGAAAATATAAAAAAAAAATTAGAAAAGGAAAAATTATTATAAAAAATTATTTTAAAATGTTTAGAAAGTAAATTATTTTAAGGTTAATTAGTTTAGTTTTAGCTTAGTTCAAATAGTTTTAGAGTCTCATATAGTTTAAATACAATTTAATTATATTAAATATTAAGTCACAGGCCAATGGTTTAACAGATAAGTATTTGAGCATTGGCATTGGGTTAGTTGAAGGTTATGGGTTTGAATTTCGCTAGGCACATATGTGTTTTTTTATTTGTTTTTTCACTTTGCGAAAGTTAATTGAGCGTACAAGATTTAAATATAATCAAATCCTTTGAATCGAATTTAATTTTTATCAAATTAGATTTGAATCGATATATAAAATTTAAATCCAGTTTGATTTCTATCAAATCAGGTTTAAATTGATATAAATGATTTAAATCTAATTTGATTTTGATCAAATCAGATCGGGATCAATATAATATATTTGATTTGATATAATCTAAAGATTTGTTTTCTAGACATTATAAATAGGGGTGTAGGACATAAAATAGAATGACAATTACACACCCATGAAAAGCTCCATCATGCTCCACGACTTCAATTCTCCACTTCCAATCACCAATGAACATCTACTCTCCATAAGAACTCCACCGAGACCACCAAACAACAGTAGGCAGAGCAACTTCTAAAACGTGTTACAACAGGCATAGCTCCAAGCTCCATGCTCCAAACAGTTGAGACAAACGCCATTGCACTATCCATCAACCAATCACAACCATACTGTCCTACGCCTTGCATACTATAGCATCCATGACAACTCAAACTGATTATACATATGATTAGCACATTCACTCAAACACAACCCCTACGAATCAGTCTACGTTGGCAACAACTCCAGTTACAGCCTCTGTTCGCCACTGCTGAATAAAAACTACCAAACCCCAATCACCACAGCTTTGTCCCCTTAACACAAACACACATCAGTCTTCTTCATCCATACCACACTGCACGAATAGTAACCCAAATTTCACTGCAGAATCCCCATGCTGTAGCCCTAGTAGATGATCCAGCACGTGCGACTCGCACCCATCATCTTCGAGTAACGCCACAATACCTTGTCCTTCGCACATCCAGCACGTCGAACAGTAGCCGAGCAGCACTGTCCAGCACCACCGACTCCCAATACGCATGCTATAGCAGTATGACAACAAGAAGACAGCACCCAAGTGGCAGCTTAACCCGACAACAAACATCATCAGTCACACGTAGTTGCTGTCATGCTTGCACTGTCAACCGCTACTACAACACCACCGTCGCTGCACTTGCTCTCCTCTTTGTCGACGCCGTGACAGCCCACAGCAGCACACTCCGATCACGACCGACATCCTCTGCTACACTCCACGCAGGCGACGATGTTACTGTGCTTTGCCACTGCTGATCACTACGATCCACGCAAATAGATCAAGCTCACGTACGGTACATAAGCAACCAGCACACTCTCACCATACTTTCTACGAACACGGCAAATCCATTACGCCCATCGTCTTCAACCATGCCCATGATAGACAGCAGCACGTCAACTTCATCATATGCCTAGATTACGTTCAGACCAGCAACACCAAACCACTATCCTTCACCGCATAGCTAAATTAGATGTAGAACAGTGTCAAATGCAACTCCGATTGGCATTGCGCTTTTGCTGTTCAGCCGAGTACTCCCACAGTAGCGACCAAGCTTCGTCAACATAGCAGCTACAGCTCATTGAATATGCCTATTGATTGGCTCACTATTGTAGCTCTTTGTTCAATGCCAATAGTCCCATGACGTCGATCAGCAGTAATCAGAACGAGTAGCTCTTCACTACATAGCAAACGCAACCAAGAAGTTCAGGTTGGGTTCTTTCTTTCCTTTTTTATTTCTTGTTTCTTTATTTAGTTATTATTATTTTTATTGTTAGTATATTGTTATTTTGTTAGTTGATTGATTAAGTTTATAATACATGTCATACATATATATATACATATATATATATATATATTAGTTTAGTTGTTTTTAACATTAAGTTTTTTAGAATTCTCCACATTATAACATTATTATTATTTTAGTAGATATCAAGTATATTATATGATATGATTTTAATTAGGTAGGTGATTGTTTAATAAGTAGAGATATAGATAGATATATTAACTTAGGTGTTCCTTTAGCATTAGTTTTCTTATAAATTAAGTATTGATTTAAGTAAATATCTATTTAAAAGTAGTAATATAGATATGTACTTATATATACATATTAGTTTAGGGATTGTTAGGATTATGATTTTTTTTTAGAATTAGGTTTTTTAGGGATTCAGCATATAGAAGGTTGTTTTTTGTTTTTTGTTTTTTTTATAAAAATTAACAAAAGGCCCTTTTAAAGAAAGTAAAAGATTGTTAGAGTGTTTTTTATAAAACAATAACACTTAAGAGTTTGGACCCCCTTAGATTTTTTTTTAAAAATAAACTAAAACGATTGAATACGTAAACTCGGTCAGTTTTTAAAAATTAAAAGGAACCAATACACTAAAGCTTTCGAAAAGAACAATGATAATCTAATCCCAGTTAGCGGGTGTGTAGGCACCTTCAGGGCAACGATAAAATCTATAAAAACTTATGTTCTTTTTCTTTTTATTTTTATTTTTTTCTTTTAAAATATTATAATTAGAAGAATAATCCTAATTTTGGTAAATAGATAGTGATACCGTTATGGTTTAATAGATTAACCCCTGAACTCATAACTCTTTGGTTCTTCATTCAAATTGAAATAAAAAACCAATAGCCAAATTGCAATCAATCCACCCAATTGATTACGGTTTCTTTTCTTTTTTTAGTCTGGTTGGGTGACGACTCAAAAAAATTTTCTAAATAAAAAACCAGAATTTCCCAGTTTTTTTTAGTTAAGGATTAATATTAAATGAGTTAGGATTTAGCATTAATCGAAAATGGGGAAATCAATTTTAAATAGAAAATAGAAAATCAAGCTCGACAATGTGTTACCATTCCTTTAGGTGGAAAATTTTAAGTTCTGAGTTCAAATTTACTTTATCAATTTTCACTTACCCTAGATTTGCATAAAGTGTTTCATTTAGTAAAAGGGTCAATGACATGCCCTTGTTGAGCTAAAGACAAAAATGTACTAGAAGAACACTTCATTCAAATAACTTGCCCATTACAAACTCTAAAGTGAAAGATTAATGTGATAAGAAATAAATATAGGAATTAAAACTCTTTTTCACTTCATGCCCCCTATTTTTGTCACTCTTTTGAACTTATCCCATTTAGTTGAATTAAGCTCATAAAGATATACCTAATTGCTTCAAATGATGAGCTACTTTGTCATATGATAATAGCAGGCCTTCAATATCTGATGCTGGAGGTTATCTATTTGATGCTTCCTCAAAACCTAAGGAAAGAATATCACTACCAATTAACCTATTACCCTCTAGAAATCTCAGTTGGATAATTTCTACATCAATCAAATTTTGCACCTTATTTTTCAATTTCCAATAGTTCTTTATGGTATGCCCCACTTGGCTCATATGATATTCGTATCATTTATTGGGGTCATGCTCCTTTGACTTGTACTTATTTGTTGGATTTTCGCATGCTAGTAACCCTACCTCTCTCAACTACTTGAACACGTAGGCTATTGGAATCTTGAACAATGTAAGTTGCCTCTTTTTGCTGTGGACGGCCTTATCCTGATTATGGGCTTGTCTTGATTGGCACATTCACTCCTAAATCATCCCTATGCTTGGGCTATAACTTCCTATTCGTACTAACATATAAGTTTTCAAGCTGCTTGAACACATAACTCACTTTCTTCTAACCTCATTAACTTTTCTTCTAAGGTAGCAACCCTTGATTCCAAACCTTAGTAGTGACATGCCCCTTAAGCTTAACCATTCAAATTTGTCTCTAACACTTTTTCCAAACCTTGTACCATGTTGATAATGGGCTTTATATGGAATTTGAGCCTTAGATCCCTAACGAAGTCCAATTGGACTAATTTTTCATCAATCAAATCTTGGACTTTATTCTTCAACTCCCAGCAATGGTCAGTAGCATGCCCCTGTTGACCCATGTGGCACTCACATTGCGCATCGAGATCGTATTTCTAAGGTCTATACCCTTGGTTGAAGTATTAGGATGTAGCAAACCCTCTTCTTTTAGGCAACGATAGACCCGAGACATAAGAATTAGGATATGAGTGAACCTCATTCCAGGTGATTTCTGGCTTAGCTTATTTTTCTTGAGCTCTAACTAATGCTTAAGGCACCATGCTCGCGTATCGTTAGATAGGACATCATAGTGTTCACAATAGCCTTCGAATTTAACAGGGCTGATCCCTTATCAATCTCCCAACTCTAATGGCATCTTCAATGCGACTACCAACTGTAACTATGTCTGCAAACATCGAAGTAATATGACCCAAGAGGTGATTATAATAAGGTTTACCTAATGTATGGATAAATATGTTGATCAGTTCATTTTCTAGCAATTGTATCGTGGCTTGAGCACCTATAGATCTCCATCTTTGGGCATATTCCTTAAAGAACTTAGTTAGCTTCATTTTCATGTTATTCAAATCCATCAGAGAAGGAGCCACTCTTCATTGAATTTGTACTGTTGATAAAAGGTTTGAGCAAACTTATCCCAAGTATCAAGCTTAGCCAAGTCTTGTTGGGCATACCAAATCAATGTCAGCCTAGTTAAGCTATCTTGGAATATTTAAATCATCAACTGCTTATGTTTAGAGAATTAGGCCATCTTGCAAACATAAAGCCTAATGTAAAGTTTAAGACAACTTGTTCCATCATACTTTTCGAAATTTGATACCTTAAACTTCTTAGGTAACTGGTAGTCTTCAAAAGTACAAACATTACTCAAGCCTAGATCACTCTACACATTATGATCCTTAAGAACTCCCATTTTCTCTTCAATTTTCTAAAAGATTTCTTCTTCCATCTTCAATAATTCCTATTCTAATTCCTTCCTCAAGCCTTTATTACTATTGTTGAGATCATGAATTGGTAACTCTTTAGACTTGTCTGCCTTAGATGGTATATCATTAGGCCCCTAGGCTTAGGTATGGGCTATGGTCTCGACTTGCTTCGTACGCTTGCTTAAAACCCCTTCTATTGTAGCTATTCTTTGTTCAAGAGCTTCAAACATCTTGATTTTGAAAAGGAGTGATTATGAGCTTCAACTTAAGCCAAATCACTTAGAAAGCAATCTTTCAAAGCCTGCAAAAATCCCTTCTTATTAGCAACATTGCATTCCTTTTTTTGAAAAAAAAAATCAAGTTTTTAATTTTAAAAATCAATGTTGATTTTATGTTACAAACAACCTAATATGGACATTGACGAATCTAAACTTATTATATAAACAGAAGGTTAAAGAAATGGAAGCATTGAGATCAACAATTGAGTACATAGGATGACAATTATATTGTGAGGATGATAAGGGTGACTACTTATGGAGAAAGCTCTATTAGGACCGTGATAACTTAATGGATAAACATGAAGAATGAAAGCTTAGACAATTACAAAATTGATGACTTTGAGGTGACAAATAATTTACAATGAAAATTTGAGGATTAAATCTTTTTTTTTTTTAACTTTTATTTTTCTATTATGTTAGTTCTTAACAATATAGTACATATGGGGCATCGCAATAGATATTAACCAAACAAAAATTATCATGAAAATTTTTTTTATCACAAAATATCTCTAAGAAATTCTCTCTCGTTTTTTTGAAACTTGTTGGAAAACTTAAGAAAATAACAATTCCATAATAATCTTTAATGTAACTAATCTTCATAATTACATGCCCTAAAGAAAAAAAAAAATTAGAAGTTGATATTGATGTTTTTCTTTTATTTTATTTTTACAGTAGTACATCATGATATAGGGATACTATTAATGGTTTTGTGCCATTTATGTTAAATGTTATGTTATACATCTATAAGATTCACATATATTATACAAAATAGCATATACAAACAAATGTGCAAATTAAAAATATAAAATAAATGTGACATAATATGTTACACATGCATGTAACACAATGGGGTTGGTCATTAATAAACTATAAGGATAGAATTATTATAAACATGCAATCAATATTCATGTAAACTTACATATATAAATGTGTGAATTTCAAATTTTCTTTTTCTTTTTTGAAAATAAAGCCTCTGTACACTTTTATATATAAATACATTAAATTTTGAAAAGAACGTCCAATTGGTCGTAGGTTATAATAATTCTTTTTTAGCTCCTACAATTTAAAAATTACTAATCCCTTTTTATTTTACAATGATATAGGAAGGTAGGATCTATAGGTCCCAAGCTCTATAGCCTTAGATATTTGTGGTGGAAAAACTTAGTAGGTTATATCAAAGCATGAATGGGCTTGTTTATCACCATTGGGCAGAGATAAAGACCCCTATGACTCGAGGGTTACACAATAGCAGTTCATCCTATATTCCTAAGGTAGCTCAGGTCCAAACATATCTAAGTACACAAGTAATAAAAAAAAAAATCCCCCTAAATCTCCTAATAAGAAGCTCCTTGGGCCAGGCTTTTTTTCTTAAAGGCTTACATCACTAGAACCTAGTTAGTACAATTATATTACATAAAAAGAAAAAAAAATGAAAGCTCATTAATTAATTTTTATTTTTACAAAGCTAGCTCACTAGTCGATCCCCAATGAAGTTACCAATTTTGTTGAGTCTTATTTTAGTTTTCTTAATTTAACTTATATCAAGTTTAGCCGTCTTAATATAAATTACTCAATATTAAATTAAGGAAACCTTTTTCTTTTAATTTTTTTTAAATTAGATTTTCTAACCAATTATATTAGTAACAAATAAAATTAAGGTTTTTGAGTGGGAAAACCCTAATTTAGCCATTAGTCTGCAAATATTTTAAAAATAATTTTTTAGTAAATTAGATTACAAAAACTAAGTTCAAAGGCTAACATATTAAGACTAAGTTACCATATAAAAATAAAAAAAAAAAAACTAATAGGCTTTATTTTTTATAATTTTTGTAAAAATGCTAAGATATATACAGATATACAAAAATATAACTAAAATGATTTTGTATGATTTTTTTATTATGAATTTTCAAGAAAAAGAGAGAAAATGTTTTTTTTTTTAATTTTTTATGGTTTTCTCTAAGATATCTACACACCCACTAGTTAGGATCAAACCAACATACTTCCTTTTTTCTAGAAAAGTTTTCATGAGTTAATTATTTTTATATTTTTATTTAAAAAAATAGGCTAGATTTATATTTATTAACAATTATATTTTTTATTAAAAAAAAGAAAGCCCTAAAAGGCTTATTTTGATTAAAAAATCCTAATTTTTGAAAAGATTCAAGTTAAAGATTTTATTTTATAAAGACCAACTAAATGATGAAAATCTTTATTTCTCAAAAGAAACCCTAAAAATGAGATTTTTAATGAAAATTTGCTAAAAATGTACAAAACATGCAATCATTAGTAAAAGATATGCAAAAGATTACGTACCCCAAAAACCTAACTAAGAATAGATGTCAAGACTTGCAAAGACTCGTATTAGTACTAATCAAACTATTTTTAATTTTAGTTTTTATTTTTATTATTTTTTTAAAAAAGAAAAATGAATCAAATAGCAAGATTATCAATCCCTATAGGAACCATAACTTAAAACCTACACAAGACATAAACTAAGGTTAGTATAATAAAAACTAATAACATGAACTAAAGAAATAAATAAATAATAAAAATAAAAAGAAAGAAAATAAAAATGAATAAAAGCTTAGCACCTACCTAAACTAATGTTAACATGCAGATTAGACTTGAACTAATGCTGGGGCACGTGGGTCGGGTTTTTGGGTCGGGTTGGACTTCCCAAATGGGTTAGGTCAGATCGTGACTTAGGTTCTACGACAGCCACAAACTGACTACGTACGGTGACATCTGATGACAATTTCAAACGAGGAAAGTGATTTTCATGTGGTTTCTATTGGTGAAAGGGGGTCTAGACACGGTGCCTTGGCCTAAAGTGGTTGTTTCAAAAAGGTTAAGAAGCAAGGCCAACGATATATGGTTAGGGGTTCAATGGAGGTTGCTATTGTGGTCATGTTTGGGTTCAACTAGTGGTCGTTTGGGCACTGTAGTTGCTAATTGTAAATGGTGGTCACGCAGTATGGGGGTCGTGTGTTGTTTATGTAGACTGGAACTACTGTGCCGCTACTATTCTTCGGGATGTGGACTGTTGTTCATGGATAGCCACCGTACGTCATGGAGTCACTGTTTGTGCGTTATTACTCGTTGGGGGCAATTGCGTGTAGCTTAAAGTGTGGACTTCAGTAGGATATGGAGTGCAGACTGTTGTGGTTGGGGATAAGTGTAGACATGTTGTGCGTACATGCTGCTACATGGGGTGTGATCAAGACGTGTGCTGGCGTATGCATAAGTGATTAAGTAAGTGATTGGTTATTAGTGTATGTGTTAGTGAGTATGTGTGTTAGTGAGTGATTGGTGAGTATGTGTGTTGGTGAGTGATCGGGCGTATGTGTATGAAGGATGGTGGAGTATGTGCTGCAGTAAGGGTCATGTGTGTGAGTGACGATGGATTGTAGTGGAGAGTGCAGCTGATCGATGGACGTGAGACACTGGACAGCGTGTGGTGCTATGAGTGATTGACTGAGTTGTGAAGTGCA
The DNA here is from genome assembly GCA_024138015.1 of Lumnitzera littorea. Taxonomy (NCBI): domain Eukaryota; kingdom Viridiplantae; phylum Streptophyta; class Magnoliopsida; order Myrtales; family Combretaceae; genus Lumnitzera; species Lumnitzera littorea. The sequence continues at coordinate 98,337,684 of JAMXBB010000005.1, read as the reverse complement.
GGCATGAATGAGGATGGAGAGGCTACTATTTCATTAAGGATGTCGAGGTATCCTTTTAAAAAAGTTTAGCTGCACAATCGATATTTATAAAACTTCATATCAAATCTTCTAAATCTATTCATATTGATAAAAATCAAATTGGTTTTGAATTTATATATATTTTTATTTTTTTTATTTAATGCTATCATATCATATTTATGTTTTTTTTTAATAATGATATAATTAGATTAAAAAAATTTGATGAGATTTATAATTTGATTTAAATCCCATACACTCAATTGATTTTCATTATAGAAAAAATAAAAAAATAAAAAACACATCTGTATTTAGTGAGATTTAAACCTATAACCTCAAGCTAAACCAAATGCTAAACCTCAAGTATTTATCCATTAGATCACAAACTTATACTTTCATATTTAATATAATTAAATTATACTTAAGCTATCTGACTTTCTAAAATAGAGTTACTTAAAATGAACTAGACCAAATCTGTTGACCTTAAAATATTTTATTTTCTAAAAGTCTATTTCCCTAAAAAAAATATTTATAATTTTTCTTTTATCTAAGAATTTTTCATTTCTTGTATTTTTATTATTTTTCAAATTTTTTCTTTTTTTCAATTAGGACCTTTTAAAATCAAAAAATGTAAAGGCAAAAATTAAGTGTCTACAGTATAAAGGCACTCTAATCTACAACTCCCACTCCCTAACTTCTATAAAAATGAATTTCTTTATGTTTTTCTCACTAATTCTAGAGAAAAACAAATTTCCATGAAGTGTATGTCATAACTTACCCATATTTGTTATTTCCTTGTGAAATCTTGGGTTTTACTTCACTTGAAACACACAAAACTTCTTGAATTTGAACCCTAATGGTCTTCTTGACAGTTCTCCTTTAAGTTTTCTGATTTACCAAGAAGAGATGCAAGGGAGGATAAGGGACAATGGGGAAACCAAATAACATAGTGGGAAAGAATGGTTCAAATTTTTTCCAAACCTTTTTGCCTTTACTATTTAAACCTAATTACATGCCATACCAACTCTCTTATTTTAATAAACTCTTTATATTTTCCTAAATCCTTTTTGTTTATTGATTATTGAATTCGGGATTTAAACATAGATAGAGAAAAGATAGATATTCTCTAAGAAGAGGTTGTTGTTGTAAGTAACTAGTTAAGAGTACGTAGTGGATGCAAATACGAAGGCCATAAATAAGGAGGCATGGCATTAAGATTAAGCTAATGCTAAAAGCATATAACCTATTGTTTGAGGTCAATTAACTTGTCAATTTTTCTTAAACAGGATCATTAACCATGAACAAGTCCAAAGAGGCCATCTTAAAAAAAAAGATAGTTAAAGTATAGCAAATGAGATTTGAGCTAAACTCTTTTTAGCCCCAAGGTTGCTAATCTTTAGTACTTTCTTCCTTTTTTTTTTCTTGATAAGTTTACATTGCAATAGCTTTAGTCTTTCCAAAGCATAATAATTTGTATTAACTTTGTTTTTCCTATTTGATTAGCATTTGTTTGTTTATTTTTTTCCAAACAACTTCTTAAATTTCTTCTTTTTGTCTATTTCCAAGACCACATGATGGATTTGAATATCATTATCAGGGAAGTATTAATTTGAAAGATATCAATTTGATATTTAACAGGAAAAAAAGGTTTGACAAGAACTTTGCCTAACTTCTTATTAATGGTAATTATAATTATTTATTTAGTGCATGTTTTAAATGGTGGGTAAAAAAGGAGAGCAAATGATTGATTTATTCATTAAAAAAAATTTGTCTTATCTAATAGTAGTTGTTAACAACTCCTAAGTACTAACCATAGAACAATTTATTCCATTATAACATTAAAAATATATTTCTATTTTTATTGATGAAATAAAAAAGAAAAGCTTTTCATATTTGTATCCATTCAAAAAGTAAAACTTACTATATAAGTGACTTATTTTAAATATAGTGGTAATCTACTCTACTTAATTTGTTTTCAAAAAAAAAAAAAAAAATCTTCATTATAGATTTAGTCTCTCCTTTTCTTTTTAATAATTAGGAAACAATCAATTATTATATTATTATCATTAGTATGTACAAAAGCATATTCTAAAATTTAGGGGTATAATCAAATATCATATGTTTTCTAATATTAAAATATAAACTTTCACCTTCATTATTACATGCATGTGAACGTTATTGGTTACTATCATCACTCTTATCTGCAAGTTTATAAGTAGGTTGAAAATCTTTACCATATATATTATGCCTTCCTTCGCTTGTGACTTTTCTTTTTATTGTATGACTTGTTGTTATGCTACAGTTGTTGTCATATTGCCTTTTTTGGTTTTTTTTTTAATATCCTTTTTTATCTTATTTCTAAATTTATTTTTTCATTCTTATTTTCTTGTATTCTTTTATATACAAATTATTTCTAAAAAATAGAAAAAAAAATACTTTGTAATTTGTATAATCAAATATATTGTAACTTTGTATGATTTTTATATAGTTAGTGTTAGTATGTAATCCAAATTGGTTAGGTGTAATAGCGGTTAAAGTAGTTAGTATTGACAATATAAATAGAAGTGTGCAATGCAAGTGTGCCATATAGTGTTGTGTGTAATAGAATATAAAGTAAGTGAGAGTAAATACTTGGTGTATGCATAATAATGAACAGTGTTGTGTAAGTATAGGAATGAAATACATACAGCATATAGAAAAGATTCAATAAAAATTCTTTCTTCACATTCCATGTGTGTTCTTAGATAATATTTTATAGTTGAATCTCCTCCAACAAATGGTATTAGAGCACAGTTAGATCATGAATTCAACTATTTTATCAATCCTTTGTGTGTTCTTTAAGATTAATCCATGACAAATGCCATAGGGATTATTACTACTTCACTTCTAATTCTAGATGGAAAGAATTACGACAAATGATACATTCAAATGTGAGTGATATTTGGTTTTCAAGAAATCTTAGAGATTGTTAGTATAGGAATTTAAGAATTGTCGAATGATCTTATATATACTCAACAAAGTACTTAACCTAAGGCCAAAAAGAAATATTATAAAGCGTTATTCAACATTCATTAGTGTGTTGACTCTTCAAATTTCGAGAAGATATCTTCAACAAACTTAGTTAAGGAAGTGTTGGACATTCTTGAGAAATGTTGCAAAGGGGGTAAGGGATTGAAGAAAGTCATACTATAAACCATACATAGGCAATATGAATTACTGTAAGTGGAAGTTAAGAAGAGTGTAAATGAGTGACCCTTTCAAATCAAAAGAAGGCCAATGGAGAAATGATGAAATGTGTGATGGTCGTAGAAAAGATTCCTAAAACCTTAAGCCTAAGATTTGATCATTTTGTAGTAGCTATTGAAGAATTGAAGGATCTTGATGGATTGAAATTTGAAGAGCTCCAAAGTTCCTTAAAAGCGTATGAATAATGTATGAATGAAGGAATTCAAAAAAATATGTAGAGCAAGCTTTATAGGCACAACCCAAAAAGTCTTAAGCAGACATTGGTAGGAATAGAAGAGGCTAAGGCAGAGGAAGGGGAAGAAACTATAGTAATCAGGGTCATGACTAAGAGGATTTGACTAATTAAAGCTATTTTGAAAATATTCAAAGAAGGGGAAGCTCATGTGGAAGAGGAAATACGAGGAGATTCAATAAGAGGAACATTCAATTTTATAATTGCCAAAAGATGAGAAATAATGTGTTAAGTCTAGGTCAACTATTGGAAAAAGGACATAGAATGAACCTACAAGATATAGTTGTGACTGTATTTGATAACAATAAAAGAGTGATTTTGAAGTCCCCACTTAGAAAGGGTAGAACATAACCTACAAGATATAGTTTTAACTACATTTGATATTAGCAAAAGAGTGATTTTGAAGGCCTCACTTACAAAGGGTAGAACATTCAAAATTGGCGTTTAGCTAAGCGGATATCAATGTCTTGCTGTAGTGATGAAGGATGAGAGTTAGCTACAGCATATGTGATATGGACATCTCAATTTTAAGAGTCTATGCCAATTAACAAGTGCCATTATGGTTCACAACTTACTATTGATTCAATTGCTTAAGAAACTGTATGAAGGATATTAATTAAGCAAATACTCAAGAGATTCATTCAAGGAGCAAATTACCTCTAAGACTTCAAGCTTGCTAGTAGTCGTTTATTCTAATGTGTGTGGCTTGATAGATACAACAACACTTAGTGGAAATAGGTACTTTGTTTCATTCATTGGCGATTTTAGTAAAAAAATGTAGGACATTTTCCTTAAAGTAAGATGGAAGTGTTTAACACCTTCAAAAGATTTAAGATTATGATTGAGAAGCAAAGTGGGAGGACTCTTAAAGTGTTGTGCACGGATGGTGGTGGATATACTTTATGTGAGTTTTAGAAATTATGTGAATATGAAGGGATTGAACATGAAATAGTAGCCTCTTATACTCCTTAACATAATGGCATAGTAGAAATAAGAAATAAAACTATCCTTAATATGGTTAGAAGCATACTTCAAAGCAAGAACATGCCTAAGGTTTTTTTTTTTGGTGGGGGGGGGGGGGGGGCAGGGGGGTGGTGGTGGGGGGTGTGGTGTGGTGGAGTTGTGGTTATAGTTGTTTTCATTCTAAATAGATATCCCACCAAGAAACTCATATCAAAAACTCCAAAAGAGGCTTAGTTTAGCAAGAAACCATATGTAATACATCTAAAAGTGTTTAAAAGTTTATGTTTTTATCATATACTTGAGCAAACGAGAAGAAAACTGGATGATAAAAGTAAACATATTCTTATGGGGTATCATCCTATAGGTGCTTATAAGTTGTATAGTCCCATTTCAAAGAAAGTTATTATAAGTAGAGATGTTGTGTTTGATGAGTCATAAAGTTGGAATTGGGATGAAATAAGAGTAAACTAAGAGAAGAATGTAAGCATTTCATATAAAGATGATGAAGGTTTATCCTCTCATACAATACATGAAGAGCTTAGTGAAACACAACAACAAAGTGTATAAAGACTATAGAGGTTAAGACAAAGGCTAAGGAGATTAAGTGACTATGAAGTGTTTCTTAATAGTGCCATTACCATATAAGGGGATCTATCTTATATGGCTTTTTTTGTTGACTTTGAATTGGTGAGCTTTGAACAAGTCATTGATGATAGTAAGTGGATTACAACAATTGAAGAAGAATTACAATCTACTAAGAAGAACCAAATATGGGAACTAGTGACATTACCAAAACATAAGAGGCCCATTGATGTGAGATGGATATTTAAAACCAAGATGCAGTCGAATGGAACAATGGCTAAATATAAAGCTAAGTTAGTGGCAAAAGGATTTCTTCAAAAGGCTAGATTGGATTTTCAAGAAGTGCTTTCACTCGTAGCTAGAATTGAAACTATAAGATTATTAGTGGCAATCGTGAGTTCTAAGTCTTGGCTAATGTATCAAATAGATGTAAATTTAGCCTTCCTTAATGGCCCACTTAACAAAGAAGTTTATATGTGTCAACTGCCTTGATTTGAGATTAAAGATAGTAAGGATAAAGTGTACAAAATTTGAAAGGCACTCTATGCTCTAAACAAGCTCCTCAAGCTTGGAATAGAAGGATTAATTTGTTTTCAACTTAACAAAGTTTTAAGAAATATGGGAGTGAATATGGTGTATATGTTAGAGGTAATCTCATAGGTAATGATAGAGAAATTGACAAAATTACAACAGCTAAGAATCTACTAATTGTGAGTTTGTATTTGGATTACCTTTTGGCTATGGGTAGTAGTGAATCAAAGATTAGTGAGTTTAAGTCAACAATAAAATCTAAGTTTGAAATGTAAATTTATTGAATTTGAAGGGAGAGTATTCCTATACTAGAGAAAGTATGCAATTGATATATTGAAAAGATTCAATATGATGGAATGCAATGAAACTACAACTCAAGTTGATGTTGGTATTAAGTTGGTAAAAGATGAGACTAAGAGGTTTGTTGATCCAAATTCATTCAAGCAAATGGTGGGATCAATGAGATATTTGTGTAACAGTTATGGTGTTGGTTTAGTAAGTAAATTCATGGAGTATCCTAGAATTTCTCATTTAATGGTAGCTATAAGAATATTAAGATATATAAAAGGTACTCTTAATTTTGGCACATTGTTTCAAAGGAGTAATGAGAGTGTTAGAGATGAAATACTTAGATTTTCAAACTTTGATTAGTACAAAGATAAGTTAGATAAAAGTACTATTGGTAATGTGTTTCAACTTGCTAATTCTTCTTTTACTTGGTGTTCAAAGAAATGGAAAATAGTAGCTCTTTCTTTATGTGAAGCCAAATATGTAGCTACCTTAATTGCTGCTTATGAAGCAATTAGGATAGAAACTTTACTTTAGCAAATGAAGATTGAAGTGAAATGTCCTGTGACATTAATGATTGATAAAAAGCCGGTGATTAACTTAGCAAAACACCCTATCACTCATGGGAGAAGCAAGCATCTAGTGACTCGATTTCATGTCTTGAGACATTAAGTGAATAAGGGAAAGTTGGAGCTTGTATATTATAAAACAGAAGAGTAAGCTGTTGATGTTTTAACAAAGCTGTTGAGAGTTGACGGATTTGAAAAATCAAGGACAATGCTTGGTGTAAAGTTACCTAGTTCTTTCAAACTAATCGATATCAAGAGGGTATGTTAGTGAGTAATCCATATTACTTAAGTACAATGGTAGTTATAATAGTTAGTGTTGACACTATCAATGGAAGTGTATAATGTGGGTGTTCCATATAGTCTTGTCTATACTAAAATCTAAAGTGAGTAAGAGCAAATACTAAGTGTACACATAATAGTGAAAAGTGTTATGCAAGTCCATAAGTGGAATACGTAGAACATACAAAAAAGATTCATCAAATATTCTTTCTTCATATTACATATGTGTTCTTCAATAATATTTTGTAGTTGAATCTCCTCTAACAATTAGCAATTATGTTTTATATAAGTTGATCTATATTGCAAATTATGTTATAAACCATTGACCAAGTTGTCTATCTATCTGCTTATCTATCTATCTATCCATCTATTTATACACATATATACATATATATTATATAGTGGATGGGCTTTAGTTTGATTTATATAATTGCTAAAAAAAAAAATGACATAAAAGTTATAAGAATATTTATTTAGAAAAGCAAGGTATAGAGAAATTATTTAGAGATAAGGTATGTGGAAGTTATTTAGAGAAGTAGGACATTAGGAAGTTATAGAAATGTTTTTTTACTATTTATTCATTTTTTTTTTTAACACCCCTAACATGGGTACAAAGTTTGCTAATATATATAATTTGCAATATGTGACACCTACATCATATATATTATATACATTTCACATGATATGTGTTCTAATTGTATCATACGTTATAATTAAGGAATTTGGAAAAATAAAAATACCATATCATGTTGATTCAAGTTTTGACTTTAGAAATAAGTATTTTTCAAGTCAAATATTTTTTAAATCTCTAAACTATTTTTTAATTCTAATTTCCCTTAGGAAAATATAAATTACCATGACAATGCATGAATTATGTCCTAGTTTTGAAAAATAAGATGGAGTATGAATTTGTTGTTGATTATCTTCTAATTTACATAGAAACAACTATTGCTGAAAAAATCAATGTGGATTCCATCATAAATGATTTTGATGACAACAAAGAGCAGTGAGTTAGGTTTTAATTTTTTTTTTTTAAATCTTGGCATTTTAAGGTTGTGTTATATATATTATATATATAATATACATACATACAAACATGCATACATAATAACTTCATGGGCTCAGTGATTTTGATCGTATTAGTTTGACCCCCCAAATTCCTTTAATCTTGTGTCCATCCTTGCCATAACCCCCCTTTAATCTTACAATGCTACACAGATCAGGAGGAAGTTCGAGAAACAATAAAGAAGTTGGTCATTCTAGTACCATTAGAAAAATAGAAGGCAATCCCTTTTAACTACAAAATGCTAACCCTAGCTAAACTGTCGGGGCTAGCTCGCTTAGGAAGGGTTATGACCCCATGGAAGGAATCAGAATGAAGACAGTCATCGGTGAAGCTAACAAGGAGGCATCTTTAGCTGAGAATAATCCATAGGAGAGAGGCCAAATTTCCGTTTTAAAGACATTAAGGCAAGTGAATACAAAATAATAAATCAACTAGCTAAAATCCCGATTTGAATATCACTTGTGGATTATTGCTTTCATCACATAGTGACCAAGCGGCCTCAATCAACATGTAGGATAGTTTGAATCTCAACAAAAAGCACTAGAAAATTTAAACCTTTTAATTCATACTGGTAAAAAAACTGAACAAAAACACATGGTATATGTAATCTAAATCGGTGATAAGAACTTTTGACTAACAGAAAATATATTATATCCAAGACCTTTTAACTAGCAGAAGATATATTACCTGCACCGCACAGAGCAAATATGTAATCATTGAAGTTATCCATACAACGTTTAATTAAATTTAGAGATAGATGTATATCACATATCTGACAGGAATATTTCAACTGAATGACATATAAATTTGCAAATTGTTTTAGCATAAAAACACTTTAAGACTTTGATCTAGTCGCAGGATGTGCTTGTAAAATACAAATATAGGACTTTTCGTACCCAATGTGAATAACAAATAATGTGGATGTTTTTGCCATATTAAATAACAAAAAATGTCCCACTACACAATTAAAAAATTCATGTATATATATATATATATATATATAGATATATATACACAGATGACGTGAACATATATAATTCATTTATTTTAATAACATAACTCTGAATTATTTGTATATACCTTTATATGAATGGGGGCCTATGGGCTGGTTCCGATTTGCTCTTTGGGAGACCCATGATTCGGGAATTTTGATCAAACAATCTAGTTGAAAAACAGAAAAAAAAAATTGTACAAACCTCTCTTAAAGACTTTCATAATTATGCGAACACCCCCATTTTTAAAATAGAACATTTACGTGTTTTAAAATAGATAGTGTTGAGAGGGCTCTTTGGATATGGATCTCTTAGGCCTATGCAGTTCTGACACGCATCATCACTTAGGGCTCGCCACTCTAGACCTAGCTTAACCAAGCCCAATAAACTTTTTAATGACTAGAAAACATAAAATAAGGATAAAATATTAAGTCAATAACCACCTCTAATATATATAAAACACGTCAGATACTATGAGTTTACTCTCCTATACTTACGAGAGAGGATCCCTCCTAGTAACTACCCTTCAACTGTCGAGTCGTCTCTACTCTACTCTACTATAAATACCAAATTACCATCTAACGATAAAGCTCTCTACACTTTGCGTACTAAAGCCTACTTATTATTCCTAAGTATCCTTTACTCTCTAAAATATATTATTGACTTAGGTATCGGAGAGGACACGCTTGACAACACCCTAAGATCCCCTCATAGTGTTCTATTTTACAGACTTATCATACGCAAAGCCCAATCACTACCGATTAATACCGTTAGACGATAAGTGGGTAACCCATATTATTTCAATATGTGGCAATTAGCATGCCTATTCAGTCTATTTAAATATTTTTAAGATAATACTCATTATAGTAGACAATTTGGGGGAAAAAAATTACTAATTGATCTTATCTTGACTTTAAGAGAGATTAAATAGGATTGCCTAAAATTTTCATATCATGTATATATCTATAATACAAAAACTGTCTTATAAGTCAAAAATTGCAAAACTTTAAATAATCAATCTCTAGGGTTTTCAATTTTTAATTGATTAACATATTGTAAAATATAAATAACTATGGATATTCAATATTCCATAGTCTTTTAGAACCGTAAAAAATTAGTATCTCCTACCAAATAATAAGATCAAGTAGTAAAGGCCTAAAATTTATGCTTACTGAAGTTACAAAATCTAAATCTAATGGTAATATTTACATTTAGTGTTTCAAACAAGCTATGCAATCTATCTCTAATTCTATCCTCTATAATATCTCAATACTTGCACTTAATGCTCGACTCTTAACCCATGCTTGATTATTTATCAACCTGTAAAAGAAAACTGTTGGGAAGTAAGCTATAAGAGCTTAACGAGATATCCCTCGTACTACACCTACAAGCAAGTAATCAAACAATTAATTAACAACCATATGAGTGTATGAACAAGTAATATGCCAATATATACAGTTGATCGATACTACATACAATGTTGGATTTAATGCCCTTCAAAATAAAAGTTGAAGATTTGTTGGCCCCAATCACAACTGGGTTCTAACATCTAGCTTCTTAACCATATATATATAGAAATTTCATATTTCACAAAATATGCTAGTAGTATACAAATTTCTAGGTCTAGTGGTGAAGTGGCTCCCATAATCCATGCTCACACCCTATACTAGTAGCCTTTAAACTCAACCCTCAGCCACTAACGGTTAACGTCTCTATCATTAGGTAAACCAGCGAGTTAAGATTAGGATCTTGTTGTATCAATACTCCTACATTATACTAATCAAATCATGTGGGAATCCCACCCTTACAAGGCCCTTCATTACCAACCATATAAGGTGACGATCGAAACAATATATGTAATGTTTGTACTTATACTTGATCCATTTAATTTAAGTTAAGTCGTATATGATTAATTCAATTTATTAGGTGATCAACTAATATCAACAAATTGTTCAATTATGCAGTAATAAGTTAAGCAACCAGTTATTTAGCTATTATGTTTCATAACATTTTACACAAGATATAACCAATATTCAAGTATATGCATAATCCGAACCCCAAAGCATCAAGTTATTAATATTTAATTTATGTGCATTAATTACAAGTATAAATCAACTATAAAGTCATCGAAAATACTCACTTGACCATAAGGTCTATCAACGGTCGTAATAATCCACTTAATAAATCACTATTCATATTGGGATCACTTAACATTTAGAAAATATGAAAGGTAATGAGTATTTAAGTGAAATTACTAATCTATACACTTAGTAATAACTACTTAGATTAGCTATTTATTTATATAAAATCCTTGGGTTTAACTTTTTCGTCAATTATGTGCAACTTTTTCATTTTAACTCTTATTTCTATGAACTTATAATCAATTTTTATCTTTTTTAAACTTACTTTAACATATCGAAGTCCGTTTTGGATATTATAATCTGCATTTTTCATTATGGTTTAAAAATGTTACAAATTTTATTATTTTGACATAAATATTTATAAATTATTATTTTAAACTTTTCTTCATGGATTTATGGTTTAATAAATTTTAAAATTTTATATTTTTGAAATTTTATTATTTTTAATTCTATTTTATAATAATTTACTTATTATACTATTTTTAAGGTTAAAAACTTATTTAATTCACTTTTTACTATTTTAATAATTTTCTAATTAATTATTATTTTATTGGAATTATTTTAATTTGAGAAATTAATTATTTAGATGAAGATGTTGATGTGGCAGATCCTCATTAGTCCACATGTTATTTTATCAATTTTCATAATTTTTCCAATTTTGTAATATCAATTAATATTTATATACATATATATCTATTATTATAATTTACTAAATTTTGTAAATTAACCTATTTTTCCTCTTAAAGCTCACGACAGTCAAGTATATATTTATATATATATATATATATTATATCACTTTATTTAGAAATTTAGTATTTTAGTATATTTGTACATATACTACTTAGGCATACACATNCATAAATGTAGGATATGTAGTAAAATTAATCAAAATAATTAAATTAACACAAAACTAGTACATATATATACGAATATCAAATTATAAATAATCACAATTTATTATTTAAAATTTTATCAATTTTATTAATTAAATTGTCATTCTTTATAGTTATGAATATTTAAAAATTATCTATATTCATTCATTAACATTTTACATGATTATGTATGTTATTTAGTAATCGCATTTAATTAGAGTTTTATTACTTTTATGGTTAATTTATATATTTTATAAGCTTATAATCTTAGTTTTAGGACTTTCATTTGATTTGGGTTCAAGTCCTAATATTTACGTTTAAATAAGGTTTAAAATTTTTATACGCGATTAAGGTTTCGATCAAAATTTTTAGGGTTTTTTTCGTTTATTCATTGTAGGTTTTGAATTTAAAGTTTTAATGAACTTTAAGTTTATCAACTCTGTTGATTTAGTAAAGTTATCTATAATATTCGAGTTCAATTCTACATTCAAATAGTTAAATTTACGGGGTTTACAGATCTACTCTTGTATTGGCTTGGTTCCTTCGGTTCACTCACTTAATTATGTCCATAAATCAAATTATCATTCATTCATTTTATGATAAAAATTTATATGTTCTATAAATGAATTGCTAGTACCTTATTAAGAGTTAAGAGAAATCACTCAATCATGATGGAAGCCTGAAAACAAATGCTACTAATGGAGTTTTATATTTCATAATTTTATAATACGCAGCTAAGTTTGATGTGAAAAATAATTACATAGGTAGCTAAAATGAAAAAACGTAAAGTGATAGGTACTTATAGGGTGGATTGCCAAAAAAAAAATATATATATATATATTATTTGTTATGCCAGTAATTTTGATGGTATGAAAAAATATTTATCCTAATATATTATCCATATCAGTTGAATATACATGTTAGCTACCACATATTCAAATAATGTAGGTTGGACATCTATTTGAGGGATTGTAAGTACCCTATTTCAAAATTAGTTGGGTATCCATATAATTACAAAAGTTTTTATGGGATCTATACCGGAAAAAAAAAATCTTTGTCAGCCTCAAATTTTGCAACCTTGCATAAGCAGACTTGTATTCTATTGATGATACAATGTGGCATGCCATGTCAATAGAATTTAATTAAAAAGTATGGCGAAAATGTTTCAATAGTCAAAACCTGCAGGATAATTTGCGACTCAATAAAAAAGTACTTCAAAATTTAAACCTTTCCATGCATATTAGAAAAACGAATTAACTAAAACACTTACAATATAAGTAATCTAGATCAGGGACAAGAACTTTTAACCAAAAGAAAATATATTATTTGCACCGAGAATAGTAGGGTAGCCGGGTCAAACTAATCCTAAACCGTCAGTTCATCAGCCAGCTCAAGGCAAAATCAAACTCAATCTGGTTTGACCTAACAGGCGGTTCAAGGGCTAACAAATTGGCCCATGAACCGTTTTCTTTTTTTTTTTTTAAATTTATTTTATAATTAATTCCTTTTATATTTTTTCTCATGTTCTCGTAAATAATTTTACGTCATCTCTCATACTTTTATTTTTTTCTCTAGATTATTGTAACACTTTATATGTACATATACATTAGATGTAGTAACACATAAATGATCACCATTATCTTGGGTGTAAATTTTATTATATTTCAAAATATTTGATTCAGACCGTGTAAACTTGATGTTAGTTTACTATTAAAATATTAAGTAATGTTAAACAAAGTAAGAGAAGTTGCAAAAGATGAAGAATTCTCATTTAAATATCTAAAATGAGAATATGTATTGTATGGAGAAAAAGTGATGATGATAATTGACGGGAAAAATATATATGTAATAATGTAAAAGAAAGAATATGATGGGATTGGGAAAAGTAAAAGAAGATGTTGGGAAAGTGAGAATTTTTCTTTTTTCTTTCTTTTTTTTTTTTTGTTATTATTGGGTCGAAACTAGCTTGAACCAACGAGCCAACTTGCTAGTTCAATAACCCACTAGTTTGGTAGGTTTGGCCGACCAAACTAAGGTTTGGTGGTTCCTAAGTCGATTTAGGCTCGCCACGCTCTAAGCTAAGTTAGTTTATAATTTAGAACCAGCCCTTATATAGGTTTAAATATATTATACTTAATCAATTATTGAGTTTTCTGTAACACTCCAAGGATTCGAGCTATTGATTTTGGGGTTCCAATCTATATTTTACGATTTAAGTAAAACTTTACGAGTGACCCGTAAAGTTTGCTTGATGAAATAAGGAATAAAAATGAGTTAAAATTCGTCGTTGACATGAAACAACGATTTAATTCTTTATTGGTAGTAAACTCCAATAATAAGCTTCGAGAGATTTTAGAAATGGAGTAATTGTGAATTGACTTAATATTAATGTTAACAATGATTATAATGAGATTAATACTAAAACACCACCAAAGGAACTTCAAACTCGAAATACTTGTGAGGATTATGAAATGTACTCTTATGTATTTTTTTGTATTTGATGAAGGTAATAGTAATTACGCTGTATCGAAGTGATGAATGTTACTATGTTCCACCAAAGCAACGTGGATGGGACTCACGAATCTCCCTGCACCCTGCTTCTATTGAAGAATATAGCAACAATAATATTATATTAATCCAAGGTTGTAAGTTGAGATCAAATTATCGAACCTAAAGAAATTGGTGGATTTGGTCTACAAGATCTAAACACAAGAAACAAAGCTTGTATGATCCAAAGATGGTGTAGGTTTCAAGAAGCAAAGGCTTTTTGGGCCACTTTATGTAAGCAAAGATATAAACATTTATTCTCATCAAATGAAATTAGAAATGCAAGGGCAGCTTCTTCACTTTGGAAAGAATTAGTTGAGGTCCTTGAGTGGGTCAAGCAAGAAAGAATCATAGTACTAGGCAATGGGAATAATGCAACGTTTTGAGGAGATCACTGGAATGGGCAAGTTCAAGTAAGGAGAATGATAGAAGGCCCTTTGTTAAGAAATTATGCGGAAATCACAGTTAAAGATGCTTGAATTCAAGTACTAAATGGAATGATGAATTAGTTGGCTTTGAGATTAGCAAGCTACTAAATCTAAAATATTGGACCAACATTGTTTTTGCCACAAAAAGAGGACACGCTAATACTGAGCTCCCTTCTGCATATACGTCCTACAGTGCAAGAAATTTATCGTACGATGGGGTATGAAGCAAATCACGCAGCTGCAGGCAAATGGCTATGGAATGCTATCTTAAGCCCCAAAGTAAAGTTATTTATTTGGAGAATAATGGATGGGGGGATCCCAGTAAGAAAAAGATTACGAATCTTATTTCCAGATACTAATGATTTGTGTCCTAGCGGCTACGGTCAAATTGAAACAATTGAACTTATGCCCTAGAGTTCAATATACTTGGGAAGTGTTGGGGTTTGATGCTGATATTGATGCATCAATTCATCTAGCATTTCCTCAATGGATTAGGTACATGCTTAGACAAAACAGAGCAACACCAAAACAAGTTACAGTGCCAAGATCAGTTTTAGCAGCTTTCACCATGTGGCGGGTATGGTACAGTAGAAATTTAATCGTTAGAAATCATCCAACTCAATCACAAGACTTACCTCAATTTATTCGGTTGAGAGCTTTAGAATACCGGGCTCTAAATAGACAAAGATTAAGTTAAAAAAAAGTAGTGGTGTAGAATCTTAAATGGAAACCACCAAAGGAGGGATGCTTGAAAATCAACGCGGATGCCTCATGTCATGGAACACAGAATCAAACAGCCATAGCAGTAATTTTCAGCGATGAACATTGGAGCTAGATATTTGGATTTGCAAAAAAACTGGGCTATCTTGATGTTCGTGCAGTAGAAATTCGGGCAATCTTTCATGCTCTAACTTTGGCTAAAAAGATGTGTTTGCAATTTAATGAAATTTCTCCAGATTCCCTAATAGCAGTTAAATTATTGCAGAATAGTATATCTACTTACTAGTGGAGATTTTCAAATCTCTTGGCTGCGTGTGCAGCGACTAATTAACTTGCTTTGAAACTGCAATGATAGAGTACGTGTGGGGTGCCATAAAAATAGCAATTAACTTAAATTAGTCAAGCCCGAATTTTACAATAAATGTAAAAATATTAGTAAAAATGATCCCATGATATTGGATTTAAGCAAAAAATCATAAATTAATCTAAATAATATTTAGAAGTATTTATTTATATTATACATATATATATGTATGGATATAAATACCTCAAATTATTAAAATATCTAATATATCCTAAAATATACTAAAATGAATAAAGAAAATTAATAAAAAATTAAGAAGAATTATGTGACAGTTTGGTATGCCATTCTTTGTGGCATGGAGGACTAGAATACAAGTTGGCATTAGGAAAAAGTTAGGTTAAGGACACTTGCACTAAGAAAAATCTCCTGCCTTAATCTTTTCTAATAAATTCATGCATTACCTACCATAATTCACTTTAGGCAATTTGGAGAAAAAAAGAATGGTGGAGAGTCTAGAAAGCTAGAGAGGAATTTTAGTAAAATTCTACGAAAATAGTGCTCAATTGAGGAGTGAGCATCAAAGCTAAATCTAGGAGTGAATGGCCACCACTACAGAAGGTGAAAGCAATTGTCAAGCCAGTCAACAACGGTAGGGTGGTCGGAAGGTTGGTTTTCAGTAAGCTCCTAAATTTAATCCAATTTCAATTAATTCATTAAAAATAGTAAATTAATTTCTAAAATTATGAAAATTTGTATTGTGTAACATTTTTCTATGAAGTTTTTGAGAAAAAAATTATTTCAATGAAATTAAGTTTTGAAATATATCGTTCTTGACAATTTGTCATAACCGAGTTGATTTTACTTTTATTTTCGAAAACCCTATTAATGTTGTTTCGGCTCCGAATATTTCCTATAAAACACCTATTATGTATATTAAATTGATGTGACAATTTTTTCATGAAAATTATTTTTCATATTTTTATTTGAATTTTAGGCCTTAAAATCCTATTAAAATAGCTATCTATCAATATGTATTTTGTAATTTTTTAAGTTATTGACTCGGATTTTGATATGGGGTGAGTTCCAATGTTAAATAATGTTGAATAATATTAGGTGATGAATTTTTTGGAGATTGGAGCATCATATTTGTATATTAGGGATTTAGGTAGTATTTATGTTATATGTGTGAAGTAGCTAAATGAAGAAGTCAAGTGGAAGTTGATTTAAATTAAAGTAGAACTAAGCTGTAAGAGGAATTTTAAATCAGATTATGAACTAAACTTGGGAGTGGTTATGTTGAAATGTAAATAAAAAATATCCTCGATCAAAACTTGATTCAAAAGCAAAACTAAAATCAAGGCTAGTAGAAGTATATTAGGGAGTCAATCAAAATCTAAACCAAAGGTTACATTCGTCTAAATAAACTATAGGAAATAAGTTAGAAGGCATTTATAAGAATTAAAAGTAAAGGATAGCTATAAGCTAAACTAGAACATGATTTAGAGGTTAAATCAAAGTCAAAATCAGAACCTAGTTGAACACGAGAAGTAATCAAGAGAGACCTAAACTTGAATAACCAAATATAGTAATACCCTAAATTGAGGATAATAAGTTATAATATAGAATAGAGCCTATATACACTAATTGTATGAAAACTGAAATAATATTTATGTTATAGGGACGAGTGATAACATTGCACCATGAAATTACACCTTAGTGCGCAAGTGCAAGGAGCTAGGTAAGTTTAGGATGAATACTTAACTATATTTTGAAGTACTATTTTATAGTATTTAGAGCCTTAAAATTATACTTGTTTGCACTTGTAGGTAGTTTGATTGTATGTGTGTTCTTGAATATATTGTATACTATTAGCTTGCTATACTTGTTTGCAAATATTTTATATTATGTGATATGAATTGATTACCTTAACTAGACTTAACAATAAATGGTTTTTAACCTTAACTAAACTTGCATCGCAACTTATTAGAGGACGTTTATGGTTCTCCGACCAAATGCTAACCCCTTCGAAAGGGATAGCGTTGGAGTATAATGGTCCCTTCTACATCCTTAATTGAACTAAGTGATAGGAGAAGAGGTTGTGGTAAGGGTAAAGACAGTGATTTGAAGGTAGTCATAGGAGGAGCGGTGTCTCCATTATACAAATTTGAGTTTTATCATAAGTTGTTACATGTGCACTGAAACTCCTCAACCTTTATTAAAGTAGGTCTAATTTCTCTAATTTCATGACAAATTGGAAAACATTATGTGGTGACAATTGATTATTGCATTACATCTAACTAAGTATTTGATAATCCTATTTGTGCTTAATGTATAGTCTTATGCCTCCGTTCCAATATATTGAATGGTTCATTACTTACATCTCTATAGATGTTATTGTAAGTACTAACTAGAAAGTAGCATTAGCTACCCTAAAGCTAAGGATTGCTAAATCTTAGAGAATAAGGATATAAGTTAAAGAATAATTGATCCTCCTATGTTTAATACTTATCCTTTAATATTTTGGTACTAAAATGTGTATTATTAAATTACTAGGTTATTGTATTTTATAAATACTATTGGACTTCAGAATTTTAGTGCATGCTTTAAGACTTCTATTGGTAAAATCCTATTATTTTATGATGAACCATTTACTTCAAAGTGGGTTTGTCATGAATGACTTATGCAAATTATGTCTATGATAGTGACTGTAAAGTTACCTTCTACCTTATAATGGTTTACATGATGGGACTATTACAATTTTACTACTTTGAGGCGTGACAATTCTAAGTTGGTATCAAAGCATAATTTTAGTTAACTTACTTTGAAGTATCATAATTTTTAAAAAATTGACATTATAAAAACACAATGAGAGTAAGTAGTAATAAGTAGGTAATAAAAGATTGTACTATAAATTATAGAGAAAGAATGTTTATAATACTGAAATTATGATAGACATTAACTGAACTAAAATCCATCTATGGGGTCTTATGTAGAGTTGATTGTTAGTTGGAGTGATTCAAGTGAAATGGAATAGAGTCTTCTATCTAGTATAGAGTTGAAATGTAAAGATTATTGGTAACTTTGGTTGATTGAAATCTATATAGAACAATAGATGGAGTTATTGATGAGTTTATCGATGGGATGCATTGTAGTTGATGAGACATATACATTGATGGGAACTAATTTGAGTCTTTAGTATAGGAGATACTTTTTAGTAAGAATAGAAAAGAGAGACCTTATCCTACTATTATTACTTATATTCCAACTAATGTGCCTTATATTTCTAAGCATTATCCTTTAGGAGTTATTGACTAGTTTTCATATTCCTGAACCCATTAAAGCAAGTATAGTGGTACTTATAGCACTAAATGAACCACACCTTAAACCTATGATACCTAAACCACCCTAAGAAAACCAACAACCAATAGGTCCTTAAGATGATGCATAATTAGGTATATAGAGTAATTGTGAGTAAGATGAGAGTAATGTAGAGGATGATCTATATCCAAACGAAGATGATCCTCATAAAGAACCAGAGGTGGAAGAGTAGGGAATAGATATTGCGGGTGATGCTAGTATGGATGTGCAAGTTATGGTGATGTAGGTCATAGTTAATGTTGATATTGATAGGATGGTAAGACATGGTGTAAGTGAGTAATCAGAAGTTAATTTAGAGAGTAAATTAGAACCTATATTAAATATACAATTGGAACCTAATTCATAAACAAACCCTATATAGAATGAGAATGTGCTGCAAGAGGTAATAGTTAATAACATTGAAAAGTCAAATAATGATAAGGTAAATGAAGTAACTATTATCCCTAATATTCCTAAGAAAGCGTAGTTAAGTATTGAATCAATAAATGGAAATGATGACAGTTTAATTGAAAGATAAATACAGTGGAAATCCTTTGAATGAATGGTTGTTATTAGTAACTCGAATGATAAATATATTATGATTGCTAGTTCTGTGTTACTAAGACATTAGAGTTTGATCCCATGTTGACTACTTACGTATGTGGACATAATGTTGATCCTTTAATGTA
The DNA here is from genome assembly GCA_024138015.1 of Lumnitzera littorea. Classification (NCBI taxonomy): domain Eukaryota; kingdom Viridiplantae; phylum Streptophyta; class Magnoliopsida; order Myrtales; family Combretaceae; genus Lumnitzera; species Lumnitzera littorea. The sequence goes on along the minus strand of JAMXBB010000005.1, from coordinate 98,317,863 downwards.
TATTGTTGTATCTTTTTTTGAATGTGCATTATTTTGATTATGTACATATGCTGTAACATTCGATATATCTTATAGTAAGATGAGTAAAAGAATAAGAGGTATTTTGGAGATTATCTTGAAAGACCTTTGGTTATATGGAGATGGTTGTAGAATTTGTAATATTTGATGTGCGATAATGTTATAATTAGGTTGTGAATCTATATGACTTTAATCAAGTGAATGATGAGTCTGAAACTTATTTCCCTGGAGTTTGTAAGTAGATGAAAGTAAAGTAAAAGAAGTATAAAGTGGATACTTGATCTTTATGTTGTGTTGAGGCAAATGAAACGATATCATCATGTGATATTTATGTCTAGATTGTAGGGGATTGATAATTAATAAATGATACATGATAAGTGAGATAAAGTTATTGATATGATTGAATATAGGTACAGGTACTATAATATTATAGTAATGGTTGATTAATGATCAATATTGGAGATGGAAATTGTAGCAAAAAGTTGGAAAGAATCAGGGCTTTCTATCAAATGTTTCTTTTCTTTCTTAAAATTGATCCCAATTGGACATACCTTTACCTCACTAAAAGTAGAATTTTATTAGATCATTGTTTACCGGTATATTAATTGTGATATGATAGTGAGGTATCATGATCTAATATCTTGTTATAGGAAGAAATATAAGGAAAAGAAGATCTTAGGAGTTGGAATCAAGATTATAAAGATATTTAGATTCATTAAATAGTAGGATATTTATAGGGCTAAATAGGTAAGTTGCTTAACTAAACATTTGTTAGTTGAAGAAGGAAGAGCTTTAAGCTTTTGGAATTTTGAAGTATAAAAGATTGACTCATGGTATAATTATGTTGAGGTCAGTAATATAAGTTAGGTAGAACTTGGAAGTTTGAAGATTAAAGGAAGGATTACATTATAAGTCTTCAATCATGAGTTTTCTATAACGGTGTTTGAATACAGATGGTATAAGAAATATAAGAGTTAAAAGACGTATAGATATGGCTTGAAATAAGATTGTGAGTACTAGTTGATGCGTAATACTTACACACCCGTCTTATATAGAGATAAGCCTCAACTAATGAAGGAACTGCTTATTATTGGATTTGGCCTAGTTAGATGCTATAAGTTGGAGGTTATTACTTTATCCCTGTTAAGAGAGATAAATGAGGTACCTAAACTACATAATGACTAATTAAGGACAAGAGCTTGATGAAATCGAAAGACTAGTAGTGATCTTTGGTTATGAACCCTCACTTAATGTATCTTAGTTGAGTTAGTAATTTTGGTCATAAAAGGAAGAACTAATAACTCCAATCAATGATCTTATTCAATCCAGATTTGGTTAAAGTTTTGTAATAAAAGGTGAAATATTGAGTACTAGAAATAGGAAGTATGCAACTTCATAGATATAGTGTTTAACTAAAGAAGAAAATGTCTTAGTGGCAAAAAAAAAAAAAAAAAAAAAAGGAACACTCAGATTCATAAGGGTTGGATGATTAAATTGATTAAGAGTTATTAGTATTGAAAGGTTAAACATTCCCTTAAGCACTATCTATAGGTGGAAAAAAGAATTAGAAGATGTTAGAAAATCAATTAATACTACTACAATTGCTTGGATATTTGGTATGAATATACAAAGGATGGCAAGAGGCATTCTGGTGATTGGATGAAAGAATATTACTATGATGATGAATTTGAAGAGATCTTGAGAGCTAAAGATGAAATTGATGAAGGACTTATGATGAGTATATACTTATATCTCTTATTTTAGAAGGCAATTGAAGTATAAGTTGAGTTAAATTTGCTGGATCTTAAATTATATAAACAAGAGAAATTGGTTGATAACTACAAGAGCAGCATATAAACACTAATGATGGTAAAAGGATGAATTACAATTCCAACATTGATATTAAAGTGTTCATTCTTTCCACACAAAGTTGTGAGTGAAAATGAAATTAAGGTAATTGAGATTACCTTTATTCGTCAAGATTGAAACCTTTACTAAAGGAAGAATGCTAACTTGAAAAAGGTATAGATGTAAGTAAAGTGAAATTTAGGGAAGGATAGTACAAGTGGGATTAAAGTTAGTCTTCATTGAAAAATGTAATAGACTTAAGGAAATAGAGATAGTAATGAGAGATTAAAAATTTAGTGAATAACTATAAATGAGAGTTGAGGAAAGTATCAACAGTTCTGAATCTATTGGGAGATAGAGTGAATGTTTCAAAAATAATCCTAAAGACTTGTTCAGTTTAATTTTGTCTTAGAAAGCGAACCTTAGGATTAAGTTAGCTTAGGGATCAAACTTATAACTAAAGTCCATATTAGGTATGCAAATAGAACCTTGGAAGTAAAGGAGTTACTTCTTAGAACCATCAAATAAGGGATTTACATGCGTAAGTAACTCTTCGTGAAGGACATTTGGGATATTTGAAAAAAAAAAAAAATTATATGGCATTAAGAAGACTAGGTGATAAATGAAGTGACTATCCAAAATAAATAGTTTCAACTCTGATTTGTGAATTGCTTGATTAGTTATAAGGAGGGATTGTTTTCCTAAGGTGACTTCATAATGAGATATCATTGATTTTAAATTAAGTTTAGAGAAATACTTAAAACTATATCTAAGACTTGATACAGATACAATGAACTCCTAGTGATGCCTTTTGATTATCAATATACTGGTTGTAGTCGTAAAGTTGGAGAATCATATACATACCAACTGTATATGAGAAAACTTCTTGTGATATTTATTGGTAGTATTTTGATTTACTTAGTAAGCTAGGGAAGACTATAAGAGCAACTATAGATAACATTACAAAAAGTTAAGTAATGATAAGTAATATGTTAAATTAAGGGAGGGTAATATGATTTCCTTCTTAAGCAAATGATATTTGAAGTAAGAATTTTTGCAGATACTAAAAATATTAGAGTAGTGATTAAGTGCAAATAAATGACAATCACTATCAAGAAAGAAGACCCATTAATGTGACCAGATGTACAAATGAGATATAAGGCAATAGTATACTTCATATGAGCAACTGTAATAAGTAGTCCAACAGAGGAAGGGTAAGTCTAAGATGATCTAAATTCCTCATTTGTTAAACCTCTTGTTATGTTAACCATCAAAGTATATTCTGTCATGTCAAGTAATGAGTCTACATTAGTATCTTTTCTCTTAAATGAGTTTGTTGATCAAGAGCTATATTTGTTCTTGTTGAGTCAAATTGAGTTGATCTAAATTCTCAACCATCTCATTTGAATTCGAGATAGAGGAAAGTCAAGATTTGCCGAACTTACTTCTATTAACCTTACGCTAAGCTATATGAAGAAAGAAATGAAAAACTATGGTAGCAACATGACCATTGTGAGTAGAAAAGTGTGAATAGAAGAAAAGATTGGTAACATGTGGTGAACCAACACCAATAATGATCGCAAGTGAAATTAGGGGTGAGTAATACAAAGAACAAAACAGAGGATAAGTTAGTTAGGGCACTTGAATGATAATGAAGCCATGTCATAAAGTAAATAATATAATGTGACTAGAAGACTATAGATGATGGAGTTAAGATATGATTAATGTCGAGTATGGAATGTAAAGAAAATGGGATTGAAATTTGAGAGACAAATAAAGAGTCAATTCAGAAGCTAAATTAGAGGAAGATCCAAGATCTTGATCAGAAGACAATTTAAAAACTATGAAATAGATTACAACTTCAAGAGTATATATATCTCTTTCTATTGAGAGAGTTAGAATGTAATAGTTTTGAGGACAAAACTATTTGTAAGAGAGGTAGAGTGTGAGACCCTACAAATTAGTTGATTTGGAAGTGATTCATAAAATTTAGGATGATCGTGAAGGTTGTCCAATTGAACCCAAATTTTACTACAAGCTAGGAATATTAGCGAAAATGATTCAGCGATGTTGGATTTAAGAAGGTAAAATAATAAAATGAGTAAATTGTTATGTTTGTAAAATATATGTATTTTACCTAACAATTATTAGGAACGTAAAAAACGAGTTCCAATAATTAACGAGTCACTAAAAATAAAATATATGTACATGAAAAATTATAAATTAACCTAAATAATATTTATAAGTATTTATTTGTATTATACATATATTTATGTATACATAAGTATAACCAATAAATCCTGAGAGGGACAACAATGTAGTTACAAATAGATGAATTTGAAATGTCAATATTTAAGAAGAGATTGGGAAGATAATTCATGAACCATGAATGAATAACAAAAATTTAACATACAATAAGATATTGAAAACAACATGATAATAAAATAAAAAAATAAAAAAAAAAAGTTCAATTGATTATGAAACCTATATGAGAAGTAATGGAATCTTGGAGGACAATTAATGAAATAGTTATAACCATTCTAATTTATTAAGGATAATAAAAAGGTGAATTCTCGTCGAATTTGTCAACCACCTTAACTATTTTAGGTTAGTAAATTTTAGAAATAAAGACAATATGAATACCTACTCAATTAAGTTATAGTTAACTTATCGTAAAGCTTAAGGTTATTTAGTAAGGTTGGAAATGGTCCGAAATAAATATAATTGTCATGTTGATCTTATTAAAAAAAGGCTTAGAAGTTAAGAGTAGATGCTTCTGTAGAAGCAAAACCAAATAGAGAAAACTTAACCCATTAAGATTAACATTTTGAAATGGAGCTTAATTAAAAATTAAAATTTTTAGAGACTAAAGAGAATAGAAAGGGATATTAATTAAGTATGGAAAGCAACCTCCTAAAATGCTAGATAACCAAGTCTAGAAGTGAAAAATAAAAACACTTCATAGGTAAACATATACCAACAAAAATAACTTTAAGATGCCAAAAGATTCAATAAACAAGAATAACTTTAACTCACCCTAATTACTGACTAGTAAGGATAGAAAATAAGCACCTAAGACTGAAAACCAAGATATTCATAAGTTGTCAGGATAAAACTTTTCTAAAGGAAGATAGAAATGTGAGACCTACATTTTAGCAAATAAAAACTTAGCATTAAATTTTAAAACATCTATAAAAATTACCCATTTGTAGCTTAAAAAAAACAATAGGACCATAAATTAGTTAAAATACCTCAAAGAATTTAAGTATTCGATATGGAATTATAAAATAATAATGCAAGTTAAAAGTTAAATATTTTTAAATGTACTTGTTATTTGTTGAAACGAGAAAACCATAAAACTAGAAATCCAAATTAATGAGCTCTTGGACAAAAGTTAATCAATAATAAAAATTAACAAAATGCTAGAAATTATATTTAGAAACAATATTTAGGATAATAATATATAAAAGAATTAACTAAGTATAATCCTTGGATTTCAAACAACTAATATAGAGTGCAAAAGCGGTCCGTTTAGGCTTAAAATCCCTAATAGGACTCGAAAAAATTAGTCCAATAAATTTAAATCTCAAACAAATTACTAAAACATTAATATCTATTAAAAAGGCAAAATTAACTCCATTTCATGAATTTTTGAAATAACGAAAACTAATTTGAAATATAAAAAGTGCTTAGAAATAAATTAAATACATAATAAAAGTAATATATGAAATGAAAAATAATTAAAAAAAGTAATAATAAAGTTCATTTATTTAACTTAATGCTATAGAAGCTTCAATATTAAAAGAAGACTAGCCTAAATATTGACGTATAATAAAATAAGACAATTAACTTAATTAATAAGTTAAGCTGTGAACCTCATAGTTTCATGTAATTATTTCAAGTAAGTAATTTAGAGTATATATGAAAGTAGGCCAATGGAAATGATATTATATGTATGAATCCTAAGAGTTAGATAATGATATGTCATAAGTTCGGAATACAAAAATATAATAAAATAATATTATTATTACTAAAAATAGATAATTTTACTAAATTATATTATATTTTAATTTATCCGTTGTAAACACGTAAATTAGGTAATGAAAATTAACCAAACTTTAAACATAAATTATTTGAATACTAAAATATAAAGTGACATAAAATAACATGTAAAAATAGTACGTATGCCTCGAGCATGATTATTATATATAATTATATACCTAAAAATATGTGTAATTAACTAAAGAGTAATAAGAAAAATATTAAGAATTAATAAAAATTTGCTAAATAACCTAGATTCCATGGATTGAGGAATGGCAACCACTTTAAATAGGTATAGTGAAATAATTTTAGTCTAGGACACTTAGTAAGTACACTTTAAGGAAGTATATATAAGGTAAAGAGAGAGAAAATGAGTTATTGTACATATGTAGACTTAGAAAAATTGTGAGGAAGCATCCTAGAGGTTATTTGAAGTGTTGAAGACTTGGAAAAAATCAAGAGGGAAGAAAAAGATTGAAGGAAAAATTTTAGAAAACATATGAAGTGAAACTGCACAAACTAAGTCAATTCAAGGAACGCGTGTTATGAGAGATGTTGGAAGTGAACCACCACCACTACCACCACTCAACAGTGGTGGCAGCGCCTAACTAAACTGATAAGAAGGGGGTGGCTATTGGTGGTCGAACGGTAGTTTTTTTGGTAATCTCCAATTTCCATTTGATTTTCTTAAATTTTTTAAAAATATTAAATCAAGGCAAAAAATTTTGAAAAAAAAAATATTATTGAATACTTTTGTACCTATTATTTGGGAAAAATATCAAATCACAAAAATTTTGAACGAATATATGACCTTCTTGACAAATTGTACGAAATTGAACAATTTTCAAAGTTATTTCAAATAACTTTACTGTTGTTGTTTTAAAACTAACTTTTTTTTTTTTTTAATTTCCCTATATTGCATGTATGGATTCTATGAAAAGATTTCAGCCAAAAATATTTTTCATAATTTTTAGTAATTTTTTAGCCTCTAAATTTAGCAAAAATGCTATTTTTGGGAGAATTTATATAATTAGCTTTGAGGAAATCAATTTAGACTAATTAAAGAGTTCATATGAGCTATGTTCTATTGTAGAATATGATCTGGAGTTAAGGGGATTGAAGTAAAGTTGAACCATAAACCTACCACTAGTTATGGGCTTCATACACTAAAGTTGGAAAATAAGGGTTCGGAAGTTTTGGTAATATAGTGTTAATGAGTATGATGAACTTGTCAAATGATCATGTACTAACATGTGTGTAATCAGAAACTTGGCGAAATAAACTTGTAGTTGGATCTGTTCAGAGGATTCTTCAGTTGGTTCATTTAGTAAAGAAAGTAACTTAAAATTTTGGTACATATGCTTAACTAGGAGGTTAACTAGTGTAAGAATCCTGATTATAATAATGTTAGCGTCTTGGTTAGGACAATGTTTGGTAAAAGAAGCATGATTGTGATAACTTCAGAAACATGTTCTAAGGGTTAGTGGATAAAAGGACTTTAACTTTAAATATATTGAAACTTCGTTTAAGGAGTTGTTTGGTAAAAGAAAAATGATTATATTAAGTTCAGAGAATTCAATAGAGGGTTGGCTAATTTAGAAGGCTTGGATGAAATCACCTAAAAAGCATCTTTAGAAGGTTGGTCGGTGAAGAGAAGAATTTGATTCCTTGATTCAGAGGCTAGATCAAAAAGTTAGATTGTAAAAGGAGTTTAACTATACCCCTATCAAAGACTTGTTTAGGAAATATTTAGTAAAAGGAATGCAATTGAAATAGCAATGGGGACTTCATTTGAGGATTGAATGGCATGAAATGCTTAGAGGAAATGACTTTAGAAGCTTGTTTAGATAGTTGTTTAGAGCAAGCAATATAACTAGAATAACATCAAAGACTTAGATAGAGGTTACGAGTCTAAAGACACTCATTTATAAACTTCATCAGGAAGTTTTTGAGACCAAAATTAGGCACTAGGCAAACTTTTAGAACTTTGTTTAGAGACTTCAAGAACAAGTTGGAACTTAATACAAATCTTATATAACTTGCTAAACATAAGTCATAACTACACTGAAAATATTTAAATAAGTTCATTTACCTTATATTTAGTAAAACTAAAGTCATTGTATTAAATATTTAGGAGAAAATTGAAGCGAATGAGACCCACATATAAGATTATCGAACATTACTTATCCAGGTAAGTGGGGTCAATGCTTCATCGCACTTTGAAGTATTATTTAAGAATTAGTTGCTTATGATTGCAAGTTAGTTGCTTATACGTATAGAACGTGTATGCTTGTATGTGGTTATGCTATTTTAAGTGCTAACCTTATGTATTGATTGCCTTATGATGTTGCTTGTTTTAAATTGTCTAAAATTGCTTAATCACCTAAAATACAATCTAACTCATGCTTAGCTTAACTTCTAACCGAACATATATCGCAACCTACTAAAAAAACGACTAGGATTCTCGAGCTAAACATGGACCCTTAGATAAGGTTAGCTAAAATGGTCCTCTCCCTACCTTTAATTGAACTAAGTAACAAAAGATGAGGTCGAGGCAAATTTGAGAACAGTGGTTTGAAGTGAAGTCTAAGGCGAAGCGTGTTTCTATATTGTACAAATCCTGGTTTAGTTCCGATTCGTGAAGTGCATGGTATCAAACTCTTTAACCTGAATTAAAGCGAGCACAATTTATCTTATCTTACAATAGACCGGTCAACGTCGTACGATAGCATATATTTAAATACGTATTGCCTCTAACTATCCTTATTTAAAAACCTTGGTTGTTTGGTATCAGATATGTATTATCGTCTCCATCCCACTTACTGAGCAAATTGTCATTTATTCCCCTATAACTATTTTATAGGTTTCCTAATTTATATACTAGTACTTTAAGTTCTAGAAGTGTATAGAATGGGGTCTAGGAGTAAGATTCAAGACCAATTGATTGAATTCCTATTTTGTTTATTGACTTTAGTAACCTTAAGGAAAACTAATAGGGTCTCTTCAAGTCATCGTCTAGTTTTCAACTACTGTTACCTATATTATTTTTTGTAAACCTATGAACTTTTATAAGTCCTAATTATATTATTTTTCTAAAGTTATTTTTAAAACTTAACTTCTTCCTAAGCTTTTATACCACAAAAATCTCTTTCACAAGCTATTTTAGAAAGTTGCATCACATGTTGATACCAAACAGATACTAAATTGAATGACTCAAATCTATGAAGTGGTAAATTTCTGATGTACAACTATACGTACGTTAATGGCTATAGTAGTTATCTTCAAACTTAGGTTGGTTTACACTATTAAGTTGTTATGACTTCTTTGTTTATGGCATGACATAAGGACCAATGGTTTTGTTTAGAAACCATAGATTAAGCAGCTAATTTTGTAAAAACCATGGACCAACCATGGTTTTCCCAAACCATTTAATACATGGCATAAGAGCTAAGGAAAAACTTACACTTATCGCCCATGCATTTTAGCCAAAGCACTAAGGACTATATATACCCTATCCCTTCTTCATTTAGGACTCTTTAAACACTCTAAAAGTGAAAGAAATTCATTGAGAAATTTTAGGGTTTTTCTTTAGGAAACATTTAGAAAAATAAGAAAATAAGGGCAAATCTACAAGGGTAAAGGAGTCGGATTAGATGAAGGCTTGATGACAAGCAGCCACCATTACTAAGAGCTCCCACCAATGCCCTTTTTGCCAACAATAGCCCCATCATTGCTGGTCACTAGAGCTTGTAGTATCAATGAGTTTGATTTTTCACACAATTTTCAAACTTTTGTTAAAAATATCAAATTTTATCCAAAAATTATTGAAAAATTTATTCTAGCATGATTTTGAGTATATTTTCATATAAAATTGTTATTTTTTGTGAAAATCACTTGTTTTATATACTACCCTTAAGAAATGTGTTGTTTGGAGCAAATTTTCAATTTCATTTTCAAAAATCTAAATACGATAGTTTTCTTTTCAAAATTTCTCTATAAATATCTTATATCATATAAATAATTTCTATGTAACAATTTTTCCTTGAACTTCTCATTTGATTAAGGTTGATTTTTAGTTTTTGGAAAATTGATAAGTTAAAATTTAAGGAAAATCCACTATTTTTTTAAATGATTTTGTTGGATTTGATTTTCCACCATTGTTTAAGTAATGTTTGGTTACATGTAGTAAGTTGATCTTAATTTTTAAGTAGAAATAGGAGATTTTATAAAAAGACAGGTTTTTTGAATCTAAATATGATGATTTTTACTTAAATGTTATGTAGATTTTCATTAATTTGTTGAATTAATAATTTTTATTAAAAAACAACTAATAATCAGTAGTAAATTGAAGATTTTAGTTTTTGTACATGAAGAATTTTTGCACTAAAAACCATGATTTTTCAACTTAATATATTTATTGTAGGTATATAAGTTAATTAGTTGTGTTTAACATCCTTTTTGATTGAATTTGAGGATATTGCATGTTGGTGTGGATGATTTTGGTGGTATGCGAGTTAATATTGGTGGAGCTTTAACTAAGTTGAATCTGAATAAAGTTAAGGGAAGAATGAAATGCGATTTTTTGTTGAAATTGGGTGAATTTAATAGCTATAAAAGCTTTTGTAGAAGTTTTGAATGAGTTAGTGAATGAGTTGATATCTGTAAAAAGTTTTGTAGAAACTTTTATGGATGCTAGTGTAAGCTGCTAACTTATAAAAGGTATTGTAGAAGCTATTGTAGAAGCTTCTTTGATCGAGTAGACTATAACTACAAAAACTTTAGTAGAAGGTTTCTTAGAGTAGAAACTATAACAAAAATTCTTGTAGAAGATTGTGCAGAAAATCTATTTAATAAGAAACATGAGCTAAGTGATAGAAGGTTATGTAAAAAGTTCTATATCAAAGAATATAAGTTAAAACATTAGTAAAACTTAAGTAAAAGTTCTAAGAGGTAAAGAATATATCCAAGGACCCTAATAAAAGCTTAGGTAGAAGTTACCACACAAATAATAGACCTTAATAGAAGGTTATAGAGAAGGTACATTAAACCTAAAGAACCTAGTAGAAGGTCGAATAGAAAGTTTTAACAACCTATATAGAAGCAATAACACTTAATATCCATAACCAACACTTACAAAATACTAAAAGAATGCTAAGCCTAAATAAAGTAGACTAATTAAAGCACTCTTACTTTAGTAAATTGTACTAAAACTGAAATATTTTATTTGCAATTTATGGACTACTAATGATAGAAGGACTAAGGCATCTCAATTACAAAAGCGAGTGGAAATCTAGGTAAGTGAGATAAATGCTTAATGGAATTTTTGAGTACTATATAAAAGTACTTAGAGGTTGATGTGTATACCTGTTTATAGTTGTAAAGTAGTTAAATGTGCACATGTGATATATGTTGTTGAATTCTATTATTATGCTATACGTTGTCATTAATTTGTTGTATTTTGTTTCTAGATTTCAGTGTTTGCAATTAATTAGTGACCCTTAAAATAGACTTAAGCCAAACTTTGATTCGCTAACCAGACATGCATTACAACCTACTAAGGAGGAGAGGTTGAGATTCCTTGACTAAATACTGATTGTTCGATGAGGCAGCAATAATTAGCCTTTCCTAATTTCCAGTCGAACTAAGTAGTAGGAGAGGAGATGGTAATGAGGCTAGGGGCATTGGGTTCACAGGTAATCACGAGAGGAGCCAAGTCTCCATTACACAAATCTAGATTTAGTCTCTAGTCATGGAGTCATGACTATTATGTATAATCTCCTCAACTCAGGTTAAAGTAGGTGTAATTTCCCTAATTTCATGACAGACCAGACAACGTCGTATAGATGCCATATGCTTGTTGTGTTGCATTGCATTACATCACATGGTATCGTATCGTATGGTATCGTATTATATTTATCTAATTGATTAACAACCCTACTTTATTGTTATACTATGTATTCTTTTGCCTCTGTCCCCTTTGTAAGCAGTGGTTGTTTATATTCATATAGTTCTTTTGTAGCTCCTATAAGATAGACCTCAAGATCAATTGATCCTAGACATACAAAAGCTCGACAATGAGTTTGGAGTGAGGAATAAATAAATTGGAATATTCTTTTGTCTTTCGTTTAAAGTCAACTAAGCCATTTGAATAGCCTAGACTAATTTATAATGTTGTATTTATTATAAAAATGATTTCGGATTCTTTTATAAACTTTCTTGTACAAGAACTTTAAGTAAATTTCTATTGTTTTTTGATAGAATTTTATTAATCAAATTTCTATTTTTGAAAAGAAATATACGAAGTAAATATCTATTTTACTTTAAATATCGAACTAAAGATGCTTCATAGTTATTTAGTTTTATGTATTTTGTATATACCAATTCTATGATAACTCTACTTCTGTCAATGCATTATAGAGTCTATGTAAACATGACTATTATTCCTTTTCTTCTATTGCTAACTCCACTCAATCAATTAAGGAATGAGAACAAAAGTGACCAAAAGAAAACAACAGCAGCCCTTTTCAACGTCTCGATAATCTACCCCCTAATTCCACCATTATGACTTAATAAACCATTTGTAAAATGCTTTTTCCATGTGACTTGCTGAACCTTTGGAGTTACTAAGTTAAACTTCAGTTAATTGAATATATTAGAAGTCAAATGTTAAGTATCTCATAGATGCTTTAATGATAACTAAATACTATATTAAGTGTTTATTAATAAGTTTATCTGCTGTGCAGTTAATTTTTTTAAAAATAATATATATTTTGGACTTAAGTTCTGGAAAGAAGCTTTGCATAGCCCAAAAAAAAGTTATTATAGGAGTTTTGTTTTGGACGATTTATTTGAGTGGCCCATTAGGGTAAGAGTGTCTACATGTAAAAATAAATTTCACAACTCTATTTCTTGGTCACCCAGCCATGAAATTGGCGAATAAATAATCCAACAAAAGGAAAAGAAGAAAAGAATATATTAATTGAAAACCAAAAAAATGGAATTAGTCGTGCTATATTTAAAATATATTGGCAAATGTTAGACTTGAAATATTACTTGAATTAAACCAGAAAGAAGAAAATCACAACATATTTGCAAACAATACATAAATCAAGACCCATTTACACACATACGAGAGAGGGAGAGGACTGGCCAATAGCCAGTGAATGAGAGTGTACGTCCTGATTTTAATGTCACATTTCGGGAGTTTTAATAGTTTGTTTATACCTAACTAGTACTTGAGGGAATACACTTGCAATTATCCATAAACTACCAAATGCACGAATATTTTACCTTCTCTTAATACAATAAGATCTTGGCTACTAGTGAAATTGCAGTCTAGATTTTGACACTCTAATATGAGTCCAAATACCTTGGACGGGCAAATTAGTTTATAGCGACACACAAAGGAACATAACTATAAAATGTGATTTCAGTTTATTATTCGCCTGAAACTTAGATAAAAATTATAACTCATATACCGTATAAATGTTAAATGGGGTATCCAAGATCAGTATGCCGGCCGAGTTGAGATATACCCACATTCAATAGATATAAAAACACACATTAGTTCCGATACAAATAACTATCCAAGAAAGGGGACTTGAAAAATATAAGAAATCGAACTTTAAATCAGATTTTTTTTTTTTTTCCTGGTTCACTCCGACATAGCAAAGCAAAGTCATCGTCCTTCGATTTTTTCGCTCGTTTCCATCGTCACTTGCTGCTTGCTTGTTAGCTCCAGCCGAGCGTCTCATGAAGATGAAAAGGCAAATTAAATTAAAACCATGTCAAATTATCTTTTTTTTTTTTTTTTTTTGTAATTATTATTACGTAATAGCGCTCTTTTCTTTTGGATTGCCAAATTAAGGAAATTAAAAAAAAAATCATAGTCATGATAAATTAAAATTAAAATTTGTGCGGGATTCTTTTCTGCAAGTCTTTATGGTTGATGTTTCATTAATGCACTTTGCCCTAGAATGATATATATTTTGGCACATATATTAAGAAATATATTAACTGAACAAGTTCTAGCTTTTTTCTATTTGTATCTTACTGAAAGAATTAATCAGTTGTACCTAGTAGCATAAAAATAAATTTACTTAAATTTTGGAATCGGGCGCAGGTCTACGTGGTGTACATGGGCGATCGTCCAAAGGAGGCTTTCCCTGCATCGGATCTCCACACCAGCATACTGGAAGAAGTTATCGGCAGGTTCTTGTCCATTAAGGATTGAATTCATAACAAGCTGTTGTTAGGTTTTGTCAGGTTTTGTCCACTTTTGTATATTTGTATTTTAACCTCTGTTCATGGGAGAAACTTAAATGCTAAAGGAAGTATGTTCAACAAGGTGAAAACTACAAGATGGATAGGCCTGCTCTATTTCTAGGGAAGCCCCTTTTCATTGTTTATCCTTAAAAATATTCTTTTGAAAATGACATGTTTTTATGTATTTGGATGTTTTCAAAATAATTTTCTTGATATTTGACTCGTGAATATTATGTAACTTATAATTATAAGTAAATAAATTATTATCGGTATATACTACTATAAGTATTATGTCAAACATATTACTTAAAAGTAAAAGTATAGAACATAATAATTCTGTAATATCCATTATTAATACCTCTCATTAGATTAACTTTTTACACGTTTAAAATATCCACTATTATAACTTTTGCCTTTAAATTTTCTCCTCAATAGAATTCCTTTTATGTTCAAAATATAATACAAATCAATTATTATAAAAATAAAATAAATATCATTTTCTTAGAGTTGGAACTCTTGCAAAGACAATTCGATTTTGAAAAGACTAAGTCATTTTCCTAAAAATTATTTCAATATTCCTTTTAATAGAAAAATATTTCTCTCAATTTTTCTTAATTTATAAATCACTAGAAGAGATATTTTGATTTTTGAAATACCCTATAATGTTATTATGACATCATTATTTTTTTTTTAATTTTAATCGTCGATTACATAAGACAATATCTAAAAAGGATAAATTGAGGAAAATAAAATGAAGAAGATCAATTTCCCTTTTCATCATACTATATAAAGAAATAAAAGATACAATGTTTTCAAAATATTTTCCTTGAAATAAATGAATCCTATTGATGGAATTGTTAGATACTTCTATTTCTCTTACTTTTAGATGATAGAGTTGATCATACACATCGTCAAATTTCTACAAAAATTAAAAAGAACTGAATATTTTATTTTCATTTTTTTGAAAATTTTGAGTTAGTGAAGATGGTTAGGATTGGAACATTTCCATCAACCAAACTTATAAAAAGATAAAAGAATAGGAAACGGGGAAATGCTATAGAGCATGAACTCATTCATCGTGAATAACACTTTCCACAAAATAGCATGAAATGGACACATTGTAAGATATTCATTATCTGTATCATACATTACATTCTTTACCACATATATATTTATTATGATAGATATTTATTATAATCGCTTGTATATTTCAGTCGAGGAATTCCTTGGTCCACAGCTATTCAAAGAGTTTCAATGGATTTGCAGCAAAACTAACCGAGGAGACGTGCAGAAGCTGGCAGGTGGCCCATTCGTGAGATTTTAATTTTTCTTACTCATAATCGTGCATGAACTCATTCGATTATTCATATGTTCACCAGAAATGGATGGAGTAGTTTCGGTGTTTCCAAGTGAAAGAAAACAGCTTCATACTACTAGGTCATGGGACTTCATGGGGTTTCCGCAGAAAGTTCAAAGAAGAACTATTGAAAGTGATATTATTGTTGCGGTGATTGACACTGGAATTTGGCCTGAATCATCAAGCTTCAGTGATGAAGGATTTGGTCCTCCTCCAAGCAAATGGAAAGGAAGTTGTCAATCATCATCCAATTTCACTTGCAACAAGTAAATCCAATTCTAATTTACGAATAATTTATAGATGATATTTCAAATACGCCCTAAAACTGTTGCATCCCGTATGGAGAGACTGCAAAAACATCCAAAGCATACTTTAACCTTTTTCCAATTTCTGAATATAAGCAATACAAGCCTCGAAACCATCCTCTAAAGAATAAATATCGTAGCTATTTATTATCTTTTTAGTTGTGATTTTAGGATTTTACCAACAATTTCTATGTATATGTTTATTTTTTAAATTTATTGGAAGGTATGTCATGCTTTAGAAGTTTAAAGGGTTTACTTGTCATGGGCTACTAATTTCAACCATATATTTGCATTTACCTAAAAAGTATTATATTTTATTTATGATGCATTTCTCTTCTACAAAACTTTTTTTTGGAATATTGTTTACTAAATTTTTCCTACACTTATATGAAATAAATGATTTTTGGTTAAAAAAGAATATACCCACAATAAATCAATAATGGTTGTATTAACTAATTTAGTAATAAAAAACTAATGGAAATTGGAATAGGAATAGTAGTGGTTGCGGTAGCTTATGGTTCGCAAACATATCAAGAAATGATTAAATTTATCTCAGTTTTCAAATTCTTAAGAAAATGTTTTCATTGCGAAGATTAAAGTTCATAGTTACTGCACATTATATGCACAATTTATAGTTAGTTGCCTGACATTATTAAATCTCTGCAGTAAAATCATCGGAGCTAAGTTTTATCGAGGTGTAAACACTCCATTTGGCCTCGGTGATGTTGCTTCACCAAGGGACACTTAAGGGCATGGATCACACACTGCATCCACTGAAGCAGGTAAATTTTTAAGGTGAATTTTGGAATTTCGTTCATTCGATGGTTGAAAATTTACTATGTACGCTTTGTTAGTTTCAATGAGGAAAAAACTAAAGGATTTTAGCTAGGAGTGACCACCTTTTTTTTTAGTAGTACAAGAAATGGGATGGAAGTTGTGCTCTTATAAATTTGTCTAATTGGGAATTCGTCACACACTAAGTATTGGATCTAACCGGGAACTTATCGCATACTTATTAATTTATTCTTATCAGTATTAGGACCCTATATAGTCAGATCCATACTATTATGTCATAGATTAAGGTTGTAAATACTCTTGACCAATACCTAGATGTTATGGTAGAAGATATTGCTGGATTTGAATCTTTAAATTTTCTTTTCCTTCTAATTTTTCCTAAAATTTACAAATTAATAGTTGAGGTTACTTGAATTTCCATACATTGTTATCTTCTTTCTTGTAATATCATCAACTACTAATTATACATAATAGTATTTTAAATAGATAAATTTAAAAATATTTAGAAAAGGTAAAGTTAGAGACCAATTTCCAAATATGACCTACCTACCCATCACATGTATTTGCTTATTACTAAATTCAAATATCTGTAACTCAAAATTTGATGATTGCATTACAATCTTCACGCTGCTTCACCCATAGAAGATTAATCAAGTGCCAAGACCCCTTAAAATCTTTATATGATTTTACATTAAAAAACTTTTAAAAATACCTCTCCTTATATCACTAATAGAATCGAAGCTTTAAAGGCAGTTAGGGAGTGTAAACACACTTTATCTTAAAAAACATGTGCCTACCATTGACGTAGTGGCTAAACTTATATTAAGCTATGTGATTATCAATTGAGCAGCCGGATCTAACAGCACCAGGAGTGGATGTTTTAGCAGCATGGTCAGAAAGCTCCACGATAACACGAATAGAAGGAGACACTAGACATGTTACTCATAATATAGTATCCGGTACCTCGATGTCCTGCCCCCATGCAACAGGAGTAGCTGCCTATGTCAAATCCTTTCACCCAACATGGTCTCCTACTGCTATCAAGTCTACGCTCATGACTACCGGTAAGACTTAATAATGTTATAATTTAATTTTGCTAATCTTTGTTATTATTTTTTCTACTTACATAACCCCCTCATGAACACATTCATACTCATCCACTGATAAAAATTTGGCAGAACCTAAAGAAAACACAGGAACATCGTAGGCTTAACAAAGTTTTGATTTAATTTATCTTAATAATAAATGTATGCAAAGTGATGAAGGGATGAAAGCTCATATTAAAAAGTAACAAAGTTTAGGTTATGTAATTGAAAAGCTAAGCATATTATGATCTAGTGGTATAAACACATATCTCTCAATTGGATGAATTAAGTTCAATTCTTTCCTTCTCTAAAATTGTAACATGATAGTTGGCTAAAATATATCTATATGTATATATATCTTCACGTAAATAATCTTTTTAGTTATTGCCATCAGGCATTTATGACAAAATAAAACAAAATATGCTAGAAGAATATCTACTCCCTATTGTACCATTACACTTTTTCCGTGTGTGGAAAATGTCAAACTTACTACTAGGGGTATATACGAATTAAACTATCTATGAGCTATTCGAGCTCGACTTGACATTTACTCGAGTTCATTTCAAAAAAATCAAGTTGAACTCAAGATCAAACTAATCAAGTAATTAATCGAGTCAAGTTCGAGCTTTATAATACTTGACTTGACTAACTTACAAGCTTGATTAAGCTTAAGTTAGCTTGCAAGCTTAATTAAGCTTAAGTCAAGTATAAATATAAGTTGAGTTTTGAACACTAATATTAATATAATTACAAAAAAAAAATATTTTTCAAACAAAAAAATTAAGCTTAGACAACTTTAGTCAAGTCGAGCTCAAGTTTATTGAGTACCACCTTGACTCAAGCTCAAGTTCAAAATTCTAAACTCGATCGAGTTTAAGTTAACTTAATACTATTTCGACTCAACTTGTTTACAACTATATTTGCTACCTAATCCATCAAATGATGTCAAGAAATTCTATAATCCAATCACTCAAAAGTGACCGTATAGTATAATTACTTTTTAATTCAATAAATTACCTCTAATTTACAATAAATTATACACATCAATAGTAAAGAAAGTATTAATAGCTTTATGGAAGCTATCGATATCTTTCATGAAAAATTATCAATAGACTTATTTTTGCTGCCTACGATTTCTTTTTTATTGTTGATGAGTATGATTTATTGTAAATCGCAAGTGACTTCTTAAACTCATAAGTGACCTTATCATATGCTCACTTTTAAATGACCATTGAAAGCCTTAATGATTTGTCAACTGTTCGCATAAACTATCAAATCTCTAGATTTAATGTACAATTGACCTCTTAACTATTATCACCTTACTATCTTCATTAAGAAATCAAACTAAATGGTCCCAGTGAAATAGAGAAATTATGTCTTTGAGTTTTGGAACCCTCTACATATGAGTCACATGGTTAGTCATAACCACTACTAAAGGTGGGTTTTTTTCCAACCAACTAATGGTTATCGAGGCTTATTCATCTCCAAAAGCGCATAGCCCAAGTGGTGACTAACCTAGTGAGTGAACATATTGAAATGCGAACTAACACGTCATGTTATGAAAATTTCTATTTCTTTTTTAATGCCATGAACCATAGTAGTAGTCTATCGTTGTAGGTAGGTTATACATCCATCCATTAATATGGGTCCTGCTATCACTAAGATAAATCAAAGAATCAATCTTTAATCATAGGTTGTAAACTATCATGCTTCCCTTGTTGCTAAGGTTGTTGGTTGTGAGACCAATATAACCATGAACCCCAAATGACCCTACTACAAATTGACCTTCATTTTTGTAAACATGAGATACATCCATTGCCAATTGGATCAATTAGATTTTGTGCAAAAATAGTTCTTTCTTGATTATTGGTCAATTATGTATGAAAGCCCTGCTGTCCAATGTACTCGTGTTTTTTTTTCCCTATTCTTAAGTGCTTATCTTATGTTGACAAATCATGGTGACTGTCTCCTATTTTTGTAGCTAAACCAATGAGCCCTGAGAAAAACGCTGATGCCGAATTCGCATATGGTTCTAGCCACATAGATCCAATAAAAGTAACGAACCCCGGACTTGTATATCACGCAAGAGAAACTGATTATGTCAAGTACAATCCTAAGAGTGGTCACTGGTGACAAAAGTGCATGCTCAGATGCCCTAAATGGCACCGTTTGGGACTTAAATTACCCATCATTTACTTTATCAAGCAACTCCAGTGGCTCATTTACTCGTGTTTTCCATAGGACCCTCACCAATGTGGGCACACCACCTTCTACTTATAAAGCAACCGTTTCTGCCTCACAAGGGTTAAGTGTTAAGGTTGAACCAACGACACTAACATTTGATTCTTTGCTGGAGAAGAAAACCTTTAGTATGACAGTTGAGGCAAACTTGAATGGAAGTACGATGATTTCGGGGCCTTTGTTATGGGAGGATGATGTTCATCATTTGAGAAGCCCCATAGTTGCTTATATTATTTAAGGCTAATTTAATTGCTTTTCTCTGGGTACCAAATAATGATGAGTTGATAAAGTTGCAATAAAAGAAATGAAAGGCAATATGTCTTTCACTTTCTTAATCTTTTTTCTTGCTATCGTATTTTAGTGGTTTTCGATGTTTTAATAGGTGATATGAACTAGTTGCCAACGTAGGTTCTTAAAAAATCATATTCCAATTTCACGTACGTTGAATACCTAAGTGTTACATTTTGATATATAATTATTTATGTAATTTTAAGATGATAAGTGATTTCATCAACGAGAACAACATTTTCTTCCCTCCATATAACACTTCTAATTTTCAAAAATGATCAGTACAAGGCACCTATCGGCATGTTAGTCTTCCTTTCCTTTCAAGGCCTATTCGAAAGAGAATACAATATTTCTTGGTCTTGAATATTTGAATAGTATGAATAATCCTTTAAAATTTAACAAGTAAAAGAAAGATTAACTTTTTTAGATCTTTCCTTTCGTGAAACAGAACGAACAAAGATTGATCGACTCTCTAAATGCCTTTTTAGATCTTTCTTGATGACTCTATGATTTGTCATAACTATTTATTTTGATTTACAAAATATCAATACTTAAGTAACATAAATTAGGAATACTTAGTGTAATACCCTATAACCCGGAGTTTTATAACCATGTATACCTATTAGCTACTAACACGTCAAATGTAAACGAATGCCAAAATCTCTAAAATACATGTTATAATCTCCAAATAGTCTCAAATTTAATATCCACATAAAATCATAATGACTATTATCTAAGTAAATTTCGTAAAACTCTAAATAAGAATATATTATTTGCAAACAAACTTCAACTGTTCTAACTCAAAGTTATTGTCACAATAGAAATTCTAGTTGCCACTCTCAACCTAATAAACTCAATGATCGAAATCAAAACCATTAAACCTTGTAACTTCTACTCAAGTACTTATACTTAAAATATTAATACTAGGTAAGCCAAAGCCAAGTATGGAATACTATAAATACATGCACATGATACACAACCACCAATAAGTCACATCTATAACCATAATGTCCAATGAAACGAATACCATTCATTATCTTGATTAGTAGTTGGCAACCAACATAGTCTTGACATCTTAAGACTTGGAATAACTTACAAACCCTAGATAAGCACTATATATATAATATGTATATATTGGTATGGATCTTACCCATCACCTAAGTAACCCTTTCTAGAATCTAACCAAATCATCTCAATATGGAACTCAATAAGGCGAGCTATGTATGATCACCAAATGCCTCACCAACCTTCTTAAACCTTACCAAGGAGAGGTTCGAAGTGGGACAAGCACAAGCAACATAAAATTCATTAAGTCTAAGTTTGAATTAATTATGATTAAACAACTATTCTAAACAAGCACAAAAAGCAAACACATATCCCATACCTAAGTCCCAAGAACAATTGATAATATCTACATTCAAAGTCCTTCTAACATCTACACTTGATATACAATATAAAGACAACAACTTTTAGAATTTATTTCTACGTTTTCTTATCCTAGCTAAATTCTTTTGTTTGTCCTTCTAATTTCTTAAGTTTATGTTTTGGCATATCTTAAGGTTTTAGAACCATCTCAAACTCCTAAACAAGTTTACAATAGGTTAGTTTATGGTTTAAGAGAATAAGAAACAAGAAACAGAAAGAAGAAGGAAAAGTTATAGGTTCATGCCTAGGGAACATGGCTATAAACTCGATTGCGTTATTTCTACTTATAAAACCAACATGTAGACGACCTAGATCATAGCCATAAACCTTGATCATGATCCTCTCAACCATAAATTTTTTCATTTTTCTATGCTCTAACTTCACCTCAACATGCTTTTAAGGATCACGGCTAAGATTACGCCTATGATTTTGGCCGTATTTCCCCTCTAAATCACAATATTCATTCTAAACATGCCTCCTAACACCATCTAACAACAATTCCCAGTTTGTAAATCTCCAACATCCCCTAAGCATCACAATTAGGTCAATTCCAAATACTCTTCTTCAGTAATTCCAACCAATATCAATCAATATTTCATTAATATACAAAACCCTTTAACCATTCCTCATATAACCGAATTGAAACAAAACCAAAAGGTTAGCAGTACTTACTCACTTCTCCCAATTGAACAACTCTACAGCACAAATTTACATCATTGAAACATTACAAAACGTAAATCCCTTAAGGTTTTCCATCTTTCTCTAAAGAAAAATGATATTCCTTCTTGTAGGATTAAAGAACTTACCTTAAATCCTTATTCTCTTATGTTTTACATAATTCTCTTATATTCCCAACATCCACACATCAAGATCCGGATATTAAAATCGATTTGTGGTGGAGACTTGAAGGTTTGTTGTTGATGTGCCCTAGAGCTAAGCTATCATAGGGTCTTACTATAGTAAATCAAATGAGTCTTTCGAAATATCGAAGAAAACATAAAATAGGGTGGTAAAACATTCCATTAGCTTCGTTAAGCTATTCATTAGATATGATACACCGAAGAACACTATACGACTTAACTTTCACTTAATATTACACACAAATAAAAGCTACGGTTCACTTGCCACTAACGTCAAGCTATTACCAAGATTAGATGAGAGTGTAAGAAATGTACTTACTAAGTTTTTCTAGAAAGAACATAGGAGAATATTTAATAATGGTAAGGTAAGGTGATTCTGGCTACAAAGGATAAAGGTTATCTATAATAAGCCCCTAGGGTTATAAAGAAAGGTGCAAAATTACATAAAAGAGTAATATAAGGTATGGAAACCCAGTACAATGATAAAAAGGGTAAATGGGATGAAAGACAAAAAGGGAATATGGTACAAATGTTAGAAAAAGCTGAGACAGGTGGTACATTGCTATTAAATCCATACTGAAGGTAGTGAGGTATTAGAGCTGAGCTATTTAGATGCAAGAATGGGTCAACAAAGAAGGATTCGAAGGTTAGAATTAAGGACCTCAATAAGAGGTAGGTTGGTCATGCTAAAAGGGATTAAGAGCTCAACATTTGCGCTAGCAATAGAGCAAGATAGGGTGCATCTAAGCTAGCTACGTAAAGAGTTCAGTAGCAAGCCTTCTTGATACTGGAGCTTTGATGTGCCTAGGAGTTAAGTTGATCATTAGGGCTTACCATAAGAGATAGTAACCAAGTGGGTCCTTTGAAGTATCGAAGAATGAGAAAATAAATAGGTTAACAAACATAGTAGCTTCCATAAAGTTGCTCATAGGTTATGATGCACTAACAAACACAACATGACTTAGTATTTCGGCTGATATGATATGCACAAGCTAATACTAAGGTTCACTCGCCACTTATATTGAGCTACTCAACAAGATTATGTAAGAGTATGAGAAAGGAAATATACTCGAAGAAGGATATCTCACAAGAATAAAAATATTCATTAACTATAACGTATAAGATGATTACGGCTACCATAAGAAGGGCTATATATATTAAGTCCTTTAGGACAATAATACAATAAAAGAAAATTACATAAAAGACAATGTAAGAAAGAAATTCCTAGGATGTATGAAAGAGGGTAAATATGATAAATGACAAAAAGAAATATAGTACAAGTGTTAGAAAAGTAGGAGACGGGTAGCGACCTATCAATCGATCCTCATTCTGGTGTCTTAGGGCGCTATGGATGAATGGAGCTGATGTTGGGGCTACTGTTGATGAGTTGTGCTGGAAGTTGCCTAGATGATTAGCTAATGCTGCAGTTTAGTAGACTAGAAGAGTAAAGCTCTATGCATAGTGTCTTCAGACTAGGCATATCGACTTTAGCACTTGATAAATTGTCCTCTACACTCGGTTGGTCAACAATTGGGCAAGAGTCCAAGCAAAGCAACATGTGTTCGAGCTATGTCCCGAAGGACTTCTTTCATAGTTGTTCCATGTACTGAAGCACATCTTCAATTGGTTAATAAGAGAGAATCCTCCTTGTAAGGGATTGCAAGCATCGAAGGCAGGTACAAGTGAGAGGTTTGAAGGTCGATAATCTATCAATTCCCTAAGGTTGTTAAAGATTTTCCCTTAAATCTTCATCTTCTTCTTCTTCAGGTATAAAGGGAGTCAAGTTGGTGACATTGAAAGTGGGAGACACATCGTGCCCTTCGGATAGTTCTAACTTATAGCCATTGTCATTGATGCATTGGAGGATCTTGAAAGGGTCATTTGACTTGAGTGATAATTTGTTTATCCTCTTCCCTAGCAATTATTCCTTGCTAAGGTAGATCCAAACAAGGTTGCTTAGGCTATAAACAACTCGCCTTCTACCCCGGCTTCCTTGATTTCTTTATCAAGCCACTATCTTGGCTAATTGCTCAACAACCTTCTTATGCAATTTTTGAAACTCTTCAGCATGTTGCAGGCTAGTTTGACTTTCTCCTAAAGAAGTTGAGCTGGTGATCATATCGAGTGATAAGTTCGAGTTGAGTTCATAAACAACCTTGAGAAGAATTCTTCCTATTGAGCTACAAGTGGAGCGATTGTAAGAGAACTCATATTCACCAGAAAAAGATCATGAATCTCAAATCACAATCAAATACAATACTCCTTGGAACTCCATACAATCGTACGATCTCTTACAAAAAGAGCCTAACAATAGTTAAAGCATCATTGGTTCTGTGGTAAGGGATAAAGTAGCTCATTTTACTGAATCGATCGACCACCACCATAATAGGATCATGTTTTTTAGGTGTTCTAAGTAGGTCGAGCATGAAATCTATGCTTAGATTGGTCTATAGTTGCTTAAGTATGGGTAGACATGTATATTCTCCATATGAGTCCTTTCTCCCCTTGGCTTACTTACACAGCTTGCATTGCTCAAGAATTTCATGTACCTCCTTCATCATCCCAGGCTAATAGAAGTGTTTTTTCAATAACTCAACAGTTCTCTTATTGCCACAATGGCCAACTAAGTTTCATGTATGAGTTGTATTCCCTTCATCATAAATCATTAGCAGAACCACTTGATACGTAGACTTATCTCCCCTTCATCATAAATCCTTGACTCAAATAGAACCCATCCACTAGTCTTCCAATGTTACATTTAGCTACAAAGGGTCCAAAGGACAGATCGTGTTCATATTGATTAGGTAGGGTACCAAACCCAAGTATTCTAGCCCATAATGTTATGATAAGGATGCTGACGAGAAAGGGCGTCGGCTAAATGTTAGAACTTTATTTCTTGTACTTAATGACAAAGCATAAGGTTTTCAAGAACTTGACCCAATTAGCATGACGTTAAGAGAGTTTCTATTGACCTCGAAGGTATTTAAGGGACTTATGGTCTGTGTAGATAATAAACTCCATTGGTAGCAAATAATCTTGCTAATTCTAAAGGGCTTGAACAAGGGCAAAAAATTCTTTGTCATACATTGAATAATTCAGCATGATACCTCTGAGCTTCTTATTGAAATATGCAACTAGTTGGTGCTCTTGCATGAGAATAGCTCTTATGCCAACTCCAAATGTGTTACGTTCTAACTCAAAAACTTTCTTGAAGTCAAGCAAGACAAGTGCTAGGGTAAAATTCAACTTTGACTTAATCTCATCAAAATTACTCTAAGCTTTCTTGAACCATTTGAACTCAAAGTTCTTCTTAGTAAGCTCAGTCGATAAGGCAACTATGGAACTAAAGTTCTAAATGAATCTTCGATAAAACGAAGCTAGATCATGAAAACTCCTTACTTCGGTAGCATTGGTCGGCATTGGCTATTTGAGAATAGCTCGAACTTTCTCATTATTAACTCTAATTCCTTTTTTCAAAAATAACATATTTGAGGAATAGTACCTCGCTTTGATAGAATACACATTTCTTCATGTTGTTAAATAATTGCTCAGTATGGAAGATATTGAATTTAGATCTTAAGTGCGTAACATGAGAAATGAAGTCGGTACTATATACCAAAATATCATCAAAGTAAACAACAACGCATTTTCCAATCAAAGATCTTAGAACATGATTCGTGAGTCGCATAAAGGTACTCGACGCATTTGTAAAACTAAACAGCATTACCATCCACTTGAATAAACCATCCTTTGTTTTGGATGCAATCTTCTACTCATCTCTCAGTCTCATTCGGATTTGGTAGCATCTACTCTTCAGGTCAATCTTCGAAAATACTCACACACTATGCAACTCATTGAGCATATTATCTAATTGAGGGATTAGATATTAGTATTTGATAATGATTTTGTTGATTACTCGGCTATCAATGCACATTCTCTAGGAGCCATCCTTCTTCAGTATTAGCATAGTCGAAATAAGATAAGGCTCATGCTCTCTCGGACATATCCATACTCAATCAACTAGTCAACTTCCTTATTTAACTAGGCTGTTTGCTCATAATTAAGTCTATAGGCAAGTCGGTTAAGCAAAGCTGCTCCATGCTAGAGGTCAATGCAATGCTCTATCCCTCTGATAGTGAGTAAACCTCTTGGCAACTCAGTAAGAAACAAGTCAACATACTCTTGAATCAATGTCCGCACCTCGGCAGGTAAGGCTCTAACTTCCTTGAACTCTAGTAGTCTTCTAACCAATAAGAGTACATACTCCTCTATCTTAACTTCTTTGGAAAATTAGGCTTAGGAAATCACTAAGGACTTCCTATATAGTAATCTAGTAATCTTCTCTTATGACTCCTAGACCTCTTTGGGGCTCATTAGGGTTAGTATAACCATCTTCCCATCCTTCTGAAGCATATAGGTATTCCTATACCCATCATGGAGTATCTTAAGATCAAAGAGCCATGGTTGGCCTAACAGTATTTGTTAAGCATACATAGGTAAGATGTCATAGAACACCTTATCCTTGTATCTGTCACCAATAGTGAGTGGCACTTTGACTTACTCAGTGACAGGTAGACCTTTCTTTTCATTAAGCTAGTGAATCTTATAAGGCTTAGGATGAGGATAAGTTGACAACTTTAAAGCTTTCACCATGCCTTACGCTATTACATTGGTACAACTTCCTCCATCGTTGATCACAATGCATAAGTTGCCATTCATTAGGTAATTCATGTAAGAGAGATTCTCTCTCTATTCATTATCATCAATAGTAAAGGTACTAAGTGATTATCGTACAACTATGTAGAATTCTTCCAATTCAGGTCGAATATGGGCATTAGAATCTTCTTGAAACTCGTCTAACAATTGATTAACATCCACCTCTTCTTCCTCTCCTTCACTTGCACTGTACACTCAAATTTGGGCTTATCTCACTTAATGCTCATGATGCGTTGGTTCAGACATTGATTAGCGATATGTCCAAAATGAAGGCACTTGAAACACTTTATCTCTTGAGTCTTCCTACCACATCTCTGACCTTGATCCTTTTGGACTTTAGGTTCTTCAGCCTTAGTCTTTCCCCGACCATCATCAGGTTTGCTCGGCATTTGAAATCGGTGGTCCATCTCAGTATTATATTGAGCTTAGTCATTTCCAGGTCGACTCGACATACCAGTTTTGCTCGATAAGCCAAGTTGGTTCGACTGAGCTGATTTAACCTCTACCTTTTGACCCATTATGCTAATTGGGTAGTCTCATCTAGATTTCCTAGCCTTTGTACCTCTACTATATTACCAATCTCAAATCTTAGTCCAGAAATGAACCTTACTATTGTTCGCGCTTCTGGTTCATCTACATTACAGCAAATCATCATCAATTGGAATTATTGAACATACTCATTTATTGATTGGCTACCTTGTTTAAGTTCTTTGAGGCATTGGAAAGTATCTTACTCATATTATTCTAGAACGAACCTACTCTTAAAAACTCTCTTCATCTCGTTCCACATTTGAATTTCACATCGACTTCTTTAGCATACATTCTACAATTTCTTCCACCACATTGCTATGAACATAGAAAATTCTGAAGCAGCTTCTCGAATACATACCGAGTCCTCGTAGTTATAGAAGTCAAACAACCTTTCAATCTTCTCCTCCCAGTCTAGATAGTCATCAACATTACCAGACTCATTAAAACTCAAAATCTGTACTTTGAGATGCTCAAAGCTTGCGTTGTTCAAATTCATCATATTGCTCCTCCTCCTCCCCATACTCCCCTATATCATCTAACTCAAGTCTCCTCCTCACAACCCTTTCAACATGTTAGGGTAGAGCTAAGTTCAATTAATAGCTTCAAGTGCTCGATGCTTAACCCCTTGTCTTCTTGACCTATTTCTTACTTCTTAGCCTTGTTCATCAACTCTTTCTTAAGGTCTAGTCTTTACTACCCTTTATATAGGAATGGCTAGATTGGCTACAATAGTAATAAGATCTTGCAATTGCTCATCAGTAGTTCGCGAGGTCTGTTGGGTAATACAATCACGATCATAAGCATTACTCTCAACATCATTAATCTCTCCTTAAATACTAAGATTTGACATTCTTAATATAAAACTTCAAGGAATCCACTACTCGATAGAAGGTTATACACAACTTTGATAATATGACATTGCACAGTGTCTTAAGGACTTACTTTGTTTTTCCACTAAAGAACAAAGTATAACAAAACACATAATATAACAAGAAGCAACTACTACAATACTTAGCTTTCAATCGCAACCTCAAGTTTTGATACCAGGATTATATGATGTGCCTAGGAGTTAAGTTGATCACTAGGACTTACCATAGGAGATATTAACCAAGTAGGTCTTTTGAGGTATCAAAGAATAAGGAAATCGATAGGTCGGGAAATGTAATAACTTTTATGAAGCTACTCATAGGATGTAACACACAAACAAACATAACATGACTTAGTATTTCACTCGATATGACGTATAAGCTAATACTGAGGTCTAATTGCCACCAATCTCAAGCTATTCGATAAGATTAGATAAAAGTATGAGAAAGGAAATGTACTCAAAGAAGGGTATCTCGTAAGAACAAGAATATTCATTAACTGTAATGTGTAAGATGATTGTAGCTACAGTAACAAGAATTATTTATAATCAGTCCTTTAAGGAATCAATATAATAAAGGAAAATTACATAAAATACAATGTAAGAAAGAGATTCCTAAGATGTAAGAAAGAGGGTAAATATGACAAAGGACAAAAAAGAATATAGTACAAGTGTCAGAAAAGTAGAGTACAAGTGGTGGCCTATTAATAGGTTCACCTTTTGGGTCTTGGGGAGCTGAAAATGAGCAGAGCTGATGTTAGGGCTACTATTGATGAGCTATATTGGGAGCTTTTGAGGTGATTGGATGACACTACAATTCAGTAGACTGGAAGAGTAGAGCTCTGTACATAGTGTCCTCGAACTCAACACTTGACAAATTGTCCTCAATACTCAGTTAGTCAACAATTGGGCAAGAGTCTGAGCAAAGCAGTATATATCCTAGCTATGTCCTTAAGGAGTTCTTCCACAACTGTTCCATGTACTGAAGCTCATCCTCAGTAAGATGAAAAGAGAGAATCCTCTGTATGAGGGATTGCAGACTTTAGAGGGGGGCACGAGTGAGAGTTCCAAGGTCCACATCTTATTAAGCTCATCCTAAGCAAGTTGGAAAGACTGGATTCTTCTTAAAACCTTGCAAGCCCCTAACATGACCTCTATGAGGAGTCCTAAGGTTGACAGTCCATCAGCTCCCCAAGGTTATTGTAGATTTACCCTCAAATTTGGTTCAACTTCCTCCTTAAGTATATATGGTGTTAAGCCAACAACACTTTGTATCTTTCTGGTAGCTCCTGCACGAAGGTGTTGTCATTGATTTGCCAAATGACTCTGAATGGGCCATCTAAACTAGGTGATAATTTGCTAGTCCTCTTAGTAAGGAACCTTTCTTTACTAGGGTAGATCCAAACTAGGTCTCTAGGGTTGAATGAAATGCTTTTTTGACCTTTGTTGCCTTACTCCTATTATCAGGCTACCATCTTAGCTAGTTGCTCGGCAACCTTCTTATGTACTCTTTGGAACTCTTTGGTTTACTGTAACCTAGATTGGTTTCCTCCTCGGGAGGTCAGGCTAGTGATCATGTCTAAGGGAAAATTTGGGTTAAGCCCATAGACGACTTCAAAGGATGATTTTCTTATTGAACTATGGAAAAAGAAATTGTAGGCAAATTCAATAATTGGTAGACATAAATCCTAATAAAGTATGTTCTTCCTAGTAGTAGCTTAAAGTAGATTTCCAACTATTCTTTTCACTACTTTGGTTTAGCTATATGCCTAAGGATGATAGGAAGTACAAAACATCAGTTTGGTACTGACCTTTTTCCATAAGGTTCACTAAAAGAAGCTCATGAACTTCATATCTCAATTTAACATAATGGTTCTTGGAACTCTATTGGTGTGCTTAAGAGCTTAGTTATTACTAGGACTTACCATAGCAGATTAGAACCAATGAGTCATTTGAGATATCGAAGAAACTTAGAGTGAGCTGGTTGATGAATTGACTAAAGTAGCTGACGTAAAGCTACTTAGAGAATATAACCCACCTATAAACACAACACAACTTGACACTTCACTTGATATGATGCAAAAGTTAATGTCAAGATCCACCTGCCACTAATCTTGAGCTACTCGGAAAAATTAGATAAAAGTAAATGAAAAATGGACTTAGATAGAGTTGGCTACAAGGAGAAGGGACTATTTATAGTAAGTCCTTAGGGCAACATTACAAATAAAGAAATTACAAAAAGGCATGCATAAAGAGAGAAATCCCAATACATACGAAAAAGGATAAAAGGGATAAAAGACACAAAGGGAAAAGTAGTACAATATCAGATGAAAAGGATAGGTGGTAATATAATACTAGTTTCATACAAAGATTCTTTGGGCATAACAAGCAAGAAGAATTAAGACGTTATGGTGATAAGGAGGCTGAGATGGGAAGGGATGCTGTAAGAATTAGAAGGAGGCCAATAAAGAAGTATTCGGCTAGAAAGAGGTTAGCTCTCATTACTCAATAGGAAACTTTCAGTAGTTGAAGGTCAAATCACTCGGCATAGAGCCCTCAGCTAAAGGATAGTTAGTATCAGCACAAGAGAGAGAATAAAGCATGGTACAACAACCTAAAGCTCTTAGGGAATTTAGCCATCCTCTTTCTATGTATTGTTTCTTATCATCGGTGGGTTGATGAGAGAGAATTCTTCGAGTGAGAGACTGAAGAACTTTGAGGCATATGCGAGTGATTGAGCCAGTAGTTGGTAACCCATCAGCTCCTCAAAGTTGTTGGAGATTTGCCCTCAAATCATGATCTTCATTGTCATCTAGCACATAGGGAGTCAAGTCAGTGACGTTGAATGTGGTAGACATGCCATACCCCTCAGGCAGCTCAATCACATAGGCATTATCATTAATGCGCCTAAGGATCTTGTAAGGTCCATCTACTCTAGGAGATAGTATGTTCATCCTCTTACTAGGGAAGCATTCCTTACTAAGATGAATCTAAACAAAGTCTTTAGGGGTATAAACAACTCGTCTCCTTCCTCAGCTTCCTTTTTCCTTCTATCAAGCTATAGTCTTGGCTAATTATTCAACAACCTTCTAATGCAACTTCTAGAATTCCTCGATACGCTATAGGCCGGATTAGCTTTCCCCTTATCTAGTCGAACTGATAATTAAATCCAAAGGTAAGTTTGGGTTAAGCCCATAAATGACCTCAAATGGTGATTTTCCAATCGAGCTATAAGCTAAGCGATTGTAGGCAAATTCAATGACAAGTAGGCATAAATCCCAATCATGCAAATTCTTCCCAACAATTACTTGTAGGAGGTTGCTGACTATTCTATTCACAACTTCAGTTTAGCCGTCTATCTGGGGGTGAGAAGAAGTACTGAACATGAGCTTAGTTCCGAGCTTCTTCTACAGGGTCCTCCAAAAGAAGCTTGTAAACTTTAAGTCACAATCAAACACAATAATTCTTAACACTCCATGCAGTCATACATTTTCTTGCAAAAAGAGGTTAATGACTAATAAAGCATCATTTGTTTTATGGTAAGGAATGAAGTGGCTTATCTTGCTGAACTAATCAACCACTACTATGGTTGAGTCATGTCTTCTTAACGTTCGGGGAAGGCCGAGCATGAAATCCGTGCTTAGGTTTGTCCACAGCTGCTTTGGTATAAGTAGGGGTGTATACTCTCCATACGACTCTCTCTTTCCCTTTACATGTTTATATACCTCGTACCTCTTAAGAATTCAGCGCACATCCTTCATTATCCTAGCCAATAGAAATGTTCTTTCAGTATCTCAACCATCCTCTTTTCCCCAAAATGGTCAGCCCATCCCCTAACATGAGCTTCTCGAATAAGTAACTCTCTTACAGAACCACTTGGCATATAAACCTACTTACCCTTCATCAAGAACCCTTGATTCAAGTAGAAACCATCTACAATTTCTCTAATACTGCAATTGGCCACTAGGGGTCTAAAATATAGATCATGCTCATACTGATTAGGTAAAGCGCCAAATCTAAACACCTTAGCTTATAATGTTGTGATGAGGACATGACGATGAGAAAGAGCATCAGCTACAGCATTAGTGCTCCCCTTCTTATATTTGATGATGTAGCAAAAGGTCTCCAAGAACTTGACCTATTTAGCATAATGCCGAGAAAGTTTCTATTGTCTTCAGAGGCCCTTGAGAAACTCATGATCGAAGTAGATGATAAATTCTCTCAGAAATAGGTAATGCTACTAGTTCTATAGTGTTTGGATAAGGATGTAGAACTCCTTGTCATAGGCTAAGTAATTTAGGGCAGCTCCTTTGAGTTTCTCACTAAAGTAGGCAATAAGTTAACATTCTTACATGAGGACAACACCAATGCCTACTCTAGATGCGTCACATTTAACCTCAAAAACCTTCTTGAAATCTGGTAGGGCAAGTATTGGGGTAGACATTGGTTTAGATTTTATATCTTCAAAACTTCTAAGCTTTCTCCAACCACTTAAACTCAAAATTATTCTAAGTCGATTTAATTAAGGGTGCTATTATGGAATTGAAGTTTCGAATAAATCTCGGGTAGAACGAAGCTAAACCATGGAAGTTCCTGACTTCAACAGCATTAGTTAATATGAGCCAGTCCAAAATAGCTCTGACCTTCTTGTCATCTACTTGAACTACTTCCTCTAAAACAACATACCCGAGGAATATAACCTCATTTTGGCAAAATACTCATTTCTTCATATTGCCAAATAATCTTTCGGCATAGAGAATGTCAAAAACTGATCTTAAATGCTCCACATGGGCGATTAGGTTGGTATTGTAGATCAAAGTGTGATCGAAATAAATCACAACATATTTTCCAATCAATGCCCTCAATACATGATTCATGAGCTACATAAAGGTACTTGACGCATTCTTCACACCAAACAACATCACCATCCATTCGAACAGAGCTTCCTTTGTCTTAAAGGTCATCTTCCATTCATCTCCTGGTTTCATTCATATTTGGTGGTAGCTACTCTTCAGATCTATCTTTTAAAAGATGTGAGCACCATGCAACTCATTGAGCATATCATCCAACCGTAGGATCAGATATTAGTACTTCACAGCAATTTTATTGATGGTACAGCTGTCAATGCACACTCTCCATGACCCATCTTTCTTTAGTACTAGTATGGCTGGTATGACACATGGGCTTAGACTCTCTCTGACGTATCCATAGTTTACTAACTCATCCACCTATTGCTTCAACTCAATTGTTTGCTTAAGATTAAGCCTATAAGCAGGTTGGTTCAGTAAGACACCTCTAAGTTAGAGGTCGATGCAATGCTCAATGCCTCTTAAGGGTAGTAATTGGTTACCATCACATCGGATCATTAACATCACATCGGATCATGAGCAACTGAAACTCTTAGACATAGTCATCCACTAATTGGTTACCTTGCTTTAAGTCTTAGAGATGTCGAAAAGTGTCTTATTCTTAGTGTTTGGGGATGAACTTACTTCTTAGGACTCTCTTCATTTCATTTCATGTTCGGACTTCTCATTAGGCTTTCAGGCGAACACTCTACAACTTCTTCCACAACATCATTGCATATCTAGAAAACTCCAATGTAGCTACCTGAATACAAATAACATCTTCAAAATCATAAAAGTTCGAATATCTTTTCGATCTTCTCCTCCCAGTCCAAGTAGTCATCAACACTACTAAACTTGTTGAAGCTCGAAATCTGTACTTTAAGGTGATCAACTCCCCTAGGAGCTCTAAGCTCACACTCGTCAATTCCAACATATTGCTCCTTTTCTTCTTTATACTCTTCCACCTCATCCAATTCCAACCTTCTTCTCGCGACTCTATCGACACGACAAGGTGGTGCTTAGTTCATAGGAAAGGCTTCTAGTGTTCATTCATTCATCTTTCTCCTCGGCCTATCCCTCATTTCTCGGCCCTGTTCAACAACTCTCTCATATGGCCTAGTCTCTAAAACTCTCTATACTAAGACAGTTAAATTGGCCACAATGGCAATAAGGTCTTATATCTACTCATCAATAGTATGTGGTGTTTGTTAAGTAACTCGACCGCAACTATGAGCATCACTCTTGACATCATTAATCTCTCTCTAAACACTACGATTCGACATTCTCAAAACGAAGCTTCAAAAAATATTCTTCACACAAGAAATCCTTACATACACACAAACACCATACGAAGTGTAAACTGTAAACTTACTTTGTTCTTCTAAATGAAAACATAGTATCTCGAATAGCAAACTAGTAGGGACTATCATTATATAGCTCTTGACCTCAAACTCAAGCTCTAATACCAGTATTATATGACGAGGAGGTCAGTTATCACTAAGACTTATCATAGCAAATTAGAACCAATGAGTCCTTCGAGATATCGAAGAAACTTAGAGTGAATAGGTCAAAGAATTGACAAGAGTAGCTGATAAGAAGCAGCTCAAAGGATATGACCTACCTACAAACACAACATGACTTGACACTTCACTTGATATGATGCATAAGTTAATGTTAAGGTCTACTTAACACTAATCTTGAGCAACTCGACAATATTAGATAAGAGTATGAAAAATGGACTTGGAGAGAGTTGTCACACAAGAATAGTATATTCAATGTTTTTTTGTCAAGTAAGATGATTCCAACTACAAGGAGAAGAGACTATTTATAATAAGTTCTTTGGGTAATATTATAAATAAAGAAATTACAAAAAGGCATACACAAAAAGGGTACATACGAAAAAGGATAAAAGATAAAAAGGGAAAAGTAGTATAATATCAGATGAAAAGAACAGGTGGCAGTATAATACTAGTTCTATACAAAGATTCTCTAGGTACAGCAGGCGAGAGGAATCAAGACGTTGTGACAACAAGGAGGCCAAGGTGGGAAGGGATGCCATGATAATTGGAAGGAGGCCGAAAGAGATGTACTTGGCCAAAAGGAGGCTAGCTCTCATTACTCAATAGGAAACTCTTGGTAGTTGAAGGTCAGATCACTCGGTACAGAGCCTTCAGCTAGAGGATAGTTAGTATCGGCACAAAAGAGAGAATAGAGCATAGTACAACAATCTAGTGCTCTTAGGGAATTCAGCCATCCTCCTTCTATATATTGTTTCTCGTCATCAGTGGGTTGATGAGAGAGAATTCTTCGGGTGAGAGGACTGAGGCGTGCGCGAGTGATTGGGCCAGTAGTTGGTAACCCATCATTTGTAGAGCTAAACAATCTCTTACAAGAAGAGATTAGCAACATATAAAGCATCATTAATTTTATGGCAGGGAAAGAAGTAGCTTATTTTGCTAAGCTAATTAACCACCATCACAATAGAGTTATGTTTTCAAGCTGTTTAAGGCAATCCAAGCATAAAATCCATGCTTAGGTCGATCCAGGACTACTTAAGTATAGGTAAAAGTGTGTACTCTCCATATGGTTCTTTCCTTCCTTTGGCCTGCTTGTACACCCTGCATTATTCTAAAACGTTGTGCACATCCTTCACCATCCCTAACCAATAAGAATGTTCTTTCAATAGTTCGAACGTTCTCTTTTCCCCAAAATGACCTACTAAGCCTCTAACATGAGCTTCCCAAACTAGTAGTTTCTAGCCGAGCTATTTGGTGCACACATACGTCCACCCTTCATCAGAAACCTTTGGTTCAAATGAAACCCATCTATGACACCTCCATAACAACACTTAACATTATGGGTCCAAAGTAGGGATCTTGCTCATACTGATTAAGAATGGTACCAAATCCTAGTACTTGTGCTTGTAAGGTCATAATAAGTACATGTCAACGTGATAAGGCATTGACCACATTGTTAGAACTCCCCTTCTTGTACTTGATTACATAGCAAGAGATTTCTAAGAACTCTACCCATTTGACATGACGTTAGGAGAGTTTCTATTGACCTTGCAAAGGTTTAAGGATTCATGAATTGTGTAGATAATGAATTCTCAAGGTAGCAAGTAGTGTTGCTAGTTTTGATGAGCTCAAATAGGATTGTAGAACTCTTTGATATATACTAAATAGTTTAGAGCAACACCATTGAGCTTTTTGCTAAAAAACATAACAGGTCAACACTCTTGCATGAGAATTGCACCAATGCCAACTCCTGAGGCATTACAATCCAATTCAAAGACCTTATCATAATGGGGCAATGCAGGCACATGGGCATAAGTTAACTTGGACTTTTATTTCTTCAAACTCTTCTAAGCCTTGTCTAACCACTTAAACTCTGAATTCTTCCCAGTTAGCTTGATTAAAGGTGATGCTATAGAACTAAAGTTCCAAATAAACCGCCAATAAAATGATACTAGATCATAGAAGCTTCTTACATATACTACATAAGCTAGCGTAGGCCAATCAAGTATTGCTTAAACTTTCTTATTGTCAACTTGAATACCTCCATTTGACACAACATATCCAAGGAACACAACCTCACTTCAATAGAACACACATTTTTTCAAGTTGCCAAACAAGTGTTCAGCTTGGAGGATATTAAACAAAGCTTTGAAGTACTCAACATGAGACTAGAGGTTAGCATTATATACTAAGATGTCATCAAAATATACCATGATGTACTTACCAATTAATGATCTCAAGATCTGATTCATGAGTTGCATAAAAGTGTTAGATGCATTAGTAAGTCCAAAAGGCATTACCAACCACTCAAAGAGACCATCCTTCATTTTGAAAGCTGTCTTCCACTCATCTCTTAGTCTCATCCTAATTTGGTAGTAGCCACTCTTCAATTCTACTCTTGAAAAGATCCATGCACCATGTAGTTCGTCTAACATGTCATCTAATGGAGGTATAGGATACCTGTATTTGATGGTGATCTTGTTAATAGCTCAACTTTCAATGCACATTCACCAAGAGCCATCCTTCTTTGGTACTAAAACAGTGAGCATGACACAAAGGCTCATGCTTTCTTTAACATACCCTTTATCAATCAGCTCATCAACTTCTTTCTTAAGCTTAACTGCTTACTCAAGATTAAGCCTATAAGTAGATCGATTCGATAGAGCCACTCTAAGCTGGAGATTGATGTAGTGCTCAATACCTATAAGTAATGGTAACCATCGGGGTAGCTCATCAAGAAATAGGTCAGCGTATTCTCGAAGTAAGGCTTGCTCATTGGTTGGTAGAGCTCCATCTTCTTTCAACTTGAGTAGCCTCCTGACCAACAAGAAGACATATTCATCAATCCTAACTTCTTTAGAGAATTAAGCACAACAAATCACCAAGGACATCTTTTGTAAGGACATAGAGATCTTAACTTGGGATTCCTAAACTTCTTTAGGGCTCATAGGGGTCAATATTACTTTTTTTCCATCATTCTAGAACATGTAAGTGTTCCTATATCCGTCATAAAGTATTCTTAAGTCAAATAACTAAGGTCAACCAAGAAGTATGTGTGAAGCATACATTGGTAAGACATCACACAACACCTCATCCTTGTAAATGTCCCTAATGGAGATCAATACTCTCACCTACTCAGTAATTAGAAGTCTGCCCTTCTCATTAAGCCAGTGGATCTTATATGGTTGAGAGAATAGGTTGGCAACTTAAGGGTCTTCACCATTCCCTAGGAAACCACATTGGTATAACTTCCTCCATCTATAATTAAGGCACATAGATTGCTACTCATACGATAGTTTGTATAAAAGAGTTTCTCTTTTTGTTCATTTTCATAAGTTGTAAGGGAACTAAGGGCTCTTTGGACAACCATACAATATTCGCCAAATTCAGGTTGAGTTAGGACATCAAGGCCTTCTTGAAACTCCTCTAACAAATGCCCATCATCTAGTACCTCTTCTCCTTCACTTACACTCTCTACCTCAATTTATGGGCTCTCACCTTTTATGGTCATCACACATTGATTCGAACATTGGTTAGCAACATTTCCTTAGACAAAATATTTGAAACATTTAATATCCCTAGTCTTCCATCCTAAGCTCATACCTTAGTCCTTCCTGACATCAGACTTCTTAGCCTTAGCTTTACCTTAACCATCATTAGGTCTACTCAGACCTTAACCACTTCAGTCCATCTTAGAACTATAAGGAGCTTGGCCATATTTAGGTTAGCTTGGCATGCTAAGTCAAGCAATTTGAGCTTGGCTAAGTTGAGTTCACCTTTATTGTTCTATTCATTAAGAAACTTGTATTGTCTCATCTAAAGTTCCTATCCTCTGTACTTCCACTACGTTTCCAATCTCAAGTCTCAAACCAAATATGAATCTCATGATGGTTCACGCTTCTAGCTCATCAACATCAAATCGAATCATCAATAACTGAAATTTGTAAACATACCCATTTACATATCAACTACCTTGCTTGAGCTCTTACAGTCATTATAAAGTATCCTGCTCATAATATTTAAGGACAAATCTATTCCTTAAGATTCCCTTCATTTCATTCCAAGTTTGGCTCTTACGTCACGCTTGTCGATGTGCAGTCTACAATTTCTTCCATTACATTGCTACATATCCAAAAAACTTTAAAGTAGCTACATGAATTCATATGGCATTGTCATAGTCAGAGAAGCCAAAAATTTTCTCTACCTTCTCTTCTTAATCCATATACTCATCTACACTCCCTATTTTAGAGAAGCATAGAACTTGTACTTTAATGTTTTCGATTCCTCTGGGAGCTCAAAGCTCTCACTCTTGCTCATTGCTCTCACTCATGCTCATCAAACTCATGAAACTGTTCATCTTCTTTGATAAGGATCTTAGAAAGAAATGGCAATAGATCTCAATCAAACAAGAATGGGTATTCAAAAGAAAATGAGTACAAAAAACAAGAAGGTTTTGATGGTGAATGTGAATGGATATAACCCACCAAGACACAAACACAATCAAGGGCTTGAGCTTAAAATAGAGTTTGATACAACTCACGAATACTAAATGTTGTTCGGGGTTTCAAATGAAGATTATATGTAACTCACTGATCGATTCAAATGAAGGGGTTCACTACAATCTAAGAACAAGATTGATAAAAATACAAGGACGATTAAAGAGTCGAATCAATACTCAATAATCCAGCAAATGCTAACTTAAGTATAGCCCTGCTCAAAAGAGGAAAGATTTACTCTCCGTATGGGACTATCTTTACTATTTGTATATATCTATGTATGTTTAAAATAGTTGCTATTTATAGCAAGTCCTAAATCCTAGTGATAAAATTGTAAATAATGTACAAGGCTTTAAACCTTAAAGAATTGGGCCCATAAATAAAATGAAGGAAAACATAAATAAGAATACAAAACTGTTCGTTTTACAGGATTCGACATGTAGTCACTTGGCATGTCTTGGGAAAAGTAGTATCTGAACCAGATGGGGTCGACAATTAGATGTATGGGTTCGAGACGGGGTCCCTAACATCTCGTGTGGCTTGGCCGAGACATTAGAGAAGTTAACCCATACTTGCTAAGTGCTAGAATTAGTTGACACTAGTCTCTTGGGGTTATACCAAGTGGTTCTTTAGTCTCGAGTCCTTGGCTATGTGATATCTCGTCTTCTCAGCAGACGATAGGCTTGTTGTCAAGTGGCTCCTTTTCTTCCCTTTGACCTTCTATCATTTGCTTAACCTAGGCAAAAGATGTTCATCCTTAGCCTTGAACTGTTTAGCCTCAGGTTAAAATAGGTCGGCATCTTCTTCTAGAGGGTCGGCCTCGGCTTAGAATTAGTCAAAGGCTGATTCCCATCACTCTTCTTCTTCAACTTCCTATAACTCTAGTCTCCGTCAAGGAAGTCCTTCTTTAACTTCCTCCAACTCTAGTATTATGATAGGGATCACAGACCAATCATTCACTCTCAAGCTCAAAGATACGCTCATGGTTTACTGAGCTATCCAAGGAGAATTAAGCCTTAAAGAACAATGCTTTCTCTAGTCTAACCTACCTGAATTACTCTACTCTCCATCTCATTAAAGAGACTCTAGAGGTGCCTAACCTATTGCCATACCTACTCCTTCTCAACATATTAGTCTAAGGTCAAGCATCGAACCTGCCTACTGCCAACCTGATACAGCGTTGAGGCCAAGCTGACCCAATGTCAAGTCGACCAGATAATGGGCCATCCCTTGGACAAATCCTTCCTCAATCCGAAACATCCAAGTATCTGACCTTGACCCGATTTGCTTAGAACATGTTTAACTCGGCAAACAACATATTTAGGACTACATAATGGAAAATTGATGTGGGCCCCATTTTTTAATATTCATATTGTCCTTTTTGTAACTAAATATCCTTTTGCATGTTTACAACATTTCCCTTGTAAACTGTGTATCTTTCCTTTTTCAATAGGAATGTTTTTGTAAATTACATATACCTAGGACTTGCCCTAATCAGGTTATATAAATACTTATAAAAATGTAATGGCTGCCACAATCAATCAGAATCAGGATATTGAACTTTCAAACATACTTTCCTTCATGAGCTAAGTATCCTTTACATGCTTTCATTTTACTCTTATCTAGTCCATTATGGCTATGGATTAGTGGCGAATATCCTCCGGCCATACTTGTGCATCATATCAAGTGTGAACCAAACTCATGTAAGGCATTGGTGAGTCATGTTGATAGTCAGTTTTCATTCATCTAATGCACAGCATTTATACCGAGAATAAGAAATGCTCTTGGTTTGAATTTAATCTGACGATAATAGTTATCATAAGCACGGTTATATTATACAATCGCCTGTTACTCCTACATATGAGGAGAGATGTCAAGTTAAGAAGCTTCCACATGTCTTAACAATTATCTCGACAACTGCCTTGAACACTACAACCATCTATAAATACTAGAAAGAAACTCTATAAGAGGGGCAAATACTCCTTTTTCACATACTTACTCTACTAAGTTACCTTATTGACTTAGGCATCGGCATGGCCGCATCAAATTGGCTCCGGTACCAAGTATTTCACTTTCTTTTATAGGATTTTTCCTTATCCCAAAATTCACGAATAACATTTGGCACTGTCTGTTTTTCTCTAAACATGACTTCATGATTAAAATTAGAATGACCAGAAGTGCAGGTACTGGTACTTCCTCCCACTACCCTGAAGGGGGGAGTTAGCATACTGATGAACAACGATTGGCTCGACTTAAGCAACTTTGTCTCGATTTAGCAAAAGAAAATTTCGAGTTACATAAAAACATGAACAAATCCTTAACCTTCTTCATAAAAGTTTTCACCCAAATCAGGACAAAGAGCATGGCAATCATGATGCCAACAGTGCCATCAATTCCATTTATTCACCTAAATTACCAAAAGAGCAAGCTGAGGTTCCAGTGAGACCCTCAGTTCCTACTTTCAAGAAGATTGATAAGGGCAAGCAACCGCAACATGTGCATCATGCGGGACACTTGCATGTCAAACCTCTATTGCAATGACCAACCAGTTCCAAATCAAGAAAATTTCTTTCCTCCTAGAGATTTTGGAAGAAGTAATACATCGATACGTTAAGCTGCCCTAATTCGAAACATATGATGGGATGAAAGGCCTTGAAGACTACTTGAAGTACTACTGTACACTGGCCAAGTTGTATAGTTTAAGCTACGCAGTAGCCTATCAAGCATTTCCCTCAATCTTGAGGAATGCAGCCAACACATAGTTCAAACAACTGAAACCAAGTACCATTTCATGTTTCGATGAACTAGCAAAGGTGTTCCTTCAACACTTTCTTACAAGCAAACTTCCTGTTAAGAACTCTTCAATCCTTAACACCATTAAACAAAAGTTTGATGAGTTAATCAGGGACTATTTTGCCAGATTTATGGCCGAAATGGTCCAAATCCCAGAATTGGATATGAGTGTAGCCCTTAATGCCGTAATTGACGGAGTAAACCTTACGGAGACTTTTTCAAGTCTCTCACAAAGAACAAGCCAAAAAATTTCGCTGAGTTTAAGGCTAAAGCCACTTCATACATCCAATAAAAAGACAACATAAAAGCACAATGAGAGGTTGATCAGAGCAAAGGAGATGGAAAGAGTGACAAACAAAAAAATGCAAAAGATAGACTTGGTACAAACAACGACAATAGTTCAGATGCCGAAAAAAAGAGACTGAAGATACCTACATTCACATCCCATACACTTGTCAATCATCCAATCTCAAACATTTTGATGAAAGTATGTGGGAAGAGAGGTGTCCTCCAATGACCGAAAAGAATGCGAGGTAATCTCTTAAGAAGAAATTCGAACAAGTAATGTGAATTCCACTATGACAAAGGTCACAATACAAATGAGTGCATTCAACTCAAGAATGCAATTGAAGATTCAATATAATGCAAGCACCTGCAAAAATTTTTAACGCATGATGCCGAAAGAATCGAAAGACCATCTCAAAGAAGAGAAGAAAGAGGGGATGAAACTTAGCCAGAAATGGCCATAAGAGATGCAAGGGATGTTAATCCCACCAAATCACCCAACGGAGTAATTAATACTATCATCGACGGACCTAATATAAGCCAATCGAGTTCATTGAACTCGGTTAATGGCAAGAATTATGTTTGCAATATTCATGGGAAAAAGGTCAGAATTGACAATATAATATCTTTCAGAGAAGAGGATTTTGAAGGTATTCAGAGGTCGTACGATGATGCACTTGTCATCAATGTGAGAGTCACCAACTTCGAAGTCAAGAAGATTCTTGTTGATACGGGAAGTTCAGCCGATATGATTTATCAACATACCTTCAATTAAATGAGGCCCAAGATCAAAGCGCAACTGCGATCTTATAAGTACGACCTTTATGCCTTCAATAATCAACCCGTCTAAGTAGCCGAA
Source organism: Lumnitzera littorea (assembly GCA_024138015.1). Taxonomy (NCBI): domain Eukaryota; kingdom Viridiplantae; phylum Streptophyta; class Magnoliopsida; order Myrtales; family Combretaceae; genus Lumnitzera; species Lumnitzera littorea. The sequence goes on along the minus strand of JAMXBB010000005.1, from coordinate 98,274,426 downwards.
GTTATCTCTTTACCAATACAGATAGGGGATGACGAGCCTGTTACAAAGGATAAAGTGGATTTTCTCATTGTCAAATATTGGTCCCCTTACAACATGATAATGGGACAGCCATGTCAACATTTATTTAGCATTGTCCCATCAATAGCACATTTAAAGGCCAAGTTTTCTACTCCTATAGGGCTTAGTGTATGCAGAGGGGATCAACAATTGGCACGGTCTTTGTATATTAGGGCCTTAAGACGAGAGGAAGTTTTTCAAGTTGAAACTTATCTAGATGGCAAGACAGTCAGCATAAAAAATGCCCAGAATGATACAGAGGAAATTCCTTTGGGAAATGATCTCAAGAAGACAATAAGGATAGGAAAATCCATGTCCGCAAATGTCTAGCAAAGTCTGATTGACTTCCTACAAGCCAATGCTGACCTATTTGCATGGTCACCTTTAGACATGCTGGTTATTCCGAGAGACATTATGGTATACAAGCTCCAAATTGACCCAAGTACAAAAGTGGTCCAACAGAAGAAGTGACATTTTCTGCCAGAGAGACAAGCGGCAATAAAAGAAGAGGTCCAGAAATTATTGAGGGTAGGATTCATCTAAGAAGAGCCTTATCCGACTTGACTAGCAAATTGTGTGTTAGTCAAGAAGTCTAACGGCAAGTGGTGAATGTATAGAGACTTCATGGATCTCAACAAGGCATGTCCCAAGGATTATTTCCTACTACCAAAAACCAATCAAATGGTAGACACAACTACAGGGCATGCGTTGCTTTCTTTTATGGACGCTTTCTCTAGAATCAAATCAAGATGGACAAGGCGGATGAAGTCCACACATCTTTCGTTACCAATTTTGGAACGTACTATTATACTATAATGCCCTTTGGGCTAAAGAACGCTGGTGCCACATACCAGAGATTAGTAATGAAGATGTTCAAATCTCAGATCCACAGGAATGTTGAAGTATATGTGGATAACATGATTGTGAAGAGCATGAAGGAGGATTAACATCTTGTTGATCTAGAGGAAATGTTTTCTACATTGAGGAGTTATAGCATGAAACTCAACCCACAAAAGTGCGTGTTTGGTGCAACATCAGGAAAATTCCTTGGATATATAGTCACACGATGTGACATCAAGGCCAATTTGAGAAAGATTAAAGTTGTAAGGAATATGAAACCACCTCACACGGTTAAGGAGGTGCAAGAACTCATTGGTCAAATTGCTGCCCTCAATAGATTCATGTTAAGAAGTGCAAATAGGCACATAGAATTCTTTAAAATCTTAAAGAATCTAAAGGAATTCAATTGGATCGATGATTGCGAAAGAGCTTTCAATGAGCTCAAGGAATTTCTTATGTCATCCCCAATACTCTCGATACCCATTCCGGGGGAAAATTTATACTTGTATCTATCCGTCAACTGCTAAGCACGTTCCTTATTACGTGAGTCATGTTCTGCAGGGGCCAAAGCTTCGGTATATAAAGATTGAAAATTTTGTATTAGCTGTGGTTCTCTCGCCTACAAAGTTGAAGCCGTATTTTGAAGCTCACCAGATTAGTATCCCTATTGATCAACCATTGTAGCAAGCGTTGCAGCACCTTGATACCTCGAGGAGGATAATGAAATATACCTTAGAGCTTAATGCCCATGGTGTGCAATATAAACCCAGAACGGCACTAAAAGCCTAAATACTAGCGGATTTTGTTGCTAAGTTCATGGGAGAGGAAGACTTTATGGATATCACTGAGAAACCTATCTGGTTTCTTTATGTCGATGGTTCTTAGACATGAGAAGAAAGCGGTACAGGCTTAGTCCTTTAAGGCTCACATAATGTCAAAATCCATTATGCTCTAAAACTTGGATTGCCAGCTAGTAATAATGAAGTAGAGTACAAAGCTCTAATCACCGGATTGAAACTGGCAAAAAAAATTAGTGCTAAGAAATTTAAAGTGTTCTTTGATTCCCAATTGATGGTAAATTAGGTCATCCAAAGTTACATAGTAAGAGAAGAAGAGATGAGCAAGTACCTCTTGGTGTTACAAATGCTCGTAGAAGAATTCCTATCATTCTCCATTAACAAAATTCCCAGAAGCAAGAATATCACTGCTAATAAGTTGTCGAAGTTAACCAGTATGGCATTCCCTGAGCTAAATGAGAAACTTTTCATGGAGTTTCTCCCGTAGAAAAGTTTATCTAATCTCTCGCAGAGCTATGAGCTAGCTCCTTACCTAAGAGAAGAATCATGGATAGATTCCCTAGTAAATTATCAAAAAGATGGTACTGCCCCTAACGACAAAAATGATACATGAAGATTGGCTTACCAGGCTATAAACTATATGATGTTTAACGATCAACTATATAAGCACAACATATCTCAACCTTACCTTCGATGCCTTTCCTAGAGGGATGCCCAGAGGGTGTTATCTGAACTACATGGCGGCATATGTAGTAATCATGTAAAGTTGCAAACACTGTACATTCGAGCAATGTGACTCAGCTATTATTAGCCGACTAAGAGAGAAGATGCAAAGGATGTTGTCAAGTAGTGTCCTCAATGCTAGAAGCATGAGTCGTCAAGCAATGCACTTGCAACTGAGCTATATAACCTAACCAGCCCTTGGCCTTTCGCTTAATGGGGGTTAGATATTCTCAAACCCTTTCCGAAGTCTACTGCCTAGCACTAATTCATCATTGTCACTGTTGACTACTTTACTAAATAGGCTGAGGCCAAAGCTATAGCAAAGATTACCAAATAGAAAGTGGAAGCTTTCATATTCAACTCCATCATATTAAGATTCAGAGTTTCCTATATTTTAGTTACAAATAATGGCCCGCAGTTTGACAATAATAAGTTTTGGTCATTTTGTGAAAGGTACAGCATTCAGTTCAACTATACATCTATAGTATACCCTCAGACAAATGGATAAGTCGAGGCTGTAAACAAGATCATACTGTACAACCTAAAATGGAAAGTGGATCAAGTCTGGGGGAAGTAGGCCGATGAACTACTAAACGTCTTATGGAGATACAGGACCACTTACAGAACCGCAACAAAAGAGACACCATTTAAGTTAGCCTACGGCACTGAAGCCGTATTGCTGATTGAGCTGGAATTGCCCAATCTATGAATGAATAATTTTGATGTTATGCTCAATCGAGTCAGATTTACAGCAAATTTGGACACTATCGAGGAAATTTGAGACATTGCAAGAGCTAAGGTCTCGGCATACCAGCATAGAGCAACAAGATACTACAATCAGAAAGTGAAACATAAGGTTTTCCAACCTGAAGATCTGGTATGCCATAAGATAGAAGCAATTGGGGCGCGAGCAAATCAAGGAAAGCTTGGTGTGAATTGAGAGGATCCAGGAAGTCATTGGCGAGGGGGCCTACCAACTAAAAAGGTTGGATAGGTCCATCATCCCTCAAGCTTGGAACGCCGAGAATCTAAAACTTTATTTCAATTAATGTGGGACGATTTCTACCATCTATCATTGGAAACAACCAACATGTCTATAAGATCAGTATTTATTTATAATATTTATATATTTGAAGGCTCATCATATTTTGGTTACAATTGCCAAACTAACAAGTTCCATGCTACATGGCAAATGAACTGATCTAAGTTCTAGTCTAACGCAATTAACGACCTATACAAATTAATCTTATGGCCGAGTAATGCAATTGGTCCACACCTTAAACGGTTAATGGATAGTATAAAATGATGGGCGTATGAAATAAAACATGCCAAGAGATAGATGGGCATGTGAAATAGGATATGTTAAGAGATAGTTAGGCATGTGAAATAAAACATGCCAAGAGATAGTTAGGCATGCGAAATAAAACATGTCGAGAAACAAAAGGTGTGTAATAAAACATGCCAAGAAACATATGGTGTATGAAATAAAACACGCTGGGGAAAAATGGCATGTGAAATAAAACATGCTAAGAAATAAATGGTGTGAAATGAAACGTACTGAAAGAAAATTAGGTGTATGAAATAAAACATGTCGAGAAATAAATAGTGTGAAAAATAAAACATGCTGGCGAATGAGATCATGAAGCAACGTGCATATAACATACAAACCGAGAAAGTGTATCACGTAAAATTAAATGTTACAAGAACTCAACATTGCCTTTATTACATTCCAATTAATAATTACACAATGCAATGTACCAATACAAAAAGTCTTATGGCCTATCTTCAGATTCAGCAGAAGTAATTCTTAAATCATTAGCTAGGGCTTCCTTGGCAATTGGGTTCTCGAAGTGGGCAACTTCTTCAGCATGACCTTTATTATCACTTTGATCCATACTCTCAGCACTTGTCTCGTCGCCTTCATCTTTGTTAGCACTACTAACTTTGTCATTAATATTAGTAAAGTCGAGATACAAGAGATCATAATTAGTATGAAGCTTCAAGACCTCTTCTCTTACCGCTTGAACTCCCTCCAACAAATTTTTGCATAGAAGCTTCTTGTATTGCTGACTGGAAGTGACTATAATGAGAGCCTCTTCAACAAATGGCCCCTTCCTCACAGTCTCCTCCAACTCGGCAATACGGCTTTGTAAGTTCGAGTTGTTGGTCTTCAGCTCCTTTATTTGCATCCTAAGCTTATCTTCATTGTCATTCATCATGCAAATAGTTCGACTAAGCCCCAGTACTTTTCCTTTTTCTTCTATAGCTCCTCTTTCAGGCTTTTAAACTCTTTGTATTGTTCTTCTATTTTGACCTTTAGGCTAGAGATTTCATCAGTAGTGAGGTCATGTGCCAATTTCTTGGCAGTAAGTTCCTCCTTAAGCTTTCTTGCCTCCATCTCAGCATTAATCCTTACATTCTCAGTAGTAGCAGTCTAGGCCTTTGATGCATTGTACGCATCCTCAACTTTCTGTAGCAAATTCATTTGTTACAATCAAAAGTGGTTTGGTATTACACATACAGCTGAAGATATTACCTTATTTGCCTCTTTGTCTGCTTCGTCCAATGCTATTAGAATGTAGCTGCTCATCTGGAAAAGGAAATATATTAGTTACTCAAACGAATTCGATAATCAAAAGCAATGGTCATGGATACTCATATCGTACAATTTAGCTGCAATATGGGCCTTATTGTAACCGCCAACCCTATTGACATCGTTCTTAGCGATATCTTTATCATTCGGAAGGATGATCCCTTCCATTAAAGCTAAAGATCTCATCTTATCTCCCAAGCCCAAGTTGGTGTCCGAAATTTGGTGGCTCCAACCAGGGATGAAGTACTCATCGACCTCTTTACTGAGGTTGAATTCGATACTACTGATGCTCAAAGATTTGGAATGCATAGCCTCCTTCGCCCTTTCATCCAAGCCTTTAGACTTCTTGATAGGTGATTGGTTGGTGAGCTCCTTCCCTAGTCTTTTGTCACCAATCAAAGCCGCTATGATCTCTAGCAATGAGCCTTCTACGGCAATGGCATTTTCAACCTCCTCTCCAGGACGTATCTCTCAACGCTCACCATCCCTTAGCTCAACAAAAGTTTGAATAATCACGACCAGAGGTTCCTTAGAATGAATAACCCCAGTCAGGTATGTTTTCTCATTCTCCTTCAGCCTCTCGGTAGGATGGGAGATCTTCTGCGCAGCTATCTACTTCACTACAGCTTCTTTTGCTGGTTTCTTTGCCACAACAGGCCAAGTGGTAGCTGCTGAGGTGATCACCCTCTTATCAACCTTAGATTGTTTTGCCTTAGCCTAAGCTAGTAGCTTTGCCAGATTTACCTCTCCAGCACCCATATCTACGACACAAGTACACCAATTAATATAAACATGAAAAAAGGTATGAACTTACATTTTTCATACCGAATAAGGCTCAAAGTTCACTATTCTCCTCTCGAGTCCCGAGAATGATTTTTCTCATGGTTATACTCAACACGATGGAACCACATTGGCTTATCTTCTTTTTCAAAAAATATTAGTTCTCCATTTTCGTAATACCGTATAATTCTCTTAACATCCTAGAAGAACATTTTGTTTCTCCTTCTCTCTTGAATTTTCTTTATTGCTACCGCATCATTCGACATCAGATCTATGTCTTTTGTATGTGTCGACTTGGTCCATTGGGTCCAAAAGTCCAAGTCTTCATCAAATACTATTGACACAAACTTGTTGTACCACTTGTGAATTTTGGATTCTAACCCATCCATAAACTTATGCTCATGCCTTACAGCAGCAAAGTACCGCTCATTAGGTTGCCTCCAAATAGTGAAGAAATATCGAAAAGAGTTAAGGCGTTGCCCTGACTTCGACTTCGACTTTGACTTCTTCGTAGACTATCTCAAAGACTGCTAGAAGCCAATATGTGTTGGGTGAGAACATACTCAACACGACTCTAAAATAGTTAAAAAAGCCCTTGACAAAAGTGGAAAAAGAGAAGTGCAACCCAAAATCCAAATATTTCAGGTATATATGGAACTTGCATTCCTTAAGGAAGCATACCCTCTCCCCATCTCTCAACCTCCTTAAGTTCCATGTCCCGAGAAGATCTCGCCAGTATTGATTATATTTTATGACGAGAACCCCATCGACTTAACTAACGGTTTCATCTGGAGAATCGCAAAAATAGGCTATTGTGTTGAACAGATATGTTGTCGAGGACCTCTCTTCCTTATCCTCAAGATAATTTTCTACTAAGAGCTCGTAGATCCGAGTAAGTTTATCTCACCTTTTCACCATGCTATCGACCGAACTACCCGAAGAACCAGCTGCCTCGCTCTTATTTTGGTAGGGGAATGGGAGGGGGGAAGTGGCCTCAATCTCTGTTGCCTTGGAATCAAAAAGTACAAGTCGACGAGCAACTTTGTGAACCATACCTAAATAGTTATGTGAAATGATACAACACAAATCAAAGAATTTGGGTTAAAGATAAGGAAATGAATGAAAGTTTAAGATGTGACTAGAGAAGCCAATTATGATTGTGAATATTACTTTATATAAGGACGATTCGTCCTTGTAACTACAAATCTGCTTCTAAAGGTAATGATACACTGATATGGTAATCTTGCGTATCATTGACGCGTGTCTCGTGATAGAAATCTAACGGCTGAAAACTCTCTGACAGTTATTAGGCGACAAATGTCATGCCTCTAATTTCTTGGTTTCTCAAACAAGTGAGAGTTTAGAAATGGTGACCTTTCGGCTAGGATGCGATCCACCCTACTTCTCGTATTACTCAACAAAAATTTGAAGAATCTCTCCCCACTTAGCCTTTAGTGCAATATGTGTAACTTCCTATGTCGATTGCTTAAATACGGGAGTTGGAGGCAAATGTTGATAGTTAATTTTCATTCATTTGACACTCGGCCTTTCGTCTACTGAGAAGCTAAGTAACCAACTCTCGACATTCGCACTGCCTATATGATGCATGGCATTTATGTCAAGTATAAGAAACATTCCTAGTTTGAATTTAAGTCTAATGCAAATGGTTATTATAAGCACGGTTATATTATATAGCTGCTTGCTACTCCTACATATGAGGAGAGATGTCAAGTCAAGAAGCTTCTATGTGTCTTAATAGTTATCCCAACAATTGCCTTGGACACTATAACCATTTATAAATACTAGAAAGAAACTTTGTAAGAGGGGCGAACACTTCTTTTTACACATACTTAGACTTGTATTGTGATAGACTTAGAGGTCCTAGGTTCAATTCCAACATAAGGCACTTTATGCCTTTTTGATTTTGTGTCTTCGAATATCCACATGTCGAGCCAGGTATTCTATGATACATGGTGACATCTTATTCGATTATGCAGCTGGTGCCACATCATCATCCATTTCTTCCCCTTTCTTTCCTTTTCCTTTCTTTTCCCTAATTTTCTTACATGTACCAACCCAACTCCCTTACGTTGGCTTGATTTTTTATGCGAATTCCACATGAGAGCACATGATTTAATGATGAAATCTTATTCTCTACACAGCATACTATGCATAAAGGCCAAAAATATGTCTAAATTAATGTAAATCATTAGTCAAATCGCCAATGAAAAATAGGAAAAAAGAGGAAAACCTAAGATTTGGCATTGATGGTGAATCAACCATTAATGGCGAATCAACCATTAATGGCAATTCTTTCGATATTCAAGCTTGAAACAGTATAAATAACCACCCTTATTCCCATTCCTAGCATCAATCTTCACTTTGAAGCTTTGAAACCCACTAGAAACATACATTTCATCGCTTTCTCTCTCTCTCTAACCTGCAATATCTCTCTCTCCCTTTAAGATATCAACCTCTACAAGCTCATTCGAGCAAAGCTAACTACATGGCTATGATGCCTAGGTCCTAAGCTCTCTATAGCTACCTCCCTTACCCTTTACCATGCCTTTTTGGAGCACCACCACCTACTCAAGGCTTAAACTCGCAACCACCTTTATCATCTACCATCAGCCATTGTGTTTTGGAGAAAACGGACATTATGGTTGAGCTCATAGTATCCCAAAACCTAAGACCCAATTGATTTTCAAAGCCTAGCAGCCCCTAGCCACTACATCTCATAACCACTGCCATCATTATCGCAAGGTAGTTTTCAACCACCATGAAATGGCCACAGTAGGCCAAGGCACTTAGCTATCCCCTATCTCCAATGAGATATTCATGAAAACGCCTTCACCCCCATAGAGAACTACCCAAAACCACCTCCAATGCACCCTCTAACCACCTGGAAGCCCCTTGCTCGACTCACATGCTATACACGTGAGGACTTGAACCAGATCAGAGCTGACCGACCTACATGCATCTCCCCTGGTCCAATCCTATTTTGCTCTTTTGTATTATTTATTATTATTATTTTTTTCATTTACTTCATGTAAATATTGTAATTGATAAAAGAAAAAAGAAAATTCAGAAAGGAAAAAAAGAAGAAGAAAAGAACCAAAAAAAAAAAAGGAAAAAGCCTGGTTTTGTTTTATTTATTTATTTATTTTTATGCTTTGGTCAAAATAAATAAAATTATATAAAAATAATAATAATAAACAAAAGCAAAAAAACATGTGTTTTATCACTTAGAAAAATGTCTTTTTTTTTTCAAATAAAATCAAATTAATAAACCCTTTCCAAAAATAAGATTTCCTTAGAATTTTTCAAATAAATAAACACTTAAGCAATTAAGACCCGTTTAGAATTTTTCATAATTGAAAATAAATTGATAAAAATAAAAAGTAAAGCAAACTATTTTTGCAATTAAAAGAGACTAACCTACTGACATTTTCGAAGAATGAACTACAAAAGTCTAATCCCAAATAGAGAATACATATGCACTCGTAAGAGACTATAAGGCGACTTAAAATATAGAAAAAGTTTATTTCACTCCTTTTGTAAATTTTATTTCAATTTCTTATTTTTTCGCAAGTGGATGCAATTTTTTTTATTTATTTATAAACAACTATTGTCATTAGAAGAATATTTTTGAAAGGTAAAATTAAATTCAAAAGATTAAAAGTAATGCCTGTTAGGGTTAAATAGGTTAGCCTTCGAACTCAAAATATCTAGCTTTCAAAAATTGTTTAAAAAAAAATTGTTTTATAGAAATACTGATAGCTAAATTATAACCAATCTATCTAACTGTAGTTAGGTAGCAACTCTAAACTTTTCAAAACAAAAAAAAAAAAACAAGTTTTTCTTAACTTTTCATAGAGGGTTAGTATTAAATGGATTAGGGTTTAATACTAATCGAGTTAAGGAATATAATAAAAATAGGGAAAAATCTAGACTCAACAGCTTGGTGACTTCACTAGAGAAGTAAAAAGGGCTAGCCACTTAAAAACTTTTCGAAATTAAATTTTCCTTTTGAAATACGCATATTATTTATTTATTTATTGTTATGATTCATTTCATGTAAATATACTTTATTTTAATTGCTAAGGTTCACTTTTTGCATGCATCATAATCGAGATATTTTGAGGAATGATTGCATCAAGGATGTAGAGCAAATATAGTCATACCTAGATCGTCTTAAGACCCTAGGATAGGGGGCCATTATGTAAGTTTTAGGTGTTGTAAGGTAATCACCGCTCGAGGCTGATTAGGCTACACCACTTAAACTTCAATGCAACCAATGAGCTATTTTTTTGGAAACACAAAAAGTTACATAACTTAAGGATCTTTAGAACTCACATTAATTGCATATACTTCCCTTAAACCTTAAGTTAATACACCACTCCTAAAGTTGTGATCTTACGAATATTAGAGTGTTTTAGAAACATAATCATTTCTTTTTTCAACAGTAGAGTTGTAACTTAAGGAATGATGTATTAACCAAATGTAACTAACATATGCATGTTTCCACGTACATTCTTTTTTACTAATGAATGATTCCTATCTATGAAATGTTTAGGCCTAAAGATAATGGCAAACAATCAAGTGAACAATCAAAGAATTGATAGGCTACAAGACCTCCCTGAGATTCGCGAATAGTTACTAGAAGTTGAAATTGCCTATCTAGAAGAAATGATTGAATGTTCTAAAACTCACAACTTGACCTTAAAAGTCTTCCTTGGATAAGTCATTGGAGAAACCCAGAGCTTATTTATGAGACTTAGTTTAAGGTTTTTCCAATTATAGCTAAGGAGCCTAAATAAACGTCAAGTTTCAATAAATAATAGTCAAGAATAAATCTTAGGCCCTCTTCCTTTGTTTTCTATACTCCAATTTTCCAAAATAGTAGAAGCTCCCTTTAGCTTACCATTCTTCGTTCTTTGGTATTCCTCTTTTGTAAATAGTCTTTCAATAGCATTCATCTAACCATTGTTTCCTCTCATTCAGGGAAAAACAAATAAATTCTATAGACTTGTAAATAGAACCCCAAAATCACCATCTTTACTTATAATTCTCTCGAAAAAAAAAAAAAAAGAAAAGAAAGAAATTTGCTCATGGTTACAAATTCTTATTAGATCAATCCGAACACAAATCCTCTGCCCATTTAAGAAGCCAATCTAAACATTAGCCCTTGACTCATCAAGGCAGCTGACCCATACACAAACCCTTGGCCCATAAGGCAGCCTACACAAAACACATACATTTGGTACATTAAGGCAACCATCCTAAACATAACTTCTTTGGCCCCTTTAAGGTAACCAATGCAAACCTGACCACTTGACCTACTAAGACCTAAAACACAAACATTCGGCCCATCAACATAGCTGACCCAATCATAAACTACGACCTATCAAGGTAATTGAACCAAACATAAACCCTAACCCATCAAGGTAACTAAACCAAGCCAAAATCATTGGTCCATTGAGAAAAAGCCTAACCATGAACCAAGTCAAAACATGAAGTCAAATACAACCTTAGTCTTAAACTCAAATCAAATGAAAAGTATCAAACTGGGGCTTGTTTTCAAGAAACTTAGGGGCAAAGTCAATCTCCACCCTATGGCAAATAAATATAAACTCCTCCTTAAGGAATTGGTAACTTACTTTTAAAAGGAAAAGAGGCAAACTATATCATATACATTAACCCTTAAACACTTTGAGAGTTGAGTGACATCGTGGTGAGGACACTTTAAACTTATTCCTTAAAGGAGATCCATTTTGAATTTTATACGTAGATTAAAATGAAGTTAAGCATTCATTTTCAAATCCCAAACATAATTATCTTTTGTTAACCTTGTTGGACCAACTATGAGTATTTTCAAATTTAAGCCCTATCAAAAACCACCCCATATTGGGGTAATTCACAGGTTAGGTTTTAATTAGGAGAAAATGATAGAAATTGGTTTGTACTTGTTTTAGTGGCATCAATTCAAGAATAATTTTTATTTCTAATCATTAATTTTCTCTAAAATGAAGAAGAGCTTACAAGAACCTTATACACACAATCCAAACACTTTGGGGAGATAATTACTTCCAAGCCTACGAATAAAGGGGGTAAAAATAAAAACAATGAGAACATAAGGTAACAAAAAAAAAGAAAGAGAAGAAGTAAAAGAAGAAAGAAAAGAGGCCTGAGAATTGGGTCTAAGTGTAAGATGAAAACCTTAAAAGATATATTACATGCCAACGAGGGCAACAAAATTGAATCAAAAGGCTTAAAATCAAAGCCCAAATAACCCCAAGAACACAAGGCCTTAAATCACATTCTTATCCTAAAAACACAAACCTCACATATTCATCCCAAATCACAAGCACAAAACCCCATTACCCATCACAAACATAAGGCCTTCGCACCCTCAATATCACCTAAACTTAATAAAAGTTCTTCTGATCACAAGGAATAATTTGTCCTAAATAAAAATTGTTTTTGAAATTGGGGCAAGCATACTTCTAGTTTTTCTTTTTTCCTAAAGGTTTTTTACTTGTACACCTAGGTTAAATAAAAGTATTTTGTTCAAGTAAGCCCTCTCATTACTCCAATTTGAAATCATTTGACCAAAAGCCCAATTCATAATATTGGATTGAAAAAAACATGACAGATCAATCTAAGCATATCACCTACAAAATAGACTATAATTTTTGGAATAATAGTAAAAAGTGTAATCTAAACTGAGAGTCCACAAGGAAGCCCTCTTTGACTAATCTAATCATGAGTTTTAGGAAAGAAATGTTTAAAATCACAAAGCCCCACTAAGAAGCTTAGCATTAGGGTCAAGAGACATTTTCAAACACTAAGAAGAATATGAGAGGTCCCATATGATTCTCAAGGAAGGGGATGGTTATAACACCTATTAAATAAATAAGGATTTATAATCGTTAACAAACTTTAAAAAAAGAAAAGAAAAGAACAAAGAGAAGAAAGAAAAAAGAGAGAGAGAAAGTAAAGGCTTATTACAAATTTTTTCCATCCATTTTTGAATGTTAACTATAGTAGCCAAGCTTCCAATTCATGTTACCTACTTCTTCTAATGTGGTCACACCTTTTAAGTTGGCCATAATAGTCTAAGTCTTTCTCCTATGTAGTTTTTTTATGTCCATTAATTCTTTTCGAAATTAAGGGACCTAATCCTTGATGCCTTTTTTGTCGTAAATGGTTTTCACCAAATTCTTTATTTGTAAAAAATATTTTCAAGTCAGGAAGTTTTCCAAACTAGTTACATTCCTCAATTTATTTCTCCAATCCTTCATCAATTCTCCTTTAAGGTTCTAGCCAACTTTTAAAGCATTGTCCCATCTTTAATTGATTTTTAAAGTTCTAGCTAGCTTTTAAAGCGTTATCCTATCTTTAATTGATTTTTAAAGTTCTAGCTAGCTTTTAAAGCGTTATCCTATCTTCAATTTATTTTTAAGGTTCTAGCCAACTTATAAAGTATTGTCTTGACTCACATTTCCTTCAAGGTTCTAGCTAACTTCTAGAGTGCTATCCCGACTCACATTTTTTTTAAGGTTCTAGCTAGCTTTTAAGAGCGTTGTTGCATCTTCAATTCATTTTTAAGGTTTTAGACAGCTTATAAAGCTTTGTCCTAACTCACTTTTCCTTCAGGGTTCTAGCCAACTTTTAGAGCATTGTCTTATCTTCAATTTACTTTTATGGTTTTAGTCAATTCATATAGTATTATCTCGACTTCATTTATTTCTTTTAAAGTTTTAGCAAGCCTATAGGGCGCTTCCCTTTACCAACTTCTTTTAGGGTTTTAGTAGGCCCCATCACAAATTTCTCTTAGAGTTTTGTTGAACCCATAGGGCGCTTCTCTTCATCAATTTCTCTAAGTGTTTTAGCCAGCCCATAAGGCACTTCCCTTCATCAATTTCTCCTAAGGTCCAAGCCATCTCATAAAGTACTATCCTTTTCATCAATTTCTCTTAAGGTTTTAGGTAGCCATAGGGAACTTCCCTTCACCAAACTCTCTTTAGCATTCTAACGAGCCCATAGGATACTTCCCTTTACCAATCTCTCTTTAGTGTTTTAGCAAGCCTGAAAGGCGCTTCCTCTTTTATTAATCTCTCTATGGCATTTTAGTAAGCCCATAAGGCACTTTCCTTTACTAATTGCTTTTAATGTTTTAGTGATCTCATAAGGTGCTTCCCTTTACCAATTTCTACTAAGATTTTAGCGAGCCCATAGGGCACTTCCCTATTTCTAACCAGCTTTCAAGATTTAGCAAGGAGTACTCTCTCCTGCTTAGGTTAGTCAGCTCAGAGAAGCATTTCCAGGTTTTCTAAAATCAATTCCCATTTAAGATTGCTAGTCCCCAAGAGATGTTCTCGCCTAAGTTAGTCAACTTAGAGGAGAACTTTCAAGTTTTCTAAAATCGATTCCAATTTAGAGTTGCTAACCCCTAAAGATGCTCTCACCTAGGTTAATCAGCTCAAAGTAGCACTTCTAGGTTTTCTCAAATTGATTTCCCATCTACAATTGCTAGTCCCTTAGAGACGCTCTTACCTAAGTTAGTCAACTCAAAGTAGCATGACTAAGTTTTCTAAATTAATTCCTATTGACGAGTGATTCTCATTCTGGTACACGAACACCTACAACACGAGAAAATGGCTACGGGGGGTGCCAAAAGGTGCTCCGATGTAATCACTTCGTTGCCTAAGTTAGCCTTCTTGTGATGAGAGTGGAATTATTCCATAGTTATGGAAGTGAGAGAGTAGAGAAGAGGGTCCATTTACCTGGGGATCTTATTGAGTATTTATAATGTATCAATGGAGGTTGTCCTTAGACCGGGTCATTAGATTAAGCTTAGATATTAGACCAACTAAAATAAGCACACATAACAATTATCCAAAAATGCCTATCAACACTTGCCCCCCACTCTCTTTGGTGACCAAGTCGAAAAAGAGAGTATTTAGAAAGGTTGATTTTATGAGGTTTCTGGATAGGTTTGTAGCCTAAAGAGGCTAAAGTGCTTGAAGAAGCAAAGGCCTAAAGAAGCAAAAGGCAAGAGTGACCGCAACACCTATAAGTATTAGTATGCTTAGAAAGGTAAAGACTCGAAGGAGCTGAAGCACTTAAAGAAGCGAGAGGACCTGAAAAAACAAAGGCACCTGAAGAGGTGAGAAGTGCTTGAAGAGGTGGGTATGCCTAAAGAAGCAAAGAGCACCTGAAGAGGCTAATGCACCTAAAAAGGCCGGGGCGCCTGAAGAGGCAGGTATACTTGAAGAGGCGAGAGCACCAGAAGAGGCGGTTATGCTTGAAGAGGCGAAAAGCACCTAAAGAGGCAAAAGCCTAAAGAGGCTAATGTGCCTGAAAAGGTTAGGGCACTTGAAGAGGTTAGGGAAGCATGTAGGTTGTCCAAGTTGGACATTACCTATGTTAAGTAGAGCGGTAAGATAAGCTAGTTGGCTTCTAGTCCATTAATGTATAGGACTTTGGCACTATATGCCAAATTTGAATGTTTAACTCGTTACCATTTGATGGCTGAAGGATTTCAAGTAGCTCGTTATCTATTTACTAGACAGAGCATTTGAGTTTACACTAGCTTATCGTCCATAGTATGTAGGACTTAGAGCTGTTAAAAATTGCCCGTTAGCATATTACACTTGTGTTGGCTTAAAATGGGGGCATTTGTGTAGCCTTCGTTTGTTTTAGAGTTCTTAAACTCATTTATAAAAGAGCAAAAATTAGTTTGCTAATAATTGAATTAGTGATTTCTAGTGCCAAATAGTTAGCACTTTTGATTATTAGGCTTATTGGAACTCATATCACGTAGCATCATGCATATAGATAATATATAAAGCATGGATCAAGTGTGAATGCTAACAAGTGATTAGCATGAGGTACAATATAGGCACACATTAAAAATAAATTATTGAACTAATCATAAATAACAGTAATGGAGTTTTACTCATCTTTTATCAATAGGAGTGAGCAACATAGTGGACCCCGATGTGCAGTAGTTTTAGTATCACCGTGTTTATCATAATTGTTTGCTAATTGTTGGCTATAGAGCTTAGCGATCAGATTTTGAAACTCTTAACAAAATTCAATTGGGATTCAACTTTAATCTTGTTGCAACTTGTTACTCTCTTTAGACTTGGACTGCTTGACGAAGGAGTTGATTAATCTTAGGTGTAAGAATGAGCTCTACTCAACCACGTTGTTAGCAAGGACAAGCTTGGCTGCTCCTTTCACTCGGCTATGGGCTTGGATAAAAAGCACTCATCCATTCGGCATGGACTTGGACAAGCTCTCGGCACTTGGCAACATTGCGTTCGGAGTTGCTCAAACTCAACAATTTTTAGGCCACTACTCTCGACCTTTCGATTATGTACAGACGAGTTTGAATGTAGCTTGGTCCTAGTGAATTAAAGTGCTCTTGGCACAATGTCTCTCGGCAGCAATACCAGCCGGCGATAAAGTGTCACTCGGCAACAATCTTCCAAGGCCATTACAATTAGTCAGTAGCACGTACTTGGCTATCTAAAATTACAGCTCGGATGTTGCAACTTAAGTTGTGGACACTAACTCCGCTTAGCTATAGGAGTTTAGATTGTTGAAGACCGGACTAGCGAAGGCCGTTAAAGACTGGATCTAGTCTTCTCAACCAAGAGCTTGGCACTCAACTGTCTGTTCAACCAGGAGCTCAGCATTCGGCTCGGTTGCATCTACGTGTGTGTGTGTTAGAACGTTGTGTGCTGCAGTTAATGCTAACAATGGAATTTCTAACATAGTAGTTTGAACAAGGGAGTTTCTAACATAGTAATTTGGAACGTACACTTATAAAACAACTGCACACACATACTATTTAGCACAACCATCATCAAGGAGTTTAGTTCATTCTCACAAAATTGAAAACAACCTTGTTTTATTCAAGTGCAGGGGGATTTCTGAGTAAAATCGAAGCTTGGACCTGACGTTTCGTCGTTCACATTTCTTGTAAAGTAGGATAGCTCAGCTCAGCCAAGTGGAGCTTTGCTCAGATTAGAGAGTCATCTTCTTGGATCTTGGCAAGTCGGTTTGTATGACTTTTACTCGGCATTTGAGTATCTTCTTTCGTACTCGAGTTCGGGGATCTGCACTTGTGGTCTGGGCCTCTCGGCTATTTGTAGGCCAAAAGAAGAACTCGTCATCTATTCCTTGGGCGGCTCCCTGGCGCGAAGCTCGGATTCTCAATAATCGAGACCAAAGTCTCTCTTCGGCCACTCGGGATTCGGTAAAGCTTCGAAAGACAAGCAGCTTGGTCATAAATAACTCGGACATCGGTTCGGCCATAAGCAGCACTCAGATACACATTGTAGTACTCGGCCATAAGCAGTTCGGTGGTGGAAAATAGAACATCCAATGCTTGGGTTGAATTGAAACTCCACCTTATTGAGCAACAGCTTAGATAAACTGTCCTCAGCATTCAGCCATGGAGGCACTCTTTTGAAACCCGGCATGTATTGATCGGCAGTTTAAAGTTTGTTAGCAGCTTCTCAGCGACTCGGTGCGAAGCTTAGTGACTTGCTGATTCTGACAAACTCGACAAAAGTTAACGGCTCGGCGTAAATTATAACCCGATGCAAGGCGGTGCTTGGCACATGAAACCGGTCACTAAGTCGGCATGGTACAATAACGCTTTTGTCTTACTCTGCACGTAGAAGCTTGGGTAGGCTACTTTCAGTTCGGCGAGGAAGTTAATCGGCAACTTCATTCAGTTTGGACGTGCTCGGAAGCTACTTTTAGCTCGATAAGGAAGTTAGTCGGCAACTTCATTCAGTTTGGACGTGCTCGGAAGCTACTTTTAGCTCGATAAGGAAGTTAGTCGGCAACTTCATTCAGTTTGGACATGCTCGACTTTTCGTCTATTCGGCACGGAGCTTGACTCAGCCAAAACAAAATAACAACTCGGCCATTTTAGTGTTCAGCTAACGGTTATACGGATGCTTCGAATAGTTCTAACAAGTGGTTCGACATTAGTACCGATAGATTGTACTGTGCTCTAATAGTTCGACACAATAGAGTTGGAACCTTTTATTATAGGCGACAGAGATAAGTTGGCATCAAAATCTCGAGCAGCACTCGGCATGGAGATTAGAGTTCACATTTGAGGAACTGCTTAACCAAAAGCTTCTCGGCCAAAAGTGCTAGTTAAAGCTTCACAAACTGAACTTTCAGAGGGATGAAAATGCATCAAGTTTGATATCTCGTGTAATAATGTTGGTATTTGTCGAAGATGTTGCTGCCTTGAAACGTATTAGTGCTTTAGTGCTTATCAGAGGCTCGCATCCCATTGATCTACAAAACTCCAGTTGCCTATCAGGAACGGTTTTCACTTTTCACGAGTAATTACATATAAACTCAAATAGAAGTGACGGTTACATAGCAGTTTTCAACTTTCATAGGCAAGTCTTTGAAAAATCAAAATTAGAAAAGAAATCCATCCGCCGAATTCAGGAAGAATAACAACACGTCTTATAGTAGCAAAAAAAGAATATCTGAAGGAAAGAACTCTAATATCAAATTTCAACACAGAAGGAGAAAGAAAAATTCTAGAATTCCAAATGAATTAATAAACAGTGAATAAATCCATTTCCAAATGCATAATCTCAAGGAATCGTTACATATTTCATAATGGAATTAATTTTTTCTTGATTCCTACAGAAAATGCCAATTGATCACGGATGATTCTCATTCCGACATACGAACACTTGCAATATGAGAAAACAGCTACAAAAGATGTCGAAGGGTACTTCGACACAGCCATTTCAATGCTTAAATTAGCCCTCTTGTGATGAGAGTTGTCAAGCCTAGTTTTTCACCCTCCCGGTTCTTGTTATAAAATTAGGTTTTCTTTAAACTGAACAGTACTAAACCTTACCTGTTTAATAATGATCCTCGATTAGAGTTTAAAAAAAAATCATTTCTTTTTCAACTTGAAAAGGTTTAGAGTTGCCACCCGACCAGAATTAAGAGAAAGGGTTAAGTTATAACCAATTAACCTGTCTATCGATTAAAAAAACCTATTTTATAAAAACGGCTTTTTGAAAACTAGAGATCTAGATTTGAGGGCTAATTTATAAAACCCTAAACAGATACTACTTTTTAACTTTTCAAATTTAACTTCACTTTCTAAATATACCCTTTTTAATTTCTACAAAACAGCTAATCATGATATACGCAATTAAATTGATTAATTTACATAAATATCTAAAAATGAAAAAAATAAAACTTCCATACTTTAAGTTGCCTCGTACTTGCATACAGGTGCTTACATACTTGCTATTCGACAACAGACTTCCGTCATTCATTCACCAAAAACATAGCAAGTTGATTTATTTTAAACTTTGGAAAAATTACCAAGTTTACATTTTTACCTATTTTAACTTATTTAAGAAATTTTCTAAGGGTCCTAAATTAAGGTTCTATTTTGGAAATTCTAAAGGGTTCAAATTTTGGAAAAAGGATCTATTTATTTTTATTTATTCTTGGAAAAAACCAATTTTCTACGTATCAAAAGGAATTTTATTATTTTTTATTATTCCTTTACCTTTTTATTTTTTTTTAATTTTTGGTTTTTTGGTTGAAACGTGAAAATAAATAAAAATTAAACTAAACCAAATACTTATTCTCTTTTTTTCCTTTCGTTCATTTGCTCTTTTTTCGGTTTTTCTCTTTTTCTTTTTCTTCTTTCTTTTTTTTCTTTTCTTCCTTTTTTTTTGCTCTGTTTTTTTTTTTCTTTAGGTTACATTACAAAAAATACAAAACACTAAATAATAGTAATTCGAAGAAATAACAAAAACTATAAATAAATAAATAACTAAAAGAAAAACAAGCCCGACCAAATCTTGGTTAGAGAGGTATGGGTCGATCAAGAGCGCTAGTTGGATGGGGATCGTAGATTAGGTCGAAGTCGAGTTTAGATCGGGTTGGCGGGTTCGAGTTGGGTCACGTATAGTGAGTCAAAAGTGGTGTTTCAAAGGGCATTTCGGTAGGTTTTCAAAGGGGGTAAAGGTGGTTTTGTGTCAGAGTTATTGGAATTTAGAGGGTATTTTCAATGCCACTGTGTTTGGTGGCCATCAGTGGTGGTCGCAATGGTGGATTCCACGGTGTATGCGTGTATGGGTTTCGCGGCCTAAAGAGGGATGTTGTGTACATGTGTAGGGTAGATTAGAAGGAAAGGATAGTGGGTCGGTAAGTGGTCTTGTTCGGTGGCTCGAATGGAGGATAGTAGGTGTGTAGTGTTGATGAACCGAGAGTAGGGGTGTATGTGCGGAAGCGGCTATAGGTGGCTATGTGTTGGTGGATGGTATGGTAGGTTCCGCGTTTGGGAGCATCGGAGGTTGGTCATAGGTATCCAGGTTAGTGGAGTGGTAGTTGAGAGGGTATGTGATGGTGGGGTCGTACATTGGTGATCCAGCGTGTATTTGGCTTGTTGGTTCAGGTTGTTCAGTTGGTGTGGTTAGATTGCCATTGTCTTTGTATGTAGGTTTTTAAAACAAAATTCCTCCCTTATGTGTGTCTGTGTGTTTTGATAAAAAAGGAAAAGTATAAGGAAGAATAAGGAAAGGGGAGGAAAAATTGGGGGGAAAGAATATATGTTGTGCAAGCGAATCATAACGCGCTAAGTGTCAATTTTAGATACGTAGCCCAGTAACAGTCTGACAGGTGGCCACACATAGAGTTCAAGAAAAAAAGATAAAAAAACCAACTTTTATAGCTCTAATGAGTTTCGAACCTCTGACCTTAAACTAAACCCAATGCCTCAGTCCAAATACTTTACCATTAGGCCATTAGCCTATGCCTTGTTTGCACATATGGCCTAGGTCGATCTAGGCTAGATTTAAATCTAAACCCAAGTCTAACAATCTTTTATTCAAATTTATTTAAATTAAAATCCTATTCTATTTAAACAACCTGAAAAATTTATTATATTCTAAATTCTTAATTTTTTTTAAATTTTCTATGACTTTTCAAATTTCTTATATATTTTCCTAAATTTTTCATTTTTTGTATTTTTTCTAAATTTCTTTTTTTTTTTGTGTTTTTTCCTATTTTCTTATTTTTTGTATTTTTCTAAAATTCCTATTTTTTCTAAATTTTCTATTTTTTTAAGCTTTTTCTGATTTAGGACCTTATAACCTAATTTGAAAAATAAAAGGAGAGGGGGGAAATTAAGTGTCTACAACTTTCCCTCTTCGTAGTAAAGTTTGAGCAAAACTTTATCACAAAGATAAAATAGACACTATTTTTGCCTCAAGAGTGAATTTTATCCTAGGAAGCATTACAATTATCTTAAGTCCAATTCATTGGGGATTTGTTAAAAAGAAGGGTGGTGCTCTAAGAGTTAGCTAAAAGATGGAAACAAGAATTGAAGTTTGATCGTACTTTAACGAACCAAGATAAAATGGGCAAAGCACTCCTAAAGTTAGCTAAGACCCTAAAATAAAAAAAGAAACTTAGTCGTGCCCTAATAAGCTGACTAACCAAGGCAAGAGTATCTCTTAGGGACTGGCAACCCTAAAATTTGATCGATCTAAAACCTGGTTATATCTCACTAAACTCATTAACATAAGTAAGAGTATCTCTTAAGGACTAGCAACCCTAAAATTTGATCGATCTGAAACCTGGTAGTACTCTTTTAAGTTGACTATCTTAGGCAAGAGCGTCTCTCAAGGACTAGCAACCCTAAAATTTGATCAATCTGAAACCTGGTAGTACTCCTTTGAGCTAACTATCCTAGGCAAGAGCATCTCTCGGAAACTAATGACCTTAAAATTTAATCGATCTAGAACTTGGTAGTGCTCCTTTGAGCTAACTATTCTAAGTGAGAGAGTCTCTTAAGGACTAGCAACCCTAAAATTTGATCAATCTGGAACCTAGTAGTGCTCTTTTGAGCTGACTATCTTAGGCAAGAGAGTCTCTCAAGAACTAGCAACCCTAAAATTTGATTGATTTAAAACCTGGTAGTACTCCTTTAAGTTGACTATCCTAGGCGGGCACATTTCTTAGGGACTAGCAACCTTAAAATTTGATTAATCTAGAAGACCTGGTAGTGCTCTTTTGAGCAAACTATCCTAGGCAGGATGGGCGAAGCACTCCTAGAGTTAGCTAAGACCCTTAATTGAAAACAAATGAAGAGAAGCGCCTCTTGGGCTTACTTAGGAGGATTTGATGAGAGAAGTGCCCTATGGGCTTGCTAAGAGACAATCGATGTGGAGACACACCTCATGGGCTCGCTTGAGTAGATTTAGTTAGAGAAGCGCCCTATGGGCTCGATAAGAGATAGTTGAAAGAAAGCACCTAATGGGCCCATTAAGAAGATAAGATGAAGAGAAGTGCCTAATAGGCTCGCTAAGAGACAGTTGATGAGGAGAAGCGCCTTATGGGCTTACTACGAAATTGGTGAAAGAAAAGTGCCCTACAGGCTCGCTCAAAAGAACTTGGTGAATGAAAGAACCCTATGGGTTTGCTAAATGAATAGAAGCTCCTTACGGGCTCACTAAGAGAATTTGATGAAGAAAAGTACCCCGTGGGCTCGCTAAGAGAAAAGTGAAAGAGAAGTGCCCCATGGGCCTGTTTCAAGAATTAGTGAAAGAAAGTGCCCAATGGGCTTACTAAAGACCCTATATGGAGTTGATGATAGAGGGGTTGAAAGATGGCTAATAGCCTAGAAAGATAAGACGATGCCGTAAAGGCTAACAAGATCCTTAAAATGAAAGATAGGATAGCACCCTAAAGGCTAGCCAAATCCTTAAGAAGAAATAAAGAGGAGTGAGTGCTTTGAAAGCTCGCTAATACCTTAAAAAGATGGGACAATGCCCTAAAGGCTTATTAGAACCCTAAAAAGAATAAGAGAGGTTAGCACTCTAAGAGCTTACTCGAACCCTACAAGAAAGACAGGACAGCACCCTAAAGGCTGGCTAGAACCCCGAAAAGATTAAAAGAGGGATCAATGCTCTAAGAGCTGGCTTAAACCCTAAGAGAAAGACGGGATAGCACCTTAAAGGCTGGCTGGAACCCTGAAAAGAATAAAACAAGGATCACCACTCTAAGAGTTGGCTTGAACCTTAAGAGAAAGACGAGACAGTGCCTTAAAGGCTAGCTAGAACCCTGAAAAGAATAAAAGAGAAATCAACGCTCTATGAGCTAACTTAAACCTTAAGAGAAAGACGAAACAGTGCCCTAAAGGCTGGCTAAAACCCTGAAATGAATAAAAGAGGGATCAGTACTCTAACAACTAACTTGAACCCTAAGAGAAAGACGGGACATCATCCTAAAGGCTGGCTAGAACCCTAAAAAGAATAAAAGAGGGATCAGCGCTCTAAGAGCTAGCTTGAACCCTAAGAACAAGACGAGATAATGCCCTAAAGGCTGGCTAGAACCCTAAAAAGAATAAAAGAGGGATCAGCAATCTAAGAACTGACTTGAACCCTAAGAGAAAGATGGGACATCGTCCTAAAGGCTGGCTAGAACCTTGAAAAGAATAAAAGAGGGATCAGTACTCTAAGAGCTAGCTTAAACCCTAAGAGAAAGATAAGATAGCGCCCTAAAGGCTAATTAGAACCCTAAAAAGAATAAAAGAGGGATCAATACTGTAAGAGCTGGCTTGATCCCTAAGAGAAAAATAGGATAGTGCCCTAAAGGCTGGCTGGAACCCTGAAAAGAATAAAAGAGGGATCAGCACTCTAAGAGCTAGCCTGAACCCTAAGAGAAAGACGGGACAATGCCCTAAAGGCTGGTTAGAACCCTAAGAGAAAGACGAAACAGCACCCTAAAGGCTAGCTGAAACCTTGAAAAGAATAAAAGAGGGATCAGCGCTCTACGAGCTGGCTTAAACCCTAAGAGAAAGATAAGACAACGCCCTAAAGGTAGGTTGGAACCTTAAAAAGAATAAAAGAGGGATTAGCGCTCTAAGAGTTGACTTGAAACCTAAGAAAAAGATGGGACAATGCCCTAAAGGCTAGCTAGAACCTTAAAAGGAAGAAGTAGGGTCAGTGCTCTAAGAGCTAGCTTACACCCTAGAAAGTAGGGCTAGCCCCTTAAAGGCTAGCTAAAGTCCTAAAAAGAAAAAGAAAAAGGGACAACGCTCTAAGAGCTAGCTTGATCCCTAATAGGAAAAAGATGAATGAATGAAGAACTAAAATAAGGTAAGCAACTAGTTTCAAAAGACTCTTTAACTCGAAAAAGTATTTACAGAGAGATTTGTTGAAAAATCATTTATGAACAGGAAAAGAGTAAGGATAGGCCCCTTGATTTGAAAAAAAAGTTTGACGGATGTTTAAAAACCACAACTGAAGAATGACAACCTTGGAAAGGAAGCAGATGGCATGGATTAAAAGCTTAGCTATTCGAGTCGACATGAATTTGGACCAAAATTTTGTGACAAGCCTTTACTTTCTCTCTTCTTTTTTTTTTTTTTTTTTTTTTGGTTTTTGAAAGTTTTACCAACAGGTATAAATTCTCATTAAGAAACAATCTTATAACCACTCTTGTCCTTTCTTAATGCCCTTAACCCTAGGGCTTCTCTTAGGGCTTTTATGATTTCAAGACATTCCTTTCTTAGGGAGAAGGTAACTTAGAATTGGTTTAGTCAAAGAGGTCTTCCTTACTGGCTCTCAATCCAGATTACACTCTTGACTACAATTCCAAAAATTATAGTCCATTTTGTAAGTAACACTCCTTGATCAATTCATTAGGTCTTTTTTGGTTTAACCTTATAAATTTAAGCTTTTGGTTTAAGGGTTTCAAAAAGGATTAACGAAAAGGCTTATTTTGATAAAATTGATTTTATTAATCCTGGGTGTACAAATCAAGAACCTTAAGGTAAAATTAGGAGTATACTTGTCCTAGTTTCAAAAACAAATTTTATTAAAGATAAATTATCTTTCAAGATCGGAACAACTTTTACATGTATAAGGGTTATATTGTAGGTAGGGAGGCCTTGTGTGATTCAATATAAGTAGGAGAAGCTTCAAAGTATCGATGTGGATATGGAAATTTGGGTTTTCGGGCTTAGAAGTATAATTTAAGGCCTTATGTTTTCTGAGGCTATTTAGCCATCAACTCCCGGCCCTTTGATTTGGTTTGGTTGCCCCTATTAGGATGTGAAATATTTCTTGGGGCTTTTTGTCCTACACTTCCAAGCCTAATTCTTTAGCCTCTTTTCTTCTCTTTTTTTTTTTCCTTTTTTTAATTGCTTCGCCCCCACTATCTATTACTATTCTCTCTTCTCTTTTGGCTTCAAGAGTGATTGTTTCCATTGTTGAGTTTTTTTTTTTTTTAAATGATTCAAGGCCCTAATTCCATAAATTTCAAGTGTATGGGCTTAAGGTGGTTGAAAAAGGAAATTGGCTCTTCTTCATTTCAAAGAAAAATAATTTATCAAAAATAAAAGTTGTTCTTAAATTAGTGTTACTTAAACAAGCATAAACCAATTTTATCCTTATCTTCTAATCAATGACCTTAACCTCTAAATTGCTTATTACGGGGTCGTTCTTGATAGGGTTTAAATTTAGAAATTTTCCAAATAGGTCCAATAGGGTGAACAATAGATGATTGTGTTTAGGATTTTGAAGTAAATGCCTTACTTCACTTTAATCTAAGTATCACATTCAAAGTAAACTTCCTTTAAGGAATAAGTTCAAAGTATTCTCACCATTATGTCGCTCAACTCTCAAAGTGTTTCAAGTTGGTGTATAGAATATAGCTTGCTTCTTATTATCCTAAACTTTCAAAAAGTAAGTTATCGGTTGCTTAAGGAGGAGTCCGTTTTTTATTTGCCCAAGATCAGGTTTTACCCCTCAGTTTCTCAAATCATGCCCTAGTATTTAACTATGTGTTTTGGCTCGGTTCATGATTAATCTTAGCTTTCTAAATAGATTAGGGGTTTTAGCTTAGTTACTTTTAGGGGTTGAGGATTGTGCTCAGGTCGACTACATTGATGGGTTATAGTTCATGTTTGAATTAGCTGGCTGGCCTATTGGCTTATGTTTAAGTAGGTCGGTGTTTAGGTTGAATGCTTAGCCAAGTAGCTTGTGTTTGGGTTGGTTACTTAAATGGGCCTAAGGTTGGTGTTAGCTAAGTAGCTTATGTTTGGATTAGACGGTAACAAAGGGTTAGGTCTGGTGTGGGTTACAAGCAAAATGTTTGGGCTGACTACTTGAGTAAGCCAAAGGGTTTGTGATTGTTTAATGGGCCAAGGGGCTCGTATTTGGGGTTGAATGGGCCAAAAGACTTATTTTTGCTTGAATGAGCAAAAGGGCTCATATTTGGCTTCCATAATAGGTCAAGGGACCTCGTGTGGTTTGAAAACCAAGTATTTGGGTTGGTTACTTGAGTAGGCCAGAAGCTAAGCTTGTGCTAGTTCCTTAGGCCCATAAGCATTTATAACCATTGACAACTTTTATCTTCATTTTTTTGTTTTTTTTTTTTTCAATTTTTTTAGAGAGAGAAAGGTAAAGTTTATTTTTAGAAAATAATTTACAAATAAGGATGGTGGTTTTTTTCATTTATTTATTTATTTTTAGTTTCTGTTTTCAAGTATATGGATTTTCTTTACATTTTTCTAAATGAGATCGAATAGTGGTTAAATGGAAGACTATTTACAATGATGGGAATGTTAAAGAATGAAGAACGATGAACTAAAGAGAGCTTTATTATTTTAAAAAAGGAAGATCAGAATACAAAAGCAAAGGCAAAGAACCTAGCATTTATTCTAGAGCTTTATTCTAGGCTCTTTAGATTTGAACTGGAAACACCCTACGTTAAATCCCATATACGGGCCTTAAAGTCCTCTATCATCTCATAAGTATCCCTAACAACCTATGCCAAAAGGGATCTTAGGGCCCGGTCTTCATAACACTTTATCTTTTCTTTCAAATAGGCAATTTCATCTCTCAACACCTACTTATGAAACTTAGAGGCATCCAATGGCCTATTACTTGGCTGATCATTCGCTTAGTTGTCTACCATCCTAAGTTTACACATTTTATGGACATGGATCAATCTTCAATACAATGATAGAAAAACAAAAATGTGGAAATATGTAGACGTTATAGTCAATTGGGTTAATATATTACTCCTTAAGTTGCGACCCTACTGTAAATTTCAAAAACTTGTTTGCAAAAACTCTTGAACGATTAGTAGGGTTGAGATTTCTTAAGGGTAGTGTATTAACTCAAGTTTAGAGAGAAGTACATGCCATTAGGGTGGGTTATAAAAGGTTCTTAAACTTTGTGACCTCACTTATTTTTAGAAAACACCTACATTGGTCACATTGAGTTTAAGTGAGGTGGCATAATTAACCTCGAGTAGTGATTACACCATAGCACCCAAAGCCTACACAATGGCCCCTCTCCTAAGATCCTAAGGCAGCCTGGGTTTGACCATATTTACTTGACATCTTTGATGCAACAAAACAACCCCCCATATCTTAACGTGTGTGATATGTAAGATAGTAGTACAGACAAATAAACAAAAGCTGAGAAAATACAGAAGCTTTACGGTTGTCTTTTCTTTTTCTATTTTGTAACAATGTCATCCTATTAGCCATTTGCCAAGCCTTGAAGAATGTATGCAAGAAAGTAGGGTTTCTAGAGGTTCTTAAACTCTGTGACCTCACACATTTCTTACAAAAACGACTCCTTGGTCACATTGAAGTTTAAATAGGATAGCCTAATTGGCCCCGAATGGTAGTTACCCCATTACGCCCGAAATTTACCTTATATCTTTGATACAATAAGTGAACCCCCATGCTTCAGTGTATGCTATTTACAAAATAAATATGTACACAAAGTCAACAATAAATAAATGAATATACAAATAAATAAATAGACAAAAAACTAAACAACATAGGTAACTTGAAAGCAAATTTTAATTTTGAATTTTTTTAAGTGGTTAGCCCTCATGACATCCCTAGTGGAGTCGCCAAGCTATCAAGCTTAGTTTTTCACCCTCCCAGTTCTTTTTATAAAATTAGGTCTTTTTTAAACCAATCAGTACTAAATCCTATCCGTTTAATAATGATCCTCGACTAGGGTTTAAAGAAAATCATTTTTTTTCAACTTGAAAAGGTTTAGAGTTGCAACTCGATCGAAGTTGGGAAAAAGGGTTAAGTTATAACCAATTGGGTGGATTGATTATAACTTAACTACTAGTCTATTAATTAAAAAAACCTATTTTATAAATACAGCTTTTTGAAAACCAGAGATCTAGATTTGAGGGCTAATTTATTAAACCCTAAATGGATATCACTTTTTAACTTTTCAAATTTAACTTCGCTTTTCAAATATATCCTTTTTAATTTCTAAAAAATAGCTAATCATGAAACACGCAACTAAATTGATTAATTTATATAAATATCTAAAAATAGAAAAAATAAAACTTCCATATTTTAAGTCATCTCGTACTTACATACAGATACCTACGTACCCGCTATTCGGAATCAAACTTCCAAAGATCGTTCACCAAAAATATAGCAGGTTGATTTATTTTTAACTTTGGAAAAATTGCTGGGTTTACATTTTTACCTATTTTGACTTATTTAAGAAATTTTCTAAGAGTCTTAAATTAAGGTTTTATTTTGGAAATTCTAAAGGGTTCCAATTTTGGAAAAAGGATCCATTTATTTTTATTTATTTTTGGAAAAAAGCAATTTTCTATGTGTCAAAAGGAATTTTATTATTTTTTATTATTCCTTTACTTTTTTATTATTTTTTTTTAATTTTTGGTTTTTTTGGTTGAAACATGAAAATAAATAAAAATTAAATTAAACTAAATATGTATTCTCTTTTTTTTTTTTCTTTTCATTCATTTACTCTTTTTTTGGTTTCTCTTTTTCTTTTTCTTCTTTCTTTGTTTTTCTTTTCTTCCTTTTTTTTTTTCTCTTTTTATTTTCTTTGGGTTACATTACAAAAAATACAAAACACTAAATAATAGTAATTCGAAGAAATAACATAAACAATAAATAAATAAATAACCAAAAAAGAGGTACAGGATAATTAGGAGTGCAGGTCGGATGCAAATCATGGATTAGGTCGGAGTCGGGTTTGGACCAGGTTGGCAGGTTCAGGTCAAGTTACGTACAGCCAGTCAAAAGTGGTGTTTCGAAGCGCATTTCAGTGGGTTTTCAAAGGGGGTAAAGGTGGTTTTGTGTTGGAGTTATTGGACTTTAGAGGGTATTTTCAATGCCACCATGTTTGGTGGCCAACGGTGGCGGTCGCAATGGTAGGTTCTGCGGTGTATGCACGTATGGGTTTCACAGCCGAGAAAGGGATGTTGTATGCGTATGTAAGGTGGATCAAAGGGAGAGGAGAGTGGTTTGATGAGTGGTCTTGTTTGGTGGCTCAAATGGAGGACAATGGGTATGTAGTGTTGGTGAACCGAGAGTAAGGGTATGTATGTGGAAGTAGTAATGGGTGGCTGTGTGTTGGTGAATGGTACGGTAGGTTTCATATTTGGGAGCATCAAAGGTTGGTCGTAGGTATGCAGGTTAGTAGAGTGGTGGTTGAGAGGGTATGCAATGGTGGGGTCATGCATAGGTGATCCGGCATATGTTTAGCTTATCGGTTCAAGTCGTTTAGTCAATGTGGCCGAATTGCCACTATAGTCGAGTGAGAAGGTATTGGGGGTGAAGCTAATCAGATTTAACGATGAGGGAGGGAAGGTATAAAGAGTGATGAGAGACAATAGAGAGAAGGAAAGAGATTATGGAGAGAGAGAGAGAAAGTGGGTCCCCTTCACGTGTGTTCTGTCTGTGTTTTTCAAAAAACCAAATTTCCCCCTTTGCTATTTTCCATCCTCCCCCCCTATTGTGTGTGGGTTTTTCAAACAAAATTCCTCCCTTATGTGTGTCTGTGTGTTTTGATAAAAAAGGAAAAGAATAAGGAAGAATAAGGAAAGGGGAGGAAAAATTAAGGGGAAATAATGTATGTTGTCTAAGCAAATCACAATGTGCTAAGTGTCAATTTCAAATACGTAGCCTAGTGATAACCCAACATGTAGCCACACATAGAGTTCAAGAGAAAAAGATAAAAAACCAACTTTTATAACTCCAGTGAGTTTCAAACCCTTAACCTCAAACCAAACCCAATGCCTTAGTCCAAATGCTTTACCATTAAACCATTAGCCTATGCCTTATCCATATGTGCAATGGCCCAAGTCAGCTTAAGTTAGATTTAAATCTAAACCTAGGTCCAACAATCCTTTATTTAAATTAAAATCCTATTCTATTTAAATGACCTAAAAAATCTATTATATTCAATTCCTTATTTTTTTAAATTTTCTATGACTTTTCAAATTTCTTATATATTTTCCTAAATTTTTCATTTTTTGTATTTTTTCTAAATTTCTTATTTTTTGTATTTTTTTTCCTATTTTCCTATTTTTTTTATTTTTCTAGAATTCCTATTTTTTCTAATTTTTCTATTTTTTTGAACTTTTTCTAATTTAGAACCTTATAACCTAATTTGAAAAATAAAAGGGGGTGGGAGGTAGTAAGGAATTGGGTGTCTACAAGGGTAAAATTATTCCATGGTTATGGGAGTAATAGAATGGAGAAGAAGGTCCATTTACTTAGGGGTCTTACTTAGTAGTTATAGTATATCAATGAAAGTTGTCCCTAGATCGAGTCATTGGACCAGGCTTAAATATTAGACTAACTAATATAAGCCTACATAACAATTATCCAAAAATGCCTATTAATAATTCCAATTTAAGGTTGTTAGTCCTTAAGAGACACTCCCCCCTAGGTTAGTCAACCCATAGTAACATAGTCGGGTTTTCTAAATTGATTCCTATTTAGAATTGCTAGTCCCCTAAAGACGCTAGTGTGTAGGTTAGTCAACTTAAAGTTGCACGATTAGGTTTTCTTAATTAATTCTTATTTAGGGTTACTAGTCCCCTAGAGACTCTCCTACCTATGTTAGTCAGCTATAAGTAGTACGATCGGGTTTTCTAAATTGATTCCTACTTAGGATTGCTAATCCCTTAGAGACATTTTTGCCTAACTTAGTTAGCTCAATGCAGTACGACCAGATTTTCTACATCAATTCCAAGTTAAGGTTGCTAATTCCCTAGAGATACTCTTGCTTAGGTTAGTCAACTTAGAAGGGCACGAATAAGTTTCAAAACAATTTTTCTAGCTAGCTCCTAGGGCGCTAGACCCTTCTAAAACCTACTCTAATGTCTCAATCAACTCTTAGAGTGCTTTCTCTCTCCTTTACCTTTCCCCTTTCATTAAATCCTTAATGGATCAAGTTTAGGATAGCTGGCTACTCGTAGGGCTTCTCAAGGCAAATTTATCCTCAAGGCAAAAATGGTATCTCTTTTTGTCTTTATAACAAAGTTTTATTAAAACTTCACTATAAAAAGAAACAGCTAAAAACACCCCATTTTTGCTTCCTATAATTTTTAAGCTTATTTATTTATTTATTTTAGGGAAAAGGATCCTAATTTAGAAAAACAAAATAAAATAAAAAATTTAGAAAAATACAAAAAAATAGAAAATTTAGAAAATAATTAAAAAAAATAAAAAACTAGAAAAAAGAACCAAAAAACTAGAAAATTTCATAAAAAAAAAATTGGAATAAATTTATAATAGTTTTATTTATTTAGATAGTTTAATAGGAGTAGTTAATGGGTTGAGTTGTTTTAAATTGAGTTGGATTTAAAGTAAATGATTTATATCTAGCTAGGTCATTTTTTTAGATAATTGATTTATATCTCTCTCTAAGATATCAACCTCAACAGGCTTGCTCGAGCAAAGCTAACCACATGGCTAAGACACCTAGGTCCTAAGCTCTCCATAGCCACCTCCCTTGCCCTTTGTTAGGCCTTCTAGGACCACCACCACCAAAGTAAGGTTTAAACCCGCAACCTCTATTTTGGAGAAAAAGGACACTATGGTTAAGCTCGTGGTGTCCCAAAACATAAGACCCAATTGATTGTCAAAGCTTAGCAACTCTTAACCACTGCATCTCATAACCACCACCATCACCACCGTAAGGTGGTTTTTAACTACCATGAAACAAACATAATAGCTTGAGGCACTTAGCCTATCCCCCCTATCACCAATGAGATACTCATGAATGTACCCTCATGGCCTTTGAAAACTACTCAAAACCGCCTCTAATGCATCCTTCAACTACTTAGAAGCCCCTTGCCTAATGTATAAGCTAGGCATGTGAGGACATAAACTAAGTTGGAAGATCTTACCCATCTACCCACTAACCAACTCGTGTACGTCTCCCCTAGTTCGGCCCTATTTTGCTCTTTTGTTTTGTTTTGTATTTTCTTTTTCATTTACTTGAAAATATTGTAATTCAACCCCAAAAAAAAAAAATCTAAAAAAGAAAGAAAAAAGAAAAGAACCAAAAAAAAGGAAAAAGCCTAGTTTTGTTTATTTATTTATTTTTATGCTTTCGTCAAAATAAAAAAAATAAAAAAAATAATAATAAAAATAAACATAATAAAGGGAAAAAATGCATTTTATCACTCATAAAAATATCTTTTTTAAAAAAAATACAATTAATAAACCCTTTTCTAAAAATATGATTTCCTTAGAATTTTTCAAATAAATAAACACTTAAACAATTGGGACCCTTTTAGAATTTTTCGTAATTGAAAATAAATTGATAAAAAAAAGTAAAGCCAACTACTTTTTTAATTAAAAGAGACCAACCTACTAAGATTTTCGGAGAATGAACTATAAAGGTCAAATCCGTGTACTAGGCGATTTAAAATATGTAAAAAGGTTATTTTACCCATTCTGTAAATTTTATTTTAATTTCTTATTTTTTTGCTAGTAGATGTAATTTTAGTTATTTATTTATTTATAAACAACTATTTTCATTAGAAGGATATTTTTGAAAAGTAAAATTAAATTAAAAAGTTTAAAAATGGTACCTGTTAGGGTTTAATATATTAGCCCCTAAACTTGAAATATCAAAAGACCGATAGTTAAGTTTTAACCAATCCACTCAATTGATTATAACTTAACTCTTTTTCCTGACCTCGGTCAAGTGACAACTCCAAACTTATCAAAGTAGAAAAACCAAGTTTTTCTTAATTCTTAATCAAAGGTTAGTATTAAATGAGTTAAGATTTAATACTAATCGGGATAAAAATAATAATAAAAATAAGGAAAAATCTAGACTCGACAATATGTATTCTATAAGACTTTACAGTTGTGATACTCTAGGTTTAGCTCATTGATGTAGAAAGATTTGCGCTGTTGATTATCATATTAAAGGAGAAGTGTTTTCGAGAATAAGAGTTCCATATAATTATATAACAGGTGAATTATGGGTTCTGCTTTATCACTAACTCAGGGATAGTAGTAACGAATTGTCTTCAAGTACCAAGAGTTTGAGAAAAAATTTTAAATAGACACCTAGAAGGCGAGATGTTACAGGGTGGTATTAGAGCATGGTTATAAAAAGGGCCACAAAATATCACAACTTGCTTAAGGAATTGGATTGGAAGTATGATGAATTGAAAAGTTAGGGCATTTATGTAGATCTAAAGAATCGAAGTAAGGTTGGAAATGAGATCTAAGATATGTCAAGGAGCATGGATCAAGGTTATTTAAGAAGAAGAGATAAAAAGTATGAGGAGTAACATAGAATGATGTAAACTTTGAGCAAAATTCTTAAGGAAGCTGTTAAGAAATTGATGGACTTGAGTTGATATTAAGTAGGAAATCTTGGTAAATTCAAAACAAATTGTTATATTAAAAAAATTGAGCAAAAAAATTGTAGACATATAACGGTTAAGAACATAAAAGAAATGGATCAAGTTAGATTGTGGGCTAGGGAAACTCTGTAAAGATAAGAATGTGGTAATAGGAATGCATGTATGAGGCTATGCAAAGTAGCTAGAATAACTTAAGGAGATGAGAGAACAATATTTCTATATAGCAAGAGTAGGTCAAGGAACAGGTATAAGAATTATATGTTTACAGTAATCATGTCATAAGAAGAAAACAAATGGATAAAGTGTAGGATATGATTAAACCAGTACTAAATAATATACTTCATGTATGCTCCTGGCACACATGAGTAAGCTTAGAAGGGAATGGCAAAGCTATGATTATCGTGTTTCATTCATTCAATCCTCTAATTGTCATGACTCTAGTGTCTCTTATGTTGATTTTTTGTGTTCACTGTTAATCTAATCATATCATATCAATCATAAGATCAACAATTGGTCAACTCCTTTGTGCATCTTATTGGTCCAAGAGTTGTGTCAGTTTTGTTGATTCAAATGAAATCCAACTATATTGAGCCATTACAAGTCTCATTTGAGTCTGAATTAGCTAAAATTTCATATTTGCCATACTCACACTTGATACCATATGTGTGCCAGCTATATGAAGTACTAAAGTCCCTAGCTATGATGTAGTTGTGATATTTAGAGAACTATGCATGAGGAGAGAACCCGATCAAAAGTTACATTTGAAAAACAATATTGTTAAGACTAGACCTGTGTGAATATAAGAAATGAGATGTGAATTGATGGTAGAAACTCAATCAAAAAGTACTCAAAGTTTGA
Organism: Lumnitzera littorea; assembly: GCA_024138015.1. Classification (NCBI taxonomy): domain Eukaryota; kingdom Viridiplantae; phylum Streptophyta; class Magnoliopsida; order Myrtales; family Combretaceae; genus Lumnitzera; species Lumnitzera littorea. The sequence continues at coordinate 98,240,046 of JAMXBB010000005.1, read as the reverse complement.
ACCTCAATTAAATTGGAGGTCAAAGGATGCGCTAGAATGTGTTTTGGAACAATAATTTGAACTTAGTAAGACTCAAAACCTACCTCAAAAAGTACCATAGCTTGAAAAACAAAAGAATGTATGAACTTAAAACCTAGGTTAGAAAGTACAATAAGTAGGATTTAGTTGAAATGATATCAAACTTCATAAGCTTGTCAACTTGAAAATAACTCATATAGTAATAAATGGATCTTATGACTTTCATAACTGATGTTCTTACTAAAGACATTAAGTGTACTATAGTGATTGATAGCGTAGAGAATACATTAGAAGCTATCTTGTTGAGAATTCTAAAAATAACTTTACCAAGAAGACATATTGGGCTCATAAAGTTATAAGATGGGAAAAGTGTAGTTTAGTTTGAAAAGAAGTAATATAGTGATATGGGAATGGAACAACAAAGTTAGAACCTAATTCAAAAAGTGGGTTAGAACCTTAGTTAGTCAAAATCTTATATTAGATTAGTACTCAAAAGTTGATTCAAAGGAATTGATATAATATTGTGAGCTAGATAACTTGAATAGTAGAGCCAAAAACTCAAACGAATGGGCTCCATATAACTAGGTATTCATACCTTAAATCCAAAGTGTTGAATTAGAACATAGCATTAATCAGGAATAATGATGCTAAACCTATGTACAAAGGTTTATAGTACAAGAAAAGAGGATATATTCAGTTTATAAGGTTGTGAAATGGAATAGAGATGGGAGTGATGGCTACTAACCTTGATAGAAATTAGTGAGGGATAAGAGAAGTGCAAGATGTCATAAAAGTTGAGGCTAGAGATGTTTCAAATTAATTATATCAAAGTGATGATATAAAAGTTTTGCAAAGGAAGGATTGGGTTAACCATGAGGAGCATTCAAGTGTAGGAAGTAACACAAATGTAAAATAGTCGTAACTTTGGCAACTATGTTAAGTTATGAATGTGTAGAAATTGAAGTAGAAGATAAAATATAGCTCTTAAACTATAAGCATGAGGCTTCAAAAGTACAGCAGAAAGTCTTGGTAGCATGTAAGTATTAGACATTTCACAAAGTAAGTAAAAATTAATGTTGCTACTTGAACCCCAACATTACGCAAAGAGTTTAACAAGAGGGTATAAACTTAGATGTGAGGGCTTAAAACGGTTATGTGAATTATCATGAGAAAGTCTATGAATACGGTTGGGTGTAAGTATACTAAAGATATAACCTTAACAAAAGTTGATGATTGTGACGTAATGTGATGTGAGAATCAGAGTTGTACAGTAGAAGCTCAATAGTATGGGTGAAATTCTATTATTCTAGAGTATGAAAGTTTTGAGGACGAAACTTTTTGTAAGGAAGGTAGGATATGAGACCTCGGTCTGCGACTAACTATCAAAGACTCAAAGTGGTAATAAATATGGCATATAGAAAATATGACTTAAGAAGTGAGGAAAGGAAGCACTTATAAGAAGTAAGAGTTACAAATATAACTACATAAAATAACTGTAGTTGCTTGGAATCAGTAAATTTAAGGTTCTAGAAAATATTCTCGAAATCAAATAAATTTTTAATGTAAGGTCCAAAAAGTTAAATGAAGTACCTCAGTAAAGTTTATTTTATAAAATAAAGTGAACAAATTACTGAATTCAATAAAAATGTAATTTTATTAGTAGTGAATATTTTTAGCATAAACTCAAAACACATGATCAGAATGTAACAACACCTTAAAAATAAAATTACTTAACTTCTAAAAGTAAAAATTTGGAGTAAATTAAAAGTGAAATAACTAATATAAATATCACATGTATATATGTATTCCTGAAATGGAAAATAGTATGTATAACATATAAATATGCCCATACATGTTAACTCATAAAAGTTTATGTAAGCATATATAACAATAATAAATCTAGCCAAGCTAAATAATAAAAAATATTCAAATGGATAAGTTAAAAGCAATGTCGTTGGAAGAATCTATACTAGCAATAAGAGGCGAATGCATGAAGTAACATTTGGACTATTAATCGACACATTATGTTGAAATTAGATAGGTTAGAGGATAACACATGTCATCCCTCCTCTTATGTTATTTCTTCACCTACCTAAATTGCCATAAAACTGCCAAACATTCTCAATTTCAGAACTTTAGTTACAACAACAAACAAAGGAAACTAAAAGTAGCCAGGTAAAGGAAGTAGGAGAAAAATTGTGGAAATAATAATATCAATTTAGTCATTCATAGTATGCAAATCCAATCGAGACCTGACATTCAACCAACCATATATTTTGAAGGAGGATCATTGGATAGGAGTTTTCGACAACCCCATTGCCATCAATGGTCGCTGAAGAGCTATTCATCAATAAGTATTTAATTTCTCTCTAATTCTTCTCTAAAATTCTAAAAACAGTAAATGAAGTCTTAAAAGTATGAAACTTGATTTTTTTTCAAGCATTTTCACATGTAAAATTCAAATATCAAACCAAATTTTTAGGATTCAAAGCAAAAATACGGGTTCCTTAAGAAACTGAGCATAAAAATAAATTATACAATAAATGTTAGAAATAGCAAACAATCTTGTTTCTACCCGAATTTTTGTATATAAGTTCTTCAAAGGGTCTATTATAATGTTGTGTAAATATTTTTGAAAAATTATGAGGTTAGATCTTGGGTATTTTTGGATTAACAAGGAAAGTGTGAGTTGGAAATATGGAAAAATGATATTTCTTTGAGTTATTTGATTTTAATGTGATATAATCTAGTTGTAATGAAGTTTTGGATATTAAACTATTTTGAGGAAGTGTGGATACAGGGGTATGGATGCTGGAGTTAGACAATTTGATGATTAAAGCAATTTGTCGTGTAAGTCAAAACATGAGTCAAAATGTGCGTCAAAATGTAAATTAGATGAAAATGTGAAATAGCTTAATGCGCATATTGTAGGCTAGAAACTAATGCAAGGGATTAGTTGGTTTCTAGATATGTATATGTGCTTTTGCAGTAGTTTTCTATGTCCTTTAAGTGGGTTAAGCAAAAAAGTAAACTTAAATGATATGTGAGTAAAGTTGTAGTAATTGGACATGTAATAAGTATTTTACTAGTCTTTCACCTTAAAATCAAAATGGTATGATAAGGAATTAGGATATAATGCTATCAATATAGTGTTTGAGTAGATAAAAAACTATGTCAAAAAGTACGTTAGAAGGACCTTGTATATAAGGGTAAGTAAAAAACTACGTTAGAAACTAGATCAAAAAGTAATTGAGATTAAAGTTGTCTTAAAAAGAATAATACCAAGGCTTGGACCCTAAGTGTAAGTAACTTAGTGACTTTGTTTGTATATAATATATATTAACTTGGATACTGTATTTGTCCTCTTTAAAAGATATGTGCATGGAAAGTCTTGGGGACAAGAGTTAAGCTTAGGGAGTTTGCTAAGTAACCCAGGTAAATGGATATTTATGTGTGCTATAAGTAGACTTAAGTCTACTCTTAACTTTGTATGCTATGTGATGTTTAGCTTGGTTGAACTTCGTTGCAAGTTGATGTGTTGTTTGATGAATTATAAGGATCTTCTTTTATAATTGTTGTTGACTCAAATATGCTTTGAGGTTGAATTTGGTTGGTGTGATTGCGTTGCTTAATGTTTGTGTCACATTTACTTGGACATGTACTAACTTGGGAAAAGCCGGGTCCTAACCTCGCCTCCTAAGGTGTACACCTAAGTAAACCTGATTCCGAGTTCTTAGAATTAATAAAGATACTAAGTAAAGGCTAGGTAATAAGTGATGAATAAGTTTGCTTAGATTTGTTTGATATTGCTTGGTGTGTGATTTGATGCATTCATGGGATAGCATGAAAAGGGGTCAAGTTTTCTAAAAAACTAAGATTTTGCTAGGTTGGTTTTCATATGAAAGGTTAGGTTTATCAAGTGGACCATTTCATTTATAGAAGCTGGGTTTACAAGCATATAGAAATTGCAATGTGTTTGCTAGGCAAGCTATACACTAGATTTTCTAACCACTTTACATGGTTATTGCTAGGCTGTTAGGTTTTGACAACTAAATGTTGCTTTGCTAGGTTCTTGGATATATTATCCAGATGCCTAGTTTGAAGTTAACCGAATGGGATAAGTTACTAGGCTGAGCTAGGATATCAATACCGATGCATGTCATATGCATTAGCATAGCATGTGTTTGTTGCATTTGCACTGCTTGGGTATACTCATAAGCTTGGTAATGATAATGATAATGATAACTTACTTAGTGAATGTGCCATGATATTATTTGTATTTATGCTTGTTTGTCCATGTTTGTCCACTCTACTCAACTTACAATAAGCTGAGGGGATAAGTCTTTCTTGTCCTTAGGTTTCGAAGGAAGTTAGCTCAGATCTCACTTCATAGTAACAAGGAAATTTTAGCAAAGATAATTACTATCTTTAAAGTAAACTATGAAACATAGAGTAAGTCAGAATGTTGGTTAGAAAGTATGCTGGAGAAAACCTTTATGTGGCTAAAGTAGATCAGAAATCAAATTCAAGCACTAAGAAGAAGCTCTTCAAAAAGGCTGATGAGTTATTTTGTAAGGGCTCATTGTGGGATTAGTAAAGCGATGTGCACATCCTCTTATGAATTTATATATTATGAAGATATTTTAATGGGAGATAAGTATTCTATAAGACTTTATAGTTGTGATACTTTGAGTTGGCTCATTGATGTAGAAAGATTTCTATCATTGATTATTGTATTAAATAAGAAGTTTTTTTAGAATAAGAGTTCCTTGGAGTTATATGATAGGTGAATTACAAACTCTATCTTATCTCTAACTCAAGGATATCAATAACAAACCATTTTCAAGTATCAAGAGTTTGAGAAATATTTTTAAGTAGACACCTGAAAGACGGGGCATTACATTTTTCAACTTGCCATGCCCTAAATACTAACTGTAGGAATTGCCATATAATTTTTCCAAAAATTTTTTATTAATTTTTCGTATTTTATTTTAGTGCATTTTAGTAAAAATTGGGTGTTTTAAGTATTTTTAGGTGTATATATATATATGCATATAATTATATTTAATAAAGTAAATACTCTTAAATATTATTTACATTATTTTAGTTGTTAATTATCGAAACTTGTTTTGCACTTTTACGATAAATAACGAATAGTACATCTATCTAGCAAATTTAATATTTAATTATATAATTATTTTATTTAAGTAAATCCAAATTTGTGGAGTCACTTTTACCAATAATCTTACCTTCATCATAAAATCCGGGCTCAATTAAACAACTTTTACAATTGCTTTAAATTCTACATATAAATTTCATACCGACCAATTATAAGATTACTAGCCAATTTTGTAGGAACTCATACTCCATCCCCCTTATAAATAGTTTTCGTCGTCAATGCTATCACATGCCAAATCTTGTCCTAAGGAGGAATATATATACTCTTAAAGTTGTAATCATTTTCAAATCTTCTACACCATTATCTAATTGAGCTTTTGAATTGATACTTTATCTCTCTTTCAAAATTTTAGTCTCATTTTCTCACATATTCCATATTTGATATCTATCATATCTTAATTTCATCCCCAAAGTCTTCTAGTCGTATTATACTATCCATCTTACAATTTAGCATCATAGGCATTCAGATGTTTGTACTGATCTATCCTCTATCATAGCTTTTATGTCATCTATTCTAATGTTTCACATAAGATCATTCTATGCAGATTATATCTCCAATTATTTTCCTCACATTAATACTTTTCTTCTCCTAATGGTTATATTATTACCATGGTTATTGATTTTTTGTTCGTATAGCTTAGTGTAGGGTCAATAGAAATTTAGAAAATCTTGACTTTTCTCCATCCTAAACTCAAATGAGGTGGTTGACAATCTAGATCAACTTGACTTGATTTAACTCATTGATCTATGATTTTGCCAATTTTGCAACTGTTTATGATAAATTTTACTAAAACCACACTTAACTCTCCTAAGTCTCTCTTTATTTTCCCACACTTCAGAGTGTCTAAAATGAATCAAGAAGGGTTGATCTAAATTTAAAGGGAGAATTAGGTGTCAATTAGAAAAGGATTACATGCTAACTATCTTTTTTCTAGTCCTTTCTCTATGCTAATATGGCTTAAAGTCCATCAAAGGTATACTAACCTCCTTTTTTAACTTACCATGCCCTAAATAGTAACTCTAGGAACTAGCACATAATTTTTCCAAATTTTTTTATTAATTTTTTATAATTTATTTTTGTATATTTTAGTATAAATTAGGTTTTTTAAGTACTTTTGGGTATATGCATACATGCATATAATTTTATTTAATATAGAAAAATACTCATAAACATTATTCACATTATTTCAAGCTTTTTAGTATGTATATATTTTATCTCTAGTAATTTGTTCATTATTGGAACTCATTTCATGCTTTTTCGATAAATAATATATAGATACATATATATATATATATATATCTTACAAATTTAATATTTAATTATTCAACTCTCTAAAATCCAAACTTATAGGATCACTTTTACCAATATTCCTAACTTCATCAAAATATTTTCGCTTCATCATACAAATTTTATAATTGTCTTAAACTCGACGTATCGATTCCATACTAACCAATTATAAGCTTACTAGCCAATTTTGTAGGGTTTCACACTACATCCCCTTTACAAATAGTTTCGTCCTCAATACTATCACATTCTGGATCTTCTCCTAAAGAGGATTTTACATACTCTTAGAGTTGCAATTCATTTCAAATCTTCTACAAAATTGTTTAACCGAGCTTTTGAATTGATTCTTTATCTATCTTTCAAAGTTTTTGTCTCGTATTCTGTATTTGATATCAATTGTAACGTAACATCACCATCGAAGTCTTCTAGTTATATTATATTATCCATCTTACAATTTAGTATCATAGGTATTCAAATGTTCTTACTAATCCATCCTCTATCTTAGCCTTTATGTTATCTATTTCGATGTTTCATATAAGATCATTACTAACATTGATCCATTGTATGTATGCCACATATTACCAATTCTTTTCCTCCCATTCACACTTTTCTTCTCACGGTAGCTATATTATTACCATAATTATTGATTTGTTTCTTCATATAGCTTTATGTAAGGTCAATAGAAATAAATTTGGAAAATCTTAACTGTTCCCCTTCCCGAACTCAAATGAGATGGTTGACTATATGAATAAACATGAGTTTATTTATCCCACTGATCTATCATTTGCTTCCAGTAATAACTTAACCCATAAATCTCTAACTTTGCCAATTTTGCATCTGTTTACGATATATTTTTATTAAACTTACACTTAACTTATCATTACCCTAAAGAGGGCTTAATAGGATTACCTAGAATTTCCATCTCACGTTGGCACTCAGATACAAAAATTGCCTTATAAGTTAAAGATTGCAAGACTCTAATTAATTAATGATTAAGCCTTTCAATTTTAATTTATTAACTTAGCGTTAAATATAAATAACTATAAATATCTAATATTCCATAGTCCATTAGAACCGAAAAGAATCGGTGTCCCCTATCAAATAATAAGATCAAATGGTGAGGTTCTAAACTTTAAACAACTTATCGACATTATAAAATATAAATACAAGAGTAATAACAACATTTAATGTTCCATTCCAGCTATACAATCCATCTTCAAATTCTATCTTCTAAGATACATCTCAATGCTTACACTCAACACTTAGCTCTTAACCCAATCACAAGTATCAATCAATTTATAAGGGAAAATTGTCGAAGAGTAAGCTATACAAGCGTAGTGAGATATCTCTCCCACTATACTGGCAAGCAAGTTATTAAACAATTAATTAACAAACATATGAATGCATGAACAAGTAATACACCAAACAATATATGTAGTTGACTAAGTACCGCATACAACTTCTGATTTAAAACCCTCTAAAGAAAAGGTTAGAGATTCATCAACATCAATTACAATCAAGTTCTAACACCTAGGTTTTTTACCATATATGGAAATTTTGTATTTCATAAAATATATTTTCATTTCCAAAAATCTAATAGTATACAAATTTCCAAGTCTAGTAGTGAGGTGGCCCTCATAGTTCATACTCACACCATACAATGGACATCTCTAGACTCGACCCTTAGCTAAGCGATTGGTGTCTCCAATGCCTAATGAGCCCATAGGCCAGGGTAAAATCATATTGTACGAGTACGTCATACTAAAACACTTTAATTCAATATATAGAAATAACCCCTGCATGGCCTCTTTTTACCTCCACGTGAGGTGACAGCCAGAATAAATAATGCAATGCATAGTCGATTGATCGTCTCTAATTAGAGCTATCAAGCTTTAAAATTTATAAACCTATATTTTATCCTTAACTTAGTTTAATAGGCAAGTGTACCTATCGTTATTAGCATAGATGAGTATAGGGTCATCTCTACTAGGAACGAATACAAATACAAGTACTAATTAATCTTCCTATTATTTAATAACCTAAATTATCAAGTGATTAAGTATTAAAATGTCTAAATTACTAACTAATCTACAAACAAATTTCATCTAACACAATGACTACAAAAATGATTAACAACCATACATATATTATGTAGACTTGTTTCACTACATAGCATAATGTCATCCTTAAATTTTATCTTAATGACTGTTATCTACAAGGAATTACTAGTTTGTATGAATTTTTTTAAGAATTAATTACTCTTAACCCTAATTGTATCTATTAGATTCTCTTTTAAATTAACAGCTAATTAGGATTGTATTAACTTTATGATAATTTATAAAATTCCTTAAGGATGCAACAACTTTCTTAATAATATTTTTATTATCAGGAGTAAATTGTTCTAATGAATTAGATCTATTCAATAGAATTGTTTCTCAATATATTCTGTTGAAATCCATCCTAAGTTAATGTCATGCAGTACAGCGTACTAAGATTTATTAAGTTTAATTCATTAGAACTAACAAAAATCAAGAAATTGCTAAATTAAGCACTTGTTCATGCTAAAGTGATGTAGTAAGTCCTAGATTACTACTTACACATAATGAAATAATAACACATATCAACAAAACGTGGAAATAATAAGGAATGTAACATAAGATAAGTAGAATAAAACCCCTTTTTAGATCTATTATAAAAGTCTTTACAGCACACAAACAATAAATTCCCGTCATCTCTCTCAAGTAATTCCGAGAAAAGCACACAGTATAACACTTGGAAAATGTATAGAAAACATAAGATACAATGCATACAAAAATGGATGAAAAGATGTGTTTGTGGTTTTTGTCTAAGGTAAATGTCTAGGATATCTTATAGTAAATTCGATCTTTTTTGTTTGAAATTTTGCAGGTGTCTTATATTTTCCTCGTTAAAAGGTCCAAATACACCATTTCAAGATACCCCATAGGTTTTAAAACCTGTTAAATGCATTGGTTTGTATGAAAAATTTTGTAGAGGAACAGCTGTGTCAACTCACATCACACTTATGATTTAGGGTGTAATAGTCTTAAAAAAGAATAATCTCCACCTATCACAACTGTGATGTAGCAAGTGAACACCTCATCACAAATAATTCATCTCTTCACACCCATAATAAAGGGCATGATCTGTCATAACCTGAGAGGTGGCTTAGTCGTGGCAGATGTAGTATCTCAAACAAAGGACTGTAGATTTGTTACCTTTCCAATTAACAACCCTTTATGCGATATACAAGGCTGCTACTATTACAACTAACAACCTAAGAGTTATGCAAGCGTAAAGTAATATCATAATATAGTTATAATAACATGAATTTCAAAACTATAACTATCATATATATATATATATATATATATATCACATACACTAAATCTTTAATATACTATTAAGGAAACTACTAATACATAGTATCATATAATAAGTTTCCAAGAACTTACTATAGTAATAGAGATTTACTCTTGTCTCTTAACTTACACTCACACCAACCAGAAGGCATTCCATTAACCTTGAGCATCCTACAACCTAGAGTAACAAAAAGGTCCTCCTGTAAGAGTAAACCATAAGGGTGTAAGTTAAATAACTCAGTGAGGTATCATTCAACCATACAATAAACAGGTTATTCAATAGTTAATTTTAAACATATGGATGCATAAACACACAAAATGCCATACAAATACATGCAAGTGACTAGGTACTACGTATAACTTAGATTTAACGCCTTCCAAAGTCAAGGTTGAAGTATATACGACACCAATCAGATCTAGGTATTGTACTTGAACTATTACAAGTACGAAACTCCACGTTTCATATTCAAAAATAAAATGGTATATCCATTTTCAGTTTTTATTTAAAACTAAGTTCTAAGTATGATTGTGAGTGGATTCTCACAATTTACACTCACCACTAAATAAAGACCATTAGACTCGACCTTTAGCTAGGTAGTTGATACCTTCAACGCTTAGTAATCTCGCGAGTTAAGGTAAAGTCATATTGTACGTATGTATGATATGTATGCATTGTACGTATGCATCATACTAAAATACTATAATCATAATTTATTAACCCCCATATGGCCTCTTGTTACTTCAATGTGATGTAACGGCCATAATTACTTATGTAATGTATGATTATGCATGTGTCAATTTAGTTAGTTTAAGTCTACTATCATTAAGTCTAATTATTGTATGATCAACCAAAATCATAGACATATCAATTCCTATTGGATTCACTATGTAACAAACAGTACATTATTATACTTTAAGACAATTTCACAATTGACAAATAGTATTAGACACATGCATAACCCAGCCCTATGTAATATTTAATTATTAATAACAGTTAATATTCACTAACTACATACACAAACATGTATGGTGTAACCCGCATTTTCCATTAGAGTGTAAACATATTACGAATTTCATTATTTTAACTTAAATAATTATAATTTATTATTTTAAGCTTTTATTTATGTACTTATGATTTAATAAATATTTAAATTTTATATTTTTATAATTTTCTTATTTTTAAGTTTATTTTATCATAATTTAATTATTTTTCTATTTTTAAGGTTTAATATTTATTTAATTCACTTTTACCACTTTCATAATTTTTTAATTAATTAATTATTTTATTATTATTTTTAATTACTAATTTAATTAAGATTTATTTAGTGATGACATAGTAGCATGAGGATATTCTATGTATCACCTTCATGAATTTTTCATATTTTTCAATTTTCATTCTTTTATTTTATTTAATATTTATATAATTGTATTTATTATTATATTTTATTAAAAATTTCAAATTAATCCATATTCTTTTTCTCCAAGACTTACAGCATACATACTTATAAATATATATATATATATATCTTACTTTATTTAATAATTTAATATTATAGTATATTACACATATACTATTTATGCATACTAATGTACTTATACATACTATACTACTAATATACATACTTTTATATGTATATATATACTTATATACTTAGGTTCCTTCAATTTATTTATACATATATACATACGTAAGTTTACAATATACCCCTTGATATACTATATGTACCATACATATATATATATATATATACTATACTTATGCATATATTATACTTATAGTTTTGTACTCCATATATATACATACATAACCAGCCATTTATACGTATATATATAATGAAAATAACTGATATACAACTAATATATACACATATATACATATACATAAATTTCTTTATACTAAATATTTGTATAATCAATTATAACATATATGTACACATAATTATACCTAAGTATTTACACATATATGAATACATAAACATAAGGAAACACTAGTTTTACATACTTTTGAATACCTGTACATAGACTTTTCTTGTAAAAAATAATAAAATACATGTAGATTCATTACATACCCCTATGATACATAAGATTCACCAAAAGTACATGTATATGAAAGAGTATATATAAATGATTATTACAACATAAATATAATATGCATACTACTTATTTACTGCTCTTGGTAATTTGATATTTAAGAGCTTTTGCTTCCCTTGAGTTGTTGAAATAAATAGAAGGAATTCCCAAATGAAAGTGAAAAGGCAAAGGAGTTCTCGTTTTGCAAAGAAAATATATGTGTGGGGTTTTGTTTTTTGTGTTTTGAAATGAAAACAAAATAAGAAGTATGTGTTTGCTTCTAACCAGCATGGCATCAGCAGGGAAAAGAGAGAGAAATGAATTAAATAAAAGCAAAGAAAAAGAAAAAACAAGATGGTGATAAAGTGATTTGATAATGAGCTTATCTAATGCTCTTGTTTTGTCTACATAATTAACACATAGGTGAAATAAACATACACAAGTGGTAGTTGAAGTGAAGTTTAGAAGTTCAACATGGTAATGGAAAAAAATTTGAAGAAAAAGGAAAAGGAAAAAAGAAAGAGGAAAGAATGGGAAAGGAAAAATAAGAAAAACTAGACTTTTTTAAATATAAAAATTATAAATTTAATAATTATGAAATAATATTCAAAATTTTATAAAATTTGTTAAAGTAAATTGTTATCCGTTATGTTTATAATATTTGAAAGTTATCGCAACTCGTTTGTTAACAATTTTATACGATAACACGTGTTAGTTGATAATTGTATTCATTTAGGGTTTTATTACCATTAAAGTAAATTTATTTGTTTTATAAATTTAGAGTTATAGTTTTAGAGTTTTTGTTAAGTTCAAGTTCAATCTTAGGTATTTACGTGTACATAGAGTTTAGGGTTTTCGTACATGATTAAGGTTTGTATTACTTATAATATATTTAAATTTATAATTTAATAAAATTTTTATCATACTCAACCTTATCAACTTATGAAGTTATCTAGAGTACTTAGGTCCAATTTAAGGTTTAAACTACAACTTTGTAGGGTTTACATGATTACCCTCCTGATATACAATCATGAGTGTAATAAACAGGTGAATAGCTATTTTTTCCTTCGTTACACTCGTAATGGAGGGCATAACAAGTACTGAGTACTCAAATCTTCTTTGATCATGCCCATGATTAGATACATGTTGATCTTCCTTAAGAATTATTCCTTCATGATGGACATAATTGCCCTGAATCTTATTGTTCTTGTGAAATTTAATCTCCTCTTCACTTTGTTTTGAATAAATAGCATCTCTTTACTCTTGAATCATCTAAAATTTATATATTACATAATTAGGTACCAAGAACTTAAGAAATAAATACAATTATGATCAATTTATGCTCAAAAAGTGTAGAGTAATTTATGTCTATCAAACTTTTCCACTCTTAAGCTTTGTTTGTCCTTAAGCAAATAATTAAAAACAACCAATAAGACTCATTATACTTCAATCTTAAGCTTCCAGGAAAGTAATATTCTAGAAATTCATGCCGAAAAACTTCCCAAGTTATTGGTCCTCTCAAATTCCTTTGTTTTGATTCCCACCAAGTTCGTGCTCTCATTTTTAACATATATGTACGATAAATAAGCTTAAGATGTGGTGCAATATCGAATGCCTCGAATGATCTTTCAATCTGATGTAACCAATCTTTTGTTTCATCAGGTCTACTGGCTACACCCTCAAAATATTTGTTACACTATATAAACTCTGGCAAAAGGCTACGCTGTTGCCTGAGATCCATAGGTGCTTGGAGCATCACTCCTGTTAGTACAGCTGGTGGTGGTGGAGGTAGTAAAGGAATCTCCAAGTTTACTACGGGAAGTGGTGCTTATACAGGTAGTACTGGCTCTCAAGCTAAATATATTCTTAATAATTCATTCTACGTGTGGATAGCAGCAAGAATCTCATTTGTTCTATCTCGAGGCCTTCCCGGTAGTCTTCCTTGTATAGGTTGTTCCCTTTCTTGAGCAGGTTGAGCTTGCTCATCCGGTTGCCTTCTTCTACGTCTAACTTAACTGAGAAATTCATTACCAATTTTCAACTATTCAATTATAATGATCAACTTATTCTAAATAATTGTAGAAACCACCAATACTAAATGAAGATAACACACATGTATATACACATCATAACAATAGTAACAAAGGCTATAATCTTTCATTTTTTTTTATCAATATAATGAGGTTACATCCATGTAGTGGTCACTTCTAATGAGTGAAACTCCACTGATATATATACAGACCAAATCAAAATACAGACTTTTCAAAGTACAAAAGAGCTCCCATAATACATAAGTCCTCACCATGCATAAAGCTCTCGAGTACATCAAAACTCTCAAAATACAAATTAACCTTACTACATGAAATCTCTAAAAAATGATCAGTCATGATCCTAATACATACAACAAAAAAAGCATGTATGATCACTCCGATACTATTGGCTAAAACAAAATAGAACCTAATCATCCTAAACATCTCTCAATGTCGAGTAGAAGGTCTTGTAGTTGTATCCTCCTCCTGTCTGTGTCCAGGAAAAGTTGATCCAACACTGGAATATATACCGGACTCTTCACTAGGGGTCTGTCGAGCCCACTCTCTTGGCAGCCAAAAATCCAATGGATCCAATGTGATGGTAAGTATATCAGATGAGTCACCGCCTACCAAAACTATAGGTGGAAGTTTAGAGTCTACCTGATAGTACTCGAACTCGTTAGCTGGGGATATCTGCTATAATGGCTCAACCTGAATAACAGGGGTATCCAATAGTAAACCAAGTCCATCAAATCCAAACCTCGACCGTGGCACAAGAACATCGATGCCATGGGTAGGATCATACCACGGCTCCCTGCTAATCCCTATATCAACCATAGCTCTAGCCTGATCCTGAGCAATGATAGAAAAATGATCGGCACAGTAGTCTATAGCTAGGGAAATCCCATGTCCAGCTATCCTACTATGGCCAAAGGATGATAGTAGTGGAAGGGAATCGACATCAACTAGAAATATAATCTCCTAAGTACGGTCTGTACTCTCCTCCGACTCTAAATAATAGATCATCTCCTCATCAATAGGGAAACGACCGACCAAAGCGAAAATCCAATAAATCCTCCTATCGATCCAATAGGGGCTCAATCCTTGGTACCAGGCAGATAGTATCTCACCAACAGTACGAGGTCGGCCTACCAGTACCAAGTCCTCTCAAGTAATACGGAGTCGACGCCGATAGTCTCGTAGACTCTCTCCCTCTCAAAGACGGAATAGAGCGAAAGAAGTTCGTAGCTCTAACTCAATCCTCTAAATTAATAAGGCATAAAGTTACTTTTATAATTTCTTTATCATAGCTTTTAGTATATAAATTAAAACTTAAACACTTAACCCGGTTCTACCCATCTCAATCTTCCTAGGTAAGGTATCCTACTATCTAGGGTTAGGTTTTATTTAACCTAGTTTGAATCATGCTCTAATACCACCTGACTGTCATGACCTGAGGGAGCTAGTCGTGGTAGTTGCCGTATACCGTACAAAGGATTGCAGATTGAATTCCCTTACAATCGACAACCCTTTTATAAGATACACAAGGCTACAGCTACTACTAACTACTAAGAGTACGCAAGCTTAAGCAATATCATTTCATGATAAATAATAATATTATAAAAACATAACATATAGTCTATTTGTATAAAAGTTTATAGATATAGAGTCTAAAACGTGTCTAAAGTTTGACTAATATAAAAATTATATATTTAAATCTATAATTAATCAAAAGTACTCTATGTTCTCATTCAGCTCCTACACTGACCCCGTATAAAAAACTAACCTCGAGCATGCGATGGCCCGGCTCCACAAAAAGGTCGGCTTGCAAAAGAAGACTACAGGGGTATAAACTAACTAGCTTAGTGAGATATTTTTCCTTAACCATACAGCAAACAAGTTATACAACAGTTAAGTTTAACCAAATAAACGCATGACAAACAGTATGCCAAACAAATACATGCAAGTGACCAGGTACTGCATGCAACTCAGATTTAACGCCCTCCGAAGTTAGGGTTAGAGATTCATCGGTACAGCCAAATCCAGGTAGCATATTAAAACTTATTTTATAACGAAACTCCACGTTTCGTATTTAAAATGTAATAATACATCCATTACTAACCTTATCAAAATGAGTTCTACATATGATTGTGAGTAGGTTCACACAGCCCTCACTCACCCCTCAACGAAGGCCTCTGGACTCGACCCTTAGCTAGGCGGTTGGTGCCTCTAATGCCTAGTCATCCCGTGGGCCGGAGTAAGGTCATATTGTACGTATGCACCATACAAAATCAATAACAATCAATAATCAACCCACGTATGGCCTCTCGCTACCTCCAGTGCATGATTTATGCGTGATCCAAGTTAACTTTTTCTAGTTGAATAAAAAATTAAGTCATATTTAATCAGTGATCATTCCAAATCACAAACAATCAATCTAGTGAATCTATTATGCAACAAACATTATATTATTGAAATTTAAAGTAGATTCACCATTAACAACAATTATCATGTACAAGCATAACCCAACCCCATATACATTCATTTATAAATCATAATTTAGATTTACTAATTACAAGCACAAACAAGTATGAAATCATAAGGAAAAACTCACTCAGCTATGACTAGCTCAAGGGTCGTAGTAGTCTATGAGCAGCTCAGGGTCGATATCAAAATCACCTAAGAATAAGAGAAATTTGTAAGTTTGGGAATTTAAAGCTAACGAGTATTGTAATTTGTAAGGTCTATCTCATCTAGTTATGTGAAATTGTCAATTAAAACATTTTATCAAATAGCGTATAACTTTTTCATTTTCGCTCGAATCATTATGAACTTATAGTTCATTTTAATCATTTTCGAGCGTATTTTCTTGTAACGAGATCCGTTTTAAACGTTGTGACTCGTAAATTAAATTGTGATATAAAAATATCACAAAAATTATTATTTAAGTTTAAAAATTATAAAATATTAATTTTCACTTTTTCTTAACATATTTATGATTTAATAATTATTTACATCATATATTTGATATTTTTATTATTTTGAGTATATTTTCCTATTTTCATTAACCCTAAAAGTTAACCAATTTTGGGCAATCACATTACATAAACATAGCGAGAGGCCATACGTGGGTTGATTATTGATTATTATTGATTTCGTACAATGCACAAGTTCGATATAACCTTACCTCGGCCCGCGGGATGATTAGGCATTGGAGGTGCTAACCACCTGGCTAAGGGTCGAGTCTAGAGGCCTTCGTTTAGGGGTAAGTAAAGGCTGCGTAAACCTGCTCACAATCATATATAAAACTCATTTTGATAAGATTAGTAATGGATGTACCATTACATTTTAAATACGAAACACGGAGTTTCGTTATAAAATAAGTTCTAATATGATACCCGGATCTGACTGTTCCGATGAATCTCCAACCCTGACTTCAGAGAGCATTAAATCTGAGTTACATGCAATACTTGGTCACCTGCATGTATTTGTTTGGCATACTGCTTGTTCATCCATTCATTTGGTTGAACTTAACTGTTGCATAAACTTAATTGTTGTATGGTTGAAGGAAACTATCTCATTAAGCTCGTTAGCTTATACCCTTGTAGTCTTCTTTCGCAGGCTAATCTCTTTGTGGAGTCAGGCCGCCGCATGCCCGAGGTTAGTTTTCTACACGGGGTCAGTGTAGAAGCTGGATGAGAACAAAGAGTACTTTTGATTAATTATAGATTTGAATATATAATTTTTATATTAGTTAGACTTTAGACACGTTTTAGACTCTGTATCTATAAATTTTTATGTAAATAGACTATGTGTTATGTTTTTATAATATTATTATTTATCATGAAATGATATTACTTAAGCTTACGCACTCTTGTAGCCTTGTGTATCGTATAAAAGGGTCGTTGATTGTAAGGGAATTCATCTACAATCCTTTGTACGGTATACGACGACTGCCACAACTAGACCCCTCGGGTCATGACATATTAGCTTATAAGGAATCTTCCTAGGCTTAAATTCCAAACTATATCAAATCAAGTTTGAGTAACAATTCTACAATTAATAATGAATACTCCCAAAAGTATTTCCTAGACTCATAATAAATGCCATGGTTACACATTGATAAAGCTGCTGTTGTAATATTAAAATGTCAATTTCTAATGTTATGAATGTTATACAATGGATAGTTTTCTTATCATGAATGCCCTAAACAATAATTTCTCATTTTAAAGAAGTTATAGATGCTGACATTGCCCCGGTGATAACTATGGAAGATTTTATGGTTAGATGGCAAAAAACCATAGGAACTTCCACTATTTTAGTGAGTTGGTCACCGACTCTAGCGTAGTCATGGTGAAGTCGGGAGGGGGGGGGGGGGATTCTATGGTCCGATGGTGACATGCGATTGTTCTCTTATATTAATTTATTTTAAATCCTCTATGCAACAAGAGTTACATCCATCTAGTAAGTTTTTCATGGCTCTTTTGTTCTTCCCTCCATAAGCTTCAAATTTATTCATATATATATGTTTTTTTTTTCTTTTGAAAAAACCCATAATTTAAATCTTCTTTTGCCATTAAAAAAATATTGCTTTTATATATTTAACCTAGATACACAATTATAATATTAGATTTTAGTATATGAAAAATGTATTATCTAGAGTTATTCTCCAATAGATGTGGAAAAAAAGAAAAATGTGCTTTAAATAGATTTGTAATTTTTATCAACATATGTAGGCAAGTACAGATTTTATTAACTAGATATATAAATATTTAAGTGCAGATCAAGATTTGAAACCAAAAACAGTCAATCTCCAAAATTTGACGCTTCGCGGAAGCCTTGACTAATAAAAATTGAATTTTATATTTTATCTTATATATTTATGAACATAAAATAGGGAATATGAAAGATCTCTAGGGTTAATATAAAATTAATAGCAATTAGATTTAAGATTGATATGGCACATAACCTAGAAAATAATTGAAGAAAGTTAATGAGAAATCGATACGACAATCAAATCTAAATAAATAGTTATAGACACTCCATTTTTGCTTTATTGTAGTTTTTTAGATTTTTTTTTTAATTTTTAAAAAGTGTTAATACTAAATTCTCGCTCGGTCCAAAACCCAACAACTAAAGCCTACCACAAGGCACATGTCAATGAGCACTTGAGTAAGTAACAGTTCCCGCATCATACTACTACTCCCTCTCTAGTCTACGAGCTTACGCTAATAAAGAATGCTAAACTTGGGTGAGCCATTCCCTTGCATCCCTATGTGCTCAATGAGTCACATGACAAATGACCAAACAAACCAATCCCCAATGAACAAGTAAATACCCACCAACTATCTAGGGTAAGCTCGAGGTTCAACTCCTTCCCTTGAGCATCGGCTGGCCCTTAATGAGCGCCTTAGCCTAGTTTTTATCTTTAGCAATTGCAACCTACTACAACTCATTAATGAGCTTCTAACATCCATAATACGATCTGCATGTTAGATGCTTTTGCCCATACAAGATCACTAAACTATAGATTTGGTGGTTCAATCAGCCATGCTTACAATAAAGCTCTATCACTTACTACGGAGTGTACTATCTACCGACAACCAATACGAACAAACCCCCAATCTCCACATGTTCCAGGTAAATTTCAGAAAAGGTGCTAAGCACCAACAAGTAAGAGGGTAGAAGACATTTAGCTCATCTAGGTCCTTTTCTTTATCTATCACTCTCAAACCTCTTCCCCTATACCCTACCCCCACCCCCATACATTGGGCAAGCATAACCCACTTAGTCTCTAGTGCTCACCTTCCCCTCTCTTGGTCTTCCTTACTAACATGAGCTTCGAAGAGCCCCTATGGCCTTACCTATTAGGGGCTTTTTGTAGGTATCAAGGAGTAGGAGGTGAAGCCTAGCGTAATCCAACCCTACTTCTTAGTTGGTCTTCTACATGATCAACATTTTAGCGCCTACCGTTTCAAGCCACCATAACAACAATGGCTAAAAGCAAAAACAATAACTCACAGGCTTCTCATGTGGAAGACTCTCATACTTCCGAGTAAGGGGGAGGTAATCAACCCTGTCGAGCCTAATTTTTCAATTTCTTTCATTCAAAATTAATTTCCCATTTCCGAATTAATACTAAATACTAACCCATTTAATATTAATCCCCAACTAAAGAAATTAGGAAATTCCAGTTTTTTTATTGAAAATTATTTTTAGAGTCGCCCCCCAATCGAAGTCACGAAAAAAAAAAACCATAATCAATTGGGTGGATTGATCGCGATTTGGCTACCAGTCTTTGATTTTAATTTTAAATGAAGAACCAGAGGGTTCTAAGTTCGGAGGCTAACCTATTAAACCCTTAACGGGTACTACTATCTATTTACCAAAAGTAGGATTATTCTTCTAACTATAATAATTAAAAAATAAATAAATAAAAATTAAAAGAAAAAAGAACCTAAGTTTCTACATATTTTATCGTCGCCTCGAAGGTACCTACGTACCCGCTAGCCGGGATCAGACGATCGTAGTTCTTTCAAAACATTTTTAATATGTTGATTGATTTTAATTTTGAAAACCGTCCAAGTTTACGTTATTATCAATTTATTTATTTATTTATTTATAAAAAAGAAAACTCTAAAAGAGCCCTAATTCGCTAAGTCTTTTGTTCTTATTTTATAAAAACTCTCTAAAAGTCCTATTTTTTAAAACAAGATTTCTATTTCTTATTTTTATTTATTTACAAAATAAATTTTTCTAAATGAGAAAATCCTAAAGTCATAATGCTAAAAATATACCTAAGCATATAAATACATACACATATATCTATTTACCTATCATGTCATAAACTTAACTAAATAAATAATTGAATTATAATGATAAATAAAGAAACAAATAAATAAATAAAATAAAATGATCAAAACCGAACCTGACTTGGGTTGATCGGTGAAGTGTTGGTGTTGGTTTGTCGAGCGTGAAGACGTGACGGTCAATGCTGAATCGTGTGCTGTGATGCTGTTGTACAGAATGTACTGCTATTCGCTTAGCGTTGTTGTCTGCCTGGTGTTGCTGCTGCCCATCTGGTATCGTTACTATTCGTCCGATATCGCTATTCTGTTCACTAATGTCCACTGCACTGCTGTTCTATTCGTTGATGCCCGCTACGCTGTTGTTTTCGTTGCCGCCCGCTGCGCTGCTATCTTCGCTGTCATCCGCTGCGCTGCTGCTCTGTTTGCTGATATCCGCTGTGCTGCTGTTTTCTTCGCTGCTGTCCGTTGTGCTGTTGTTTTGTTCGCTGCTATCCGCTGAACTACTGTATTCGCTATCGTCCACTGTGTTGCTGCTCTATTTGCTGATGTCCACTATGCTGCTGTCTTCGCTGCTGTCCACTACGCTATTGTCTTTGCTGTCATCCTCTGCGCTACTGTTTTGTTTGCTGATGTCCGCTGCGCTGCTATTTTCGCCACTGTCCGCTGTGCTGCTACTTTCGCTGCTGTTTGCTGCACTGCTTTCTTTGCTGCTGTCCATTGTGCTGCTGTTTTGTTCACTGCAAGACATAGGACCATGGAATTGCGACAGTGGATGGGCGACAGCTATGCGAGGACAAGCGACATTCGACAGACTTGTTGATCGGTCGAGGACTTACTAGAGTTATGCTGTTCATGGAGCGCGGCAAGGGCCGTGGCATGTTGCGAGTTTCTATAGGGGCTCCTGTTCTTTTCTATTCTATTTTCTTTTCTTTTCTGACTGCGTAAAGTATTTATATAGTCTAACCAAATCATATCATATCATATCTAATTATATCTGATTCGTTAATTAAATTAGATTCAAATTTAATTCAAATCTGATTTAACTAATATTCATATGATTTGATTAGATACGAATCCGATTTTAAATCTTGCTTCTGCAAAGACAGAAAAATAAAGACATAGGTGCCTACTGAGACTCGAACTTGTGACCTCCAACTAAATCCACCCCAAATACATCGCTACTTATCCGTTAGGCCGTTGGCCTGTGCCTTTACATTCAGTACCATTAAATTATATTTAAACTATCTGATTCCCAAAACTAAAATTTCTAACTAAACTAAAACTAAAACTAATTATTCCTAATATAAACTACTTCATAAAAATCTATGAAATTTTTTTATAATTTTTCCTTTTCTTATTTTTTTAGTATTTTCATTATTTGTTAATTTTATTATTTTTTTATTATCTTTTTGAATTAGGACCCTCTTTTGTAAAAAAATAAAAATTAAGACTATAGAGGGGCAAAAATTAGGTGCTTACAACTGCCTCTCTTTGTAGGGCCTCTCTTTATGGTGAAGTTCGAGCAAAACTTTGCCACAAAGACAAAAGAGACACCGTTTTTGCTTCAGGACAACACTATCCAAAGGAACGTTAAGATACTTGACGAGGGTTACAACAATGAAGGGTAAGGCCTTTATAAGTTGGCAAAAATCCCTAGAAAGAATAATGAGAACTTGGTCGTACCCTGATGAGCTGACTAACCAAGGCGATCAAAGTGCCCCTCGAGGTGGCTAAGACCTAAAAATGAAGGAAAACTTGGTCATGCCTTTAATGAGCTGACTAACTAAGGCAGTCAAAGCGTCCCTTGAGCTGGCTAAGACCTAAAAATATGAAGAAAACTTGGTCATGCCCTTAATGAGCTGACTAACCAAGGCGGTCAAAGCACCCCTTGAGCTGGCTAAGACCTAAAAATATGAAGAAAACTTGGTCGTACCTTTAATGAGCTGACTAACCAAGGCGGTCAAAGCGCCCCTTGAGCTAGCTAAGACCTAAAAATGAAGAAAACTTGGTCGTGCCCATAATGAGCTGACTAACCAAGGTAGTCAAAGCACCCATTGAGCTGGCTAAGACCTAAAAATGAAGGAAATTTGGTCGTACCCTAATGAGCTAACTAACCAAAGCAGTCAAAGCGCCTTTTGAGCTGGCTAAGACCTAAAAATGAAGAAAACCTAGTCGTGCCCTTAATGAGCTAACTAACCAAGGCGGTCAAAGCGCCCCTTGAGCTGGTTAAGACAGAAAAATATGAAGAAAACTTGGTCATGCCCTTAATAAGCTGACTAACCAAGGCGGTCAAAGCATCCTTTGAGCTGGCTAAAACCTAAATATATGAAGAAAACATGATCGTGCCCTTAATGAGCCGACTAACCAAGGCAGTTAAAGCATCCCTTAAGCTGGTTAAGACCTAAAAAATGAAGGAAACTTGGTCATGCCCTTAATGAGCTGACTAACCAAGGCAGTCAAAGCGCCCCTTGAGCTGGCTAAGACCCAAAGAATGAGGAAAAACATGGTCGTGCCCTTAATGAGTTGACTAACCAAGGCGGTCAAAGCGCCCTGTGAGCTGGCTATGACCTAAAAATATGAAGGAAACTTGGTCGTGCCCTTAATGAGCTGACTAACCAAGGCGGTCGAAGTACCCCTTGAGCTGATTACGAACTAAAAATATGAAGGAAACTTGGTCGTACCCTTAATGAGCTGACTAACCAAGGCAGTCCAAGCGCCCCTTAAGCTGGCTAAGACCTAAAAATATGAAGAAAACTTGGTCGTGCCCTTAATGAGCTGACTAACCAAGGCAGTCAAAGCGCCCCTTGAGCTGGCTAAGACCTAAAAATGAAGAAAGCTTGGTCGTGCCCTAATGAGCTGACTAACCAAGGTGGTCAAAGCGCCCCTTGAGCTGGCTAAGACCTAAAAATGAAGAAAACTTGGTCGTGCCCTAATGAGCTGACTAACCAAGGCAGTCAAAGCGCCCCTTAAACTGGCTAAGACCTAAAAATGAAGGAAAACTTGGTCATGCCCTTAATGAGCTGACTAACCAAAGCAATTAAAGTGCCCCTCAAGGTGGCTAAGACCTAAAAATGAAGGAAAACTTGGTCATACCCTTAATGATCTGACTAACCAAGGCGGTCGAAGCGTCCCTTGAGCTGACTAAGACCTAAAAATATGAAGAAAGCTTGGTCGTGCCCTTAATGAGCTGATTAACCAAGGCGGTCAAAGCGCCCCTTGAGTCGGCCAAGACCTAAAAATATGAAGAAAACTTGGTCGTACCCTTAATGAGTTGACTAAACAAGGTGGTCAAAGCGCCCCTTGAGCTGGCTAAGACCTAAAAATGAAGAAAACTTGGTCATGCCCTAATGAGCCGACTAACCAAGGCAGTCAAAGCTCCCCTTGAGCTGGTTAAGACCCAAAAACCTAGTCGTGCCTTTAATAAGCTAACTAACCAAGGCAGTTAAAGCACCCCTTAAGTTGGCTAAGACCTAAAAATGAAGAAAAAACTTGGTCATACCCTTAATGAGCTGACTAACCAAGGCGGTCAAAGCGCCTCTTGAGCTGGCTAAGACCCAAAAATGAAGAAAACTTGGTCGTGCCCTTAATGAGCTGACTGACCAAGGTGGTCAAAGCGCTCCTTGAGCTGGCTAAGACTTGAAAATAAGAAGGAAAAACTTGGTTGAGCCCTTAATGAGCTGACTAACCAAATCGATCAAAGCGCTCCTTGAGCTAGGTAAGACCCAAAGAATGAGGAAAAACTTGGTCATGCCCTTAATGAGCTGACCAACCAAAGCGATCAAAGTGCCCCTTAAGCTGGCTACGACCTAAAAATATGAAGGAAACTTGGTCGTACCCTTAATGAGCTGACTAACCAAGGCGGTCAAAGCACCCCTTGAGCTGGCTAAAACCTAAAAATGAAGAAAACTTGGTCGTGCCCTAATGAGCTGACTAACCAAGGCAGTCAAAGCGCCCCTTAAGCTGGCTAAGATCTAAAAATAAAGAAAACCTGGTCATGCCCTTAATGAACTGACTAACTAAGGCGGTCAAAGCGCCCCTTAAGCTAGTTAAGATCGAAAAATATGAAGAAAACTTGGTCGTGCCCTTAATGACCTGACTAACCAAGGTGGTCAAAGCGTCCCTTGAGCTGGCTAAAACCTAAAATTATGAAGAAAACTTGATCATGCCCTTAATGAGCTGACTAACCAAGGCGAAAAAAGCTCCCCTTAAGCTGGCTAAGACCTAAAAATATGAAGAAAACTTGGTCATGCCCTTAATGAGCTGACTAACCAAGGCGGTCAAAGCGCTCCTTGAGCTGGCTAAGACCTAAAAATGAAGAAAACTTAGTCGTACCTTAATGAGCTGACTAACCAAGGCAGTCAAAGCGCCCCTTGAGCTAGCTAAGATCTAAAAATGAAGAAAACCTGGTCGTGCCCTTAATGAGCTGACTAACTAAGGCGGTCAAAGCGCCCCTTAAGCTGGTTAAGATCGAAAAATATGAAGAAAACTTGGTCATACCCTTAATGAGCTGACTAACCAAGGCGGTCAAAGCGTCCCTTGAGCTGGCTAAAACCTAAAAATATGAAGAAAACTTGATCCTGCCCTTAATGAGCTGACTAACCAAGGCGAAAAAAGTGCCCCTTAAGCTGGCTAAGACCTAAAAATATGAAGAAAACTTGGTCATGCCCTTAATGAGCTGACTAACCAAGGCGGTCAAAGCGCCCCTTGAGCTGGCTAAGACCTAAAAATGAAGAAGACATGGATCGTGCCCTTAATGAGCTAACTAACCAAAGCAGTCCAAGTGCCCCTTGAGCTGATTAAGACCTAAAAATGAAGAAAAACTTAGTCGTGCCCTTATGAGCTGACTAAGAACTAGAAAATGAAGGAAACTTTGTTGTGCCCTTAATGAGCTGACTAACCAAGGCGGTCAAAGCGCCCCTTGAACTGGCTAAGACCTAAAGAATGAGGAAAAACTTGGTCGTGCCCTTAATGAGCTAACTAACCAAAGCAGTCAAAGCATCCCTTAAGTTGGCTAAGACCTAATAAATGAAGGAAACTTGGTCATGCCCTTAATGAGCTGACTAACCAAGGTGGTTAAAGTGCCCCTTGAGCTAGCTAAGACCCAAAAAATGAGGAAAAACTTGGTCATGCCCTTAATGAGCTGACTAACCAAGGCGGTCAAAGCGCCCCTTAAGCTGGCTACGACCTAAAAATATGAAGGAAACTTAGTCGTGCCCTTGATGAGCTAACTAACCAAGGCGGTCGAAGCTCCCCTTGAGTTGGCTACGACCTAAAAATATGAAGGAAACTTGGTCGTGCCCTTAATGAGCTGACTAACTAAGGCAGTCAAAGTGCCCTTGAGCTAAGACCTAAAAATATGAAGGAAACTTGGTCGTGCCCTTAATGAGCTAACTAACAAAGGCGGTCAAAGCGCCCCTTGAGCTGGCTAAGACCCAAAGAATGAGGAAAAACTTAGTCGTACCCTTAATGAGTTGACTAACCAAGGCGGTCAAAGCGCCCCTTGAGCTGACTAAGACCTAAAAATATGAAGGAAACTTGGTCGTGCTCTTAATGAGCTAACTAACTAAGGCGGTCAAAGCACCTCTTGAGCTGGTTAAGACCTAAAAATGAAGAAAACTTAGTCGTGCCCTTAATGAGCTGACTAACCAAGGCGATAAAAGCGCCCCTTAAGCTGGCTAAGACCTAAAAATATGAAGAAAACTTAGTCATGCCCTTAATGAGCTGACTAACCAAGGCAGTCGAAGCATCCCTTGAGCTGGCTAAGACTTAAAAATATGAAGAAAGCTTGGTCGTGCCCTTAATGAGCTGACTAACCAAGGCGATCAAAGCGCCCCTTGAGCTGGCTAAGACCTAAAAATATGAAGAAAACTTGGTCGTGCCCTTAATGAGCTGACTAACCAAGGCAGTCAAAGTGCCCCTTGAGCTGGCTAAGACCTAAAAATGAAGAAAACTTGGTCGTGCCCTAATGAGCTGACTAACCAAGGCGATCAAAGTACCTCTTGAGCTGGCTAAGACCTAAAAACTTGGTCGTGCCTTTAATAGGCTGACTAACTAAGGCGGTTAAAGTGCCCCTTGAGCTGGCTAAAACCTAAAAATGAAGAAAAAACTTGGTCATGCCCTTAATGAGCTGACTAACCAAGGTGGTCAAAGCGCCCTTTGAGCTGGCTAAGACCTAAAAATGAAGAAAACTTGGGCGTGCCCTTAATGAGCTGACTGACCAAGGTGGTTAAAGCGCTCTTTGAGCTGGCTAAGACCTAAAAATATAGAAAAAACTTAGTTATGCCCTTAATGAGCTGACTAACCAAGGTGGTCAAAATGCTCTTTGAGCTGGTTTGACTGCTCTTTGAGCTGGTTAAGACCTAAAGAATGAAGGAAAACTTTGAATTGGGATAGAGCTCCATGAGCTTGCTAAATCCCTAGGAGATTATAAATTAGGACTATTTTAGGAGTTAGGCAAAAGCTTAAGAAGCTTTAGATTGGGACTGCACTCTATGAGCTGGCTAGATCCCTAAATGAGAATATGAATCTAGATAGCACTCCATAAGCTGATTGAAGTGTTAAAGAAGATATGGATAGGAATAGTGCACTATGAGCTGGCTATATCCTCGAGAAAACGGATAAAGGGTAAGCCCCCTTCGTACTCGCTTAAGCTCTGTTGCGAGTTGAAAATAAACTGAGGAACATAGCTAACTTGAAAAAACTCTTGATTTGAGAAATTTACAAACGAGGAATTTGGTGAAAACTGTTTATAACATGAATTGAAAATTTGGCTACTATCGGTGAAATGGACTGAAAAATGAATGGAAAAACTTGTAACAAGCCTCCACTTTCTCTCTCTCCTTTTCATATCTTTTCATTTTCTTTTTTTCCTTCTTTTTCCTTAAAAGTTCGCTAACGGATGTAAATTTCTATTTAAAAGGAAAATGCTATAATCATGTAGGGTATCTCATATCTACCCTAGTTTGTAACCTAGACAATGAGCTTCTTGGATAAGCCTTAAACATTCATTTTGTAAGGAAAGGGTAACTCACGATTAATTTAGTCAAAGAGGACTTCCTTACGGACTCTCGGTCTAGATTTCACTCTTGATTACTATTCCAAAAATTATAATCCAGTTTGTAAGTGATATGCTTTGATTAATCTATTAGGTCTTTTTGGGTTCAGTATTGTAAATTGGGCTTTTGGGTTAAATGGTTTCAAAAGAAGTTAATTGAGAGGGCCTATTTTAAAAGAAGTGCTTTCGTCCAACTCAGGGGGTACAAGTCAAGAACCTTTAAGAATGAACTAAATGTGCGCTTGCCCCAGTTTTAAAAATAATTTTTATCTTAGATAAATTATTCTTCAAAATTGGAAGAGCCTTAAGTAGGGAGGTATTGTGGGTGGGCAAGTCTTGTGTTTGAGAATCGAGTGGATAGAAAAGATTTATGTTCGTGATTTAGAGTGTGATTTTGAACTGAATATGGAGTTTTTGGTTTGTGGTTGAAACATGATTCTGAATGAATATGAGGCTTTGTGTTTTTGGCTAGGAATGCGATTCAAGACCTTGCGTTTCTTGAGCAACTTAAGCCTTCTTTGATTGGGGATTTTCTCAAGCCTAATATTTGGGTATTTCTTCATTTTCCTTTTTCCTAGTTTTTTCTTTCTTTTTTTTCTTTTTTCATTTCATTTCTTTCTTTTCTCTCCCCAAAAATAACTATCTCTTTTGTCAATTTTTTGTCTCTAGATGAATCTAGGCCCTAAATCCAAAGGTATAAGTTCAGAGTGCATTGGCTTAGGTAAGGTATGTATGGCCTTTGGGGTATTTAGAAAAATGTTAGCTTTTTTTCAAGGGGAACAATTTATCGAAAATAAAAATTATTCTTGAATTGTTATTATTGGGGTAAGCACAAATCAGTTTTATCCTTCTCTCCTAATCAATGACCCTAACCTCCGAATTGACCCACTGTGGGGTGGGTCTTGATAGGGTTTACATTTGAAAGGACTCCAAATCAGTCCCACAGGGTTATAAAAGGATAATTATGTTTGAGATTTGAAAATGAATGCTTAACTTCATTCCGATCTGCGTATCAAATTCAAAATGGACCTCCTTTAAGGAATGAGTCCAAAATATCCTCACCATGATGTCTCTTAACTCTCAAAGTGTTTAAGGGTTAGTATATAGGATATAGCTCGCCTCTTTTCATTCAAAACTTTTTTTAAAAGCGAGTTACCAATTCCCTACATAGGGATTGATTGACCTTAGGGTATTGACCTTACTCCCCAATTCCTTGGAATATGCCCCAATTGTGAAATTTCAAAAACTAAATGCCCTATGCCCTAGACTTATAGATCATAACGCCCTTAAGCTTCCATATGTGACTTTGGGTTAGGTTCTTTAGAGTTCGAATGGGCTAGAACTAACAACTTTTGCAGTGGAAGGGACTAATGAATTGCCCTTTTTGTTTGTACTGAGAATCAAGTTTAGGATAATGTTTCACGGCTTTGTGTTTTGACTTGGTTCATGGTTGGACTTGATAGCTCAGGGGCTTTAAGTTGGTTGAATCATCTTGATGGGCTAGGGTTCGGGTTTGGTTGGTTAATTTCTCGGGCCAAGTGGATCTGTTTAGGTTAGCTACCTTAACGGGCCAAGTGATTGTGTTTGTCCTGAGTCTCATAAGGATTTGTAACTGTTAGCAAATTTCTTTCTTTTCTTTTCTTTCCTTTCCTTCTTTTTTCTTTCTTTTCTCTCTTTTTTTTTTTTTTTTTGAAAGAGAGAGAGGAAAAGTTAGGGCTTTTATGTTACAAAGAACGAGTGATGGAATTGTAAATGGATGATTACGGAAGATTGCTTTCATGGAAATATATACAAGCCGAGAACAACATTACTGAGAGTCTATTTACAAATGAGGAATTCTAAAGAAAAAAAGACTAAACAAAGAAAATATCTAAATCTTATTTATTCCAAATGGAGAAGGCTATTTGCAAAATGTTGAATTTATCTAAAAGAATGAATATTTCTAGTGGGTAGAATACTAGGCACAATGATAACTATTATTTTACAAGTTTGATTCTTTTCGTTTGGCTTCTTTTTTTTATTTTTATTTTTTTGTTTTTATTTACTCCGTAAGGGTTGGGCTCAGCTGATGTAGGCCCAAACAAAAAGTGATAGATTCAGGCTCCCATAGATGTACGAAGGCCCGCACTAGAGTGATGTTCACGGGGATCTTCTATAAAGAGAGGATAGCCCCAATCTTATTCTTAATAAACTCCTGTTTATCTGGGCTGAAGAGTCGAAACCACGTTTGAAGCATTTTTTGAGACCAATACGGTAGGTGGACATGAATGTCTTTAAAAGACCCTTGACTTAATCCAGTCATGACTTAGTTAAAATCAAAATTAAAATTACAACGTAATCTAAACCTTACATAAAATTTTACAAATTATTTACAAGGAAATATTAAAATTACAATCACAACTTCACAACTACCTTTATCCATTTAGGTTTACCACATCATAAATACTTATAATTGTTGAAAAAAAGGTTTTGTGTAATGCAAAAGGGTAGGTGCTAAAGGTTCTCAAGTTCTGCAACCACTGCGTTTTTTCAAAGCAACAGTTCTGTAGTCGCATCTGAACTTGAGTGGGGTAGCTTGATCAACCTCGGAAGGTAGTTGCCCTACAACATCTGAAACTTACACAATGGCCCCCCTCCTAAGGTCCTAAGACGGCCTAGTTTTGACCGTATCTACTATGCATTTATGATGCAAAAAATAAAGTAAAAGTAAAACCCCCAAAAATTCCCCCTTAAATAAACTGCCATAACAAAAAAAAATGTTAGTAAAAAACAAATAAATAAAATAAACGAATACATACGATAACATACTTAAGTTCTTTTCTATTATTTTTATTATTTCATCTTTTAAAAAAAAATAATAATCCTATTTTCGGCAACTTCTAATGGATAGCTTTCTAGCGGTCTCCAGTGGAGTCGCCAAACTATCGAGCCTGATTTTTCGATTTCTTTCATTCAAAATTAATTTCTCATTTCCTGATTAATACTAAATCCTAACCCATTTAATATTAATCCTCGACTAAAGAAATTAACAAATTCCGGTTTTTTTATCGAAAATTATTTTTGGAGTCGCCACCCGATCGAAGTCAGGAAAAGAAAAAGAAACTGTAATCAATTAGGTGGATTGATCACGATTTAGCTACTGATCTTTGATTTCAATTTTAAATGAAGAACCAGAGGGTTTCAAGTTCGGGGGCTAACCTATTAAACCCTTAACGGGTACTACTATCTATTTATTAAAATTAAGATTATTCTTCTAATATAATAATTAAAAATCAATAAATAAAAATTAAAAGAAAAAAGAACCTAAGTTTCTACATATTTTATCGTCACCCCGAAAGTGCCTACATACTCGCTAGCCGGGATCAAACGATCGTAGTTCTTTCAAAAAAAATTTAATGTGTTGATTGATTTTAATTTTGAAAATCGTCCAAGTTTACGTTATTATCAATTTATTTATTTATTTTTTTAAAAAAAGAAAACTCTAAAAGAGCCCTAATTTGCTAAGTCTTTTGTTTTTATTTTATAAAAACTCTCTAAAAGTCCTATTTTTTAAAACGAGATTTCTATTTCTTATTTTTATTTATTTACAAAATAAATTTTTCTAAGTGAGAAAATCTTAAAGTCATAATGCTAAAAATATACCTAAGCATATAAATACATACACATATATCTATTTACCTACCATGTCATAAACTTAACTAAATAACTAATGGGATTATAATGATAAATAAAGAGATAAATAAATAAATAAAATAAAATGATCAAAATCGAACTTGACTTAGGCTGATTGGTGAAGTGTTGGTGTTGGTTTGTCGAGCATGAAGACGTGACGGTCAATGCTAAATCGTGTGCTGTGATGCTATTGTACAAAACGTACTGCTGTTCGCTTAATGTTGCTATCCGCCTGGTGTTGCTGCTGCCCATCTGGTGCCGTTGCTGTCCGTCTGGTGTCGCTATTATGTTCACTGATGTCCGCTGCACTGCTGTTCTATTCGCTGATATCCGCTGCACTGCTGTTTTCGTTGCCGTTCGTTACACTGCTGTCTTCCCTGTCGTCCACTACGCTGCTGCTTTGTTTGCCGATGTCCGCTGTGCTGCTATTTTCTTCGCTACTATTTTGTTCGCTGCTATCCGCTGCGCTACTGTCTTCGCTGCCGTCCATTGCGCTACTGCTCTGTTCGCTGATGTCCGCTACGCTGCTGTCTTCACTGCTTTCCACTGCGCTATTGTCTTCGTTGTCGTCCGCTGCGCTACTGTCTTCTCTGTCGTCCCCTGCGCTGCTATTTTGTTTGTTGATGTCCGCTGCGTTGCTGTTTTTGCCGACATTTGATAACTCTGTTTAAAATTTCATATGGTGATTTTATAGTATTTCCCTTACATTTTTAGTTTTCTTTAAAGAAATTGATACTTAATTGAGTAAAATTTTGATTTTAAGATTTGAACGCGTTCTAGGATCGAAAATGAAGAAAAGGAATTCAGTTTCACTCAATTCAGAATTCAAACGAAGAAGTTATGAAGTTTTGAAGTTATGCAGAAAATTTTGCCTTAGTGTAGAAAGTTACACGACCTGAGGACACGGCCATGTCCCAGGCCGTGTCTGGTGACGAAAACAAAATCCTTATAATACATATATAAAAGGATATCTTAGGGTTTAGACAGGGGAGAGACATTAGAGAAACGAATGAGACACGAGAGAAGAGAAGAGACTTGAGGAGAAAGAGAAAAAAAAGAGAGCAACATCAACTTCAAGATTAAAGAGATTTTTCATCAATCAAAGGGGTTTTCCATATTTTATTTTATGTCTTTTTATGGAACTCGTTTTTAGATTCATTATGATAGCTTAGAATTCGAGTATTTAGGATTATGGAACCTAGGGTTTCATGTGACTCTTGGGTTGAATTATAATTTTAATAAAGTTTCTATCTTTTCTTGATTCAATTATGTTGTTTAATTGTTGATTGATAATTCTAGAGTGTCAATATATGATATTATGCATGATGATTGAGAAATTGCATGTGTAATTAGATCTTAGCATAATTGGAGAGAATTACATGTATACTTAGAGATAAGATACATGTTTCTTCCAGAAAGTTGATTGTTTGTGTGGGAATTCATTATACATTAATGCAATTCTAAGTTATATTACTAAGTGAAGAGATTCCGGTAAATAATTTAGGATTAGGGTTAATATGCTTGAGAAAGATATTAGCTTTAATTGTAAATCCCTCCGATCAAGAATAATATAAACTGAATTAAATATATTTTAAGTGATTACATGTTATACACTAGGGGAAATAATTCCTAAATACGTTATTAATTTCCTGAAGTCGTTCGTAGTTTTATTGCTTTCTAATTTGTTTAATCAAGTTTCATAATTAGTTTAGATGGTTAAATTTAGTATTTTTAATTCATTCAATTTATCACAATTCCCTGGTTAGATAATAGAGCTAAGGTTAATATTAGTACTTGAAATCTCTAAGGGATCGACTCGGACTCACATCCACTATATTAAAATTGATAGGTGCACTTGCTTCATATCAACATTCGACGGATTTGTTGATTGGTCGAGAACTTACTGGAGTTATGCTGTTCATGGAGCATGGCAAGGGCCGTGGCGTGTTGCTAGTTTCTGTAGGGCTCCTATTCTTTTCTATTCTGTTTTATTTTCTTTTTTGACTGCGTGAAGTGTTTATATAGTCTAACCAAATCATATCATATCATATCATATCTAATTATATCTGATTCGTTAATTAAATTAGATTCAAATTTAATTCAATTCTAATTTAACTAATATTCATATGATTTGATTAGATATGAATCCAATTTTAAATCTTGCTTCTATAAAGACAGAAAAATAAAGACATAGGTGCCTGCTGTGACTTGAACCCGTGACCTCCAACTAAATCCACCCTAAATACTCCGCTACTTATCCATTAGACCGTTGGCCTTTGCCTTTACATTCATTACCATTAATTATATTTAAACTATCCGATTTCCTAAACTAAAATTTTTAACTAAACTAAAACTAAAACTAATTATTCCTAATATAAACTACTTCATAAAAATCTACGAAATTTTTTTATAATTTTTCCTTTTCTTATTTTTTTGGTATTTTCATTATTTGTTAATTTTTATTATTTTTTTATTATCTTTTTGAATTAGGACCTTTTTTTGTAAAAAAATAAAAATTAAGACTATAGAGGGGCAAAAATTAGGTGTTTACAAACCCCTTCCATCTCAAAATGAAAACTCTGAAGTCCAGGAGCTCAGGTTACTTCTCCAACAAATGTAGGAAGCAAACAAAAAGTACCATAAATCTACTGCGGCTCTATACAAAGATGTAATGCTACTTAAGAATGCATACCACCCGAGACAAGCAATCAATGTGTTGGTTCTCGCCAATTTCATAGCAAAGTACACTAGAGCAAACGAGCCTCAACTAAAGCTTGCCGTACCGATATAGATGCTACAAATTGACGACTCCTCTACCAAAGGGGGGAGTAGGGCCAATATCATGCTACAAGGCTTGCATAGAACAAAGATTCTCTATGCCTTGAAGTTCGAATTCCCAGCAAGCAGCAATGAAGTACAATACAAAGCACTCATCATTGACCTAAAGATTGCTAGGGACATTGGAGTAGAAAAACTTAACATACTTTCATACTCCATGTTGGTTGTATGGAAAGTTAAGGGAGAATATGAGACCAAGGGTAAAACGATGGCCAAGTACTTGCATCTAGTGAGAGACCTCCTTGCGAAATTTGCTTCTTAGGAGGTCAACAAAATTTCCTAGGTAGAAAATGTAGAAGCAAACAGGCTATCCCAAGTAGCTCCATCTATCATTCCCGCATCACACAATTGTGACAAACCACTCATCATACAATACCTCCCTAAAAGAACTATAGAGGTACACCAGCAATAGGTCACCGAGATGATGGAAGTAGCTCTAAAGCCCTCTTAGATGGACTCCCTGGTGCAATACCTTAAAATCGATACACTACGAAGAGTGATCTAAGGTAAATAAGCTAGCTTATGCCACGGCTAACTATAGATTGATCAATGACGTACTCTACAATGAGGACACAATATTCCACTCGTCAAATGCCCCAAACCAAAGGAAGGTGCTCAAGTACTAGAGGATCTCCATGCAGGGATTTGTAGCAACCATATCCAATCAGAAGCACTTTACCTCTGAGCACTTAGGCTACGTTACTACTGGCTTACGATGAAGAGAGACGCCAATGTCATGGTCCGGAGGTGCCACTCATGCCAAAAGCATACGCCAATTACCTATACCCCAACTCAGAGTTGCAACCTCTAACCAACCCATGGCCATTCACACAATGGGGACTAAACATCATCGGCTCATTCCCTAAAGCATCGGTAGGCAGATAGTTCATCATGGTGGCAATAGACTACTTCACTAAGTAGGTAAATGAGTCAACTCTTGCAACTATCACGACCCGAGCTACTGAAGGCTTCGTACTCATACACATACTATCACGTTTTGGAGTACCATACAGATTGATCACTGATAATGGTAGGTAGTTTGATAGCAACCATTTTAGGGACTTCTACAACAAGCACAACATTAGGCAACACTACACCTTAGTTGCCCGCCCTTAAATCAATGCATAAGTTAAAGCCATCAACAAGATAATTCTCAACAGACTTAAGAAGAGAATGGAAAGAGCAAGAGGCAGGTAGGCCAACGAGCTCCTCAGCATACTTTGGAATTATCGCATAATGCACAAGACGTTGACTAGAGGGACTTCATCCTGTCATGCGTTTGAAGCTAAAGTCATCCTCACTATTGAATTGGAGCTACCCACTAATAGGGTACAATACTTCAACATAAACACTAATCACATTCTATCGACAAAGTTCAAGATGCTATGCAAGCACACATTGAGGCATATCAACAACGAGCTGCTCGATACTATAACTATAGTAACCGACATAAGGTTTTCCACCTTGATGACTTAGTGTGTAGAAAGTTGGAGGCTACTAGCTCTAAGGAAGGATAAGGTTAACTTACCCCTAATTGGGTAGATCCTGTGTGAATAGTTGATGAGGTGGGAAAGGGTGCTTACCAGCTTGAGATGATGGAAAGACAACCAATCCCTAAGGCATAAAATGCTCAGAATCTAAGACCCTATTTTCTCTAAGCAAGGTGATAAGAATCAAAAGCAATTGTAACTACAGTTGAATGCAATAAATTAATGAAGTTCATAGCATTTGCTCCTCTTCCTCTCTTGAGCCCCTCATTTTTGGTCAATTTTCATCCTTAAGGTTTACCCAAGTTAGTCCTTACGTTAACAACACGAGCACCCTCATAAGGCATTGATTTACATCAAGCCCCTCATTTTAAGTTGATTTTCATCCTTAAGCTTCACCCAAGTTAATCCTTACACTAATAAGGTAGGTACCCTCATAAGGCATCGATTTACATCAAGCCCCTCATCTTGAGTTGATTTTCATCTCTAAGCTTCGCCGAAGTCAATCCTTACACTAGTGCTACGGGTACCTTTATAGGGCATCGATTTACACTGAGTGCCTCATCTTAGGTCGATTTTCATCCCCAAGCTTCAACTAAGTTAATCCTCACACTAATGACACAAGCATCATCTTAGGGCTGCGATTTGCATTAACGCATCGATCTTGGGTCAATTTTCAACCCCAAGCTTACTACAAGTCATTCATTACATCAATCCCCAACCTTGAGTTGATATGTCCCCAAGCTTTGCCCAAGTCAGTTCTTATACATATTATGTGATTGCTTCACCTAGGCATTGATCGACCTAATGCCCCCGAGTACAAACTGATATTTCATCCTTGATCACCTATCCATGTAAGAATGCTCTCATAACAGTGATCGAAGTAAAATTGAACAGCAAAAGCTAAAGAAAAGAAAATCATTCAGTAAAGTGATGATTGAAAGCATAAGGACATAATTTCATTTGTCAAATGGAGTACAAAGTTTCGTGGGTTGTCATACCGAGCCCGACTACATCAAAAGAAAAATAATACAATCACATTCTATGATAAAGATACTCACTTCATTTGAATGGCTACTCTTAGCCCTAACTTAACTCCTTGCTCCAAGAATTCTAACCTAAGAGGAACTTGTCTGAACTTTGACTCAGCCAACTCTTACGTTATGCCTACATCCTTAAAGTCCTGCCTGGTTGAGCCATGAATTGTAGAGCTCTTAGCGACGCTTAATGATACGAAGCAAGCACACTTATCAGATTATAGTAAAGTGAATTATAAGTCTGAATGTCGATCTCTTAAAGACCCCAAATACTAATATGAGCCTTAGCTCTATTATTCAATTGAACAAATTCAATTCAAGAAGTCAATTCTTTAAACTAAAATTTACAACAGCTAATTAATTTAATATCAAGAACTAAATAAGAAAGCAAACTATTAAAGATTAACTTCAAGAATCAACGTTATACCTAGATCTTGATTCCCTTAATCTACACATGCAACTTAAAAATAATCTAATTAAATCTTCAATTTCTTCTTGATCGGGAAAACTCTCTTCTAAAGTTAA
The DNA here is from genome assembly GCA_024138015.1 of Lumnitzera littorea. Lineage (NCBI taxonomy): Eukaryota > Viridiplantae > Streptophyta > Magnoliopsida > Myrtales > Combretaceae > Lumnitzera > Lumnitzera littorea. Next base: position 98,202,663 of record JAMXBB010000005.1, on the reverse strand, counting down.
TAACTTTCTTAAGCTTATTAACCCTAATCTCTAAATTACCTAATAAAATCTCTTCCCCATAACGTAATCCAAAATTGCGTTAATCATGCAAATTCTCTTAAAAATATACTATGGAAGATAATATTATACTTCTGGAAAAGTCTTGCAATTTATCTTTAACATTGTATAAACTTTCATCAATTATGCTAGACCTAATTATACAAAAATCTCTCGATCTTCTCATACTATATTAAATTTAAATTAATAACCTACAAAATTATTAACCTAAACATATAAGAACACATAATTGATTTAAAAGAAAATAAAGATCTTTATTAGATGTAAATAAAATCAATCGTCGCATTATAAATCTACTCCCTACACATTATAAAATATAAGAACAAATAATTGATTTAGGTTCACAAGACTTAGATACTATAAATCTATTCTCTATACATTATAAATTAGCAAACTAAAATCAAGGAATAGAAAAGAGTAGAAGAAAGAATTATGAAAATCCTCAAAGGTTGAATATTGAGTCTTCTCTTTTCCTTGCTCGCTTGAACTTTTTTGTCTTAAAAAACTCTCCAAAAATTAGTGTCTAAAAGTTTATTCTCTCTAGAAAACCCTAACAAATCCTTATATAGGAAGTAAACAAATTAGGTCAACTAGATAAGACATGATCGGGGGTACGACCATATCTTTTGATCACATCATTGGCTATAACACTTAAAAACAAGCTCCAAATTTACTTAGAAACGATATAGTCATGTCATTTAGTTATGTTAGTCTTCAAATCTTCATAACTTACTCATTTTAGCTCCAAATTTAGTGAAATTTAATTTTATCTTCTTGTTTTCTCTTGTAGATAGTTTTAAAATCTAGAAAACAAAATTTTACTAATTAAGTATCATTGTCTAAAAATAAACTTAAATTTCAAAGGAAAAATCACTAATTAAAGTATCACCAATTTGGAACTCATCACTTAACCTCCAAGTAAAGGTCCCTACTCTACCGCCTAGTAGAGCCTCAATTCAATAGAGGCAACAGTGGGGACTGCCAATCTAGCTACTTTACCCAAATTGACGAGCTGTTTAGGCCCTGTTAGTGATAATGTAAGCTTGATCCTTCACTTAGAGTAAACTAGAAGGACTCGCAAACCAAAGGACTCCCATGGGCCCTTTGGCCATCATGTAAAGGTAGAGAAAAGACCCCCTCTACCATCGTAGTCACCATGATTGCCTTTGCCTGCTCGAGTTTATGTAGGACAGTGCTTGGAAGGGATTGCCCAGAATCCCGTGTAGGCGAATGCCCTGCGGTGAGGCCACCACAAACAAGTGGTAGGCTACACCTAAGCCTCCCCTCTTCTACTCAACATCACTAAGACAGAAAGATGGTAGGATCCTAAGACAACGCATGCTTCCTGATCATAGCTTATGGTCCAACCACAGTTATCAAGTAGCTGTCTATGAATCATGATTACAATGCGAGGGTAAAGGCCAAAGACAACCATCTCCCCAACTCGAGTACACCATCCCATAACATTATTGCTTTAGACGTACTCATGGAAGCTCTTAAGTATACCCCACTAAAGTTGTTTAAGTAATCGTTGTAAGGAAGCAAAGACCCACACACCCTTTACATAAGGACCATGAGATGCCCCCAATCGTACATGTGTCAATCATCATGCAACTCCAAAGCATTAGGAACCAAAGTGACAATTTCAGAATTAATGGCGGGTCATACAGACATTAATTATCTTTTAAAGGGCACTCTAGCTAAGGTTCTCCACCTACCATAGGAATACACTACCCAAAATGAACTCTATGGGATGGATAACGTATGTCAAAAAGAAATCTACTCTACCGAAATCCCCTTACCAAGGAGATTCTATGACATCATCTCAAGATTCACTCTCAGATGCTTGCCTCTACTCTACATGAACCCCCACGAGAACCGTAAGAGTTGTTATTTGCTCGAAAGAAAGAGACTTTGTGACAATAGTAAACATCATGGCAAAACAAGAGCACTTAGGTGAAATTATAGATAAGTGTGAGGCACTAGCACATAGTGAAGACAAGCAGGTCCCTAAGGAGCAATCAACTAACACCAACTTAAGGGGATAAGACTCGACCAATCTCACAATCTAACAAAGTAATACACAAGGTTTTCAACTCCATGAAGACCTTCTCTAATAAAAAGACATAGTGAAAAAACAATTTAAATTCGAATATACAAACATAAAATGAAGGCAAGTAATCACGACTAGGAAAAAGGTAAGCATGAGTTTGAAGAACAACAACTAAACTTCATTCATAGGTTTAAGAAATTACATAAACAGGTGTTGGCATCTCGACTACCCACCAAAAGAAATAGAATAGAAGTTTATGAAACGGATACACATCGCCCGAGCTAACTACAAAAATTAAAACACAAGGATACTCCTAAGCAACCTCGACTTGCTGTTGTTGTTACTACTACTCTTGTTACTTCTCCGGCCCTTGTTCAACCTTGTTGCCACCACTCACCTACCCAATGCCTACATTAGAGCCACCGTTAAAAGTTCCTAATGAGTCACTAGATGACTCACCACCTGACCTACTCCTAACAATTACCTTAAGTTCATCCAACTAATACAAAAAGGATAAGTTCGCATCATGCATGTTCTGCCGAACTTGCTTCCTTACCTCCTTTACCATGGCATAACCGACCTTGGTGACAGCCTTCTCAATTAGGGGGTCCTCTAAAGTCACAATAAAAATCTTGTGCTTAACTTCATCGGAAATCCCCATAGCCCTTAAAAGCTCGACCTCCCTTACGTCGAAGTTAGCTCTCACCTTCTCCAATTTTTCACCCCTAGCCTTCAACTCGATAGTGAGCCTACCCTCTATAGTCTTGCTAGACTCTTCATATTTCTTTAGCTCGTTCTTCAGTCAATCTACTTCACCGAGTACCTCTCTATACTGGCATTCCCAATCTTTAAGCACAGTAGCTAAGTCATTATATGATTTTTCCTTTTCCTCCAATATGTCATGGAGCCTCTCCTTCGACCCTCACCTACTCTCCTTCGGACAAAAGAACTAAGTGATTTTAGGCCAGAATGAAGTCGAGTAAGTTGTACAACTACAAAGATAATCAACAATCAGTGATCAATTTGAAAACAAGTAATTCAATGGAAGTACACGAGCAACCTACCTCGTTACAACTCTTTAACACCACCATAAAGGCCTCCAATTCGTTGCAACCTATAACGAATTGCCTAAACCATGCACAAAGCTACTCGAACCTCTAAGCATGCTAATCTATGGGTTATGTAGGAGCCGCTTGCCTACTCTAATGAATCAAAGGTTCAACATTCTCGTCGTTAAGGATCTCAATAGTTACTAAGATGACAATTTCAGGTGTTCACTTCAAGTTCGCTTAATCCACTTCCATTCGAGCACTCACCACCATAGTACTCAACTCAACATTAACAGCCCCAGCTTGTGCTCCTACAACAACCTCTTTGCCAGATGCCCCTATGCCAACCACCCTTGTACCCGTCAGTACTCCTATCAGCATATTGCCTCTCACCTATTGAACAACTTCAAGAAGAGTCTACTGCCTACCCCCCTTCTTCTTAGACTTTTTTGGAGGATGACAAGAGGCCTCCTCCTCTTCTTGAGCCTCGCAACACTCTCCATTTGTTTACTTTACATCACGAGCATCTTCACCATCAACTTATTAGACGCTAAATTCATAATTGCAAAACAACAAGTGGACTACTTAGAAAAACAAGCAAAAACTAAGATAAGAAACTTACAACACCAAGGATGAGCAGCCTAATGTCCCCTACTCTAATGACAAGGTAACGTGGCACAACAAACAACTAACCACCCATTCTCAGTTGAATAGAACAAGTACCTATCTCTACTAAAAATAACAAAGCCTTACTCTTATACTTCTAATATATCGATAGGGGTTTAAGCTTCTTCTAGCCCACCAAATTCAATAGCTCAATACTAATCACCAAATCCTCCTCCCCCAACTTCTTTAGCGTCATACCTATAATCGGCCTCCTCTACTCAATTAGGAATTCGAGAGGCTCCAAGGCACCGATACAATAGAAGAATTTCTTCTACTCCTCCATCTTATTAGGAGGCTTATCCACGATACTTAACTTCATGCCTCAAGTAACAATGTAAACTCAACTATTAGGGAACCTCCTTGCATAAAAGAAATGCCTAAAAAGTTGTATAGTTGGCCGACATAGCTGCCAAATGCATAGTACCTTGAAAGCAAGCAACTGAACCCATGCATTCACGTTCAGGCTACCAAAAGCAACCTTGAAATATTGGAAGAACTCAACCAAAAATTTAAAAAAGGGAAGCTACAAACCAAGCTTAAACAGCTTCGAATACATCGTACAGGATTAAACATCTCTCATCTCGCATGCCCTCTACCCCTCCTGTGGCTCCTCCACTCGCCACCTAAACATTGCTTCTACTACCTAGCAGACTAACCTCAGTTTCTTCTTACTCAGTATATACAAAATACAAGCACATGCATGATCATTCATGTTCATTACCCATGACAACTCACCAACATTAGCCTCCTTGCCATCTGATAGGTATGTGTCCCACCAATGTCCCCTCACGTACTCTCTCCTCTCTTCCTAAGAGAGTATTATAGACTCATCATCTACAATTGTTGCTACTACCACTACCATCATTTCGAAGGGAGTAAGGATACTACCTCTTGTTTATCACGAGCTCTCGCAACCCTCGTCTACCTCCCTCAATATAAAAGGATGAGATGATTCACCCCAACTACTAGTTGTGCTTTGATCAACCATCACAAGAAGTTGAAAACAAATAAGGAGGAAGTTCTATTTGGTTCACAAGACAAAATTTTAGTAGAGTCCCCCCCAATTGAAAAGCTAAGGCCCAAGCCACCCTTTATATAGATAGCCATGAAGGGGAATAGTTTTCTCAATTCTCAAAGTACGAATCCACAATAGGACATGCATTACGCCTCAGCTATTTACGTATCCCACTCCTTTAACCAAGGGCCCCGATTAATCCTAGCTCGTAAATCCATGATGTAGATTGATAGCAAGTCACTTCGCATGCATAGACGTTCTATAAGAGACCATCAATACATGTCATACTTCCCAATGGCTGCCATCATGGCACATCAAGCAATGCAACGATCACTTCACCAAAAGTAGCACCAATCCTCTGGCTAAGGGGATAAGCCTTGGTCTACTCACATCGCTTAGATTACTCTCTTCACGCTTCGAGCGCTAATAAGAGTAAAGAGACAAGTGTTGATACTCAATTCTCGCTCAGCCTAAAGCCCAACGATTGAAGCCCATCACAAGGCACAAGCCAATGAGCACCCAAACAAGCAACAATTCCATGCGTCACACCATAACTCCCCCTCTAATCCGTGGGTCTACGCTCATGAAGAATGCCAAGCTAGGGCGAGCTAATTCCCCCACGCTGCGATGTGCCTGGTGATCCACATGACAAATGACGAAACAAATCAATCCTCGATCAATGAATAAATGCCCACCAACCATCTAATGTAAGCTCAAGGTTTGACTCCTTCCATCCAGCATCAACTAGTTCTCAATGAGCACTTCTACCCTTTTTTGTCTTTAGTGGCTACAACTCACTGCAACTCGTTAATGAGCATCTGACATCCGCAGTACAATCAGTGTATCAAATACCTCTACCCCTACAAGATTACTACACTGTAGATTTGGTACGTCAATAGGCCATAACATGCCACTAGTAGTAAAGATTTGTCACCCACCGCGGAGCGTACTATCTACCAGCAACCAATACAAACGAACCCCCAATTGCTACATGTCCAAGTAAATCACATAAAAGGTGCTAGGCATCAATAAGTAAGAGGGCAAATGACATCTTACTTCTCTATGTCCTTTTCTCTATCTATTACTCTCGAACCTCTTCCCCCCTTTCACTATACAACAAAAGCAACACTCATACATCGGGTAAGCATAGCCCACTAGGTTTCCAGTGCTCACATTCCCCTCTATTAGTCATTCTTGCTAACTTAAGTATCATAAGGCTCCTATGGCCTAACCTACAGGGAGATTTTTGCAGGTATTAAGGACTAAGATGCAAAGCCTAACGTAATCCGACCCTACTTCTTAGTTAGTCTTCTACATGATCAAGATTTCTTAGTTAGTCTTCTACACAATCAACAAAAAGGGTCCTAATTAAAAAAATTACAAAAAATAAAAATTCAATAAAAAAAGTTAAAATTTTGAAAAATATAAAAATTAGAAAATTCAAAAGTACAAAAAAGTGAGAATTAAGAATACACAAAAAGAAATTAGGAAATTTAAAAAAAAATGAAAAAGTGTGGAAAAATACAAAAAGTGTGGAAATTTTAGAAGCACTAAAAGCTTAGGCATTCTTTTTAATAATGTTGGGTATGATTGTTTAGGTTCCAACCTAAAATCAATATTTGAACCTAGTATAGGCTAGCTAGGTCCATATGCTCCATTTTATTTGCATATATGGAAAGGGCATGGACCAATGACCATATGGAACGAACACATACATGAGAGATCTTTTGTTTGGATCTAGTTAAGTGCAATAATGCCTTGTTTTTTCATTCAAATCCAACCAAACCACACACACACAGGAAGATATATTTTCTTCATTAACCAAAATCCCATGATCCATGCCTTGCCTCCTTGATTTCTTCCCCCTTTTCCAAGCAAAATATCTTCATTATATCGCAGGGTACTCATGTATTTGACCCTAAATTCATCTTAATTCATCCAATGAAAGGATCAAATCAGCCTTAAGAATCATCCATATGCTAGAAATCTAAGATGTTCAAATCTTCCTTCAATGGAGGTTGCTAAACATATTATAGCTCAAATGACTACAAAAAGGCCTCCCTAAGTTCATTTTGATCACCAAGACTCACTCCCATTCAATCTCACTCATCCAAGCTCGCTCTCTCTCTACATTGTTCATAACTATCCCTCTTTAGCTCATTGCTTGTGTATGGTGGTCTTGAAACAAAACCATTACTACAGTCGAACTTCCAGCTATAAGCTCTCAATAGCCACCACTCCTAGCCTTTACTGTACTCCTCATCACTTAAACAAACCACCTAGGATTTATAACCTTTGCCACCACTCAAAACCCCAAGCTCTTAACGCAACTCAACACAAACCACCCATACCACTAAACTCACAACCCTTGAAAACCCCAAGCCAACCTTCCTTTGAACTTTAACAACCTCTACTTGAGTTGAGCACTACCACACTCAATGGTGGTATGCATGATCATTGCAAATAGATAACTTATACGACATAAATGACTTATTTAATTCATTAGCTAATATGTTTAGATGTACTGTGAAATAAATATTATCATGTTTGGTTTGCAAGAAGTTAGTTTATAAGTAACATCCATTCTTAAAATATGAAGTAGTCTAGGAATATGTATTCCTTCCTATATTGAAAATAATTCCTATTCTCCATGGAACTTAACTTCTATTACCAAAATGTCCTAATCATAAAGGGAAAAGGAAAAAAAAAAAAAATACTGGAGGACTTGCTTTTCCTTTCTAGCCTTATCTAATACAAGTCAATCGAATGCAACATAAGTGTCTTCAACCCTCCATAATTTTAAAAAGGTAGGCACATGCCCTAAATCACAACTTAAGTCGCCAAAATGTTTGTATTTACAGCCATTTTAATAATAGATCTTAGATAGAGTTGGTGGTTATTTACATTTATATTATTAAAGTTCTTTGGGGTTTAAGTAACCACCATATCTGTCTTATCCTATAAATTTATCATTTAACCCTACATTCGAATATTGTATTATAGAAAAACCAACATTATTGAAAAACATGAATGTATTAAATCATGGTTAAATATATGAAACTAACTCAATTTCTATTCTGTTTTAATTCCTCTCTCACTCTAGAATACTCAAAACTGATTACTTCCCTACAATTTCTTCTCTCTCTCTCACTCTCATGTTCCCCCCTAAACTTACCCCTAAACCTCTACTTTCTCACATGTAAACTCCCCAAAAGCGCATGTCTCCTCATTTTCCTATCCAATAACCACTCCCTCTCCTTAACTACTCCCAAAACACATGAAACACTCAAGACAACCCCACTTTTAACCTAACCCTAACCTTAAATCCAACTATAAATTCATTGCAATCTTCATAGCATCCTCCAACTTTTTCCAATTCAAGTGCTGACCTTTTCTTTATCTCTAATGCCCTAAGCTTAGGCAACAGTTAGAGTAGCCATAGAGGTATCAAGGGTTTTAATAGAAAATGTGATGAGAAACAATGAGGATAGGACTAAAGAAGAAATCAATATTAAGGTCCATAAAGGAACCTTAATCTTGAAATTAATTTCAGCGCTTAGAAATGTTTCTTTGATTAAATCTTATCAAATGTGTGAATTAGTGATTTCATCTATTTTGCAATGTCAGGATGGATCCAGATTGGTTTTGAGGGCTAGGTTTGTCAATGAAAAGAGAGAAGTTTACATGAAAGAAAAATGGCTAAGTCAGGTATGCTTCTTACATGTTTAAAACATTAGAAATTGGGCTTGAAATATGATATTTAAAGGAAATTTGGTTTCTAAGTGATGTTGTAAGGTCTGTTGGTCTTTACTACATGCCCAACCTCTTTTCTTTTCTTTTCTTTTTCTTTTAAAAATCAACAAAGATATGTACTAATACTTGAATTCACACTTTCCATTTGCATTGACTCGTGGTAGAATGAAGTCAGACCAATTTCCTATACTCTAAAAAAGAGGCAAAGGGACAAGGATGCTACTGGCATCGATGTTCAACTTAGAAGACTCGCAAAAGGCAACAAAGCATGTCGTTGATGCCATCTCTGAGAAACGCACATGGGAATAGCATTCAACATTGGATTTCCTTAGATTAGTGGATTTTTGTTTCATGTTCCGATGGTTAAAGTTTCACTATATTTGTTCCAAATACATGAGATTGATTTTCCTTTTTTCGTACAAGAGATTGATTTTGTTGGCTACTTCCTTTTTTAAGCAAAGACAATGTTGTAGGCAAAGCCAATGTTCGAGGGAGAGAGTGGGTGCTATTGCATATCCATTTCATGGTTCATGATGCATCAGTAGCCTTATCGAATTGTAGTATCCTATTTTTCAAGGTTTTTTAGTTCCTTTTCAACCCCAGTTTAGAAGGCTGTTACGCAATTCTGTCTATGCAGGCATATTCAGACTTCTGTTCCTTGAAAATCTCAATTTTTAGGCATTTAATTTTTCATTATCTCAAAGCATATCAAAATTTCTTCATTGTCATTTGTCATGTAGCATCACAGCACTTGATAACTATTTTATATTTATAACTTTGTTATTACATAGTTTTTAAAGGTAGCATAAAGTTTCCTCCATAATTAAAAATCCAATTTATGTGATATTCCTTGTTATTTGGCTTCTAATGTTATATTCCCTATTTTTTTTTTTAAGAATTGTCTATTTGGCTTCTAATTCCCTATTATTTTACACGAGTTATGTGTTTCCAACTAGTGAAATTGGTTCAATAAAGAACAATCACAAAATGTGTCATCCCCAATAGTGCACATATATCTTGGTAGATCATGTCAAAGATAAATGTACCAGCTATTATGACAAAAAAATTGAGATGAAATTGTTTGAGGGACCATGAGATTGTTATTCTTTTTATTTTTTTAAGGATAAATTCATTACAAATAGACGTAAAAAAAAAAAATTGTACAACTAAATCATTAATTAATGTGTTTGAATTTTAAACATGTTATAGTTGTGGATTTACCGAAAAACTTTGCATTTAGCCTTCTGGCCATGATTTTGAAACTATGCAATATCTATTCACATGTGTCAGTCTATGGTTGCATAAACGATTTCATAAATGAGATAAACTTTAGTAGGTATGCCTTGACAAAAGTTCTAATTGATTTTATAAATTTATATCAGATTTTTTTAATAGCAATAATAGATTGGGGAAATTCTACCAAATGTAAACATACTTTGATTTTGCGATAACATTCAACTCCTAAAAATTATTTATTCATATAATTTTTATTACAATATAAATTTTATCAAAATTGTTTTTGTTATATATACTTGAATGTATTTCTTATTAAATATCTCTACATAGATACTTATAAGAATTCAAATCTTAAAATGTCTCCAAGATTTCACTTTATATTTATTCAACTCATACACATTATTTATTCATCGTATAATTTTAATTATTTTTTCCCTTCTCAAATTATAACTTAGATCTTCCTCCATTACATTATTGTTGTCAAAGTACGACACTACAGATAAATAAGAGATTGTAAGTCTTTTTATTTGTTTATTCGTTTATTTATTTATTTTTTTGGGAAAAGAGGTGGTTTAAAAAGAAAAGAATTACAATGCACATAAATTATTTTTTTTATTTATCTAATTATCGTTCAAAGTATTTTTCAAATCAACTTTAAATGCCATCATCCTATGATGATATTTCGATCGTCACGCAAATTCAAGGTAAGACTTAATGACTGATCCTTTTAGGATAACAATGAACTTTCTTCGTTAGGTTTAAAAGACGTCAAATATCTTTGGATATTTTTTCAACGTATTCAAAAGATTTCAACTTTAATATATGACAACAAATCTAATCTAACAGATTTGAAAAACCTTAAATATCTCCATGTATTTCTTCAGGATATTTTAGAGAATTTCAGAATATTTTTACGAGCCTTTTCTTTCCTCACCTTTCAATTTTAGATCTGAGTGCAGGTATAACATTCAACATTAGTCTCCTCTATTCTTTTCTTTTTAATATGGTTTTCTATTAAGTGTAATTTTATCCATAAATATTAACCTATCTTCTTGGAGTGTTAATTTAAAAGACGATTTTGCTTTATTGGGAGTTCACATTCAGGCTTTTGCCTTATCAAGGGTTTTCTTACAAGAACAATAGGATCTTTAATTCGCAAGTTCGTTTATTATTTCACTTCATTGCTTTTGTCTTTTTACTTCTTACAATTCCTTAAAAACATTTTTTTCTGTATTAGTTTTAGGTTGCTCACCAAGTTCAAATATGCTAATCTATCAATATTAAGCCAGAAGAAAAAAATAATTGTCATTAGACTCAAAAAATACAAACATATAGTTTAAAATCTTTTATTATTATTAAAGAAAATGTTCATTTGCCTATCATTAATATCTATTTAGCACCTACCCATCCACCCAAAAACCTCTCACTTCTTGTTAGTTGATTAGTCATATTTGGATCCTTGATGATGTCACAACTTATTATTCATGTTGACTTAGGGGTAACAACGTCCAATTGTAAAATTAACCATTTATTCTCAAGATTTTCTAGCATTTATAAGAAAACAAAATTTTTATTAACTCTATTAATTTTTTAGTCACTCTTAACATTTATCAGCTAATGATTCATAATAATTAATTTAATAATATTATAGATATATTTTATTTTATCATATAATAGAAATAATATTAAATAGTTTTAATTTCATAATACTAATGGAGAAGCTTTTGTAATTCCTCCTTATTGAAATTTTGAATTAAAATACTATAATTATTTTACACCCATAACGTAAATACATTGTCTATTAGTTTTATTAAAAAATATAGAGAAATAATGTCACATTTTGGGTGTTATAATAGTTTGTTTATACCTAACTAGTACTTCAGGGAATATACTTGTAATTATGCATATCTATATTATTAAAACTCTTTAAGACTTAAGTAATTATTAGCATTACGTTTACTTATTTATCCTTTATTTAATATTATTTGATAAAAAAACTAACAATAAAATAAAATAATAAGTAAATTTACTTATTTACTCATCTTTTTCTCTCCTTATCTATTTTTGTCCCACTTTTCTTTTTGTTATTAACTGCACCTCACATATATATATATCTCTTTACTAATATTCTCACTACCATATTTCTCTACATTTATTAATATCTTATATTAATATTATAATATATTCGATTGTATAGTATAACTTTACTTTTTTTATGCATACATAACATGGGTGCATTGTTGGCTAATATTATCAAATACACAAATATCTTTCCCACTCTTAATACAATAAGATCTTGGCTACTAGTGAAATTGCAGTCTAGATTTTGCCGCTGAAATATGAGTCCAAGAAACTTGGACAGGCAAATTAGTTTATAACTATAAAATGTGATTTCAATATATTATTCGGCTGAAACTTTGATAAAAAATTATGACTCATATACCATATATATGTTAAATGGGGCATCCAAGATCGATAACTTTTAAAATATATGGAGCATATTATCCCAGAACATTGTTAATTTCGTTATGCCGGCCGAGTTGAGATATACCGATATTCAATAGATATAAATACGTGTATAACCTCCTGTACAAGTAACTATCCAGAAAAGGGAACTTGAAAAATATCAGAAATCGAACCTTGAATCATATTTTTTTTTTTTTCCTTATTAGTTCACACCAATATGGCAAAGCAAAATCATCGTCCTTCGATTTGTTCGTTCGTTTCCATCATCACTTGCTGCTTACTTGTTAGCTCCAGAGGAGCGTCTGTTGAAGATGAAAAGGCAAATTAACTTAAAAGCTGGTTGATTTTTATTTTTTTACTATTATTATTTAATACACCTTTTTTTTCTTTTGGATGGCCAAATCAGGGAAATAAAAAAATCATAGTCATAATAAATTAAAATTAAAATTTGTGCGGCATTCTTTTCTGCAATTCTTTATGGCCGATGTTTAATTAATGCACTTTGCCCTAGAATCATATATTGTTTGGCATACATATTAAGAAATATATTAACTGAACTAGTCCTTCTAGCTTTTTCCTATTTTTATCTCATTGAAAGAATTAATTAGTTGCAGACCTAAAAATTTAGTCACAAAATTATTAGTAGTGTGTAGCATAAAACGAAATTTACTTAAATTTGGAATCGGTCGCAGGTCTACGTGGTGTACATGGGCGAACGTCCAAAGGAGGCTTTCCCTGCATCAGATCTCCACGCCAGCATCCTGGAAGAAGTTATCGGCAGGTTCTTTTTCCATTAATTGTTTTCATACCAAGTTGTTGTTAGGTTTTGTCCACTTTTGTATGTTTGTATTTTAACCTCTCTTCAAGGTAGCAACATAAATAGGCCTGATCTATTTCAAGGAAAGTCCCTTTTTATTGCTTATCCTTAAAAATATTTTCTTGAAAATGACTTGTTTTTGTGTATTTAGTTGTTTTCAAAATGATTTTCTCGATATTTAACTCACAAATATTATGTAACTTGTAAGTTATGACTAAATAAATTATTATCAGTATAATACTACTATAAGTATATTATGTCAAACACCTTACTTAAACATAAAAGTATAGAATATAGTGATTTTGTAATTCCATTATTACCTCTTTAGATTAATTCTTTACATGTTTAAAATATCCACTATTATAACGTTTGTCTTTAAATTTTCTCCCCAACAAAATTCTTTTTATGTTCAAAATATAATAAAAGTTAATTATTATAAAAATAAAACAAATATCGTTTTCTTGGAGTTGGAACTCTTGTAAAGACAATTTGAAAAATGACTTTTTATTTTGAAAAGAATAAGTCGTTTTCCTAAAAATTACCACAACATTTCTTTTTAATAGAAAAATGTTCTCAATTTTCTTCAATTTATAATTAATAGTTGAGATATTTTGATTGCTGAAATGCCCAACAATATCATCATGACATCATCGTTTTTTTTTTTATTTTTAATCATTGATTACATGTCCTAATATGTAAAAGTAACAAATTGAGGAAAATTGAGAAAAACTAAATGAAGAGGATCAATTTCCCTTTTCACCATACTATATAAAGAAATAATAGATATAATGTTTTGAAAATATTTTTCTTCAAATAAACGAAGCCTGAATTGTTAGGTCCCTTTATTTCTCATACTTTTAGAGGATAGAGTTGACAACACACATCGTCAAATTTCTACAGAATTTAAAAAGAACAGGATATTTTATTTTTATTTATCCATTCATTTTATTGAAAATTTTGAGTTACTGGAGATAGTTAGGATTGAAACATTTCCATCAACCAAACTTATAAAAAGATAAAAGAATAGTAAACGGGAAATGGCATAGAGCATGAAATCATCCATCAGGAATAACACTTTCCGCAAAATAGCATGAAACGGATACATTGTAAGATATATTCATTATATGTATCTTACATTATATTCTTTACCACATACATATTTATTATGATATATGTTTATTATAATCTTCTTGTGTTTCACAGTCGAGCATCGACTTCCTTGGTCCATAGCTATTCAAAGAGTTTCAATGGATTTGCAGCAAAACTAAGGGAGGAAGATGTGCAGAAGCTAGCAGGTGGGCCCATTTGTGAGATTTTAACGTTTCTTACTCATAATCGTATAATTACATTCTAGTAGATGAACTCATTCGATTATTCATATGTTCACCAGAAATGAATGGAGTAGTTTCGGTGTTTCCAAGTGAAAGAAAACAGCTTCATACTACTAGGTCATGGGACTTCATGGGGTTTCCGCAGGATGTTCAAAGAAGAACTATTGAAAGTGATATTATTGTTGCGGTGATTGACACTGGAATTTGGCCTGAATCATCAAGCTTCAGTGATGAAGGATTTGGTCCTCCTCCAAGCAAATGGAAAGGAAGTTGTCAATCATCATCCAATTTCACTTGCAACAAGTAAATCCAATTCTAATTTACGAATAATTTATAGATGATATTTCAAATACGCCCTAAAACTGTTGCATCCCGTATGGAGAGACTGCAAAAACATCCAAAGCATACTTTAACCTTTTTCCAATTTCTGAATATAAGCAATACAAGCCTCGAAACCATCCTCTAAAGAATAAATATCGTAGCTATTTATTATCTTTTTAGTTGTGATTTTAGGATTTTACCAACAATTTCTATGTATATGTTTATTTTTTAAATTTATTGGAAGGTATGTTATGCTTTAGAAGTTTAAAGGGTTTACTTGTCGTGGGCTACTAATTTCAACCATATATTTGCATTTACCTAAAAAGTATTATATTTTATTTATGATGCATTTCTCTTCTACAAAACTTTTTTTTGGAATATTGTTTACTAAATTTTTCCTACACTTATATGAAATAAATGATTTTTGGTTAAAAAAGAATATACCCACAATAAATCAATAATGGTTGTATTAACTAATTTAGTAATCAAAAACTAATGGAAATTGGAATAGGAATAGTAGTGGTTGCGGTAGCTTATGGTTCGAAAACATATCAAGAAATGATTAAATTTATCTCAGTTTTCAAATTCTTAAGAAAATATTTTCATTGCGGAGATTAAAGTTCATAGTTACTGCACATTATATGCACAATTTATAGTTAGTTGCCTGACATTGTTAAATCTCTGCAGTAAAATCATCGGAGCTAAGTTCTATCGAGGTGTAAACACTACATTTGGCTTCGGTGACGTTGCTTCACCAAGGGACACTTTAGGGCATGGATCACACACTGCATCCACTGCAGCAGGTAACTTAGTGAGCGGGGCAAACCTACTCGGTTTCGGCAACGGAACAGCACGGGGAGCGGTTCCATCCGCTCGCATTGCGGTCTACAAAGTATGTTGGTCCGATGCATGCTATGATGCAGACATTCTTGCCGCATTTGATGATGCCATTGCAGATGGTGTTGACATTATCTCTATTTCGATCGGCGGACCGAAACCTAGAAATTATTTTGAGGATCCAATTGCAATTGGGTCTTTCCATGCAATGAAAAAGGGTATATTCACATCGAATTCTGCTGGTAATGAAGGTCCAAAACCAGCAACAATAACAAATTTTTCACCATGGTTACTTTCTGTTGCCGCTAGTACAATAGATAGGAAATTTTTGGCTAAAGTGCAATTAGGAAATGGAGAAATCTATGAGGTGAGAAAATTATCTTCCACAATAAGTTTATTTGATTCCAATTTTAATTTTTTATTGTCTTACTTATAATGTTTGGGATATCCAATATACCTTATAGGGGGTCTCTATTAACACATTTGAGCCCAACAGTTTGATGTATCCCTTGATACATGGTGGAGATGCTCCAAATGTTCAAGGAGGCTTTAATCGGTCTGAGTCAAGGTATGCAATGATAAATAAATAATAGTAATTAATTTTTACTACCTTGAAAATCCATAACCAATTAATGTCCTCACACGTGTAGAACCAGGGAATCTCGACACATAATCTCTATATACAAAGTTGTGAAATTTCTTGCACAGATAAATTACTTAATAAAACAAAAGTTATGAGGTTACGGATTTATGGGATCCACATAAAACAGTGTATATGCCGCGATAACGCATGTGAGAATGGGAATGTTTTCTTGAATTGCAGCTTATGTCGTAAAAAGGGTTCCTTGGACAGCACCTTGGTAAAAGGAAAAATCGTAGTGTGCGATTCAGGGAACAGCGGAGAAGCGGCATTGCAGGCAGGAGCTGTTGGCATGATCGTGCAGAGCGCATCTATCAGAGATGTTTCTTTCACTTTCCCGTTGCCAGCCACATTTTTAGGTTCAGACAATAGCACAAAACTTCTTACTTATATGAACTCAACTAGGTATTCTATCCATTTTAGCCGTTTATAAGTCTTCATTTTTAGTATTACGATTTAATTTTGTATATAAGCAAATGTCCAAAAAAAAAAATTCATTAATATTAACATGTCACCTATTTTTATTGGGCGTCAAAAATGGTACTTATTCTTTTTAAATGTCTTTACAGAAATGCAACTGCATCGATTTTCAAGAGCACCGAAAGCAAGGATGAGTTTGCTCCCGTTGTAGTTTCATTCTCTTCCCGGGGTCCCAATCCAATTACAAGGGATATTCTTAAGGTGAATTTTGTAATTTCGTTCATTCGATAGTTGAAAATTTACTATGTACGCTTTGTTAGTTTCAATGAGGAAAAACTATAGGATTTTAGCTCGGAGTGGCCACCGTTTTTTCAGGAGTACAAGAAATGGGATGGAAGTTGTGCTATTATAAATTTGTCTAATTGGGAATTCATCGCACACTAAGTATAACCGGGAACTTATCGCATACTTATAAATTTATTCTTATCAGTATTAGGATCCTATATAGTCAGATCCATACTATTATGTCATAGTTTAAGGTTCTAAATACTCTTGACTGATACCTAGATGTTATGTTACAAGATATTGCCGATTTGAATCTTTAAATTTTTTTTTTTTCTAATTTTTCCTAAAATTTACAAATTAATAGTTGAGGTTACTTAAATTTCCATACAATGTTATCTTCTTTCTTGTAATATCATCAACTATGGATTATATATAACAGTATTTTAAATAGATAAATTTAAAAATATTTAGAAAAGGTAAATTTAGAGACCAATTTCCAAATATAACCTACCTACCCATCACATGTATTTGCTTATTACTAAATTCAAATATCTGTAACTCAAAATTTGATGATTGCATTATAATCTTCACGCTGCTTCACCCATAGATGATTAATCAAGTGCCAAGGCCCCTTAAAATCTGTATATGATTTTACATTAAAAAACTTATAAAAATACCTCTCCTTATATCACTAATGGAATCGAAGCTTTAATGGCAGTTAGGGAGTGTAAACACACTTTATCTTAAAAAACATGTGCCTACCATTGGCGTTGTGGCTAAACTTATATTAAGCTATGTGATTATCAATTGAGCAGCCGGATCTAACAGCGCCAGGAGTGGATATTTTAGCAGCATGGTCAGAAAGCTCCACGATAACACGAATTGAAGGAGACACTAGACATGTTACTTATAATATAGAATCTGGTACCTCCATGTCTTGCCCCCATGCAACAGGAGCAGCTTCCTATGTCAAATCCTTTCACCCAACATGGTCTCCTGCTGCTATCAAGTCTGCGCTCATGACTACCGGTAAGACTTAATAATGTTATAATTTAATTTTGCTAATTTCTGTTATTATTTTTTCTACTTACATGATCCCCTCATGAACACATTCATACTCATCCACCGATACAAATTTGGAAGAACCTAAAGAAAACACAGGAGCATCGTAGGCTTAACAAAGTTTCGATTTAATTTATCTTAATAATAAATCTATGCAAAGTGATGAAGGGATGAAAGTTCATATTAAAAAGTAAAAAGTTCAAGTTATGTAATTGGAAAAATAAAGACATTGATATGAGCCATTTAAATATATACATCTTCTCATATATTATGATCTAACGATATGAACATAGATGAACTAGGTTTCATTCTCTTCTTTCCTAAAATTATTTATAACACGTAGGTTGGCTAAAATATATGTATATACATATATATCTTCACATAAATAATCCTTTTAGTCATTGCCATCAAGCATTTATGACAAAATAAAATAAAATATGCTAGAAGAATATCTGCTCCCTACTAATACCTTCACACTTTTTTCGTGTACGGAAAATGCCAAACTTACTACTAGGGTATACACAATTCAGACTTTCCACGAGTTACTCAAGGTTGACTTAACATTTACTTAAGTATAATTTGAAAAACTTAAGTTAGACTCAAGGTCAAATTACTCAAGTAATTAATTGAGTCAAGTTCAAGCCTCATAATACTTAGCTTGATTAAGCTTAACTCAAGTAAAAATATAAACTGAGTTCAAGTTAAGTTTTAAACACTAATATTAATATAATTACAAAAAAAATATTTTTCAAACAAAAAAATTAAGCTTAAACAACCTTAGTTAAGTAGAGCTCAAGCTTATTAGATGCTATTTTGAGTCAAGCTCGTGTTTAAAATTCTAAACTTGATCGAGCTCAAATTAATTCAATACTATCTAGACTCAACTTGTTTATAACTCTACTTACTACCTAATCCATCAGAAAATTCTATGATCTAATCACTCAAAAGTGACCATACGGTATAGTTACTTTTGAGTTCAATAAATTACCTTTGATTTACAATAAATTATGCACGTCAACTGATAAAGAAGGCGTTAAAAGCCCCATGGAAGTTGTCGACATTTTTCATGAAAAACTGTCAATAGACTCATTTTTATTGTCTACAATTTCTTTTTTTACTGTTTTACCGTTGATCAATATAATACTGTAAATCACAAGTGACTTGCTAAACTTATAAGCAACTTTATCATATAGTCACTTTTGAATGACCAAAACATTGAAAGCCTCAATGATTTGTGAGCTGTTTGCATAAACTATCAAATCTCCAGATTTAATGCACAATTGACCTTTTAACTATTATCATCTTACTATCTTCATTAAGAAATCAAACTAAATGGACCCAGTGAAGTAGAGCAATCATGTCTTTGAGTTCCGGAACCCTCTACATATGAGTCACATGGTTAGTCATAACCACTACCTAAGGTGGGTTTTTTTCCAACCAACTAATGGTTATCAAGGCATTACTCATCTCCAAAAGCATGTAGCCTAAGTGGCAACTAACCTAGTGAGTGAACATATTGAAATGCAAACTAACACGTCATGTTGTGAAATTTTCTATTTCTTTTTTAATGCCATGAACCATAGTAGTAGTCTACCGTTGTAGGTAGGTTATACATCCATCCATTAATATGGGTCATGCTATCACTAAGATGGATCAAACAATCAATCTTTAATAATAGGTTGTAAACTACCATGCTTCCCTCGTTGCTAAGGTTGTTGGTTGTGAGACCAATATAACCATGAACCCCTGATGACTTTACTACACATTGACCTTCGTTTTTCTAAACATGAGATACATCCATTGCCGATTGGATAAATTAGATTTTGTGCAAAAATAGTTCTTTCTTGATTATTGGTCAACTTATGTATGAAAGCCCTGTTGTCTAATGCACTCGTGCTTTTTTTTTCTTCTTTTTTTTCCCTATTCTTAAGTGCTTATCTTATTACCGATTGGATAAATTAGATTTTGTGCAAAAATAGTTCTTTCTTGATTATTGGTTAACTTATGTATGAAAGCCCTGTTGTCTAATGCACTCGTGCTTTTTTTTTCTTTTTTTTTTCCCTATTCTTAAGTGCTTATCTTATGTTGACAAATCATGGTGATTCTCTCCTACTTTTGTAGCCAAACCAATGAGCCCTGAGAAAAACGCTGATGCCGAATTCGCATATGGTTCTGGCCACATAGATCCAATAAAAGCAACAAACCCCGGACTTGTATATGATGCAAGAGAAACTGATTATGTTAAGTTCTTATGTGGACAAAACTACAACTCTACAATCCTAAGATTGGTCACTGGTGACAAAAGTGCATGCTCAGATGCCCTAAATGGCACCGTTTGGGACTTAAATTACCCATCATTTACTTTATCAAGCAACACCAATGGCTCGTTTACTCGTGTTTTCCATAGGACCCTCACCAATGTGGGCACACCACCTTCTACTTATAAAGCAACCGTTTCTACCCCACAAGGGTTGAGTGTTAAGGTTGAACCAACGGTTCTAACATTTGATTCTTTGCTGGGGAAGAAAACCTTTGTTATGACGGTTGAGGCAAACTTGAATGGAAGTACGATGATTTCGGGGTCTTTGTTATGGGAGGATGGTGTTCATCATGTGAGAAGCCCTATAGTTGCTTATATTATTTGAGGCTAATTTAATTGCTTTTCTCCGAGTACCAAATGATGATGAGTTGACAAAGTTGCAATAAAAGAAATGACAGGCAATATGTGTCTTTCACTTTCTTAATATTTTTTCTTGTTATATTATTTTAGTGGTTTTCGATGTATTAATAGGTGATATGAACTAGTTGCCAAACGTAGGTTCTTGAAAAATCATGTTCCGATTTCATGTACGTTGAATACCTAAGTGTTACATTTTGATATTTAATTATTTATGTAATTTTAAGATGATAAGTGATTTCATAAGCAAGAACAACATTTTCTTTCATCCATACAACACATTTCTTTTTTAAAAATGATCAGTACTAGGTGCCTAGCAGCATGTTAGTCTTCCTTCTCCTTTTAAGGCCTATTCGAAAGAGAATACAATATTTCTTGGTCTTGAATATTTGAATAGTACAAATAACCCTTTAAAATTCAACAAGTGAAAGAAAGATTGAATCTTTTGGATCTTTCCTATCATGAAATGGAACAAATAGAGATTGACCAACTCTCTAAATGCCTTTCTAGATCTTCCTTAATGACTCTACATTTCATCATAACTATTTATTTTGATTTATAAAATATCAATACTTAAATAACATAAATGAGGAATATTTGGTGTAATACCCTAGAATCTAAGGTCTTATAACCCATCATGTGTCCCTATCAGCTATTAACATGTCAAACATAAACAAATACCAAAATTTCTAAAATACATGTTATAATCCCCAAATAGTCTCAAATTTAATCTCCACTTAAAATCATAATGATTATTATCTAAGTAAATTTCATAAAACTCTAAATAAAAATTTATTATTTGCAAACAAACTTCAATTGCCCTAACTCAAAGTTATTGTCACAATAGAAATTCTAGTCGCCACTCTCAACCCAATAGACTCAATGATCAAAATCAAAACTATTAAACCTTATAACTTCTTTATAAATTGCCGACCATCGATCCCATTACTCGCACACTACTCCAAGGCCTCCAATCCCTCACCCTAAGAATCCTCTCTCAGCAACCTGTTGATTACGAGAAACTTTGTACCAATGGAAGATGGTTAAACTCCCTGAGCTCCTTGCATTGTTATATGTTGATCTATACTCTCGGCTATAATGATGCCAACCATTCCCTTACCAAAAATCCTATGACAAGTAATCTGACCAACTGCTATGGAGAGGTTCTTACCAAGTGATAAGAAACTCACTTATCAGCCAAGTAGTTTTTCTCTCAACCAGTTACCATTTCTCTCGTCACTCTCTTTTCGTTTCGGCCTCTTTATTGCCGTAACATCTCGATCCCTCTCACCTGTTATGTTCAAAGAATCTTCGTACAAGATCAATGTTTCACTGCCACCTATCCACCTCATTTAATATTGTACTACTTTTCCATTTTTATCTTTTGTCCTTTTTTCCCTTTTTTCATATATAATAGGAATCCCCTTTTGTATATTTTCTTGTAATTTCTTTATTTGTAATATTATTTTAGAGACTTACTATAAATAGTCCCTTTCTCTTGTAAACTGCAAATAACTTGACAATTAAACATTGAACATTCTATTCTTGAGAGACAACCTTCTCCAAGTTCATTTTCTTTCATATACTCTTATCTAATCTTACCAAGTAACTTAAGATTAGTAGCGAGTGAACCTTGACATCAACTTATGAGTCATATCAAGTAGAATGTCAAGTCATGCTGTGTTCATTGGTGAGTCACATCCTCCAAGCAACCTTACATCAGCTACTCCAGTTCGTCCGTAACCATTTCCCTCTACTTTCTTCGATATTTCGAAGGACCCAATTAGTTCAAATTTACTATGGTAAATCCTAGTGATAACTAAGCTCTTAGGCACACCATATAATCCTAGTATCGGAGATTGAGGTTGAGACCAAGAGCTGTGTAATGATAATCAGTCTACTGTTTGAGTTACTTGTGTGTATGTTTAAGGCATCTGTATAAAGTGTATTTACTAAAGCATTGTGTTGAGAACGTCGAATCCTAGTACACAGGGAGAGATTAATGATGCTAAGAGTGATGGTCATGGTCATGGTCAAGGTCAAGTTACCTAACAAACACTACATACTACTAATAAGCAAATACAAAATCTTGCTACTATTGTAGCCAACCTAGCTGTCTCAATAAATAGAGTCTTAAAGACTAAACCGCGTGAGAGAGTTGCTAAGTTGGGCCAAGAGATAAGAGATAGGCTAAGAAGGTAGATAAACAAACATGCTCCAGAAGCTTTTCTAGTATACTAGGCACCACCGCAACACACCAATAGAGTTAAGAGAAGAAGGTTAGAGTTAGACGAAGTGGAAGAGTATAAAAAAGAAGAAGACCAATATGTTAGGATTAATGAGCATGAGTTTAGGGCGCCAAGAGGTGCCAAACATCTTAAGGTACAAATTCCGAGTTTTAACAGGTTTGTTAATGCTTATGACTACCTGGATTGAGAAGAGAAGATCGAAAATATATTCGACTTCTACAATTATGAAGATGCTGTCCACATTCAAGTAGCCACGTTAGAATTTTCTAGGTATGCAGCAATATAGTGAAAGAAACTACAGAATGTTTGCTTAAGTGCCCGACACGAAGTCCGAACATGGAATGAGATGAAGAGAGTTCTGAGAAATAAGTTCATTCCTAAACACTACGAATAACACACTTTTCGACCACTTCAAGACTTGAGGCAAGGTAACAGATCCATAGACAACTATGTCTAAGAGTTTCAGTTGCTCATAACACGATGAGATATCAACGAACTCAAGACCTACACTATAGTGCAATTCATCTCTGGACTATGGGCTAAGATAGGTAACATCGTGGAACTACAAAACCTTATAACTCTGGATAAAACCATCCATGTAGCCTAAAGAGTTGAAAGGCAATGGTGGAACCAAGTTAGTCAGATGTCAAGTAGCCAAACATTTATACTGAATAGGAGTAGCTCACTGAACCAATCAAAGATTGACAGAGCATCAAACAGTTCCAAGGCGAAACACTAAGGTTAGATGCTAAGCCGACCAAAAGAAGGCTGAAGTAAGAGCAAGATTGAAGAGCCTAAGATCTAAAGAGATTTAGGTTAGAGTTCAAGAAAGAAAACCTGAGAAATCAAATGTTTCAAATGCCTTGGCTATAGACACATAGCTAGTCTATGTCCAAACCACCAAATGATGACCATAAAGGGAGACAAGCCTTAGTTTGAACTAGAAAGTACGAGTGAAGGAAAAGAAGAAGTGTTAACTAATCAGATGCTGAAAGAACTTCAGGAAGACCCCAATGCCAAGATACCTCCTAAAGGCAGAGCCGAATATTGCTTTGTTGTTCGACGATCTCTCAATGCTTTTGTAGCTAACGAGAATGAGCAAACAGACAAACTCCTCCATATGAATTTCCGGGTGAATAGTAAGCTATGCAACGTGATCATTGATGGAGGGAGCTATACCAACATCACTGCACAAAGGGTAGTTAAGGGCATGAAATTGCCAACCCTTCCATACCCCAAGCCATACAAGATTCATTGATTGAACAAGAAAGGAGGACTACACGTTACTGAGTAAGTTAGAGTGCCGATTACTATTGGTGATAGGTATAAGGATAAGGTGTTGTGTGACATCCTTCCCATGTGTGCTTCTTACATATTACTCAGCCAACCATGGCTATTTGATTTAAGAGTGTTACACGATGGGTATAAAAACACTTACATGTTCTAGAAGGATGAGAAGAAAATTATATTGATACCTACGAGTCCTAAGGAAGTGTAAGAAGCCCAAGAAAAGGTAGCTAGATCCCTACAACAGAAGTCCTTAGTGATTTCTTGAGCTTAGTTTGCATGAGAAGTCAAGACCGAGGACTATGTGCTCCTTTTAATCAAGAGATTCTTAGAGGTTAGAGAAACCGAGAACATACTTGCCGAAGTGCAGCAACTACTTCAAGACTTTGCTAACCCATTCCTTATCGAGATGCTAAAAGGTTTACCTCCCTTAAACGGTATCGAGCATTGCATCGACCTCCAACTAGGGGTTGCCTTACCTAACTGACCCCCTTACAAGCTCAATCCAAAGCAAGCAACTGAACTGAAGAAATAAGTAAATGAGTTGGTGGATCACGGATATGTTCATGAGAGCATAAGTCCTTATATCATACCTACTATGCTAGTGCCAAAAAAGGATGGAATGTGGTGAATGTGCATTAGCAACCGAGCTATTAATAAGATCACTATCAAATATCGATACTCGATCTCACGGCTTGACGACATGCTTGACGAGTTGCATGGTACCTACATCTTTTCTAAGATCGACTTGAAGAGTAGCTACTACTAGATACAAATGAGACTTAGGGATGAATGGAAGACGGTCTTCAAGACAAGGAATGGTCTATTTGAATGGTTGGTGATCCCATTTGGTCTAATTAACGTACCAAGTACATTTATGCGACTAATGAATCATGTACTCAAATCATTGATTAGTTAATGCATTGGGTTTATTTTAATGATATTCTGGTCTACAGTGCCAATCTCCTTGTTCATGTTGAACATTTGAGATCGGTGTTTAACATACTCCATGCCGAGAAATTATTCGACAACCTAAAGAAATGCCCGTTCTATCAAAGCAAGGTTGTATTCCTTGGATATGTTGTTTTAGGGAAAGGTATTCGAGTTGATGACGAAAAAGTCAAAGCTATTAACAAGTGGCCTACGCTGACTAATGCTGCCGAGGTCAGGAGCTTCCATAGACTAGCCTTATTATATCGAAGATTTATTTGAAACTTTAGTGCCATAACTACGCCGTTGACTGAATTGACCAAGAAGAACGTTGAGTTTAGATGGATAGAAAAGGCTTAGAGGAGTTTTGAGGATGTGAAGTCTAAGCTGATGTTTGCTCCAGTACTTACCCTGCCAAATTTCAAGAAGGTTTTTGAGGTTGAATGTGATGCGTCTAATGTTGACATTAATGCTATCCTTATGCAAGAGCACCGACCCATTGCCTACTTCAGCGAAAAACTCCGAGGTGCTACCTTAAATTACTCAACCTACGATAAGGAGTTTTATTCCCTTGTCCAAACACTCTAGAACTGGCAGCATTATCTATTTCCGAGAGAATTCATCATCTATTCAGATTATGAATCTCTCAAGCATCTTCACAGGTAACAGAAGCTTTCTCGGCGTCACGCCAAGTAGGTCGAGTTCTTGGAGACCTTTACTATGTCATCAAATATAAGAAAGGAAGCGCCAATACAATAGCCGATGCACTTTCTCACCATCATACCCTCATCACAACGTTACAAGCTAAGGTATTTGGATTCGGTACTTTACCTGATCAGTATAAGCATGACCTACATTTTAGACCTTTAGTAGCTAAGTTCAGTGCTAAAGGAGTTGCGGAAGGGTTCTACTTGAGCAAGAGGTTTTTGATGAAGGGCAAGTAGATTTGCATGTCAAATAGTTCTGCAAGGAAGCTACTAATTTGAGAAGCTCATGCTAAGGGTCTGGTTGGCCATTTTGGGGAAAAGAAGATGATTAAGATATTGAAGGAGCATTTTTACTAGCCTGGGATGATGAAAGATATGCACCAAATACTTGAGAGGTGCTAGGTATGTAAATATGTAAAGGGGAGGAAACATCCTTATGGAGAATATATACCCCTACTAATTCCAAAGTGGTTGTGAACCGATCTAAGCATAAATTTCATACTCAGCCTTCCCTACACGCCGAGAAAACACGACTCAATCATGGTAGTGGTCGATCAGTTCAGCAAGATGAGCCACTTCATTCCTTTCCATAGAACTAATGATGCTTCATTCATCACTAACCTCTTTTTGTAGGAAATTGTACGACTACATGGAGTGCTAAACAGTATTGTGTCCAACCATGATTCAAAATTCATGAGCATCTTTTGGAAGACCCTATGGAGGAAGCTCGGTACTAAGCTCCTGTTCAGTACCTCTTATCACACCCAAACAGACGGCCAAACTAAAGTAGTGAATAAAACCATCAATAACCTCCTATGCGCCACTGTTGAAAAGAACTCTCGTGATTGGGATTTATGCCTACCCATCATTGAATTTGCCTATAATCGGTCAACTCACAACTTAATTGGAACATCACCATTTGAGGTTGTTTATGGACTTAACCTAAACCTACCCTTGGATTTAATTAACAGTCCAACTATACAAGGGGAAAGTCAATCTAGCCTACAACGTGCTAAGGAATTTAAGAGGTTACATCAAAAGATTGTCGAGCAATTAACCAAAACTGTAGCTTGATAAAAGGAAGTAGGAAACCGTGGAAGGAGACAAGTCGTTTATACCTCTAGAGACCTTGTTTAGATCCATCTTAGTAAAGAACACTTCTCTAGCAAAAGGACAAACAAACTATCTCCCATAACGAATAGACCCTACAAGATCCTGAGGTGCATTAATGATAGTGCCTATGAGATTGAGCTACCCAAAGGTTTCAACATGTCTACCACGTTCAACGTCACTGATCTAACTCCCTACGTGCCCGATGATGACGAAGACTAAGATTTAAGGGCAAATCTTCAACAACCCTAAGGAACTAATGAACTACCAACTATCGGTCCCATTACTCGTACACGACTCCAAGGCCTCTAATCCCTCACCCGAAGAATCCTTTGTCGGTAACCTACTAATGACAAGAAACTTTACACTGAAGGAAGGTGGCTAAACTCCTTGAGCTCTCCGCATTGTTACCTGTTAATCTATACTCTCGGCTATGATGATGCCAACAATTCCCTTACTATGGACCTTATGTCGAGTAATCTAACTAACTACTGCTGAGAGGTTCTTGCCGAATGATGAGAGATTCACTTACCAGCCGAATAGTTTTTCTCTTGGCCTATTACCATTTCTCCCATCACTCTCTTCTCGTCTCGACCCCTTTATTGCCGCAACACCTTGATCTCTCTCGCCTACTGTATTAAAAGAATCTTCGTACAGAACCAATGTTGTACTGCTACCTGTCCACCTCATCTAACATTATACTACATTTCCATTTTTTTTGTTGTCCTTTTTGCCCTTCTTTTGTATGTACCAAGAATCCCCTTTTGTATATATTTTCTTATAATTTCTTTATTTATAATGTTGCCCTAGAGACTTACTATAAAGAGTCCCTTTTCCCTTGTAAACCGCGGATAATTTGACAATTAGACGTTGAACATTCTATTCTTGAGAGACAACCTTCTCTAAGTTCATTTTCTTTCATACACTCTCATCTAATCTTGTTGAGTAACTTAGGATTAGTGGCGGTTGGACCTTGACATTAACTTATGAGTCATATCAAGTAGGGTATCAAGTCGAGTTGTGTTTGTTGGTGAGTCAAATCCTCCAAGCAGCCTCACATCACCTACTCCAATTCATTCGTGGACCATTTCCCTCTACTTTCTTCAATATTTTAGAAGACCCAATTATTTTAGATTTACTACGATAAGTTCTAGTGATAACTAAGCTCCTAAGCATACCACTTCTACTCAAGTACTTGTACTTAAAAAATTAATACTAGGTAAGCTAAAGACAAGTACGGAATACTATAAATAGATGCACCGAAAACACAACCACCAATATGTCACATCCATAACTATAATGTCTAATGCAACAAATACCATTCATTATCTTGATTATTACTTGACAACTAACACGGTCTTGGCATTCAAAGACTTTAAGTAATTCACAAACCCTAAACAAACACTATATATATAATACGTAAATATTGGTATAGGTCCTACCCATCATCCAAGTAACCCGTTCTAGAATCTAACCAGATCATCTCAATACGGAATCCCCATAAGACGAGTCACGTACAATCACCAAGTGCTTCACCAACCCTCTTAAACCCTACTAAGGAGAGGTTCAAAGCGAGACAAGCACAAGCAGCATAAAATTCATTAACTCCAAGTTTGAATTAATTCCGATTAAACAACTACTCTAAACAAGCACAACAAGTAAACACATATCTTGTACTTAAGTCGTAAGAACAATTGATACTATCTATGTTCTAAGTCCTTCCAATATCTGCACTTAATGTACAATATAAAGACAACAACTTTTAGAATCTATTTCTACGTTTTCTTATCCTAACTAGATTCTTCTATTTGTCTTTCTAAATTCTTGATTCTAAGATTTGTCATAACCTAAGGTTTTAAAACCATCTTAAGCTCTTAAAAAATTTTAGAATAGGTTAGATTATGGTTTAGGAGAATAAGAAACAACAAACAGAAGGAAGAAGGAAAAGTTACAAGTTTACACCTAAGGAACACGGCCATGAACCTAGCTATGTTATTTCTACTGATAAAACCAACATGTAGATGACCTAAATCACAGCCATGAACCTTGACCATGATCATCTCAACCACAAATTCTTTAACTTTTCTATGCTCCAACTTCACCTCAAACACACTTTCAAGGATCATGGTCAAGATCATGCCCATGATTTTGGTTGTATTTCCCCTCTAAATCACAATATTCATTCTAAACATGCCTTCTAATAGCATCTAACAACGATTCCCACTTCATAAATCTCCAACACCCCCTAAGCATCACCATTAGATCAATCTGAAATCCTCTTCTTCAGCAATTCCAACAAATGTCAATCATTATTTC
Organism: Lumnitzera littorea; assembly: GCA_024138015.1. Lineage (NCBI taxonomy): Eukaryota > Viridiplantae > Streptophyta > Magnoliopsida > Myrtales > Combretaceae > Lumnitzera > Lumnitzera littorea. Next base: position 98,173,379 of record JAMXBB010000005.1, on the reverse strand, counting down.
ATTAATATACAACACCCTTTAACTATTCCTCATACATCCAAATTGAAACAAAACCAAAAGATTAGTAGTACTTACTCACTTCTCCCAATTGAATAACTCCACAATACAAATTTGCATCCTTTAAATGCTACAAAATGTGAATCCCTTAAGGTTTTTCATCTTTCTCTAAAGAAAAACAAAATTCCTTTTTTGTAGGATTAAAGAACTTACCTTAACTCCTTGTTCTCTTATTTTTCCATAATTATCTTATATTCTAAACATCCACACATCAAGATCTAGATTTTAAATTCGATTTATCGTAGAGACATGAAGGTTTGATGTTGATGTGCCTTAGAGCTAAGCCATCACAAGGTCTTACTGTAGTGAGTTAAATGGATCTTTCGAAATATCGAAGAAAACACAAGATGGGGTGGTACAAACGTTCCAGTAGTTTCGTGAAGTTGTTCACTAGATATGACACACCGATGAACACTACACAACTTAACTCTCACTTAATATTATAGACAAGTAAAAGCTAAGGTCTACTCACCATTAACCTTGTGCTACTACCAAGATTATATAAGAATGTAAGAAATGTACTCATAAAGCTTTTCGTGCAAGAACATAGGAGAATAATTATTAATGGTAAGGTAAGGTGATTCCAGCTACAAAGGATAAGGGCTATCTATAGGAAGCCCCTTGTGTTATAAAGAAAGGCATGAAATTATATAAAAGGGTAATATAAGGTAAGGAAGCCTAGTACAATACTTAAAAGGATAAATAGGACAAAAGACAAAAAGAGAATATAATAAAAATGTCAAAAAAAGCTATGATAGGTAGTGCGTTGCTATTGAATCCATACTAGGAGCAGTGAGGTATGGGAGCCGAGCTGTTTAGATGCGAGAATGGGTCAACATAAAAGGATTCAAAGGTCAAAATTAGGGACCTCAGCACTAGGTAGGTTGGCCATACTGAGAGGGATTAGGAGCTCAACAATTATGCTAGCAGTAGAGTAGGATAGGGTGCATATGAGCTAGCTACATAAAGAGTTCAATAGCAGGCCTTCTTGATACTAAAGCTCTTATGTGCCGAGGAGCTGAGTTAATCACTAAGGCTTATCGTAAGAGATAGTAACCAAGTTGGTCCTTTGAGGTATTGAAGAATGAGGAAATGAATAGGTCAGCAAATGTAGTAGCTTCTATGGTACACAACAAACACAATACGACTTAGTATTTCAGCTAATATGGTACACAAGCTAATATTAAAGTCCACTTACCACTAATCTCGAGCTACTCGGCAAAATTAGATAAAAGTGTAAGAAAGGAAATGTACTTGGAGAAGGGTTATCTCGCAGGAACAAAAATATTCATTAACTGTAATATATAAGATGATTGCAGCTATAGTAACAAGGACTATTTATAGTAAGTTCTCTAGGACAACAATACAATAAAGGAAAATTACATAAAAAACAATGTACGAAAGAAATTCCTAAGATGTATGCAAGAGGGTAAATATGACAAATGATAAAAAGAAATATAGTACAAGTGTTAGAAAAGTAAGAGATAGGTAGTAACCTATTAATAGATCCACATTATGGGGTCTTGGGGCACTGTGGATGAGCAAAGCTGATGTTAGGGCCGCTGTTGATGAGTTATAGTAAAAGCTGCCAATGTGATTGGATGGCACTATAATTTAGTATACTAAAAGAGTAGAGCTCGGCACATAGTGTCCTCAGACTACGCATATCGGCTTTGGCACTTGACAAATCATCCCCGTCACTTAACTGGTCGGTAATTGGGCAAGAGTCCAAGTAAAGCAGCATGTATCCAAGCTTTGTCCTCAGGGAGTTCTTTCACAGCTATTCCATGTACAAAAGCTCGCCCTTGGCTAGTTGATAAGAGAGAATCCTCCTTGTAAGGGATTACAGGCCTAGAAGGCAGGCACGAATGAGAGGTTCGAAGGTTAGTAATCTATCAATTCCCTAAGGTTATTGAAGATTTTCCCTCAAATCTTAGTCTTCTTCTTCTTAAGGTACAAAGGGAGTCAAGTCGATGACATTAAAAGTAGGAGATACACCGTACCCTTCAGGTAGTTCTAGCTCATAAGTATTGTCATTGATGCACTGAAGGATCTTGAAAGGACCATCCAACCTGGGTGATAATTTGCTTATCTTCAAGAATCGTTCCTTGCTAAGGTAGATCCAGATAAGGTCACTTGGTCTATAAACAACTCGCCTTCTACCTCTACTTCCTTGCTTTCTTTATTGGGCTACAGTCTCGACTAATTGCTCAGCAACCTTCTTATGCAGTTTTTGAAACTCTTCAATGTGCTGCAGGCTCGTTTAACTTTCTCCTAAGGAAGCTAAGCTGGTGATCATATCCAGTGGTAAGGTTGGGTTAAGTCCATAGATGACCTCGAAAGGCATCCTTCTTATCAAACTATGAGTGGAGCGGTTATAAGCGAACTTGATAATGGGTAGGCAGAGATCCCAATCATATAGATTCTTTCCAACAGTAGCTCAAAGGAAGCTGCCTATTGTTCTATTCATAACCTCTGCTTAGCCGTATGTTTGCTGATGGCAAGAAGTACTGAACATAAGCTTAATGCCAAGCTTCTTCCATAGTATTCACCAAAAGAAGCTCATGAATTTCGAATCATAATTAGATACAATACTCCTTGGAACTCTATACAGTCATATGATCTCTTGCAAAAAGAGGTTAGCAACAATAAAAGCATCATTGGTTCTATGGTAAGGGATGAAGTAGCTCATTTTGCTAAATCGATCCACCACTACCATAATAGAGTCATGTTTCTAAGGTGTTTAAGGTAGGTCGAACATGAAATCCATGCCTAGATCAATCTATGGCCACTCAGGTATGGATAGACGTATATTTCTCTATATAGCTCCTTTATACTCTTAGCTCACTTATACAGCTCGCATCACTCAAGAATTTTGTATACCTCCTTCATCATCCTAAGCTAATAGAAGTGTTCTTTCAATAACTCGGTAGTTCTCTTCTTGCCAAAATGGCTAACTAAGCCTCCTGCATGAGTTATCTTCCCTTCATCATAAATCCCTAATAGAACCACTCAACACACAGACTTGTCTTCCATTCATCATAAATTTTTAGCTCAAATAGAACCCATCCACTACTCCTCCAATGCTACGCTTGGCCACTAAGGGTCTAAAGTACAAATCATGTTCATATTGATTAGGCAGAGTACTAAACCCAAGTATTCTAGCCTACAATGTTGTGATAAGGACATGCTAACAAGAAAGGGCATCAGCTACAGTGTTAGAACTTCCCTTCTTGTACTTGATGACATAGCAAACAATTTTCAAGAACTCAACTCATTTAGCATGACATCGAGAGAGTTTTTGTTGGCCACAAAGGTGTTTAAGGGACTCATGCTCTGTGTAGATAATAAACTCTATCAGTAGCAAATAATGTTACTAGCTCTAAAGGGCTCAGATGAGGGCATAAAATTCCTTGTCATATGCTGAATAATTCAATGTAGTACCTCTAAACTTCTCACTAAAACATGCAACTAATCAGTGCTCTTGCATGAGAATAGCTCCAATGCCAACTCCAGATGCATCACATTCTAACTCAAAAACTTTCTCTAAGTCAGGTAAGATGAGTACTGAGGCAAAAGTCAATTTAGACTTAATCTCATCAAAACTACTCTAAGCTTTCTTTGACCATTTGAACTCAAAGTTCTTCAGCTTGATTAGTAAGCCAGCTATAGAACTAAAGTTCAAATGAATCTTTGATAAAATGAAACTAAACCATGAAAACTCCTTAATTCGGCAGCATTAGTTGGTGTTGACCATTTGAGAATAGCTCAGACTTTCTCGTCATCAACTTTGATTCCTCCTCTAAAGACAACATATTTGAAGAATACTACCTTACTATGACAAAACATGCATTTCTTCATATTGTTGAATAATTGCTCGGCATGGAGGATATCAAATACAGATCTCAAGCGCATCACATGAGAAATGAGGTTGGCACTAATACCAAAATATCATCAAAGTAAACAACACATTTACCAATCAAAGATCTTATATTACAATTCATAAGTCGCATAAAGGTGCTCAACGCATTTGTAAGACCTAATGGCATTACCATCCACTCGAATAGACCATCCTTTGTTCTGAATGTAGTCTTCCACTCATCTCTTGGTCTCATTGAAATTTGGTGGTATCCACTCTTTAAGTCAATCTTCGAAAATACTCGCGTACCATGCAATTTATCGAGCATATCATCCAATCGAAGGATCGACTTTCAGTACTTGATAGTGATTTTGTTGATTGTTTAACTATCAATGCACATTCTCCATGAGCCATCCTTCTTTAGCATTAGCATGGTTAGTGTAGGACAGGGGCTCATGCTCTCTCGAACATATCCGTACTCAATCAACTAGTCAACTTGTTTATTTATCTAAGCTGCTTACTCAGAATTGAGTCTATAGGTAGGTCAGTTAGGCAAAATAGCTCCAGGCTGGAGGTCAATGCAATGCTCTATCCCTCAGATAGCGAGTAAACCTCTTAGCAAGAAACAAGTCGGCATACTCTTAAAGCAATGTCTAAACCTCGGCAGGTAAGGCTTTGACTTCCTTAAACTCTAGTAGTCTTCTGACCAACAAGAGTACATACTCATCTGTCTTAACATCTTTGGAAAATTGGGCTCAAGAAATCACTAACAACTTCCTCTACAGTGATCTAATAACCTTCTCTTATGACTCTTGGACCTCATTGGGCTCATTGGGGTCAATATAACCTTCTTCCCATCCTTCTGGAGCATATAATTGTTCCTATACCCATCATAGAGTACCTTAATATCAAAGAGCCATGGTCGACCTAACAATATATGTGAAGCATACATAGGTAAGACATTACACAACATCTCATCCTTATATCTGTCACTAATGGTGATCAACACTCTCACTTGCTCAATGACAAGCAAACCTCCCTTCTCATTAAGCTAGTGAATCTTGTAAGGCTTAAGATGAGGATAAGTTGACAACTTCAAAGCTTTTACCATGCCTTACACTATCACATTGGTACAACTTCCTCCATCAATGATCACAGTGCATAGGTTGCTGTTCACTAGGCAATTCGTATGAAAGAGATTCTCTCTTGATTCATTCCTATCGGTAGTAGAGGTACTAAGTGATCATTGCACAACCATGTAGTATTCTTCCAATTCAGGTCAAATATAGGCATCAAAATCTTCCTGAAACTCATGTAACAGTTGATTAACATCCACCTCTTCCTCCTCTTCTCCACTTGTACTTTTCACTTCAAATTGGGGCTTATCTCACTTAATGGTCATGATGCATCAGTTCAGACATTGATTAGTCATATGTCCAAAACCAAGGCACTTGAAACACTTTATCTCTTAAGTCTTCCTACCAGAGCTCTGACCTTAATCCTTTCAGACCCCAAGTTCCTCAACCTTAGTCTTTCCTTAACCATCATCAAGTTTGCTCGGCATATGATCTCAATGGTCCATCTCAGCACTGTATTAAGCTTAGTCATTTTCAGGTTGGCTCGACATACCAATTCTACTTAATAAGCCATGTCAGCTACTTGGTACTCGACTGAGATAATTTTGCCTCTACCTTTCAACCCTTTATGCTAATCGGATAGTCTCATCTAGATTTCGTAATCTCTATTCCTCCACTACATTACCAATCTTGGATCTTAGTCCAAAAATGAACCTTGCTATTGCCCGCACTTTCGGCTAATCTACATCATCAACTGGAATTATTAGACATACTCATTTACTGATCAACTACCTTGTTTGAGTTCTTCAAGGCTTCAAAAAGTGGCTTACTCATAATGTTCTGGAATAAACCTACTCCTCAAAACTCTCTTCATCTCGTTCTACGTTCGGATTTCACATTGGGTTCCCTAATGTATATTTTGCAACTTCTTCCACTATATTGTTACATACCTAGAAAATTCTAAAGCAACTATTCAAATACACACCAATTCTTCATAGTCATAGAAGTCAAACACGCTTTCAATCTTCTCCTCCCAGTTTAGATAGTAATCAGCACTACCAGACCTATTAAAACTTAAAATTTGTACTTTGAGATGCTCGGCTCCTTAAGGGGCTCAAAGCTTATGTTCTTTAAATCAGTCAAACTGCTCCTCCTCCTCTCCATACTCCTCAATATCATCCAACTCAAGTCTCTTCCTGGCAACCCTTTCAACATGTCGAGGTAGAGTTATGTTCACATTAATAGCTTCGGGTGCTCGATGCTTATCCCCTTGTCTTCTTAGTCTATCTCTTATTTCCCAGCCTTGTTCATCAACTCTTTCTTGAGGTTTAGTCTCTATTACCCACTATACAGAAATGGCTAAATTAGCTACAATAGCAGTAAGGTCTTGCAATTGCTCATCAATAGTTCGCGAGATCTATTAGGTAACATAACTACGACCATGAGCATCACTCTCAACATCATTAATCTGTCCTTAAATACTAAGATCCAATACTCTTAATACAAAACTTCAAGGAATCCATTACTTAATAAAAGGTTACACACAACTTTGATAATATGATATCACATAGTGGCTTAAAGACTTGCTTTAATACTTAGCTTTTAGTCACAACCTCAAGCTTTAATGCTAGGATTATATGATGTGCCTAGGACTTGAGTTGAACACTAGGGCTTGTCATAGGAGATAGTAACCAAGTGGTCATTCAAGGTATTAAAGAATGAGGAAATGGATAAGTCAGCAAATACAGTAACTTCCGTGAAGTTCCTCATAAAATGTAACACACCAACAAACATAACACGACTTAGTATTTCACCTAATATGACACACAAGCTAATACTAAGGTCTACTCACCATGAATCTCAAGCTACTCAACAAGATTAGATAAAAGTATGAAAAAGGAAATGTACTCAAAGAAGGGTATCTCGCAAGAATAAGAATATTCATTAACTGTAATGTGTAAGATGATTGTAGTTATAATAAGAAGGACTATTTATAGTAAGTCCTTTAAGGAAACAATATAATAAAGGAAAATTACTTTAAAAACAATGTAAGAAAGAGATTCCTATGATGTACGAAAGAGGGTAAATATGACAATGGACAAAAAGGAATACAGTAGAAGTGTTAGAAAAGTAAGGGACAAGTGGCAACCTATCAATAAGTCTGCCTTCTAGGTCTTAGGGTGTTGTGAATGAGCAGAGCTGATGTTAGGGCTGCTATTGATGAGCTGTACTAAGAGCTACCAAGGTGATTGGATGACGTTGTAGTTTAGTAGACCGAAAGAGTAGAGTTCGGTGCATAGTGTCCTTGAACTTGACACTCTACATATCGACCGTAGCACTTGACAAATTATCCTAGGCACTTGGCTGGTCGACAATTGGGGAAGAGTTCGAGCAAAGCAATGTATGTTCGAGCTATGTCCTTAAGGAGTTCTTCCACAACTAATCCATGTACTGAAGCTCATCCTCGATAGGTTGACAAGAGAGAATCCTCCTTCTAAGAGATTATAGACCTCGGAGGCGAGTGCAAGTGAGAAGTCTAAAGGTCGGTAATCTATCAAGCTCATCCAGGGTAAGCTGGGAAGACTGGATTCTTCTTGAAGACCTTATAAGCCACTAACACGAGCTCAGTAAGGAGTCTTGAGGTCAGCAGTCTATCAACTCCCCAGGGTTACTGTGGATTTACCCTCAAATCTAGTTCAACTTCCTCCTTAGGTATATATGGCATTAAGTCGACAACATTCCGTATCCTTCTAGTAACTCCATCTCGTAGGTGTTGTCATTGGTCCACTAAAGGACTCTGAATGGGCCATCTGAACTAGGTCATAATTTGCTAGTCCTCTTGGTAAGGAACCTTTCTTTACTAGGGTGTATCCAAACTAGATCTCTAAGGTTGAATGAAATGCTTTTCCGATCTCTGCTACCTTGCTCCTATTGTCGGGCTACTATCTTGGCTAATTGTTTGGCGACCTTTTATAACCTCTAAAACTCTTCAACTCACTGTAACCTAGATTCGCTTCCTCCTCAAGAGGTCGAGTTAGTGATAATATCCAAGGGCAAATTTAGGTCTAGCCTATAGACATCTTTAAGGGGTGATTTTCCTATCGAACTATGGAAAGAGCAATTGTAGGCAAATTCAACAATTGGTAGACATAGATTCTAATCACATAAGTTCTTCCTAGCAATAGCTCGAAGCAAATTTCTAACTATTATGTTCACAACTTTGATTTAGCTATATGTCTAAGGATGACAGGAAGTACTGAACATCAATTTGGTGCTGAGCTTCCTCCATAAGGTTCGCTAAAAGAAGCTTATGAACTTCATATCTTGATCTGACACAATGCTTCTTAGAACTCTGTGGAGCTACACGATCTCTTACAAGAAGAGGTTAATAACATATAAAGCATCATCAGTTTTATGGCATGGAATGAAGTAGCTCATTTTGCTAAACCGATCAACCACTACCATGATAGAGTCATGTTTCAAAGCTATTCAAGGTAGTCCAAGCATGAAATCCATGCTTAAGTCAGTCCAGGGCTATTCAGGTATAGGTAAAGGTGTATACTCTCCTTATGATTCTTTCCTTCCTTTAGCCCGCTTACATACCCCGTACTGTTCTAAAACCTTATGCACATCCTTCACCATCCCTAACCAATAGGAATGTTCTTTTAGCAATTTGAGCATTTTGTTTTCCCAAAAATGACTGGCTAAGCTTCTGGCATGAGCTTCCCGAACTAATATTTTGTAGCTGAGCTATTTGGCGCATTCACATGTCCACCCTTCATAAAAAACCCTTGGTTCAGATAAAACCCATCTACAACACCTCCATAACTACACTTGACCATTATGGGTCTAAAGTAAAGATCTTGCTCATATTGATCAAGAAGGGTACCAAATCCTAGTACTCGTGCTTGTAAGGTCGTAACAAGTACATGTCGACATGATATGGCATTGGCCACCACATTATTAGAATTCCCCTTCTCATACTTGATTACATAGCAGAAGCTTTCTAAGAACTCTACCCATTTGACATGACGTTGGGAGAGTTTCTATTGACCTTGCAAGTTGTTGTTCCCATATAAAATATCAAGAGAGGGGGTGAATTAATATATTTAAATTTTTGAAAATTTTTCGATATAAGAAAAATAAAATTACCCCTATTAACAACTTATATTGGTGAATAGTAATATTTTAATAATTCAACATGTAACAATGAATAAAGCAAATTAAAAGAGTAAGGAAGGAGAATATTAAGCTAAGATTTTATAAAGCTTCAGCCTTTTGCCTATTGCTCTCTTTCAACTCCAATGTTGGAGACCTGATCTATTTCACCTGTACCATTCTACTTGATTCACTAAATCAAATCACAATAAAATTACAAGTACTCATCACATATGGACTTTACAACACTTTGCTCTGCCTATCTAGCCTCTTCACAATCTAAGCTAATACAAATCTACAGAGTACAAATGTACTTATCTCAACACTTAAACAACAAATAAAAATTACAGCTTATAAGTAAGAACAAAAATATAAATCTCAATTAATTTCGCTCTAAAGAGAAATAATAATTGTTGTATTGTTTACTTCAATGCAACTTTCTAAAAAATTATCTAAAGGACTTTCCATAACTTCTCAAAAGTTAGAATTTGATCACAACTCTTTTTTTGTAAAGAAAAATTTTTCCAAAGTTGTTGTTCTTGTTGTAAAATATAACATTTTGAATCCTTTCTCTTTTTATATTGAAATCTTCAAACGGCTAATTTGAAGATTATCTTCACTTTCATGTATGTCCAACCGTTAGTTGTTAAAGCTAATTCCTTAGATATTTTGAGAAGATCATAGTCATTTGAATTTCAAAAAGCAACTCTCCTTATTTCGTTTAGATCAAATATACTTCAATCTGTAACCACATAAAAAAGCTTCTAATTTGAATTTGTCTAAGAGATATGCTTTATCAACAACTTTTGGATAAGACTCACATTCAAGATTTGAAATTCCACAAAATCATAATCAACCTTATCCTTATCCGTATATGTGCATATCTTGATTTATCAAAAATTAATTCGCTGAAAAAATCCCCAAGGATCATGATTTCTGTAAACCCCTAAAATTTTCGACCTAACTTTTGAAATAGACTCAACTATATTAGACAATTTAGAAGTTGACAAAGCTAATGAAAGTGAAAACCCTAAAAGAATTAATCAAACGCGTAAAGAACTTTTCTACCTTAAATGTTTCTAAATGCTAAATATTTCATTCAAAAGTGATAGAAACCCTAAAATGATCATCTTAGAGACTTATGTGCACGAATTCATCATGATATACCCTAAAACTCTAAATTGGTAATATAATCCTCATATTTTGCCAAATCATTAGTAAAAGGTTAGAGATGACTTTCATTCATGCATATACGTTTTGAATCCTCGAGTAATCCTTTAGAAACTAAGATAATGAATCATAAATTATATTTATCTCTTAAGTATATGATTAAGATAGTATTACATAGAGTTAGAGATATAGTTAAAGATTAAGCCAAATGTAGTAAACCTTAATACCCTAATTAGTATTTTTCATACTAGTTATACTAAGTAGTTTACCAAATGATGTTTATAGGTTATAAATACTTAAAGTAAGACCTCATCATCTACTCTTACTAATCAATTCACCAAATACTTCATTCCCTTAATTTTTCCCTTAATTTCCCTTAATTACTACATTATGTATACAAAATTACACATGCTTAAGAAAAGTTGACCAAGTCAACACATGTTGACTAAAGTCAACAAAAGACATTAAGAGATAAGGAAAATATCTAAAGTTCTAATGATGGCTTTTCTTTTCTTTTCTTTTCTTTTGATTTTTCTCTTCTACTTTTTCCCTTAAGTTGCCGTCCACATCTTCCTCTTCTAGACCCCACCATTTGCTTTCTTCCATTAAGACAACAAAACAAAAATCACCCTCCATTGCCGTGAGCTCCTTCTTCCTCTTTCACTTTCATCGCTTCGCTTTTTGTCTCCTTAATTCCAACATAAGCAAAGGTATGTATCTAAGTTATTTTATGTTGTTTTATATTCTTCATTAATTAGGTGATTAAGTAGATTAGAGAAGTAAACTTGTGTTAATTATGATCATGAAGAAGAGGGCATAAAGTCCTCATCTTTAAGTGTAGAAAGTGAGGAACCATGAAGGAGAGGGAAGAAATACTTGTGTATTTTCTCTTAGGTATGTGTACATAAAGAAATACCAAATGAATACTTGTATGAGAACCTTTGTACATGAGTATTAACCATGTACATAACCTAAATTAGGACAATACCTAACTATACATACTTATATTACACTAATTATACACTTAAAAACACAAAAGAATGGAATTAGGAAGCTTTTCTTAAGGAAAAGATTAGGCATACGAATTTTTGTATAAAAATACGTATCTAACCATATAGGTATATGAGTATGTATACACGTATAAATAAGGTATAAGTCTAAATATAGGTATAAGTATATATATGTATAAGATATATGTACATAAGTATAAGGGAAGAAATAAAATGTATATAAGACATATACATATGACATAAGCATGAGGAGAGACTTATGTAATCACATAATGAAATAAGTAATGAGGTAAGCGCATGATGACATAAGCCATGACATAAGCGATGACATAAGCAAGCGATGACATAAGCATAGATTATAAAATGAGAAAATAAAAAGAGCATATATAATTAGATACCTAAATTAGTAAACCCTAAGGCACATTCTAAATTGGATTATACTTAATTAAGCATATGAATTAGTAATAGTAAAGTAAAATCCTCTAGGTATAAGGATTTAAGGGTTAACTAAATCATTAAGTATAAACAAAAGGTATAAATATAAGTAATAAGAGTACTTAAGTTTTCATAGTTAGAAATTTCTATAAATTTAGTCTATATCGTAAAACATGAATCTTAATGTCCAAAACAGACATTACCGTGTGAATGTACGTCCGAAAACGATGAAAAATGACTATAAGGTCATAAATATCAAAAATAAAACGAAAAAGTTACATACGATTAATAATAAAATCTAACTGGATAGAAGTTGATAGTAATTTAAGTAGAATTAGACAAATAGATAATCAGAATCATTAGTTAATTCGATTACTTACTAGCATTATCCTATTATAATGATCAGGTGATCTTAAGGTGAGCGAAAACCTCCCGATCGATTACTACGATTAGGGCGAGTCACCATGGCCGAGTGAGTATTTACCCTATGATTCCATGCTTGATTGTGATTGTAGATAGTGGACTTAAATATTGTTGTTAATTGACTACTATATAGGGTTCGGGAAATGCTTATGTATGTAACTGTGTGTTATATTGTGAATTAACCTTAAGCACAAAAAATGCCTTGTTTATTGCATGATAGTATAGAAAATGATTATGTGTATTATTGGATGGTCATAGCATAATTTGAACTAAATTATACTCGGCCTATAAAAAGAAACTAGGACATGCATTAACATGCATAGCATGGATACTATTACGGCTGTCACATCACACGGAGGTAAAGAGAGGCCATTAGAGGGTTGATATTATTAATTTATTTGGTTCTGTATGGTGTACTCGTACAAAATGACCTTACCCTGGCCCATGGGAACACTAGGCGTTAGAGGTGCCAACCGCCTGGCTAAGGGTCAAGTCTAGAAGCCTTCGTTTAGGGGTGAGTGTGGACTGCAGGGGCCCACTCACAATTATACTAGAACTTGGGTTTTTTGAAAATAAAAGAATTATTTGATATAAGTACGGAACGTGGAGTTCCGTAGTAAAGTATGTTCTAGTATAATACCCGGATCTGATTGCTACCATGTAAACTCCAACCCTAACTTCGGAGGGTGTTAAATCTGAGTTACGTATATAAACTAGTTAATTATATGTATTGTTTGGCATTCTGGTTGATCATTCATTCATATGCGTGAATATAATATACTTATAACTTACTTGTGGTGTGGCTAAGGGTTTTGCTCACTAAGCTTAGGTTTACACCCCTTTAGACTTTTGTTGCAGGATAGCTTGTTCGTAAAGGCAGGACAAGGGATGCTACAGGTTAGCTTGGGGACTTAGGCAAGAGCGAGCTATCCTGTGTACTGAGAGAGAACAGTTTATGTAGACTCTTACTCATGTACTTTTGTTTATCTTAGTATTATAGACTTAGACATACTTAATTACTGTGTATTGTAAGTTTTATAACTCAAATTTTATATAAATATGTTTGTGTGATGATATCATGTGAATCTGGATGTTCTTTAGAAACTAGTGGTTGTAGAGCCTTGTATATTGTGTGAAGAGTTCTTGATTGGAAGGGTAACCAATCAGGGGTTCTTTGTACAATATACGACGTCTGCCACGACTAGGCCGTCCTCAGTTTGTGACAATTTCGTCTTGAGTAAAACAGGATTAAGTGTATTACCCTAATATACCCAATCTAGTGGAGCTAAGCCTTGTTGAATTCGAATCTAATATGAATTAAAATTCAACGTCATATATTTCCTTATCAACTTTTTGAAAGACCTTCTAAAATGTATCAATTCTTCCTTTCCTTGAAGTTTCTGAACAAGCTTCTAAAGTGCCATACTACTTCTGCTTATAAAGCTTTTAAAATACTTTCTAAAGAATTTTAGACTATTATCTTTTTTAGTCAAGTCAGACCTTCTAAATAAGTTTCTAAAGACAACTTAGTTTTATGAATTTAAACTTTCTAAGATCCCTTATAAATGACTGCAATCTTAATGATTCATTAGCATTTATCATTTTTTGTTATCATCAAAATATATGAGAGACATCTAATACAAGTGTTCAAAGAATTCATGAACTGTGTAGATAATGAATTATCAAGGTAGCAAGTAATGTTGCCAATTTTAAAGAGCTCAAATAAGAGCATAGAACTCTTTGTTATATACTAAATAGTTCAGAGCAACATTACTGAGCTTTTTGCTAAAAAACATAATAGGTCGACGCTCTTACATGAGGACTACACCAATGCCAACTCCTAAGGCATTACAATCCAGTTCAAAGACCTTATCAAAATGGGGCAATGCAAGAATAGGGGCATAAGTTAACTTGGACTTTATTTCTTCAAAACTCTTCTAAGCCTTATCTAACCACTTAAACTCTGAATTCTTCCCAGTCAGCTCAGTTAAAGGTAATGCTATAGAACTACAATTTTGAATAAACCACTAATAAAATGACACTAGACTATGGAAGCTTCTTACATCTGTTGCATAGGTCAACCTAGGCCAATCAAGTATTGCTTGGACTTTCTCATTGTCCACTTAGATACCTCCATCAAACACAACATATCCAATGAACACAATCTCACTTCGATAGAACACACATTTCTTTAAGTTGTCGAACAAGTGTTCAACTTAGAGGATATTAAACACAACTCTTAAGTGCTCGACATGAGACCAAAGGTCAATACTATATACTAAGACGTTATCAAAAATATACAACAATGCACTTATCAATTAATGATCTCAAGAAGTCATTCATGAGTCGCATAAAAGTGTTTGGTGCATTAGTAAGTCTAAATGGCATTCACAACCACTCAAAGAGACCATCCTTCATTTTGAAAGCTGTCTTCTACTCGTCTCTTAGTCTCATCTTGATCTAATAGTAGCCACTCGTCAAATCTACTCTTGAAAAGATATATACACCATGTAGTTCGTCCAACATGTCATCCAATCAAGATATAGGATACCTATATTTGATGGTAATCTTATCAATAGCTCAACTGTCAATACACATCCACCAAGAGTCATCTTTCTTTGGTACTAGAATAACAAGCACAACACAAGGGCTCCTGCTTTCTCGAACATACCCTCTGTTAATCAACTCATCAACCTATTTCTTAAGCTTGACTACCTACTCAGGATTAAGCCTCTAAGTAGGTCAGTTCGGTAAAGCCACTCTAGGTTGGAGATTGATATAGTGCTCAATATCTCCAAGTAAGGGTAACCCTCTAGGTAGCTCATCAAGAAATAGGTCAACGTATTCTCGAAGTAAGGCCTGCTCATTGGTTGGTAGAGCTCCATCCTCCTTCAGCTCGAGTAGCCTCCTGACCAGCAGGAAGACACATTCTTCAGTCTTAACTTCTTTAGAAAATTAAGCTCAAGAAATCACTAAGGACTTGGAGATCTTAACTTAGGATTTATAAACTTCTTTAGGGCTCATGGGGGTTAATATTACTTTCTTACCATCCTTCTAGAACATATAAATGTTCTTATATCCATCATGAAGTATTCTTAAGTCAAATAACCAAGGCCGACTAAGAAGTATGTGTGAAGCACACATTGGTAGGACGTCGCATAACACTTTGTCCTTGTATCTGTCCTCAATGGAGATCGGTACTCTCACCTGCTCAGTAATTAGAAGTCTACCCTTCTCATTAAGCCAAATGGATCTTATAAGGTTAGGGGTGAGAACAAGTTGGCAACTTCAGGGTCTTCACCATTCCTTGGGAAACCACATTAGTATAACTCCATCCATCTATAATTAAGGTACATAGATTGCCACTCATACGACAGTTTTCATGGAAGATGTTCTCTCTCTATTCATTCTCATCACTAGTAAGGGCACTGAAGTCTCTTCGGATAACCATACAATATTCCCTAAATTTAGGTTAGGTTAGGGTATCAAGTTCTTCTTGAAACTCCTCCAACAAATGCCTAACATCTATAACCTCTTCTCCTTCACTTATACTCTCTACCTCAATTTGTAGGCTCTTACCCTTTATGGTCATCATACGTCAATTTGAACATTGGTCAGCAACATGTCCTTAGCCAAAATATTTGAAACATTTAATTTTCCTAGTCTATTGTCCTAAGCTCTGACCTTAGTCCTTCTTAACATCAAGCTTCTTAGCCTTAGCTTTACCTTAGCCATCATCAAGTCTACTCAAACCTTAGAACTATAAAGAGCTTAGTCATATCCAGGTTGGCTCAGTATGCCAAGTCAAGCAACTTAAGCTTTGCTAAGCTTAGTTCACATCTATCATTCTACTTAATAAGCAACTTATATTGTCTCATCTAAAGTTCCTATCCTCTATACTTCCACTACGTTTCCAATCTCAGGTCGTAAACCAAATATGAATCTCACAATGGTTCATACTTTTAGCTCTTCAACATCAAATCAAATCATCAATAACTGAAATTCATGAACATACTCATCTATAAATCAGCTGCCTTGCTTGAGCTCTTAAAATTATCAGAAAGTGCCTACTCATAATGTTCAAGGATAAATCTATTCCTTAAGACTCACTTCATTTCATTCCAAGTTCGAATCTTGCATCGTGCTTGTCGACACATGGTACATAATTTCTTCCACCACATTACTGCATATCTAGAAAACTCTATAGCAACTGGTCAAATTGATACAACATCTTCATAGTCATAGAAGCCAAATATTTTCTCTACCTTCTCTTCCTAGTCCTTATACTCATCTGCACTCATTTTTCTAAAGAAGCTTAGAACTTGTACTTTAATGTTTTCAGGTCCTCGAGGAGATCAAAGCTCTTACTCATGCTCATCAAGCTGAAGTTGTCAGAAAGTGCCCTACTCATAATGTTCAGGGATAAATCTATTCCTTAAGACTCGCTTCATTTCATTCCAAGTTTGAATCTCGCGTCATGCTTGTTGACACAATTGATTCTCTCTCAATTTCTGCAATGCCAATCGTAAATGCTCTGCATGCTCCTTCTTAGTTTTTGAGTAAATCAAGATATCATCAATAAACACCACAACAAACTTATCCAAATATGGTTGATATATACGATTCATTAAGTCCATAAATACAGCCAAAGCATTCGTTAAGCCAAATGGCATCACCAAAAATTCATAATGTCCATATCGAGTTCTAAATGCAGTCTTATGCACATCTTCCGGCTTAACTCGTAACTGATGATATCCTGATTTCAAATCTATTCTAGAAAACACAGTTGCACCTTGGAGTTGATCAAACAAATCATCAATGCGAGGTAACGGATACCTATTCTTAATGGTAACTTTATTTAACTCCCAATAGTCTATACACAATCTCATAGTACCATCCTTCTTTTTCACAAATAATACCGGTGCTCCCCACGGTGAAACACTCGGTCTAATAAACTTCTTATCCAATAGCTCCTGAAGTTGTTTCTTTAGTTCCTGAAGTTCTATGGGTGACATCCGATATGGGGCTTTCGAAATAGGTTCAGTTCTAGGAACTAATTCTACATTGAAATCCAACTCTCGGGGTGGAGCTAACCCTGGTAAATCCCCCGGAAATACATTTAGAAACTCATTCACTACCTGTATGTCTGCTACCTTGGGTATTTCCTTCTCTGCGTCCACAGCAAACACCCAATAAAATGTCCAATCATCCTCCTTTACTCTTGTCTCAAATTGTTCATCACATATCTCCATCACTGATAAATTCAAACTACTTCCACCAGCTTTTCCTTGAAATATCGTTTCTCCATCATTAAGATTAACAATTTTATTCCTACACTCCATAATAGCTTTGTTCTTTGACAACCAATCTATTCCTACTATAACATCGTAACCCTGTAAAGGTAATATCACAAGACTTATAGGATACTCCTTCTCCTAAATTTTTATTCTACCATCTGCTACTACCTCTCGGGTTGTTACTTTCTCCCCAGTCGGAGTTCTAACTTTATAAGTTACATTAAAAGTAACCACGCTAATTTCTTGTTCATGTACAAATTTCTGACTTGCAAAGGAATGTGATGCACCAGTATCAAACAGCACAAAAGCAGGTTGTCCATTTATCAGCACATGTCCTGGAATGTACTATTACTATGGTTACCAACTACACTAGCATTCATAAATCTCAAAATGCAAATATTTCAATTCAATTCACACTTAAAATTATTATTACAATAGGTAGTCTGAGTACGTACCAGTTACAAGTCCTTCATCATTTTCTTCTTCAACTCCCATGATCTCCTCGACATCATCATGGTAGTACTCCACCATAAAATCTGAGAAATCCTCATTCTCCTCAATTTCCATATCCTCCAGAGCAAAGATACGAGCAGGTGCAGTGGCGTTATCAAAACCTTCTGTTCGCTTAGCTCCTTGTACAAACTGTGGACAGTATCTGGAGAAATGGCCCTTTCTACCACACTTATTACACTTTACCAACTTCATCTTAGGGCATGCCTTCAGCACATGGTTCGGATCCCCACATATAAAACATTTCCCTTTAAGCTGAGTACAATTCCTCGGAAAATGATTTGCACCACACTTCCAGCATTTGACATTACCATCCTTATCATAAAAACTCACACTCGGTATTGACTGCGCTGGGTTACTGGCCAGAGTTGCTGGTCTCCTTCTCTTCAGTCCAAAATTGCTACTAGAGGCACCAGGATATGATCTCTTAAATGATGGTCCTGGTCAATATCCTCTATTAATCTTTTGACTCCACATTGCTTGCATCCTCACACGATTATCTTCCAATTGCCGTGCCTTATCTACCACTTCATTGTAAGTGGTAAAACCATAATCCAGCAGCTTGCAATACATTGTGGGGTCAAATCCAGTAAGGAACAAATCTTTCTTCAATTCAACATTATCCCGGTATGAACTAGGCACATATTGTAACAATCTATTGAACTCAGTCTCATACTGGGTTACACTCATGCCTCCCTTCTTCAGTTCAAACAGATCTCGCACCATTCTGTTTTGAACACTATGAGGAAAATACTCCTTCCTGAATTCCTCCTTAAATTGTTGCCAATCAATGTTATTTCCAAGTTGCCTTGCTCTCGAGTCCCACCATACTCTTGCAGCTAACTTTAACATGAATGTACCATAGGATAACTTTTGAGATTCCGAGACTCTAAAAGCCTCAAAACTTCGTTCAATTTGGGCCAGCCAATCATCAGCTAGATCTGGCCTACCCATCTCCCCTTCAAAATAATAGTTAGCTTTTATAAATTCAGGAAGTTTATTTACCTCTTGAGGTCGCTCCGTTCGGTGTTCAACTTCTTGAGGTCTCCTGTTTCCCCCATTACCACCAGTCAGAAGATGTTGAATCAACATTCCTTACTGCCTCATCATTGTATGCATACTGGCAAGTATTTGTCCAATAGGCACATTCTCTTGGGAAGGAGGTGGAGGTAAATCTTGTCTATTCTGTTCCCTTGGTGGCGATGGTGCTCGTGGTGGAGGGTTTTGATTTCCTTCAGTTTCCCCTTGACTACTTCCATTTCCAGCTCCAGCCATGATCGTTTAATAATTTAACTTATAATCCTGCATTCATACCTATCTATAATTTATCCCTACTTTTGTTTACAGAATGTTAATAAATGCTAGCAATGAGTACTCATATCAAATAGTAAGGACAATATCATTAAAGTCAACATACTTAGTAGTCTAACTTCCATTATATATTTCATTCAACCTTACATCACTACTATTACAACTTTAAAACAAAAGATATAACTCGATAATCTTCAAATACATACATCAAATTTACAACTCGATTACATCATTTCTTACATCATCTACTACAGACTCGATCTTTACAACTGTACAAGACAAAAGGTTACATCGAACTTAATTACAACATACACCTAACTTGATCCAGAAGCTAAAAAGTACATCAAAAGTCAAAAAGATACATCAAAAGTCAAAAAGATACATCAAAAGTCGAAATACATCAAAAGGTCCTAAAATACATCAGTATCCATCAAAATTGCTACTGGATCATATCTAAAAACCTAACTAAAACAAATCAGTCGTATAACTAGGCTAGTCCTCCTCTGAATCTGTGGTAGCTACTCCATCAAATGAGTCATGACCCATATAGCCTCCTACAGAATGATCCTCAGGCTCGCTGTCTGATGCGGAGTCTATAAACACGATCTCCGGAGTCTCAGGAATCACAATCACCTCCTACACATCATCATCGTCCGACTCAGCTATAGCACCAGCTCCATCTCCAGTTATCACGGTGTCTGCGATCACCTGCATGACTACCGTATGTATATCTATGTCGGGCTCATTCTCATTCTCTTGCTCTTCCTCAGGGTCTTCTTCCGGATCCTCCTTGGGTTCTTCCTCAACATAGACTCCATCCACATGGGGTTCAACTGGTGGTGGGTTTTCTGGTGGTAGTTCTGGTATTTCCAACTCAGGTTCAGGATTAGGGTTCAATGGTACCTCTATACCATCCCCAGCAGGCTCTGGAAACTATGGAAACCAATCAATGATCCCTGGTGGGTACTGTCTAGGAATGTATGGAATGTCAGCAGGGATATGTGCAATACTAGCAAGGTATGGTCTCCTATCCTCTAACCTAGCAAGAAAATACTGTAAGGGCATCATCAGGGTTATAATTCCCTCTTTCTCCAACCATCTCTGCTCAAAAGCGGCTATAGCAATGTATCTATTATACTGAGGGCCTAAGCTCATTTCCATCCATGCCCACTCATCCTTCCAACTATAGCACATCTGATCATGGAACTTATTGATGATCTCATCAACCGTCCTAAATATATTCCAATCAGCTAGTTCCATCAATAGCCATTGTAATTTCACCCTATAATCAATGGGAGATACTTCTCCATTCCATCCAAACCGTATCCAACTATGAATTAATTCTCCCCTTCGACCCTGTAATTATAATTAAACCAATTAATATTTCCTATGTTAGAGATTATAGTTACTTATGTTATACAATCTTTTATCGCCCACTTAATATTACCCACTCTCATTATTCCAATAATGTCTATTTCTTTTAAGGTATGACGCTTCAAAGCGAGTTTACTAAAACTACGCTCTGATACCAACCGAGAACTGTTACGCCCCGAAGTTGCGAAGTCGCAACAGTCCCGCCGTGTAAACCATTCTATGATAGAAACTGGCCTCACAGTTCCTACCATAGAGATAATCTACACAAGGCGTCGACGACCACTCGCTTTGAAGTAAACAGTTCGATTAATGATTATACTACAAATATGAATAGTAACTCAAATTACTATTAAACGTAGATAATCATATAAATAAGTCCATAGAGCTTCCCAGGAAGATTTACATAATAACTACAGTTTACTAATTTACAGAATAACTAACAGTCTTCATCCTTTAACTACAAGGTCAGTCTAGTTACACATTAAGCTAAATAACTTGATCCTCACACCCCTGGCTTCAAAAAGACTAACCTCTGGATAATTGTAAGGCGGCATGGTACTTGAAGAGATTACAAATCAGAACCTGCAAAAGAATCTATAAGAGTATGAGCAACTTCAGCTCAGTAAGTTGAATTGGAGACTCATGAATGCATACAAGCACAAACAGTGTTATCAAACAATTATTTTCATGCAATGCAACAATCAAGTGTCATCGCACAACATAGTCCAGTCCGTTGTGAAATCAGAGAAATTTCACCCGCTCCGATCCGGGTTGAGGAGTTCCATGTTATGCAGCAGCTCACAACCAAACCCAGGCTTGTGCAATGGAGACCTCGCTCCTCCCGCGACTACCTTCGAACCATTGACTTCACCCCCGCCGCGACCTCCTCTCCTGTCACTTAGTTCGACTGAGGATGAAGAAGGGACCATTTTGCAATCCTGCGCTATCCCTTTCGAAGGGGTCGGTATTTGGTTGGAGAGTCCTATGGTCCCTTAACGGGTTGCAATGCATGACGTTTTCGGTTATTACGGTCGACTAAGATTAAATTCCGGTTAAGGTTTTCAAACAAGTTCATACCAATTAAATCAATCACAAAATCACTCATAGCACAAATTCCAGCACGAATTCAGATACATCAAACACATGCGCAAACTACTTACAATCACAAGCATATACAAGCCTAAGTCTCCGAGCACTACAAAACTAGTACTCTATTACAATAAGCAATAACCCAACTTACTTGAATTTGTTCGATCGCTCGATCCTCAAATTGCGAGCTGATTTGTTTCTGGGTGTCCTATAATGCAAAGAGGTCCTTTTAGTACTTATTTTTATGGATTCTTATTCTAATTTATAATGTAACTCATTTTCCTCACGTATACCTACAACGTATTAATAATTCGTTGTATTTTATTTCGAGGTTCGGCTCCTAGACTAGATTCTAGTTTTAATTCCTAAGTCGTAATTAGGCTCGAATCCCAATGTGACATTAATCACCTTATGCTCGGGTATTCAAATATCCTATTGGGTCGTAATTTTGGTATTCTAACTATTCGGTACACACTAACCCTAATTGGGATATCGGATTTATTCCCGATGTGTAAAAATCTTACATTTTAAGATATTTACTTAAAATTAAATATTAATTCCGATTTATTATTTTTCTGATTTCAATTATAATATTATCTAAATAACTTTATTTTTTTAAATTTAGTAATTTATATTTTCACATATTCCTAATTTCTCATATTCTTTACCTAATTTCCCTAATTAACCATAATTAGTACCTAAAAGCTAAGATTAGGGTTCCACTGCAGAGATTAACTTCCTTAATCATCTAATCAAGATCCAAATCAGTAATTAATATCCTAATTACCTAATTAATCCCAAATCACCCAATTTTACCATCATTTTAGGGCTAAAAATTAACTTAAAATTTTCGAAAATTAATTTAAAAAAAAGGGCTTCATAGCACTGTTCTAAATCATATGAGAATCCTACAGAAAAATTTTGAGCCCCAAACTACATCCCTAAGCGTATTTAATTTCCGGTTTAATCATGCTCGGTTTTGATCAATTTCTTAAGAACCCTATATTTCTAGACATAATTAAACTAAATCAATATTTTTCCCTAAATCTACATACAATAAAACCTCAGAATAACAAGTTTCATAATTTTCTGGGCAAAATAACTAATTTTACAAAATTATACAAAAATCGGGGTGAATAAATGACTAACCGGTTCAAAGCTTTCTAGCCGTCCAAACCCGGTCCAAGGCTGTCGGCCGGTCCAGACGCTGGTCCTAGTGTAGGGTGGTGGTGGTGGTTCGGTCCCAGGTGGTGGTGGGTAGTGGTTCTAGTTCACCTTGCTAATCTGCACAGTTTTTTTTTTTTTTCTGGAATTTCTCTCGATTTTTCTTGTGTTTCGATTTTTCTCAGATTACAAACTGTCCAAATGTCTTCTGAGAATTTTTTCCTTATTTATAGACAAACATAGTAATTAATGTGCATTAATTTGATGTGATTTTGCCCATTTCCTTGATTTTAGACTTTTAGTTTGGCAAATTTTTATTGGCTAATTTTTTTTCTTTTCAGTCACGACCTGATCTAGTTGCAGATCTCTCCTTCTGATTTTTTCTGATTTTTTTATAATTATTTTATATTTTTCTTTAATTATTTACTTAATTTTCGGCCTATTTTAGCAATTACGCGTATTTTTTATCTACACGTAAATACATGTAGGGTACACGTGAACATTCCTAAATATTATTTTGGTCATTCTAAAATTTTTAGTATACATATAATCTATCTCTACTAATTTATTAGTTATTATATTACACTTTTTGCCTTTTCGGTAATTAACAGTTATTATGCTTAAAATTTGAAAATTTTATAGTCTCCTATTTTACTACTCACTGTCTTAAATTTAAGTTTACAGGGTCATTTTTACTGGTATTTTGTTAAATAGTTTATAATTTGGGTTTGATCGGATCCTTTAGCCGATCGTCCTAAACCTTGGGTTTTAAGTTCAAACCTATGGTTACTTGGCTTGGCTTTAGGGTTTACATCCTCTTCTTCTTCAACTTACTCTAACTTTAGTTTCCATTAAGCGAGTCCTTTTGCTCAATTAGGTCATGGTTATGATGCATTCATAGTATCATGATAAGGATCACGGATGGATCACGAACCAATCACTCACTCCCAAAGTCTAAGACTTGCCCATATGGTTCACTAAGCTATCTAAGGAAAGCTAAGCCCTAAAGAACGATGCATTCTCCAGTCCAACCTGCCAAATTACTCTACTCTCCATCTCATTAAAGAGACTCTAGAGGTGCCTAACCTGTTGCCAAGCCAAGCCCTTCAAAACATATTAATCCAAGGTCAAGCACTAAACTCGTTTGCTACCGACTTGACACAACACTGAAGCCAATCTGACCTGATCCAAAGTCGACCAAACAATAGGCCACCCCTGTACCAATCATTCCTTAGTCCGAAACATCTGAGCATCCAACCATGACCTAATTTGCTCAAAACCCAATCTACTTGGCAAATAGCATATTTAGGACCATAGAATGGACAGTTGATGCATACCCCATTTTCTAACATCGGTACTGTTCTTTTTGTAACTGAATATCCTTTTTCATGTTTACAACTTTTCCCTTATAAACTATGTATCTTTCCTTTTCCAATAGGAATGTTTTTGTAAATTACATATACTTAGGACTTGCCCTAATTAGGCCATATAAATACTTGTAAAAATGAAATGGCTACCATAATCAATCAGAATCAGGATACTGAACTTTCAGCCATACTTTCCTTCATGATAAGTATCCTTTGCATGCTCTCGCTTTACTCTTATCTAATCCATTGTGAGTGTAGATTAGTGGCAAGCATCCTCCAACCACACTTGCGCATCATATCGAGTGCAAGCCAAGCTCATGTGAGAAGTTGGTAAGTTATATCTACTGCCGGTATACAAGGACCCTTGCTCAAACCTTAACTTCCATTTATTCTTCGAACCATCTCACAATTCAAACCCACCCTTAGTTCATATGATACTGGTAGCCATGCGTTACCCCTTTCGCAACGATCCGTATCATCTTAGTATTAGATCTTGGCTACGTTTGAGCAAGTTTCTATTACTTGGTACTCTGAGTGACTTACTACTACTATAAGTGTGTTTTAGAAACTATCTATAATTATTACGAGTGTTTGAAGAGTGCTTAGTGTTAAAGAAGTATAGTACTCTATTTTCCCCTATTTCTTGTTCACAAAACAGAATGTTAAGTGTTCGAGTCGTTTTTCATATGTTAGTTGTAATAGCTGTTTGTCTATTAGGCATTGTTTTGTTGTAGTTTGTAGGAGGAAATTTTAAGTGGTGTTTCAACTGTTAATCTCTTATAATAAACAACAATGTCCAATTCTTGTGTTCAAGGAACCTTAAGTAATCAAGAGAGTAGCACTCAAAATGGCTAAGGTAAATAAGAAAGTTTCACACCCCAGTCTGCAAATGATTAATTGGGTAGACTTACTAATCTGGTGGCTAATCTGATGACTGCAATAAACAAAGATAAACAACAAACTAGAAATGATCCTTATAGAGGACAAACCAATGAAATGCCCAAGAGATGCAATGGCCAATGTGACTAAGCTAATGCCCCAATTCAACCATACCAAGCTAAAGGAATAGACAAAGTTACTGGACGCATACTAACATTAGATGAGATTAAAGAAGAGGATGAGGAAGTAAGTGATGAAGTAATAGAGTATTCTAAACCAGAGGAAAGGAATGTCTAAGCTCCTAGAGTCAAAGGGTTGAGGATGCATATCCCTAGTTTGTCTAAGAGTAGTGATACTAAGAACTACCTAGGCAAGGTAGATAAGACTGAGAAGCAGTTTGAGTGTTATGAAGTACCTAATAATGCTAAGGTTAGACTTGTTGTGCTTTGTTAGCTATGCTACCCTATGGTGGAAGAACCTACAAGCCACCTATAGAAGGGAAGGAGAATGTGAAGTTAAGCATTGAGATGAAATGAAAAGAGTCATTAAATGAAGATTTGTTCTGAGCTATCATTTGTAAGGCGCATTCAAAAGGTTACAAGAGTTTAAGGAAGGAGGATCAAGTGTTGATACATATGTAAAGGAGTTCCACATATTAATTATTCGTTGTAAAGTTGTTAAGCTTAAAGACCGAACTGTATCCCCATTCATTAGTGGCTTGAAGTACAAGATTGGAGATATTTTGGAGACTATGGATATAGGTTTGCTTAATGAAGCTATTCAAGCTACCTAAAGAATCGAGAAACGCCAAGCAAGAAGATTCTAAGCTCCCATCATTCGACCTACCACTAACCGACCTATTCCGAGAAGACCTATGCAATCGAAACTAAGTAAATCTATCGAAGTTTAACCTATTCAAACTACCTCAATAAAGGAGAAAGAGATCTTAAGGAAGTTCGAAAAAGGCTAGGGCTCAATAAGAAAGAAGAGTGAAATTAAGTGCTTTAAATGTCAAGGGTTTGGACATATGGCCACTCAATGTCCGAACAGAAGAACCATGGTGATTCGAAGAGAAACGCTAACCATTGAGGTAGATAATACTGATGAGGAGGTGGAAGAGTTGAAAGAAATCGAACAAACCAAGCTATCTAAGGAGGAGGAGATCATTTATAATGAGAAGGTAATTTATGCCCACAACCATGGTATTGAGGAGAGCTATGAGTATGAGTCATGTGCCAAAGGATGAGCAGCAAGATAATTTATTCCACATCGGCTACAAGGTGAATGGGTTGTTGTGTGCATTAATTATTAATAGTGGCAGCTACACTAATGCAACATCCGCATTCATAGTCTAACAACTGAAGTTGCCGACCAATCCCTACCCCAAGCCTTATAAACTACACTGGCTCAATGACAAAGGAGCCTTACAAGTAAATAAATAAGTGACTATGTCAATCAGTACTAAAAACTATCGAAATGAAGTGCTCTATGATGTGTTACCCATAAGTGTATCCCATATTCTTCTTGAATGACCATAGATGTTTGACCGGAATGTAGTATATGATGGACGGAAGAATACATGTTCCTTAGAACATGAGGGTAGGAAGGTCAAGTTAAGCCCAATGATTTCCAAACAAGCTAACTAATATGCAAACTCAACTAAGTCAAGTTCTAAAGAAAGAGCTTTGGTAATGAACTGAGCTAAGCTGAAAAGAGAGATGAAGCTTAAGGAGCTAACCTATCTACTAGTCAAAAGGTTGCTTGAGATGAGAGGATTAGAGGAGGAACTACTACCTGCCGAGGTGAAGTCCCTATTAGATGAGTTTGTTAACCTGTTCCAAGGTGAACTACCAAAAGGTCTACCTCCCATCTAGGGCATTGAACATGCAATAGACTTACAACTAAGAGCCACTTTGCCATAAAAGCTTGCCTATAAGCTGAACCTTGAACAAGCTACTAAGCTATAGAGGCAAGTAAATGAGTTAATTAAGAGAGAGTATGTACGAGAGTCCTTAAGCCCATGTACCGTACTATTTCTATTGGTTTGAAAGAAGGATGGGACATGGAAGATGTATATGGATAGCCAAGTTGATAGGGATCACGAACCAATCACGCACTCCCGAGCTCGTAGGCTTGCCCAATTGGCTCGCTAAGCTATTCGAAGTGAGCTTAGTGCTAAGGAGAAATGCATTTCTCAATCCAAATTGCCAACCTACTTCACTCTCTACGTCATTAAGGAAGCTACCGAGGTGATCAACCAACGTGCCAAGTTGACCAATCCACAACAAACCCCAATCTAAGCATCGAATCAGGATATAGCCAACCTCACTAGTACTAAAACCAAGCTAACAACTATCAGGAGCTGATCATCCGAAGCCAACCTAAAAATAAGTTACCCCCTGTGATAGGGATCAAGGACTAATTACACACTCTTGAGCCCAAAGGCTCTCTTAAGTGGTTCACCAAGCTGTCCGAGGTGAGTTAAGCGCCAAAGAGCAGTGTATGTCCTAGTCCAATCTACTAAGCTACTTCACTCTCCATGCCATCCAAAGTGTTGCCAAGGTGACCAGCCATCATGAAAAACCGAACCTTCCGCTATGTGCTAGTCTAAGCACCAAATTTGAATACAGCAATCTCTACAGTACTAAGCCAAGCTGATAACTTTCAAGAGCCGACCATCTAAGGCCGACCCCTACTATGAGCCGCCCCCGAGCCAACCCCAGTCTGGCCCCTTCCAATGCCGAACAAACCTGAACAAAGGCCCACCCCTACTCAAATCACAACATTATCAAAATCACAATAAAAATGCGTGCACTCTGTCTTTACTGATAACCGTACTATCCTTACTAACAATCGTACTGTCCTTTCTGACAAATGGCATTCACTGCGCACAATTTCGTATTCCCCTATAAAGTATTTTCCTTTTTATTTAGCAAATAAGAATTCATTTTTGTAATTATCTCTAACGTAGAACTTACCCTAACGGGGTACTATAAATAATCACGTAATGTAACAGCTGCAAGAAAAAAAATATACAGAAGAATACACTAAACTTTTCACCCTCTCTTGAGCTAACTATCCTCTTACTTACTCTTGAGCTGCTCTTATCTAGCCCACTCGAGCGTGGACTACTGGCGAGTGACCTTCAGCCATACTTATGCGTTATATCAAGTGTAACCTGAGCTCATGTAAGGCGTCTGTACGTCATATCCATCATCAGTGCATAGGAACCCCCCTTACTCACCTTCGACTATCATTTACTTTTCAAGCCATCTTGTAGCTTAGACCCATCCTTTTGGGTTATACATGATATTGGGTTCATGTATTCATCTACGAGTTCGTATCATCTTGGTATCAGAGCTTAGCTACATTCGAAGCTAGATTCTACTACTGTTCTTTTAATAATTCGTCACTACTCTCGTGTAATAGTAATTCTATTGTTAGCTTTAAAGTTTATTAGTCGAGAAGTGTTCTATACTCTATTTTCGATACACCAAAACAGAGTGTGGTTGAGTGTGTGTTTGTTATGAAATTGTCATTGTGAAGTAATCATCAATATCGGATTCAAGTGTGCAAGGAACTTTGGGAAACCAAGAAAGTGGTACTCAACATGGCCAAGGGCAAGAAAGAAGCTTCTCACCTCAATCAATGGGTAACCGTTTGGATAGGCTTACCAACTTGGTGACTAGCCTAATGACTATTATCCAAGAAGATAGACAACAAGCTAAAAATAGCCTCACTAGAGAATGTAAGCAACAGCAATAAAGAAATGGTCAGTTTAGCCGAGTTAATGCCCCAACTTGCCCACCCCTAGCTGAAGGAATTGGTAGGGATACTAAACAAAGGCTAATGCTTAAAGAGATCGAGGAGGAAGCAGAAGGAGATGATGAGGTAGAAGAGTACTACGTGCCTGAGGAAAGAAATGCACAAGCCCTTAAAGCTGAAGGATTGAAGATACGTATTCTAAGTTTCTCTAGTAGCAGTGATGTCGAAGACTACCTAGATTAAGTAGATAAGATTGAAAAGAAATTTGAATATTATGAAGTGCTTGATAATGTGAAAGTTAGACTTGCTGTGTTAGAGTTCACTAGTTATGCCAACTTATGGTAAAAGAACTTGCAAACTATTAAGAGAAGGGAAGGAGAATGAGAAATTAGGAGTTGGGATGATATGAAGAGAGTTATGTAGAGAAGGTTTGTGCCAAGCTATTATCTGTAGGATGCCTTCAAGAGACTGCAAGAACGGAGACAAGGGGGATCGAGTGTAGACGCTTACATTAAGGAATTCCATATGCTAATAATCTAATGGAAAGTCATAGAGCCCGAAGACAGAACTGTGTCTCGATTCATTAGTAGATTGAAGTATGAGATTAGAGATATCCTGGAAACTCTGGACGTTAGAACACTTGATGATGTAATTTGAGTTGCCCAGAGGATAGAAAAGCGTCGAATAAGAAGATTCCAACACCTAGTGGGCCAACTAAGAAGTAGCCGAACTGTTCTGAGTAAACCTATACAAACGAAACCAAACAAGGCTAATGAGACCCGACCTGCTCAGATTACCCGAACCAGGGAGAAGGAACCCCTAAGGAAGATTAAGAAATGCCAGAGTTCAAGGATGAAGACAAGTGAGATCAAATGTTTCAAATGCCAAAGATTTAGATACATGGCCACTCGATGCCCAAACAAGCAAATAATGGTGATTTGAGGCGAGGTGCCGACTGTTGAGGTCAACAATATTAATGAAGAAGTAGAGGAGCTAAAAGAGGATGGACAAATCGAGCTATCCGATGAAGAAGTCATCTACAACGAGGAAAGGAACTTCATGCCAACCGCTCTAGTGTTAAGGAGGAAAACAAGTGCTAAGTAAAGAGAAAATCTCTTCCATATTGGGTGCAAGGTGAACGAATCACTAGGTACGCTGATCATTGACAGTGGGAGCTACACTAATGTAGCCTCTACATTTATGGTCCAGTAGCTAAAATTGCCAACCATGCCCCACCCGAAACCTTACGGGCTTCATTGGGTCAATGATAAGGGAGCCTTATAAGTGAACAAATAAGTGTATGTGCCAATTTGTATTGGCAGATATCGAGATAAAGTACTTTGTAATGTGTTACCCATGAGTGCATCCCACCTTCTACTTGGAAGACCATGGATATTTGATCAAGCAGTTATATATGACGGCAGGAGGAACACATATTCTGTAGAGCATGAAGAAAGAAGGTTGAAATTGAGTCCCATGACTGCCAAGTAGGGAAAAGTCATGTAGTCCCAACTTAGCCGAACCCTGAAGAAGGAAGCTTTGGTATTGACTTGAGCCAAGCTAAAAATAGAAATGGAGCTAGAAGGATTGACCTATCTGCTTATCAAGAGGCTTCTGGAGATGAGACTTGAGGAAGAAGAGCTGTTGACCGAAGTAAAAACCCTACTGGAAGAATTTGCTAATCTATTTCCAAAAGAGCTGCCAAACGGCCTACCCCCAATCCAAGGTGTTGAACATGCAATTGACCTACAGCCAGGAACCGCATTGCCAAATAAGCCTACCTATAGGCTGAACCATAAATAAGCTACCGAATTATAGAGATAAGTAAATAACCTTATGGAGAAAGGGTATGTACATGAGTCCTTTAGCCCCTGTGCCGTTCCGACCTTATTAGTACCAAAGAAGGATGGTTCTTAAAGAATGTGTGTAGATAGCCAAGTGATCAATCGAATCACCATCAAGTATACGTATCCAATACCTAAGCTCGATGACATGCTAAATGAGTTAAGTGGAGCAAGAGTATTCTCCAAGATCGACCTCAAATCCGGATACCGTTACATTCGAATGCGAGAAGGCAATGAGTGGAAGACCGCCTTCAAGACACAACATGGTTTATATGAATGACTTGTAATGCCATTTGGACTATCTAATACACCGAGCACATTCATGCAACTTATGAATCATGTGCTTCGAGAATTACTAGGAAGGTTTGTCATAGTTTATTTTGACGACATTCTGGTGTACAGTCCCAACCTAAAGACTCATCGAGAGCATCTCCAACAAGTGCTTGCAAAACTCCGAGCTGAACAACTCTACGCCAATCTAAAGAAGTGAGACTTTTGTCATTCCGAGGTAATCTTCTTGGTTTTTTTTTTTTTTTGTGAGTGGAGGTGGTATCCAAGTTGATGAAGAAAAGATAAAAGCGATAGTAGAATGGCTTGAGCTGACCTGTTTTGCCGATGTGAGAAGTTTCCACAGCCTGGCGTTGTTCTATCACTGATTCATTAAGAACTTCAGTGCGATTGTGGCCCTACTCACTGAACTCTCAAAGAAGAATGTTGAATTCAGATGGGGTGAGAAAGAGATGAGGAGTTTTGAGGATGTGAAGGAGAAGCCAACTACAACCCCCGTCTTAGCTCTACCAAGCTTCGATAAGGTATTTAAAGTAGAGTGTGATGCATTTGGACTAAGCATAGGTGCTGTGCTGATGCAAGAAGGTCATCATATTGCTTACTTCAACAAGAAACTTCAAGGAGCCACACTCAACTATTCCACCTACGACAAGGAGTTTTACTCCTTAATCCGAGCCCTAACGCTATGGCAACACAATCTACTACCCAAGGAATTTGTGATCTACACCAATCATAAATCCTTGAGATATCTAAAGAGCCAATTGAAGTTGTCCCGAAGACAAGCCCAGTAGGTTAAGTTCATGGAAGGTTTTTCTTATGTCGTAAAATACAAGTATGGAAAGAACAATGTAGTGGCTGACGCCCTGTCAAGACAACATACCCTCTTGACCGAGCTGTAGATGAGGCTACTTGGTTTTTCAACCATAAAAAATTTGTATGTTGAAAACCCATACTTTGGTCCTATCTACACCCGTTGTGAGGAAGGACGAACATTGGACGACTATTACAAAAAGGATGGATACTTATTCAGGAAGAGAAGGCTATGTATCCCAACCTGTTCCACACGAGAACTATTAGTACGCAAAATGCATGGAGGGGCATTGATAGGACACTTTGGCCAGCGCCGAACTTATGAGGTATTATCCTCTAGATTCTTTTGGCTAAGGATGAACAGAGATTTCCAATCCATGCTGAAAAAGTGTATAACCTACTGAAAAGTGAAGAGTCGAGCCGAGCAAGGACATTACCAACCCTTGCTAATCCCAACCAAACCATGATTTGAGCTGAGTATAGACTTCACGTTGGGATTGTCAAGGATGTCCCAAGGGAAGGACTCCATCATGGTAGTTGTGGATAGATTTAGCAAGATGGCATATCTCACACCCGATTGCAAAACTGACGCTCTGACTATCTCTTTTCTTTTCTTACAAGAAGTAATCAAGTTGCACGAAATTCCTAAGAACATTGTTTCAAACCAAGACCCCAAGTTCATGAGCCACTTTTGGAGGATGTTGTGGAGGCGAATGGGAACCAAGCTGCTATACAATACATCCTACCACCCACAGATCGATGGATAGACCGAAGTTGTCAATAGAACCGTAGGAACTTTGCTACAGGTTATTATCAAACGAAACATAGTTGACTGGGATCTGTGCCTACCAATCATTGAGTTCGCATACAATAAGACTACCCATAGTGTAACAAGCATGTCCCCATTCGAGGTCGCTTATGGGTTCAACCCCAAGCTGCCATTAGACCAAGCACCCCAATCGATGCTTGATGATGACCAGTCAACTATTGAGAGAGTTGAGCCCATCAAAGCAATGCACTAGAAGGTTGTAGAGCAACTGGGTCAAGCTAATATTAAGCTTAAGAAGCGAAGCTAAGGACAAAGGAAGAGAGAATTTCAACTAGACGATTTGTTCTAGATATACCTCAGCAAGGAATGATTCCCAAACTTGAAAAAGAGCAAGTTATCTCCTAGGGCCAACGGACCTTTCAAAGTGCTTAAAAGGGTCAACGGTAATGCCTATAGGATTGAATTGCCCAAAGGATATCGGGTCTCTGACTCCTTCAACATTGTCGACCTCTAACATTACACTCCCAAGGATGAGCAATTTGAAACTGAGCCAGATTTGATCCTAAATCTTAAACGACCCAAAAGGGATGATAAGGATTAAGGACCAATTACACGCTCCCAAGCCCGAGGGCTCTCTCAAGTGGTATACCGAGCTATCTAAGGTGAGTTAAGCGCCAAGGAGCAGTGCTTGCCTTAGTCTGATTTGCCGAGCTACTTCGCTCTCCATGCTATCCAAGGTGTTGCTGAAGTGACCAACCATCATGCCAAACTGAACCCTCTATGCACTAGTTTAAGCGCCAAATCTAAATACAGCAATCTCCATGGTACCGAACCGAGTTGATAACTTTCAAGAGCCAACCATCTAAGGCTAACCCCTACTATGAGCCATCCCTGAGCCAACCTCAGTCTAATCCCTTCCAACGCTGAATAGACTTGAATAGAGGCTTACCCCTGCTCGAATCACAACATTGTCAAAATCATAGTAAAAATACGCACGCGCTGTCCTTACTAACAACCGTACTGTCCTTTATAACAAACGACGTTCGCTACGTATGATTTTGTGTTCCCCTATAAAGTATTTTCCTTTACATTTAGCAAATAAGATTTCATTTTTGTAATTATTTATAACGTAGAACTTACCCTAATAGGGTACTATATATGATCACATAATGTAACAGCCACAAGAAAAAATATATATATATATAGAAGAATACAATGAACTTTTCACCCTCTCTTGAGCTAACTGTCCTCTTACTTACTCTTGAGATACTCTTATCTAGCTCATTCGAGTATGGACTAGTGGTGAATAACCTCTAGCCATACTTATGCATCATATCAAGTGTGACCTGAGCTCATGTGAGGCATTAGTACATCATATCCATCTTCGGTGCACAGGAATCTCCCCTGCTCACCTTCAACTATCATTTACTTTTCAAGCCATCTTGTAGCTTAGACCCATCCTTTTGGGTTACACGTAATATTGGATTTGTATGTTCATCCACAAATCCGTATCACCCTGAGTCAACCCTAGTCCAATCCTAACTGTCCGAGCTACTGAACTACCGACGCTTACCTTACCTAATCAAAATTTGCCCTACTCAAATAACAGTGTCATGGAGACCACAGAATTAACAAACCGCGTACATACTATCCTTTTTCTAACATTCGTACTGTCTTTTCTGACAAAGGACATTCTTTTTGCACGATTACATTGATACCCCTATAAATTATTCCCCTTTTTCCTTAGCTAGTAAGGATCTTTTTTTGTAATTTCCTGTAACCTAGGACTTACCCTAATTGAGTACTATAAATACTTGCAAATTGTAATAGCCGCAAGGATAATAGATACAAAGAATACACTGAACTTTTACACTCTCTCGAGCTAAGTGTTCTTCTGCTTACTCTTGAGCTACTCTTATATAACCCATTAAGCGTGGACCAGTGGCGAGTGACCTATGACCATACTTATGCATCATATCAAGTATGACCCGAGCTCATGTGAGGAGTTAGTGCATCATATCCATCATCAGTGCACAAAAACCCCTTAAAACCTTCGACTCTCATTTATCTTTCAAACCATCTCACAGTTCAGACCCACTCCTTGGTTACATGTGATATTGGGCTTGTGTGCTCATCTATGGACCCATATCATAACTAATCAACCGCGTTACCATCAAAGCATAATGACATGCTCGACAAATTGAATAGAGTAAAAATATTCTCTAAGATTGATCTCAAATTTAGATACCATCAAATTTGAATGCGAAAGGCTAATAAATGGAAGACCGCATTCAAGACTCGTAATAGATTATATGAGTAGCTTGTGATGCCTTTTAGCTTATCAAATGCCTTGAGCACATTCATGAGACTAATAAACCATGTGCTCCGAGAATTCATCGGAAAGTTTGTTGTTGTGTATTTTGATGATATTCTTGTTTATAGTCTTGATTTGGAGACTCACTGTGAGCACCTCCGAATAGTTTTCTCAAACCTCCAAGATGAGAAGCTTTATGCTAATCTAAAGAAATGTGATTTCTACCGACTTGAAGTAATCTTTCTAAGATTTATTGTGAGTGGTGGTGGTATATGAGTTGATGATGAGAAAGTAAAAGCAATTACCAAATCGCCTATGCTAACCTGTTCAACCAACATGCAAAGCTTCTACAGCTTGCCATCAATTTATCGTCGATTTATAAAGAATTTCAATACTATTGTAGCCCCTACTCACTAAGCTGTCAAAGAAAAATGTTAAGTTTAAGTAGGGAGATAAGGAGTAGAAGGGTAGAAGAGTATAGGAGTTTTAAGGAGGTGAAGATGAAGTTAACTACCACCCCTATCTTAGCTATACTGAGCTTTGATAAAGTATTTGAAGTAGAGTATGACACTTCCAAACTAGGATAAGTGCTATGTTGATGCAGGATGGCTAACCTATTACCTACTTCAGTAAAAAGCTTAGTAATGCGTCTCTAGGGTCAAACACACGAAGAAGCACCACAACAGAAGGAACCAAAAGAAAACAAAAGAGGATTAGGAAATCCAGGTAACTACCAATTGAATATGATACACCGACTGATCCTATTCGACCTACAATTTACTAGATGTGACTCACTAGTCTAAACTATAGGATCACTTACCATTACCCCTTACTAAAGGGAATAGATAAGAGTTAGAGGAAAAATAAGAACACTAAGGTTACTTGATAAGGAAGCTTATGATATTCAATAATAAGGTGTATTGATGTCTGCGTACAACAAAGAGGGGTTTATATACTCACCCCCATTAGGGTTACAAAACATATGAAAAGACAAAAAGGTAATGTACAAATAGAATACATGAAACATACTAAAAAGGTTAAAAGAGGTAAAGAATATTCGATATAGAAAAAATTGGGTATTCTTCTAGAATGTTGTGTCTGAAGACATATGTCGTACGGCAGTAAGCGGTTTAGAATATAATACAATTCGGACAAAGTGAAGAAAAGAATCAGTAGTCAAAGCAAACCTGATCTGACTTAAGTCAAAGCTCAATCACCTATGGATATTTGGATCCCTTTCAGGTCAAGCATCTCATAACTCAATTCAGACAAAGGTCTAACTCTAGTCGGCTCGAGAGCTTGGCTCAAACTAAGGTCGACTGCCAATTGGCTTAGGGGTTCAGCTTGGACTAGGGTTAAATGCTAGTACTAATGAGGGCTCAACACTCAGGTCAATAGTAGTACAAAAGATGGAGATCAGAATAGGAATCATCATCCTGAATGGGGGTTCAAGCTAATATCCTTCGTATGAATCCTTACAGTCATCTAGTTCGGCTATGTCTAATTAGTTTGAGGAGTTGATTCTTATCATTTGCCTGGAGGTCAAAAGGATTTGTCCTCAAATCTAAAGTGGTCTCTAGCTCTCATTCTGTCATAGCTTCTACAAGCTATATCTCTAGCCGGTGAGGAATCAAGTTGGATACATTGAAGGTGAAGGAAACACCATAGTTTTTAGGTAATCTAATCTAGTAGGCGTTGCAGTTGATCTTCTTCAAGACTCTAAATGGACCATTAGCTCATATAGATAACTTAGTCTGTCTTAGGTACAAAAATATTTCTTAATTAAGGTGAATCCATACTAAGTCTACTAGTCTAAAAACCTTGGCTACCGATGTCTTACTGTCTCTAATTGAACTTAGCAATCTTCCTTGCCATGGACTGATGTAGCTCTTATAATTCTTGGGCTTAATTGACTCCAAATTGACTCTCTTCAGTAGCTATAGGGGTACCAACTAGATCTAGGGGAATAATTAGATTGAGGCCATAGACAACCTCAAATAGGGTCTTCCCAGTAATGCTATAGACAGTTCGGTTGTATGCAAATTCCACAACTGATAGACATATTCAATCTTTTAAGTTCTTTACTACGATGGCTCGGAGTAAATTGCCAACATCCTCTTCACCACTTTAGTTTGGCCATCAATATGAGGGTAGCTACTAAAGCCGAACATAAGTTTAGTTCCAAGTCTTCTTTAGAGAATCTTTCAAAAATAGCTCAAGAATTTTGTGTCTCGATCTGAGACAATAGTCTTTGGTACTCCATGTAGTCGAACAACTTCCTACAAAAACAAATCAGCAATATATAAAGTAACGTTAGTTCGATAACACAAGACGAAGTGTGCCATTTTGCTAAAGCGGTCCAATACAACAAAGATTAAATTTTTTCCTTCAGATGTTCGAGGTAACCCTAGGACAAAGTCAATGCTAAGGTCAACCCAAGGTGAGGTCGGTGTAGGTAAAGGCATATACTCTCCATATGGCTTCCTCCTTCCCTTGACCCTCTTTCACACTTCGCAACTACCTTATGGACATCCTTAGCCAAACCAGGGCAGTAAAAATTCTCTTTTAATAGGTTGGTTGTTTTGGTCTCTCCAAAATGACCAAATAATCCACCACTATGAGCTTCCCTAACCAACAACTCACGAGTAAAACAACTTGGTATACATAACCTTCAATCCTTGAACAAATAGCCATCTTTGATATAATATCCCCCAATGGCAATCCCTTCTCTACACTGCTCAAGAATAGGACCAAAATGGGGGGTCATGAGCATATTGCTTAGTGATAAGTGAAAATCCAAATAATTTAGTCTACAAAGTGGTTAGCAAGGTTTGCCAACATGACAAGGTATCTATGACCACATTGGTATTACCCTTCTTATGTTAGATCACATAGGAAAATCTTCCATAAATTCTATATACTTAGCTTATATTTTCGAAAGTTTGTTTTGACTTCCAAGATGCTTTAATAATTCATGATCAATATAAATTACAAACTCTTGTGATAATAAGTAGTATTACCAGATAGTAAGTAGTATTACCAGATAGTAAGAGCTCAGGCAAGAGAGTACAACTCTTTCTCATATAAGAAGTAGTTTAGTACGATACCACTAAGCTTCTCACTATAGTAAGAAACCGGTCATCATCCTTACATTAGGCCAACACTAAATCTAATGCTTAACGCATCACATTCCAATTCAAACAGCTTGTCAAACTATGATAAGGATAAGACAGGGGTAATAGTGAGCTTTTCTTTGATCTCCCTAAAGCTCTATTTATCTCAATCATTCCATCAGAACCCTTCACTCTTCTTTGTTAGCTTGGTCAAGCGGGTTACAATCGTATTGAAGTTTTTAATGAATCACCTATAAAAAGAAGCAAGGCCATGAAAACTCCTTACTTCAATGACATTCTTCGGTATCGACCACTCTAAGATAGCTTGGACCTTTTCCTCATCTGCTTAGATTCCTTCTCCTAATACTACGTACCTAAGAAAAATAACTTCATTTTGATAGAACATACACTTCTTTAGGTTCCCATATAACTTCTCAACACATAGAAAGTCAAAAACAGCTCAAAGATATTGAACATGATTATTCAAGTCAGCATTATATACTAATATGTCATCAAAGTACACAACTACACATATTCCAATCAGCAGACGCATCACATGGTTCATAAGCAGGATAAATGTACTCGGCACATATGTAAGTCCAAATGGCATAACCAACCACTCATAAAGACCATGCCTCGTCTTGAAAGCAATCTTCCATTCATCACCAAGCCTCATGCAAATTTGATGGTAACCACTTCGCAAGTCAATCTTTGAAATATTCGAGCACCATGTAACTCATCTAACATGTCAGCGAGCCTTTGTATTAGATATCTGTATTTGACAATAATATGATTAATAGCTTAGCTATCGATGCACATGTGCCACAAATCATCATTCTTTAGGACGGGTAGAGATAATATAACACAAGAACTCATGCTCTCCCTCAAATAACCTCACTCTATGAGCTCATCCACTTACCTTTTCAGCTCAATAGCCTATTCAAGATTCATTCTATAAGCAAGTCGGTTTGGTAGGGCTGTGCTTAGCTATAGATTAATATAATGTTCTATGCCTTGGACTAAGGGTAGTCCTTTAAGTTACTCTTTAGGGAACAGATCGAAAAACTCATCAATTAACCTTCATATCTCATCAAAAACATCTTCAAGTTCTCTCAACTCCAGTAGTCTTCTAATCGATAGAAACATAGGCTCATTGGCCTTCTCAACAGCTCAGAGCTTTCTTCAGCTCATCACCAAAGCTTTCTTCATTCTAGCTCGGGTTAACTAATTATGGGTCTCATTCACCTAGGTTAATATCATAGGTTGCAAGACAATCTTCTTTCCATCCTTAACAAACGCATACATGTTCTTATATCCATCATGAGTAACATGTCAATTAAATAACCAAGGTTGTCCAAGTAATAAATGTGAAGCTCCCATAAGGACAATATCACATGCCTCTTCATGCTTATACACATTTCCAACACTAAAAGGCATAGTTACTTGTTCTGTAACTTATAAAGCACCTTTATCATGAAGCCAGTGTAGCTTGTAAGGTTGGGGGTGCTTAGAGGTCAACAATCTTAACCTCTACACAAGGGATTGTACAACAACATTAATATAACTTCCTCTATCTACAATGATGGTGCACAACTATCCTTTGATGGTACACTTCATATAGAATAAATTCTCTCTCTAGTCTTCTTTAGAGCTTAGCACTCATCTCAATACTAGGGTCATCACCTCTTCCTGGTTAACATAGAAGCACGTCTCTTCTTCCTCCTCAACTTCAATATTTCCGACTTTCTTCTCCTCCTTAAGCTCACTCTCGTCGATGCTATCCACTACATCTCTTTGAAACACCATGGCATATTGGTTTGGACACTCAGAAGCCATATGTTCAAAACCTAAGTATTTAAAGCACTTCACCTCACTTGTCTTCTTTTTAGAGGTCTGTCCCTTCTCATATGTCCTTAGGGTCAGCATTTCCTCAAGTCAGCTCTAATGGCCTTCTCGGCTAGCAACAAGTCAGTCATATCTCTCCTCGGCTCAGCACAAGTAAGTTGATGTGAAACAAGAGCTCGAGAAAAAGTTGGCCTAAGTCGACTCGAAGCATTTCTCCTCTGCTTGTCAACCTTCTATGCTATTTTAATGGCATCCTCTAAACCTCTATACCTCTACAATATTACAAATCTTATACATAAGTCTGAAAATGAACCTCGACAATATGTGAGCCTCTAATTCATGTACGTCTACTCAGATCATCAACATCTGAAATTCTTTCACATAGTCATCGACAAATTGGCTTCCTTAGCGAAGTTCCTATAACTTTGCAAATGTGTCCTTTAGGTAGGTCTTAGGTACAAATCTTCCTCGCAATAATCTCTTCATCTCTTCCCAAGTTCTTATACCTCATCTTCCATCTCTCACTCTAACCATATTCAAATTCTTCTACCATATAGTAGCATACCTAGAAAATTCAAGTGCAACAAGTCACACTTTAATGGCATCAGTGTACCCATAGTAGTCAAACACTTTCTCTACCTTCTCTTCCTACTCTATATATTCATTTGCATCTCCACTTCCACTGAAAGGTGTGATTTCAACCTTAACATTGTCTAGTCTTCAAGGAGCTTAGCATCTCGGCTCTTGTGTTACGTAATATTCAACCTCTTTTTCTTCCTCTCCATACTCTTCTACATCTACTTCCTCATCATCTTCCTCAATCTCTTCCAACTCCAACCTTCATTTAATAGCTCATATGCAACTCCTCTAGCTTGATGGGGTCAAATTGGGTGATTAGCTTAGCCATCTTAGCCATAACATCACTCGGGAACATTCTCAAGTGGGTTATGATGAGGTATACCCTATGGTTGCTACCTGTTAACTTGCATCGCAATAACCATACTCTCAATAAGATTGATGAGTTAATTAAGTTTATCGTTAACTAACCTAGGAGTATTGCTACCATTTTGACCTCAAACAACATGAGCACCACTACTCTAGTTACCAATGACACATTGAACACTCGAATCCAACATGGTGTAATACTTCTCTAACATATTAATAGAACAAACACTTCTACTTGCTACCCAAAACCTAACTAACACACTCTAATAACTTCAATTACTTAACTACAACGAAAATGAACTTGCTCTGTTTTCACAGTGAAAAACAAAGTAACAATAAGGACTACACTTACCAACATACGAACCTCCACTTTACAACTCATAACTTCAAAACTTACTTCATATGAACATATTACAACAACTATAGAAGAAACACAGTAACCACTAACAACAAACAAGAACCAAAACTTCACTGCAACTTCACATACTCCCTCTCAAAACCGTGCTCCAATACCAACAAAGCTTATGCATTTCCGGGTTCGAATATATGGAGAAGCACTACGACGGCATAAACCAAAAGAAAATAAAAGAGGACTAGTAATTCTAGGCAACTACCAATTAGATATGACACACTGACCGATCCTACTAGGCCTATAATTTACCGAATGTAACTCACCGGTCCAAACTATAAGATCACCTGCCACTTCTCCTTACTAAAGAGAATCGATAAGAGTTAGAGGGAAAATGAGAACACTAAGGTTACTTAATAAGGAAGCTTGTGATATTCAATAATAAGGTGTATTGATGTCTGCATACAACAAAGAGGGGTTTATATACTCACCCCACTAGGGTTACGAAACACATGAAAAGACAAAAGGTAATGTACAAATAAAATATACGAAACATGCTAAAAAGAGTAAAAGAGACATAGAATATTCAGTACGGAAAAAATAAGGAATTCTTCTGGAATGTTATGCCAGAAGACACATGTCGTATGGCAGTCGGCGATTTGGAATATAATATAATTCAGACGAAGTGAAGAAAAGAATCAATAGTTAAAGTAAACCCAATCTGATTCAAGTCAAAGCTTGGTCACTCAAGGATATCCAAATCCCTTTCAAGTCGAGTATCTCACAACTTAGCTCAAATA
Source organism: Lumnitzera littorea (assembly GCA_024138015.1). NCBI lineage: Eukaryota > Viridiplantae > Streptophyta > Magnoliopsida > Myrtales > Combretaceae > Lumnitzera > Lumnitzera littorea. The sequence goes on along the minus strand of JAMXBB010000005.1, from coordinate 98,131,358 downwards.
AAGGTCTAACTTTGGTCGATTGGGGAGCTTAGCTTAAACTAGGGTTGAATATTTGTTAACTTAGGGGCTCGACTCAAACTAAAGTCGACTGTTGATACTAATGAGGGCTCGACACTCGAGTCGACAGTAGTGCAAAAGATAGAGATCGGAATAGGAATCCTCATCCTAAATAAGGGTTAGAGCTAGTATCCTTTATATGAGTCCTTACAGTCCTTTAGCTTGGTTGCGTATAATTAGTCCAAGGGGTTGATTCCTATCACTTAAAGGAGCTACACTCAACTACTTTGTATATGATAAGGAGTTCTACTCCTTAATTCAAGCTTTAACTGTCTAGCAACATTACCTATTACCCAAAGAATTCGTGATCTACACTAATCATGAATCTTTGAGATATCTGAAGAGCCAACCTAAGTTATTCGGAAGACAAGCTAAGTAGGTAGTATTTGTGGAGGGATTTTCTTATGTCGTAAAGTATAAGAACAGCAAGAACAACATAGTGGTCGATGCCCTATCAAGGTGACATTCCTCTTAACAAAGCTACTGACCAGGTTACTTAGTTATTATAAGATTAAGGGTTTGTATGCTGAGGACTAACATTTTGGTTTATCTATGCTAAATGTGAAGAAGGCTAAACACTTGATGACTATCATAGGGAAGAAGGGTTCTTTTTCAAAAAGAGGAGATTATGTATCCCGATCTATTAGAAATCTCCTCTTTCTAAACAGGTACTCGTCTTCCCTATGATAGTCATCAGGTGTTTAGCCTTCTTCACATCTAACATAGATTGGACCAAAATGTGGGTCCTCGGCATACAAACCCTTAATCATAGAAAAACCAAATTCTGTAGCTCGGTCAAGAGGGAATATCGCCTCAATAAGGCATTAGCCACTATACTGTTCTTGTCGTTCTTACCATTCTTGTACTTTACGACATAAGAAAATCCCTACATAAATTCTACCCACTTGGCTTGTCTCCAAGACAATTTAGGCTGGCTCTTCAAATATCTCAAATATTTATTATCAATTTAGATTACGAATTCTTTAGGTAATAGGAAACGTTGCCAAACAGTCAAAGCTTGAATCAAGGAGTAGAACTCTTTGTCATACATAAAGTAATTGAGTGTAGCTCCTCTAAGGTTTTCATTGAAGTAGGCAATAAGTCAGCCCTCCTACATCAACACAATACCTATGCCTAGTCTAAACACATCACACTCTACTTCAAATACTTTATCAAAACTCGATAAAGATAAGATAAGGGTAGTAGTTAACTTCATCTTCACCTCCTCAAAACTCCTCTGCTCTATATCTCCTTACCTAAACTCAACATTTTGCTTGGATAGCTCAATGAGTAGAGCTACAATAGTACTGAAATTCTTTATAAATCGACAATAAAATGATGTCAGGTCATGGAAGCTTCGCACGTCTGTTAAGCAGGTCGACACAGGCCATTTGGTAATTACTTTTACCTTCTCATCATCAACTAGTATACCACCACCACTCACAACAAATCCTAAAAAGATTACTTCAGGTTAGCAAAAGTCACATTTCTTCATATTGGCATGAAGCTTCTCAACTCAAGGTTTTGAGAAAACTGCTTGAAGGTGCTCATAATGAGTCTCCAAATCAAGACTATAAACAAGAATATCATCGAAATACATAACAACAAACTTTCCAATGAATTCTCAAAGCACATGGTTCATCAATCTCGTGAATGTGGTCAAGGTATTTAACAGGCCAAAAGGCATCACAAGCCACTCATATAATCCATTACAAGTCTTGAATGTGGTCTTCTATTCATCTTTCTCTCGCATTCAAACTTAATGGTATCCATTGCCCCCTTCAATTCATTAAGCATGTCATCAAGCTTTGGTATAAGATACCTATACTTGATGGTAATGCAGTTGATTACTCAACTACCCACACACATCCTCTATGTCCCATCCTTCTTTAGAACCAACAAAACCAAGACAACACATAGGCTCAAGGACTCTCGTACATAACATCTCTTAATCAGCTCATCTACCTGCCTTTATAGCTCAATAGCTTGTTCAAGGTTTAGCCTATAGGTAGGCTTTTTTGGAAGAGCAACTCCTAGTTACAAGTCTATCGCATGTTCAATGCCTCAAATGGGAGGTAAACCTTTTAACGGTTCACTTAAGAATAGGTCAGCAAACTCATTTAGTAAGGACTTCACCTTAGCAGGTAACAATTCCTCCTCTAATCTTCTCATCTCAAGTGACCTTCTGACTAGTAGATAGGTTAACTCTTCATGCTTCATCTCTCTTTTCAACTCGGCTTGTGTCATTACTAAGGCCTCTTTCTTCAAAACTCAAGTCAGTTGAGTCTGCATATTTTTAACTTATTCGATAGTCATTGGGCTTAACTTTACCTTCCTACCCTCATTGCAACGAATCATTAACATCTGGAACTCCTTCACATATACATCAACACTTGATCCTCCTTCCTTCAACTCCTGTGACTTTTTGAATGCATCCTGTAAATAATAGCTTAAAAAAAATCTTTGTCTCATGACTCTCTTCATTTCATCCCAATGCCTAATTCATGTTCTCCTTCCCTTCTACAAGTGGCTTATAGGTTTCTCCACCATAGGGCAACATAGCTAGTAAACTCCAGCACAGCAAATCTGACCTTGGTAGTACTAGGTACTTCATGACACTCAAACTACTTCTTAATCTCATTTAGTTAGTCTAAGTAGTCATTAGCATCACCACTCCTAGAAAAACTAAGGATATGCATCCTCAACCCTTCTACTCTAGGAGCTCAGACATTCCATTCCTCTGATTCATAATACTTTTCCACTTCATCACCTACTTCTTCATCTTCTTCTTCAATCTCATTTAACGCTAATCTGTGTCCAACAACCCTATCTACTCCTCCAATTCAATGTGATCGAATCGAAGCATTAGCTCAGCTATATTGGCAATCGCCTCTCTCGAGTTGTTCATTAGCTCATCCTCTAGAAGGATTATTCCTAGTTCATTGTTTATCTTTGTTTATGGTAGTCACCAGACTAGCTACTAAGTTAGTAAGTCTATCTAATTTGTCATCAACAAACTAAGGTGTGAAACTTCCTTATTGACCTTGGCCATTTCGAGCATCACTCTCTTGATTACCTAAGGCTCCTTGAACACTGGAATCGAACATTGTTATCTATCATAAGAGATTAACAGTTGAAACACCACTTAAAATTTCCTCCCACAAACTACGACAAAACAACACCTAACATACAAACACCTATTACAACTAATACAAGAAAAACCACTTGAATACTTAACACTCTATTTTGTGAACAAGAAACAGGAGAAAATAGAGCACTAGACTTCTTTAATACTAAACACTCTTCAAACACTCATAACAATTATAGACAGTTTCTAAAACACACTTACAACAGTAGTAAGTCACTCAGAGCACCAAGTAACAGAAACTTGCTTGAACGTAGCTAAGCTCTGATACTAAGATGATATGGATCACCAGGAAATGCACACAACTTCCAATATCACATAAATTAAGGCTAAGTCCAAACCACGTGATGGTCCAAAGGATAAATGTAAGTCGAGGTTTGAGCAAGGGTCCCCATGCACTGATAATGGATATAACTCACCAATGCTTCATACAAGCTCATGTCGCACTTTATATAACATACAAGGGTAGCCAGATGGTACTCTCTACTAATCCACATCACAATGGACTAAATAAGAATAAAATGAGAGTAAGCAAAGGATACTTAGCTCACAAAGGAAAGCATGCCTGAAAGTTTAATATCCTGATTAATTGTAGCAGCCGTTAGATCTTCACAAGTATTTATATGGCCTAATTAGGGTAAGTCCTAGGTATATGTAATTTACAAAAAGGATTCATATTGGAAAAGGAAAGATCCATAGTTTAAAAGGGCAAAGTTGTAAACATACAAAAGGATATTTGATTACAAAAAAAAAGGACAGTATAGATATCAGAAAATAGGGGACGCATTAACTGTCCATTCTATGGTCCCAAATATGCTGTTTACTAAGCAAAACAGGTTTTGAACAGATCAAGTTGAGGTTAGATGCTTAGCAACTCAGATGTTCCAGGCTGAGGAAGGATTAGTCCAAGAGGTAGCTTATTATCTGGTCAACCTCGATTGGTCGGCTCGGGATCGGGTCAACTCAATCTCAACACTATATCAAGTCGACAATAAGCGAGTTTAGTGATTGACCTTAGACTAATGTGTTGAGAAGGGGTCAGCTCGAAGGTCAGGCGCCTTTAGAGTCTCTTTAATGATATGGAGAGTAGAGTGATAACTCTAATTTTAAACATATTTTATATGGTGATTTTATAGCATTTCCCTTACATTTTTGGTTTTCCTTAAAGAAAATGATACTTAATTGAGTAAAATGTTGATTTCAGGGTTTAAACGCATTCTAGGCTCAAAAACGAAGAAAAGGAATCAAGTTTCACTCAATTCCGAGTTCAAACGAAGAAGTTATGAAGTTTTGAAGTTGTGCAGAAATTTTGCCTTAGTGCAGAAAGTTACACGACCTGGGCTTGATACGAGGCAAGCGCACCTATTAATTTTAATATAGCGGATGTGAGTCCGAGTCAATTCCTTAGAAATTTTGAGTACTAATATTAACTTTAGCTTTATTATCTAACCGGAAAATTGTGATGAGTTGAATGAATTAAAAATACTGAAATTAACAACTAAACTACTTATGAGACTTAATTACGCAAATTAGAAAGCAATAAACTACGAACGACTTCAAGTATGCAATAATGTATTTAGGAACTATTTCTCCTAGTGTTTAACATGTAACCTTTTAAAATATATTCAATTTAGTTTCTATTATTCTTGACCGAAGAGATTCACAATTAAAGCCGGTTAGATAATAAAGCTAAAGTTAATATTAGTACTCAAAATCTCTGAGGAATCGACTCGGACTCACATCCGCTATATTAAAATTGATAGGTGCGCTTGCCTTGTATCAAGTTTTTGGCGCCGTTGCCGGGGATTTTTGATATTAAGAATGCTAGTTGCTTTATTACTTTGACCATTTTTTTTCTTTATTTTCTTTTGTTTTCTTTGTTTATTGTTATTACCTAGAATTGCAATTGATTTTATATTTCTTGCCCTTGTAGTGCATGACCCGCAGTAATTCGGAAGATTTAGTAGAACTCGATCCTGAAATTGAGAGAACTGCCCTTCAAAATTTGAGATCGCGACCTAGACAAGTTGTGGCAACCATAGACGACGAATCAATCGTTGAGATCAAGGAAGAAGGTAAAGAGGCCAACACTCAATTCATTGAGCAAAAAGATCCACCACATATGGCTAACAACAGGAATGAAGCAAATCGGACCATGTTCGATTATTCAAGGCCTACACTTATTGGAGCTGACTATAGTATTGCAAGGCCAACCATCGCGGCTAATAATTTCCAAATTGCACCTAACATCATACAAATGGTGCAACAATATGTTCAGTTTGACGGTCTCCAAGTTGAAGATCCTAATGCCCACATCTCTAACTTTCTAGAGATTTGTGATCCATTTAAAATCAATGGAGCCACGGATGATGCCATTCGACTGCGACTATTTCCTTTCTCCTTGAGGGGAAGAGCAAAACAGTGGTTGAACTCCCTACCAAGAAATTCAATCACAACTTGGAATGAATTGGTAGAGAAATTTTTGGAGAAATATTTCCCACCTGCAAAGACCGTTAAACTTCGGAATGATATTTCGTGTTTTGCTCAATTGGAAGCGGAGACGCTTTATGACACTTAGGAGCGGTTCAAGGACTTGCTCAAGAGGTGCCCACATCATGGCTTCCCACTATGGATGTAGATTCAGACCTTCTACAATGGTCTCAAACTATCTACTAGACAGATGATTGATGCATCCGCAAGAGGTACTTTAAACACTAAGACACCTGAGCAAGCCCAAAATTTAATTGAAGGAATAGCGATGAACAACTATCAGTGGGAAAGCATTAGAGCCAAGCAAAAGGCCATGGGAATTTATGATGTGGACTTGACCACTGCTCTGGCAGCCAAGGTAGACTTATTGAGTAAAAAGATTGATGCACTCTCAATTGGCCCTCAACAAGTGCAATCGGATGTAAGTGATTTTGGTATGCAGGGGTATGGAGCATAAGAACAATTGGAACAAGTGGATTATCTAGGAAATCCACCTAAGCAACAAAATAACCCCTACAGCAACACTTACAATCGAAGATGGAGGAATCACCCCAATTTCTCATGGGGAAACCAAAACCAAAACCAAAGCCATCAGAAGACCAACTTTGGCCCATCTGGGTTTCAACGACCATTCCCACCTCCTCTCCCTCAAGAAAAGAAGCCCAGTGTGGAAGAACTTCTCACAAAATACATTCAAGGCAATGAGGCTCGCTTATCCAACATTGAATCTTCGATGAGAAATCAAGAGGCGTCCAATCGTAACCTTGAGAACCAAATTGGTCAACTTACGAAGCTAATCTCTAAAAGACCACAAGGGACACTCTCAAGGAATACCGAGGTCAATCCCAGGGAACATGTTAATGCTGTGACCTTGAGAAGTGATAGAAAGTTGCAAGTGGAGAAGAAGGATGGTGGAGAAGTAGTTGAGAAAGAAGTGGAAGTCAACTATAAGGAAGATGCAAGGCCACTAAAATCAAAAGAAAGTATGGAACCACCGAAAGTAGAGGAGTACAAGCCTTCCATCCCTTACCCGCAGCGCCTTAAGCAAAGTTACACTGATCCGAATAAGGAATTTGGTAAATTTCTTGATATTTTCAAACAATTACACATTAACTTACCTCTTGTTGATGTTATCTTGCAGATGCCAAAGTATATGAAATTTCTAAAGGATCTTCTATTGAATAAGAGGAAGTTGGAGGAACTTACAACTGTCACATTGAACGAGGAATGCTCGGCACTTCTCTAGAAAAAGCTACCACAAAAATTAAACGATCCAAGGAGTTTCGCTATTCCTTGTATGCTTGGCAATTTGTTAGTAGATAATGCTTTGGCAGACTTAGGAGCCAGTATAAATTTGATGCCGTATAAATTGTTCAAAAAGCTAAGGTTAAGAGAACCTAAACCAACGCGCATGAGTCTTCAATTAGCTAATAGGTCTATCACATACCCTAGAGGCATCATAGAGGATGTTTTAGTGCAAGTAGACAAATTCATCTTTCCCGTGGATTTCGTTATACTTGATATAGATGAAGATATTGAGGTGCCAATCATTTTAGGTCGACCCTTCCTAGCCATTGCTAGGGCTGTTTTTGATGTTAGTGAGCATAAGTTGATATTACGGGTCGGGGATGATGAAATAGTTTTTAAAACTTCAGAGGCAACGAACAAATTTCTTGACCCAAAGGACACATGTCACAATGTTAATGCCACTAATGTTGTTATATCTACATGTGTGCAGGAAATGCCTGCCAAGGATTCCTCGAGCTATTGCTTGCAAAAGGGAGATGAAAATTTGGTGACCAACCCCAATTGTGCAGAAATGATAGCTCAAATAAAAGTTTATGAATCTATTGTGGACAAGAAGGGGGTTGATCTACTCCATAAGTCAAAGGATCCTAGGTTAAAATCTTTCAAAGAGAAACTACCATCTTTGGAACCAAAACTGTCAAGAAATCATTTGGAACATGCCTTTGTGGTGAAAAGTTCAAAACTTCCAATGACAACTGCATCTAAGGTAAAAGCGGACAAGATGAAAAAGTTTAAGCTACATGAATTTGATAAGTGGCATGATAAGGAGAGAAACTATGGAAGTTATCCACCAATGAAATGGAATTGGCAAGGTCGATGGCCTAAAGGTAAATTTACACTTGTATGGAGAGTTCGAAAGCGAGATACAAGAGGAGTCCTATCTCCACCTGGATGAAGAATCATGAGAAGACGTATCCCGTTGAGCTATCGACGTTAACTAAAGCGCTTCTTGGGAGGCAACCTATGTCTAACTCTATTTATGCTTTAGTTCTTTAAGTTTTATTCATTTTATTTTCCGTTTTATCTAACTTTGCTTTGCTTCATATATTTTCTTTCAATTTTTCGTCATAATTCTTTTCTCTTTTAGCTTTATTTCTTTCCTTTTCTCTTTAGTTTTATTATTTCTTAGTTCCTTTATCTTTAGAAAAAAATAATAATAATAATAATAATGTCACACGGACAAGGGACACGGTCGTGTCCTAGCCCGTATCCGCCCAGACTTTGATCCTCGCTGTGGGCACAGAAAGTTACACGGACGAGGGGCACGGTCGTGTCCCCAGCCCGTGTGTGCCCAGAATTTTCACCAGTTAACAGAAAGTTACACGAGCGTAGGACACGGTTGTGTCCCAGCCCGTATGCGTCCAGACACCACCTGGGAATAGAAAGTTATACGAGCGTGGGACACAGTCGTATCCCTAGCCCGTGTCCGTCCAGTCTTCACACACGGGAAGCCCAAGTCATACGGGCAGGGGACACGGTCGTGTCCCAGCCCGTGTGCGTCTAGGTAAGACACGACACGCACAGAATGATACACGGGCGTAGGACACGGTCGTGTCCCAACCCGTGTCGACCCAGATTACACGATTTTCACACACGACCGGTTTATTTAAATTACACACCCTCTCACACTCTCACAATCACACATATCTCTCTTACATTTGCTCTCATTCTCTCTCTTCTCTCCACAATTCCTACATTCCGCACTTTAATCCAAGTAAGTCTTTCTCCTTACTTTTCCTTTCTCTTCCTTATGATGCAGTACTTAGGTTATGTGTGTTCTTCCTTTTATGCATATTGTTTTTGGCCTGCCAATTTCTTTTGCTTATTCATCAATGTTATGCATCATTGCTTTGAGTTTCTTGATCTTATATGTTATCATGCTTCCTCATCTAATTAGATTTCATTACACTCTGTCAATTCATAATTTTATTAGTTAATTTGCTTGTCATTCTCCATTCATGCTAGTTAGGGTTAGCAATGGGCGATCATTATTCTGGGTTATTTCGCGTCTCTTATATGTATAGACGCTTGTGTTTCCTCGTTAATTAGTGCGTAGTGGAATTTGCTGGAAGTGTTCACCACTCATTTCTTTTCCACCACCTCATTTTTTCGCTGCACTCCATATATTTGATGAAATGCCCCAATGAGCATTCCTTTCACAATCTTACCCATTGTTATTCCTGTTTTTCTGATTGCTTCAAACTATGCACGATATGGATGTCCGTGTTTGATTTGGCTTGTTGCCTCTTTTCAAGCATTCCAATGGCTAATCGATCTAAGCTTTCCGTTTGCCGAAAATCCAAATTTACGGCATCCTCTTCGTCACAATCCGGTGCAATTATTGAGCCACTGGCGACTCTTCCTCCTATAGAGCACCCAATGCTCCAATTTAAGGAGGACTATCAAGTACAACGCTACCAATTGCTTCAGTCTAAGCCTTTTAGCGAGACCCTTCGCTTGGATTGGGATGTTCTCGCTCAACTAGAGCTCACCACCGAGATGAAGGCACTCTTGGATGGTACCATTTGGGAGCGCCTATTATCCTTTGAAGCTCCGGTTTATAAAGAGCTGACCTTGAAATTTTTGTGTACTTATAAGCTGGATAAAGATAGTGCTACTCGCATAGGCCCAAACCGCCAATTACACTTCACTTTGAGTGGCCATCCATTCCACATGTCCATCGCTCAACTGGGCCGATATCTTGGTTTATATGCAGACAGATATACACGGACGGAAGAATTCCAAAGTCTCTCATGTCATTTTCCTCGTGGTGTCACAGCAGGGTCATTTTGGAATAAGATCACGGTTGGCGATGCCTATGATCCCGCCAGGAGTAAGGCCTCTCAATTAGTCAGGCCTGAATACCGGGTTCTGCACTAACTTTTCTCCCATACCTTGACTAGTAGAGGCCTTAGCACCGGGGTGGTGTCTAACAAGGATTGCCTCTATCTCTACAGTGTCATCCATGAGCACCCCATCAATCTAGCCGTTGAAATTGCCGAACTCTTTAGCCATCAAGCCACCACCACTTGGAAGAAAGGGCATATTTGCTGTGGCCCTTATATTACATTACTAGTGCAGGCTATAAGAACTAAGGTTGTTGCTTGGCCCTCACTGACTTTAATTAGCCAAGTTACTCCTATGTGCCTCAATTCCTTCCGCCTCATGAACCTCCTACCATCAAGAAGTCAAGGTCGACGCTCTCGCAGCAGCACATCTCGGGGCCAAACGTCTTTAGCCAGCTTAGACGATAAATTTGATTTGTTGCTATCTGAGGTTCGTTATATACGAGAGAGTATAGATAAACTTCATCTCCGACAGGACAGAATGGAAGAATTTCTCAAAATGAAAGCGTCGGCTACTACTGAAGAGGCAAGTGAGGAAAAGGATGAGGAGGATGAGAGTAGTGAGGAAGAGGCTGATGAGGAGGGTGATGACAGGAGGCTGGAGAAAGTGAGGAGGATGATGAGGATAATGAGGAGGGTGATGACGATGATGATGCTACTATGGCTGAGGCATCATCTGATGAGGAGGCTGAGGAGACGAATTCTGATCACTCTTCTTAGTTTCACATTTTTTCTGTTTTCTTTTCTTGATCAAGACTTGTGAACTCCGTTATATATAATGATGCTGCTTCTTCGTTTTGCACTTCTTTTCGACTGCCAGGGAAGTATTAGTTTCTTTTTATTACATATGTTTCCTTTTTCCTGTGCTATTTTTTCTTCCTGCTATGATTTTTTGTAGTACATTGGGGACAATGTACATTACTAAGTGTGGGGAAGGGATATATATGAATTTGTTACTGTTTAGGAGACCAATTATTCATATTTGACCCTATAATTTTTAAGTTCACTTGCAATAGGTGATTAACTGGTATTGAGCCAAATCAACTATGTCATCTTGATTATTATTGACCTTATGATACTTTACTAGAATTGATTAGTCAAATTTTTGGAAGGCAATGTTACGAGTTATTTAGCTTAGGATTTTAAAACTTGAGATTGGAACAACATCACTAGTTGAGAGTTAGTCATGGTTATTTTTAAATTTACTTTTGTGTATACCTTTTTCTTAGAAATTTTTAAGAGCCCTATAATTTTTAGCAAGCAAGCAAACAAACAAATGAAATTCTTCTTTTGAGAAACCCCTGAAATATCATAATAGTTGGAGGTCAAAAGTAATAATAAGTGTATGAATAGAAAAAAATTGGTAAGGATTCGTCTTGGTCCGTCAAAAGAGCGAGATTAAGCCCCAATGCCAATTCAAATGAAAAAATTGATATGGATCGGCCTTGGTCCGTCAAAAGAGCGAGATTAAGCCCCAATGCCAATTCAAATGAAAAAATTGATATGGATCGGCCTTGGTCCGTCAGAAGAGCAAGGTTCTTTCCCGCTATTAATATAAGGAATAAATTGATATGGATCGGTCTTGGTCCGTCAGAAGAGCAAGATTCTTTCCCGCTACCAACACAATTGTGCTTAAATAAGGTAAATTCAAAAGACCTCTCAACAAAAGTATGAGCTAAGGGGATGATCAGAGGAAGAGTGGATGTAAAATGTGTTTGTTTTAGATTATGGTGCTTAGTGAGATGGAAGAGAGAATTGTATACATTTTAGTCAAATGGATAAAATTTTTATGACTCTTTCTCATTTGGCAAGATGTTAAATCTAATTTTTACTTTAAGAATCCTTGGTTAAATGGCTTAGTTAAACTTTGATTTTCATAAATTAACTAGTGAATTCTAGTATTAAGTATTGTTGGAGCATTCGAATATGGTCAGATGAAATTGGTTGACTTTATTATTGCAAGTTAGTTAAGAATGATTTTCTTACATTTCTTTGGGTCAAGTGTATTTGTTCACAGGTTTCCTAAATAGTGATAAATTTTGATTAAGTGTTTCTTATCCTGAAAGTTTTGTTTTGATTTATTTGCTTGAGGACAAGCAAATGCTCAAGTGTGGGGAAATTTAATAACTCTAATTTTAAACATATTTTATATGATGATTTTATAGCGTTTCCCTTACATTTTTTGTTTTCCTTAAAGAAAATGATACTTAATTGAGTAAAATGTTGATTTCAGGGTTTAAACGCGTTCTAGGCTCGAAAATGAAGAAAAGGAATCAAGTTTCACTCAATTCCGAGTTCAAATGAAGAAGTTATGAAGTTTTGAAGTTATGCAGAAATTTTGCCTTAGTGCAGAAAGTTACATGACCTGGGGACACGGCCGTATCCCAGGCCGTGTCTGGTGACGAAAATAAAATCCATGTAATACACATATATAAGGGGATTTTAGGGTTTAAAAGAAAAGAGACATTACAGAAACGGAGAGACACAAGAGACAAGAAGAGACTTGAGGAGAACATCAATCAATCAAGAAGCAGGAACAACATCAAGAAAGAGGCGAAACAACATCAAGAAAGAGGGAAACAACATCAACTTCAAGATTAGAGAGATTGTTCATCAATCAAAAGGGGTTTCCATGTTTTATTTTATATTATTGATTAAACTCGTTTTTAGATTCATTATGATAGCTTAGAATTCGAGTATTTAGGATTATGGAACCTAGGGTTTCATGTGATTCTTGGATTGATTTAGAAATTTCAATAAAGTTTCTATTTTTACTTGATTCAATTATGTCATTAATTATTGATTGATATTTCTAGAATATCAATATATGATATTATGCATGTTGATTGAGAAATTGCATATGTAATTAGATCTTAGCATAATTGAAGAGAATTACATGTATACTTAGAGATAAGATACATGTTTCTTCTGGAAAGTTAATTATTTGCATGGGAATTCATTATACATTAATGCAATTCTAAGTTATATTACTAAGTGAAGAGATTCCGGTAAATAATTTAGAATTAGGATTAATATGCTTGAGAAAGATATTAGCTTTAATTGTGAATCCCTCCGGTCAAGAATAATAGAAACTAAATTAAATATATTTTAAAAGGTTACATGTTAAACACTAGGGGAAATAATTCCTAAATACATTATTGCATACTTGAAGTCGTTCGTAGTTTATTGCTTTCTAATTTGCGTAATTAAGTCTCATAAGTAGTTTAGTTGTTAATTTCAGTATTTTTAATTCATTCAACTCATCACAATTTTCCGGTTAGATAATAAAGCTAAAGTTAATATTAGTACTCAAAATCTCTGAGGGATCGACTCGGACTCACATCCGCTATATTAAAATTGATAGGTGCGCTTGCCTCGTATCATAGAGCAATTCGATAAGTCAAACTGGAGAATGCATCGTTCTTCAAGGCTTAACTCTCCTTAAACAGCTTGGCGAACCATATGGGTAAGTCCTTAAGCTCAAGAGCGAGAGATTGGTTCATAATCCATCCGTGATCCCTATTAGAATCCATACTAAAGGCAACGAGGTATTGGAGCCAAGCTATTTAGATGTAAGAAGGGGTCAATAGAGAAGTATTCAAAGGTCAAAATCAAAGACCTTAACACTAGGTAGGTTAGCTATGTTAGGAAGGATTAGGAGCTCAACATTTATGCTGGCAATAAAGTAGAGTAAGGTGCATCCGAGCTAATTACATAAAGAGTTTAGCAACAGGCCTTCCTAATATTGGAGCTCGTCCTAGGCAAGTTGGGAAGACTAGATTCTTCTCTCAAGACCTTATAAGCCCTTGACATGAGCTCGGGTGAAGGGTCCTAAGGTCAGCAGTTCATCAGCTATAGTTAAGGTTAAGTAAAGGAAGGAAAAGGAAATTAAGAATAGGTTTTAGGTTAACACCATGTGTTAAGCGGCGGAGGAGGGGGGTAAGAGGGTTCTAACTTTTACTAGACAAAAATGCACCCACAGATATCAGTTAATATCATACCATGCCAAGCCCTTAAATCCCTTAATATTATTACATTTAATTTAATTCTTTTTTATTATTTTCAAGGCTTTACATTCGAAGGGGAAAAAACATAGAATGAAAGGTGCAGACAGATAATTCTTGGATATGTAGCCTATTGCAACAATGTTCTCAATTAAAATAATTATATTGATTTCTACATTTTAGATCTAATTCTTATGTTTGTTTCCCAATAAGATACAAATGGATTACATATCCCAAAGAGCATATTCTTTATCTCGTTTGGCTATAAATGAAGTAGAGAATAGATAACTATATGCACGAAATTAACAGGATTAAAATGATCACACATGTAAAATTCCTTAGATATCATTTAATTACTATATTTTTATGTTTATACACTAGAGAATTTCTTGTCTAATGCTTGATTTGCATTATAATACATTACAAAATAAAAGGGCCTTAAGGTACTAGACTAAAACCATATATTTTGTACTACTAATATTTATCTCATATAATAACAAATGTATCTTCTTATACTATCTTACTCTTTTACATACCAAACATAGTATAAGAGGATTCACTAGTTTGTTTACCTTATATTGAGGCATATTATTCTCTAGGTCTCCTTCTATAGATCTTGTTTTTCCAACCAAACACTACCTTAAGTTCCTTAAAAATAGGGACTAGTGCACCACATACCATAAGTTGAGCTCATGAGTCTATGGTTCAATAATCAGGTTATTATGCAAATGAGTTATTACTATAATCAATAAAGGACCAAAATGTACTTTAGTGAATCCATTAATAAAACATTGTCAAGAGATATAATTAAGAACACAAAAACTAAGATGGAACTAAAACCCTACTTAGTTGATGGTAATGGTAACCCTACTTCATTTTGACATATCACTTATTTAAAAGTTTAAGGAATAAAAGAATCAACTATTAAATTTATACTCTAGTAACTAAGAGAATGAAATATTTAGTATCTCTTAACTGATCATTTTTTTTAACTTAAATATGTAAACTAGATTCCATACATATACAAGTATAGAAGTGGTGGCATTTTTAATAAAACCTAGTTGGTATTTCTCTTATAAATACTCATAAAGCTTTAGGTTTATACATTGAGAGATCTAGTACTCTTTATTTTATTTTTGAAGAATCTATAGTAAGAAGTGGTTCTAATCTAGTATTAAACAAGTTTTAATATTATGTGTATTCATTCTTAGTAAGCAAAATAAAATTTAATTTCACCAATGTCATTTTTATTATATTGTTGGCTCTAAGTATGATGATGAAACATCATTACTAATAAGAAATAACATGGATAGTTTCACATTAGTGACTAATATTTGGAAAATATAGAATTAATCTCTTCTCAGTCACAAAAATTGAATCAATTTTTTCATAAGTATTAATTAAACTATTTGGTATTTTATTTGATTAGCTTAGTGATAACTCCCATTATCAATCCTTATGAACTTAAGAGTGACACCAAAATGATTTTTAACATACTTAAGAAAACCATTAAGAACAGTAGGAAATTGATAATTGTGACTCAAAAGATAAGTCCAAGTACATCTAAAATGATCATCGACTATTGTCAAAAAATAATTAACACCAAAAATTGAAGTGACATGATATGGTCCCCACAAATCAACATGAACCAAATGAAAGACACTAGTTAAATGACTTGAACTATGATTAAATGGAAGTCCATAAACTTTGCCTCTTAGCAAACATCACAAGCAATTCCATCAAAAGAAACATGTTTATAACAACTCACATGTGCCAATTTTGACAAAGAACCATGGTCTAAATGAGCATGAAATAATTTGGCTATATGTAAATGGGTATAAGAATCTACCTTATGAAGAAATGACGAAGTTGGAACAGTATGTATATGTAGAAGATAGAGACTATTATAAGCCTTTGCTAATGCTATACATATCCTAATTGCGAGGTCTTAAAATTTACAACAAAAAGGATCAAAAACTACTTGTAGGGACTGATCTGTTACGATTCTACTAACAAATAAAAGGTTATGAGTAAATTTAGGTATACAAAACACATTTCTCAAGGTAAATAATGGAGTAAGATGGATTAATCCTATCTAACATACTAATTTGGAAGATCTATTAGGTACTCTCATAAGTATGAGTTGAGACAGTATGTAAATATCATGAAGTAAATGAGAATATGGGGTCATATGGTCCGTAGCTCTACTATCAACTATCTAAGTACCTAAGTTGTTATTCAATGAAGTAAAACAAAAAGAAGGATTGTGAATAACTACATAATGAACAAGAATAGGCATAAACTCTTATGTTTTCCCTTCATCACACACATCATTTCTTGGCACATTACTTAAAGCCCTTCTTAATCTATACCAACACTTTCTTCTTTATTTACATTGGATAAACTAACTATTACAACATTATGAAAATTTGAATTATCAAAAGGAGTTGCAAGAACTTTAAATATATCAATTCCCTCATTAGCAAAGTGATTCACTAATGAATTCATTACATTAATAGCCGAAATACTTACTGCAGAATTCACAGCAATAGTAGATCCTTTCCACCACTTTTACTAAATCTCCTACCCTTATACCAATCTAGATAGCCTATGAGCTAAAAGCAACTATCACTTGTATAACCCTCATTTTTATAATGTTTACAAAATTGTTTGCCCCCAGTACTCTTCATTCTTCGTTTATCAACACCAACTCTATTCACATCAATCCTATTAAAATATGAGGTAGATGAGCCAACATCTAGAGAGAGATTTGCAACTAGTTATCTTTACTTCTCTACTTTCTATACAAGGTAAAATATTTGATTCACATTAGGTAATAGGTCCATCAAAAGAATGTGATTACAAAAACTTTCATAAACATCACTAAGTCTTATAAGAAACTACATCAATTTGGTTTAAAACTCAAAATCTACCATCTTCTCTTGTAAACCACACGTACAATACTCCATTCTTCCACAAACACACTTAAGATAGCTATTTAGTGTATTAAGTTCATCCCAACACTTTTTCAACTTATTATAATAAACTCCAACTAATTGTGCCCCTTGCTTCATATTATAAATCTCATGTTGAAGCTGAAAGATTAAGAACCATTACTTAAACATATTATTCTTTTGTTTATTTCCAAAGCTCATGCACTGACTTTACATACAGAAAACTTTGAGAAAACTTACTATTCATTAAGTTGAACACCTAACAACAACCCATATAATCGCATCTCATCCAACGCACAAGATGAGGAGATTCATCATTCAGTCATACAACAATACCATCAATAAATCCTAATTTCATTTTTGCTCCTAATCACATCCTAACTACCCTACTCCAGTCAAATAATTGTTTCCATTGAACAAAATATTTCCAATCACCATGCTAAAGCTCTCTAAAGTAGAAATAAAAAGAGAATCCAAGTTTATTTGAATAATAGCAACAACATTATCAACTTCATTCATTTTTTATAAATCAAACAAAAACTTCACTGATGCAATCACAACGAAGAATGAAGAACTTTGGGAAAAACAACTACATGCTTTGATACCATATAGGAAAGATAAAGTGATACAAGAAACTTAAACTATGTTACCTAGATCTATTATCAAAGAATGAGTTTAGAGAGCAAAGACATCCGAGGTAATGAAACAAGGAGGGAAATGTGCAACTGATATTTCTGACTTCTATGTTCTGTTATTACAGCTTCTTAAATGTATATATACAACCTATTAGGCTTAACTAACTAAAGTATTTTAACACGTACAAATAAATACAATTATAAAGGAAATATTATAACACAAACGAGTACACAATAAAGTCACAATGCTGACTTCCCACCATACCCCCTACCCCTTTACCCTTAAAAAAAAAAAAAAGTTGGAGTTTCCATCAAACCTTACTTCGCATGAGAAGAAATAAGTGAAGATTCAATGATTGACTTGATGAGCATATTAGCTAATTGGACTTTGAAGAAACATGCACAATGTGAAGAAAACCGAGGCTAACATGATCCTTCATGAAGTGTACATTAATGTCCAAGTGTTTGGTTCCCCATGTAGGTAAGGATTATGTGTTATTTACACAGAAAACTTGTTATCACAACAAAGAGTTGCTGACAATTGAATTGAAACTCTTATGTCATGAAGAATATATGAAACCCATAATAATTCTTTAGTTATGGCTATCATACTTCTATATTCAACCTATGAGGTGAAAATAGCAACCATCCTTTGTTTTTTTAGTAGACCAAGATATAAGAGTTGTGCCAAGAAAGATGTAGAAACCAGTAAGAGACTTTATATCAGCTATAGAAGAGCCTTAATCTATGTCCAAACAAAAAGGACAAAATAAGCCTAATGAGACAATACCATTAAGATATCTAACAACATGAAACAAGCCATCTAAGTGTATTGTCCTAAGAGCACTAAGGAATTGACTCAACAAATGGACACAATAGCTTATAACAAGTCGTGTGATAATCAGGTATAAGAGCATCCCTACCATATGTCTATAGAAAGTATGATTAGCTAAGGGAACACCAAAGTCAATAGTTAGTTTTAAGGATGCCATTAAGCAGGTCATTATAGGGTCTCCAACTCGACCCCAACCCACCCACCCACCCCCCGATCCCTTAGAAATCCTATAGGATTTGACCTTATAAGATTTTGGGTCAAATTTTAAAAGTGGCTCTCAAACCCTATATGGTTTCAAGTCGAGTTTTAGGATTTAGAAAAAAACCCAACGGAAAACCCAAACCTAGTTAAGAATAATAATATGATATTAATAATTTAGTATTAACTATAAATAATAAAACATAATAATTAATAAGAAATATCTTATCTCTTTCATACTTTGTCTTTCGAGAAAACCTTAGCCTTATCTTTTTTTCTCTCTTACATTTTTTTATGACTCTCTTCTCTTACCTTTATTCTCTCTCTCTATGCCAATCAACCATATTTCTCAATTTCCATCTATCTCCTTTTAATTAATCATGTAATAATTGAAAATAAAAAGAAGTTGGTTTAGTCTTAATAATTATACGTTATTTGTTTTATTATTTCAAACAACCCATACACTATTTGCCTTAATTTTTGTGTGTACACTCACAAATCAATTTTATTTTTTTTAGTATTAATGGGTTAGATCGAGTTTTTAACGAGTTTTACAAAACCTTATAGAGATAAGTTTTGAAAACAAGGTAAAAACCCAGTAAGGTGCTCTATAAGGTTTTGGGAAGCCTTATAAGGTAGTAAGTCGAGTTCGGGTTTTACAAGACCCGTTCCAAACCCACCCCAATGGCATCCTTAGTTAGTTTGATGCCTACTAGTAGTGGAAATTTAGCCGGCTTCAAAGCTGTGAGGACAACATCTAGCAAGATATCCAAAATAAACTTTCGTTGTTGTATTAGAGTACCATGAACTGTATAACATAATTCAAATCCAAGAAAAAATCTAGCTGGTCCAAGATCTTTGAATTGATTGTCAAGAGTAGCTTTCAAGGATGAAATGGAAGAATTGCATATCCTTATGATCAAAATATCATCAACATATAGCAATATAACCATAGAATGATCATGTGAGGGCTTAAAAAATAGAGAATGATCATGAGTCGATTGTGTAAAACCATACCCATGAAGGAATTTAGTAAGTTCAATATTCCATTGCTTCGATGCTTGGTACAATCCATATAATGATTTACACAAGTGCTTAATTGCATACTTGTGATGGCTTGGCTTTGGTGTATCCTTCAAGAGAAATCATATACAGCTCCTCATCAACAAACACATATAAGAAGGCATTATTAAAGTCAACTTGATGCAAAGGCCACCTCTAGTTGTAGCAAGAGCAATCAGTATGTGAACATACTCAACTTAACAACTAGGAAAAATGTATCATGAAAATCTATTCCCTCCTTTTGAGTATAGCCTGTTTCAACAAGTCATGCTATTCCAGCTACTAAGGTTGAATTTTTATTACCATAAATGAAATTTTTTAAATTAGAAGGAAAGAAGACGCTCAAGGGTTAATCACTAATACTTACGCAAATTGCACACTAAGATAACCCGTATTGTAAAATAGATGTGTTGTTGAACATGGGAATGTGAATTACATGTAAACGGAACAAGTAGCCATACAGAGCAGTGTTTTTGGTCAAGTACATGAATATCACAAGGGAAACAAAAATAAAATGGTGAAATTACGAGTAAAAAGCATATGCTTGTCTGATGTGTTTCGTTCTTCTCTCAAGATGATAATTTTCTTTTTATGTTATGCTCGAGATCTAGGTCTAGTTGAATGAAGTAGTTCTGGGCTCCTGCACATATATACCTTTGGGTTTGATCTGTCTAAGCCCAATTATAATTACCTATTGAAACTACTAGAATAGATCTCTAATGTTTTTAATGAGAGGTTATGAAGGTTCAAGGGGAAAAAAAAAACACTTATAATTATATACTCAAATTTTCTATCATCAATGATTTATGTTTCATGAAATCATATTTCATTAGGGAAAAAATGTATTAAAAAAAAAAAAGTAACGTAATAGAGTCGTGACATTAGCAAATACCCAAAATGTAGTATAAGCGAATATAAATAAGACTAGCTTGGTGAATTCGTATTTTAGTGGAAAAAATTTTAGTATTTTAGTAGATTTTTCATTTTGTTTGTTGGCAGAGAATTCAAATTGTGTCCATTTTACGAAGAGACTAACTTTTATTCCACTATGCTACAATATTTGAAGTTGAAGTATTCTATATCATCATCAAAATCCAATAATCACCAACTAAATTGTGTTTATACAAAAAAATATCACAAGACCGAAAAGAGAATTTCGAGACCTACTGCAGAAACATCAATCTAGATTGAATTGCAAAAAGGTGGTCGGATTTTGTCCGATAGAAACAAATCATGGAATGATTACTCGCATATTAGCTTTTCAAAATAATATTCGTTTAAAGCTGTCGGCGCATGTGTATCAATCTTCTTGTTTATAGGGTTCCTGAAGTTGCTAGTTTTAGACGAGCAGACTGGTGCAATATGCAAATGCTTCTCTAAGATTCTTTGAGCATATTCTTTTCATTAAAAAAAAAATTATACTAAAGGTAAAAATCAAGCATAAAAGATCTTCTAGTTTGATAAGCTTTTTTTTTTTTTTTTTTTAAATCACCCTATCCAATTATTTATGCACTGATTCTCACCAATCCAAAAGGAACCTTGTAAGGAGCCACGAAATCCAGCTTCTCCGTATGCACCACCCGCGCGTATCTTGCAGATCTTCCTGTGTGTATATAAAACTGTTTTTCGATACCCTATTTAAGAAACTTGACTGTTCATTTCAAATATCTGAGTAGAAATAAAATAAATGTAATTGAGTTAGTTGAGTCTTTCCTAATATTCGACCAAAAACGGATTCTTATCTAGAGAAAGGTTCTACGATACTAGTGCTTAGCTCTGCTCGTTCGTTTGGCCCATCTAATAGATAATGAGATGTTCAATCGGTTTGATCTTATTTGTGGTCCACCTGATATACTTATTATTTATTATTTGGATGGTGAATGATTTCTTAAATTCATGTTTTTTGTAAAGATCTAACAATATCAACTAAACATAGGGTTCGTTTTCAAGTGTAATTTTAGTTATTTCTAAATAATTGTGTTTTATTTTTTAGGATAATATTCGGCCTAACCGGTTTAAGATGGCATATTTTTCCTTCAGATGAAATGGTCGGTTAACTTTAAAAAGATACCATTTGCTATGTTTTCATTATGCTTTATTCTAAAAGATTTTTTTATAATCTTTTTCTTATATTTTAAGGATCGGTCCTACTATTTAACTCATTCTTAATTTAAACCTTTTTAAATTTGAATTGTTAAACAAATTATAAATTCAACGGTTTAAATTTAAAAAAACATAAATAATAAGATAATCTTCAAAATAAAAAACGAGAGCATGTAATCTTCCAATTTTAAAAGGTTTAATGACCTTTGCATCGTCAACTTCACATGCTTAAGAAGTCCATGCTTGGTCGGTCGCACGTTTTAACTTTTCATATTTGCTGTAGCATATTTCCTTTAAGTCAAAGTCCCTACGTATAAAACTGAAAACTGGTAGTGCAAATTAGATTAATCAAATCCACCACATTGTATTTCCGATTCCAAGAGTGCTTTGAATAGGTTTGTTAAATCCACCACTAGAGTTTTAGGTGCTTTTGAGAAATGGAGTCAATTGTAACGTAGACAGGATAAAAATCTGTAAAATATTTTTAAAGATAGTGGATTTCAAATTATTAGGGTTAGGGGTAAAAGGATAAGGCCATTATATAAGATACTTATCTGTATTCTATTTCTATATGATAGTATATAGATATAAACTTTTTATATCTTATACCCACCATAAAACTGTTACATTAATATATATAAGATATAGATTATTGGTTAACTTTTATCTATCCTATAGAATTTATTAAATAATATAATATATAATTATATATTACTAAATAGAAAATAACCTTATATTTTTTTGAATAAAAAATACTAAAAAAATAAAAATAATATTATATAATGTATCTAGATAAATATTCTAAAAAATATGCCGTTTGCTGACTAAATTAGTCCTGTTTTGTCTATTATACCTAATTCTCTCCTGAATTAGGAATACGTGTGCAAGGATGTCACCATCAAGCATATAATCTTATTTTTTTGTGCATCACAGTGTCATGTTGTATCTATTTTTTTCTTATACATGCATCCCTACAGGTTTACCATTTGATCTTTTGCCAATGAAGTATGCAATTTAACATTTAAGTTCCACATAATATGTAAAAAGTAATCTTTTGGTCTAGAAAATAAAAAGTAACTACCATTTGCCCTTTAAAAGAAAATGTGTAGAGTTAAAACTTAGGGGAAGATAAAAAAATTTACATGATGCATGTAATACTATACACTTTACTAATTCTATTAGATACATTACATGTTCCAAAATGATTTGGGTGGTGTCTAGTCATGCATCATCCTTTAAATATATAAAAGAAAAAGCAAAGGTCGCATGACTGAATTTTAACCAACTATTTTTTTTTTTTTCTCTTTTTCCAAATTCACCTTTCTTATCTCTTGGGATGATGGGAGCAGAATTAGGCACTATTTAGATCGGTTGAATTTTCTCTCCAAACCAATTTAAATCATAAAAATGTGGTTTGAGTTTTATAATTTTGAACTAAATCATATGGTTCAAATTAAGAGTTATTCCAAATCATAAAATTTCAATTTATTTTGGTTTGATTTATCTATTGAACCATATTTTTTAATTTAGGAAAGCATAATTGTACGATGTGTAATTTCATATGCAAGTATTGAATTTATTTAATAATAAGTATTAATATCATATTAAAAATTAACAAAGTTAATATTCGTGCAACTAGAAAATTTCAAATATTTATTAATAACTAATTTTATTTATAAAGTAGCTTATAGTATAAAATTTTAAGTCAAAATATATATATAATTTATAAATTATGGTAATAAAAGTTCAATAAATATATATTTCAATAAATGTAAACTAAAATTTATTTTAAGTATTTTATTGAAACAAAACAACTTCTTTATTGCAAGTAAAATATTATTGTTTTTTTCTTCTTTGGAAATAGTTTAATTCGGCTTTATGAATTGATTCAATTTATTTTTATAAATTAACCATTAATTAATGATTAGGTTCAATTTAGGAATTTTCTAAACTAAACTACAAAAAGAAAAAGAAAAAAGAAATCATATTTTCAATTTGATCTAATTCGATTTGTCATAGGTTTTTTTGTCCACTCCTAATGTCCAATAAATGCTCCACCCATCAATATATTATATATGCGGGTGATAATACACAATGTTTTTTTAAGCTCCCCACATAATGTGGTGTTGCTTGACTACAGTATTGGGACAGTCGGCCAAGTACCTCTAAGGTTTAGCTCAATATGCTTTTTTTTATTTTATGTATTGTATAAAATTATTGTAGACCAATGAAAGCTAACATGTGTCATTCCGGTATTCCATATTCTGCCGCGTGAATATCGAGTATTATATTATGTTCATTAACTAATTATTCTTCTATTGAATCAAGTGTCACCATCCCTAGGGATTCTTATTCCTCATCCAGTTCAATCCCCACAAAGGGAAAACTTATTTCAATAAAGAATCCTTAAAGTAGGAAAATTGGGTACGTATTGCATTAGATTTAGGCATGCATGCACGTATGCTGAAATTCCCTGTCTTTTTTTTCCAATCTCTTTGAAGATCATATCCGATTCTTCCAAGATTTTCCTGAAAATTTTCGGCCATTCGTCTTGTTTCATGGTACCCTGCC
Organism: Lumnitzera littorea; assembly: GCA_024138015.1. NCBI lineage: Eukaryota > Viridiplantae > Streptophyta > Magnoliopsida > Myrtales > Combretaceae > Lumnitzera > Lumnitzera littorea. Next base: position 98,107,150 of record JAMXBB010000005.1, on the reverse strand, counting down.
TTGCTCGAGAGAGATGGGGGGAAGAGAGAGAATATGAGGACTCAATTTGATAATAAGTCAACAGAGTATAAGTTGGGCTAAGCATATACGTATCAACTTGTTTCTCCATCTTTGCCAAACTTGCTTTTGAGACTTCTAGTGCCCTAATTTGAATATTTTTGCCAGTTATTACATTCATGCCGGCACGGAAACGGATAGAGAAGTTTTGGCATGCTACTAATACACGTTTCATGAAATATATTTCCAATGAAAATATTCCTGGTTACATGTAAATACTTTCTAATGTAGCACCCATCAACAAAGACGGCATTCTATTTTTCTTAACATAAATAAGAAAATTACCTCATAACATTATGATATGTCACTGGCCAATAGTAAGGCATTTGGCATAATTGCTTCAAAAACACAATGCAAGTTTCGTATATTTTATACAAATAAATTATCTACTAACATTATGTTTTACATTGATTCCTTTCGAGAGATAAATTCCGTTGTCTCCCACTAAATGTTACAAATTATCCAATTATATATATATATATATATATATGAGAGATACAAAGAGAGTATAAATAGGTATACCTTCTTTAATCCATCTCTATATAATTGTTTGAAAAACCACTTACTTATATGTTATATCTCCAATAAAAGATATTACTAAAATAAGTAGATCAAGGATTTATTTACTCTTTTGCCCTCTAAGTCGGTCACTTTATATTGTGAGTATATTTAATTCCATGGAATCGATTGCATCTTCAATTTACATGAAAATATAAAAGTGCTTTTTTATATGTGTGACAGCATGTAAAACCGCTTTCTTATATATTATGTATCCAATAGAAGATATCGTTAAAATAGGTACTCTTTTATCCTCTAAGTCAGTCATTTTATATTATGAATATATTTCATTCCATGGACAATGGTTGCCTGGTTGAGTTCGAAATGGATGAGCTTAATTCTTCTTTTGATCCAACGGCAGGTATATAATCAAGATCCAACAAGCAGATTTCTTCCCTTTCTTTAATTTTTTTTTTTTTTTTTCCACCCGCCTTTCAGTCAACTCATAATTCGTTGAAGCACAAAAGGTACGTTTTGACACCCAACAATTTGAGAAATGACAGAGATATCTATTTGACTAGAGATATCAGATCGAGGGAACTGGATTCTGGTCAAAATTAAGGGTATTTAGGGGGGTAATGCAGCAGACGGGACCACATTTCTTTTCAATTTTTTCAAAATAAAAAAGAAAGAAAAACGTGAATTTATCTCTTAAATCACATCGGAGTATAAGTACATAATATAAAATAATAAATTAAACAATAAAATAAGATTCAAAAATCCAATTTGAAAACGGGATAAATATTCCTATATCCTCACAAAATGAAACCAAGATCCTAGATAGGAACAATGACTATTGGAAAATCCTCCAAAGAGACTAGTATCATTCATCGAATGATAGTTGCAGATTCTTGAATCCAAATTAAAACGACCTTTTGGTTATAGTAATCGTCCGATAAAACAGCTTAACACCAGATAATTTAGCGCCGGGCAACCAAAATATGGTGGCCACCATCCAAGCATATATTGACTGGAGCACGAGAGGGAGAGCCCCTTGAAAATTTGTCAAACACCATAATCCGGGACCACATATTTATTTGTGTCATTTTTGTGGACCAATATTTGTAATGGCTATTAACGGCTGTAATTTAAAGTTATCTTCCTGTCCATAGATTTCAATCTCAACATATATACATTTAACCGCCAAGAACAAATATACCATGGTAGAAAAACAAAACAGACCAAACATTTCATTTCACACAATTTACAGTACATATCCTTAAAATACTATTAGAAATATTGATAATACTTCGTTCAAACCTCTAGAAAAATATTAAAATCAAAACTTTTTCCCTTTCCTCATAGTATCGAGTGAATTTTTTTATCAATATATGACTATCATTCTTTTTCAAAAACTAATTTATCAACCAATTTAACCTATATTGACCTAAATATGAACTGATCGGAAAACCATCAAAATTAGTAATAGATTGGCTTAAAAAATGATTATAGGTGTATATTTATGTAAAAGAGTAATTTGGTATTGCATTGAAAGAGAACTTTTCGGATACCAACATTTTTCAAGAGATATAATTATGGTATTTCAAAAATTTGGAACTATCATAAATTATTTTGGACATAAGCATTTTAAGTCTAAGCTAACCTCCTCAAAGTATGAGTTAAGCCCATAAAAGCTCAAATTGATGTCTATGGACCCTAGGCCAAGCTCCTTAGAGCTTAACCAACCTTATCATGTTCTAGGCAAGCCTCCAGCTTTAAGGATGACCTCACCATAGCCTAGGCTAAGCTCCAAGAGCTCTACTGACCAAAGCAGAAGACATTAGCCAGGCTCTCGTCTCCATCCAATTCCATGGATCCAGGGTCCTTAAAGCTAAGATGCTCAAGCCCAATTACTCTTACCTAATCCATATATTCAAAAGAGAACTAAGTAGGAACAGTTTGGTCAAATAAGGAAAGTCCACAACTAGTACATGCCTATCCCTAAGATCCTCTCAACAAGATCTAAAGTCAAAGAGAGGGATTTTAGGATTATGATCTCTTTCCACAAATAGCTCGATCAACTATAAGACTATGCCCATATAAATACCAGATGAAGACCATGGGTAAAGAATTCCAACTTTTACTCTTCTTGACACACTTTCTTTCCAAACTCCTTCTTGACTTAACATTGGAGTACTCATGGTAGAACCACTTCTAGCATCCATCCTTTAGTTTACGTATATTTGTTTTGCAAGTTGCCTCTAACCTCAACTACCTCAATGAAATTTTAATAACAACATTTATGCTAGTCCTAGTGAGCAATTAAGAAGGGAAATTGAATTGATATTTATTCACAAATTTTAGCTCCTACTCTAATTCTCACTTCTCAATGTTTAAGATTAACCACATAACATTACACTTTTTCTAATTTTCTAACAAATCATAAATATAATAAATTTAGATCAAAGATTTGTCTGCGAAAGTCTAATACTAAGATTTAATATAACCTTTTATTTAAATCTAAAACTTAGTCTTTTATGATTCTTATATGCTTCTAGTTAATTAATAACATGTCAATGCAATGAATCATGTAATATAAGGTAAAGTACTAAAAAATAAAAAGTTAAGGATTAAAAGATCAAGCAAGCAATATAAGTGGTTCCACCTTGTACATCAATTCACTCTTCCAACACTCAATGCCAGAGATTACATTCTACACCTAAATTTCCACTATCTAAAAGAAATCAATATGAGATATACAGTTCCCATGATCTTGCCTTGCCTCCTTACGTACTCTTTACTATAGAATTAATCATAAGACTACAAAGTCTCCTTCATTGTTCACTCAAATAGTGTCCCCTTATGTTTAAAGAGTTCAATTGCTCTCTTTGAGGATTTACAATAGGATTTCTCATGCTTTAGCATGAATTCTTTATCTCACAATAGATTTGAAACTTTATGTCAAGGAACTTTCTCACAAACTTCTAATCACGTAAATCCCTTGTTCAATTATGTTCTATATTCTTCGTTATTCGTTATTTCTTTGTGTTTTGTTTATGATTCTTCTATTCTTTACATAAACTTAGCTCTAGCTTTCAAATGATGTATTCTTGGTAATAACTGTTATATAGTTGTTGTCTCCGAATCTTCGTAATTCTTATCTTATTCTTTCCTTTAAATTTGCTTGATTATCAAAAATACGTATTATCCATTCTTTCCACTTTTGTTTTTTCTAAAGTGTCTATTCCTTTTTTCTAATATCTCTCTAATTTGCTTCATGTATGATCATATAGTTTCATATATTAAGTATCATTTAGCTTATCGGATATATTATCCAAATGTATCTTCTTCTAAGTTAATAGGAATCAACCCCTCGAACCCATCACCTGCAGCCTAGCTAAAGGATTATTAAGTCTTACCCGATGAGTGCTAGTTCGAGAACTATTCAAGGATGAGGATACCATCACCACCAAGGATTACTTCACTTCATCCAACTTAAGTGCCAAGCTTTAATTGTATTCAAGGCAATAGCTGAGCTATCGAGTACCAAGTCTCTTTTCCAGTCAAGCTATTCGAGCATCTAATCAAAACCGAGCTATCTAGTGGCCCAACCTGAAGACACTTTGGTCAACACCCTATATCCGAACTCAAACATGACCCAGATTAGGTTGGCAAAGTTTTCTATTTCCTTTCTAACCACTTATGAGCTAATCCTAGTAAATGCTAAGTTGCTAAAGAAGCCATGCCTCTACAAGCAACTGAGTATCCAATCACCAACACCAGCTTGACACATGTCTTATAGCATAACATTTCAAAAGAATTCTTTCTTTTTTCCATACAATATATCATTTACCATTTTTACTCTTTGAGTATGTTTAAGGAATCTTTTCTATCTTATCCTTTGTGTCTTTTCCCCATTATAGTAACCCTAGTTGAGGTCATATAAATACCTCACTTACCTGGTGCGCAGGCATCATCACTCATTATTAAATTACAATTTTCTTTGCAAAGTAACCATATGTTCTCTCCTTTCCATAGCTTTTATTCTAGCTCATTTAACATGAGGTAGTAGCAAGCAACCCTAATACTATATTCATATGTCATATCGAGTGTTAAGACTAGGTCGAGTAAGATTAGTTAGTGCGCCGTATCTAGCCAGTAACTACTTAGGATTGCTAAACTCCTTTTTATTTTTCTTTGTACAAGTTTATTATGATGCCTCTTCGTGTATACAACCCCGAAGACACATCATAAGTGCTAAGTCTTAACTTGTAATTGCATGATCAATTATCTTCTATATGTGTTCACCATATAACTTCTACTTCTATTGTTTTTATACTACTAAAAAATTGTCTTTTGAATTTTCTTTGCTTCTTGTCTGACTTCTAAAACTTTTTTCAATTTATCATATGATATAAGTTTCCTATTCAATCTTTACTTTTTCTTATCTTCTGACCTTTCCTTAACTTCTAAAACTTTCTTTTCATATTGCATTCAGGTTTTTCTTTTCTTCCTTCATCTCATAAATTTGGTTTTGCTTTTGATATGTATATTCCTTTATGTTCTAAGCAATTATGCATTCTACCTTTTCTTTTATGTTCAAAATAAGGCTTTAAGTTTCATGAATTGTTATCTTTTTCTATATATCTAATAGCTCGATTAGTAATATTAAGCAAGTATATTTTGGTATCATTAAAACACTTTATTAGAGGTTCTAACAATTTAGCATTGTCTATTAGTGAATCTCACAACCAAAATGGCTAGAAGATCATAAAATACCTACTCTAATGCACAAGACAGCTCTAATGGAGTTTAGCGATAGCTTAACGCTAATGCCAAAGGCACCATTCAAAACCCACCACCATAACAGGTTCCACCAGCTAACCAAATTGATCCAAAGCATTTTTGCTCAATTAAGGAACTTTGCCTCAAACTGTAAGAGGCAAATTGAGAGCTGAGAACCAAGCTCAATAAAAAGGGAGCAACGGGACATCCCTCTGAAGAACACTAAGCTAAATTCAAGATAGGGGTGAATTAAGTTTATAGGACAAAATGCAATTCTTTTTGAAATTTCCAATTAAATGCAATAACAAGAGTGATGATAAAATAATAATAAGTACTTGAGCCCGAATATAACGTGGAGTTCGGACTACTCCCTAAACTCTATGGACACACAACGCCTCCAACCGAGGACTTCACATCACTTTATTGATTTCTCAATCTAAGCTTTAAGAGCTACAAAAACTTGATTGCACAAGTTTCACACTTACATCTCTCAACACAATTCACAGTCTCTACTCACAATACAAAAACTTAACCTCAAGAATTATTGGTATAATGCTTTTAACTCTTAATGAAAATAATAGACAATAAGTGCACAAAGGAATGTTAGAATATTGCAACAAAAAATCAATTCTTCTTTGTAATTGGTCAAGTTGTTGAGCATTTATATCATCTTATTCAATTCTTCCCTTTATAGTGCATTAAATACTCTAACAACTAGTTGTATCAGACTTACCAGCATACTGGTACCTTACCCTTATTGGCAAGTCGACAATAAATTACACTATTGCCATGAACACCGGCAAGTGAACTGGTATGCCGGCTCTTCATGATCAAAGAGTTCTTCCTTTTGTTATCCACGGCTTTACACCATCAGCCTAGTTCATCCTTAAGTTATCATGTTGATAAGCCAAATATCACTTGAAAATACTTTTAATACACAACAAACAACTATACTTTGCAATCTAAGTTCAAGATCATTTGATCAACACTCAAAATATTAAGTATCTTGTAGAGTTAATTGATGTATTTAATTATTAAACAAATCCATCGATCTTATTGAATTAACTCAATATAATCAAATGAAACTTAGTTTAATTATTCACTTTTGTTTTGTTCTCATCAAAATCAATTAATGAACATTTGGTTCAACAATCTCTCCTTTTTTTATGAGGACAAAACTCTTATATACTTAAGAGCTCCCCCTCAATTTAGCACTCAATTTCAAGGTATTTGATAATTAAATAAGATTGAATGCAAAGCCTATGTAATGAAAGGATCGATCCCTTTTATGATGACTTGATATATTGGGTATACTAAATTTACAAGTGCTAAGATATAATATATGTCCAAAAGTTTAAAAGGGAGATAATCATTACCCAATTAACTTACCATTAACCAATCAACTTAACAAAAATATTAATTTAACCAATCTAAGCGATTTTTTACTAACAACTTGAATCAAACAATTAATAACTTGAATATTTCTCCCCCTTTAGCCTCATCAAAAATAGGAAGATCTAGGTGGTGAAGAGGAAAGAAGATTTAAGTCGAAAATTCAGTAGAGTGCCGACTTATATCTAAGAGTATACCCCTTACAAGAAGAAGATCAAGGATACACAAGGCTCGAAAAGAGCAGTAAAATAGCCAACAATGAGAAGCAAACATAGCAAAACAAGTTCATATAGGGCAAGAGTACAGCAAACAAACTACAAAAAGGCCACAAATATCCAACATAAGGAGCAAGTCCACCAAGGACCAAGGTTCACAATACAACAACAAAATTATAGAGTAGCCAAAGGCTTAGTCCTAAAAAAAAAGAATAAAGATAGAGAGCTGAAGTGCATAACTTAGTAGGAGGAGGATTGTCATCCTAAGCTGAAGGAGAAAAAGGGCAAAAAGGGCAATGGTAGTTCGGCTGAAAATGACTATAGAGCCCTTGAAACCCACTGTATAAATAATCATGAATGTCCTCCTCCTGGAGCTGATTAAAGTACATCTCTAAGTATTGATAAAAAGAATGCTGAGATACTAAAGGAGCAGTTGGATCAAAAGAGAGGAACCCAAAATCAAATGGATGCTGGTGAGAAGATCCCTCAAGTGGAAGAGTAGCAAAATGGCTCAGAGCTGCACTAGAGTAAGTATGAGCACTAGGACTACCTAGCTCATTAGAAGATGCAATAAGATCCTATGGACTGTGCTCAAAGCCAATATAAAGAGAAGGAAGGTCTTTGCACCTAATCCAATTGTTTCTCGTTTTCTTCCAAATCCCTGTACAAATATCAATCAATTCAAGGTGCTTAACCTAAGCAACCCGTAGAGGTGAAGGAAATTGTATACCCTTTCTGATAAGTAGTTATGTAACCAATCGCCCAAAGCCAAAAAAAAGCTTGAGTAGGTTATTGGTAACATGTTTAAAGCACTGAACCACTATGCTAAAAAAAATCAATTTGCTTGTTCATAAGCAAATAATAGAGGATCCATAAATCTTGAAAGATAACATTGGATTGCTGACCTCATTGAGGGCAATAATTATGGATCACAATGTGGTAGAGGATTTTTGTTCTAAGGTTTAGCCAGATGGTAGCTAAATTTTTTGCCATTCCCCAATTTCCTTCAATACCCTTATAACTAAAGACTCTCTCATAAAATTTTGCCCCATAATAATTGAAATTCACATCCGTTCCTCCAACAGCAGCATCGATGAGGCTATAGATATCCTCAAGAGTAATAATGATGAAAGTACCATAAACATATGTGTAAAGGACACTATGACATATTTCATCACTGGGGTTCATTTTCAATTTAGGCCAACCCCAATCATCTATAGAATCCGACATGTTACAGTAAAAATATTTAAGAGCATCATCATGTACCTCATTAGGAAGGCAAAGGATGTCAAGAACATAGTTGCTGATAATGTCAGGAATAGCTGGAATCCGAATCTCCTCAAGCACTTCCGAAGGATAGAAGATGCCAATGTCAACTTCAAGGTTGGCAAACTTTTTGAATCGTTGGGCATGCTGGCGTATAGGAAAAAGGTAGTAGTCATAGGCTAGGGGTGTAAGACCACGATCAACATGCAATGCTATGGATGTTTAGGGAGGCATATGGGATAGATGGGTATGGACATGTATGGTGAAGAGGATGAAAGAGAGGGTAAAGGTGTATATGATATTATGTGGAGAATGTACGTGATTGAAGTCGGCACGATGATGGAGGCGTATGGATGATGTGTGGCAGCATGATGGTTGATGGGTATAGTTAGAGAAAGAAAGTGAGGAGAAGAGAAGAGTATGATTTGAAGAAGTGAGGAAATTGATGAGAGATTGTGTAGATTTGGAGATGATTGATGAGGGAAAATTATGATTTTAAGGGTTTAGAGAGAGAAGATTGAAGAGAGAGAAGGATTCTAGGGTTTGGGAGAAGAAGATGATTTGGAAATTAAGTAAGGAAAGAGGAAATTCAAGTGTTTTGAAAAAATAGTGCCTAAAAACAGAGACACCAACATACCGATAATATGGGGAGCCAACGTGACGGTTCAAAAAGCAAAACAGAATTTATCTTCTTATCTAATAGGTATACCAACATGCCAATAATTATGAGTATCATCATACTGGTATTTTGCAATTCTACAGAATCTTGTTTAAATTCACTTCATTTGTCTAAGTTGCCAACTCAAGTTTATTTTAAATGATTCAATAAGTGTTCTAACATTTCAAGCAAGTTTATTTAAGTCCGTTAAAGCTTAAGAAACTTAAATTTCAAATAGATACTAAGGATTTAGCCAAATCAAATTCATTGAACCATATAATTCATGATAAAGTGAAAATGTGCATATAAGAGCAAAGTATGTGCATAAGCATTAAGTTTTTGCATATCAACACTTCAAATAAATTTCAAATATATGTTTGAGCATAATAAGAACAAATTATAGCTTTAAGGCTTTATAAATTGTAAAATCACTACTTGAGTTCCTTAAGATCAAATGTTAAGCATAAATGTAGCTAAAGAATAAGTATGGATTCTTCCCCAAATTCAAGATAAGTTTATGCTTCAAACATGTTTGAAAGATACCAAAAAGTATAAAAGATATATGATCAAACCAAGCAACATTTATATTGGTATAAATAATCATGAAATGCTCCACAATGCACTTAGAATCTAAAAAGGGTCTAAAGAGGTCAATTATGCACAAAATTTAATTTAAGCTAGCTTGACCATTTTAACATGATTTAGGGATGAAAATAAACATGTGAGGCTCAGTTTTGAGCACAAAAACCAATGCATGATAAATTTATGCATATATGAACTTAGATAAGCATGAATGACTTCAAATGTACCAAAAACATGTTAAATGCTATGTTTTTTGTATGAAATCTATATAAGCATGTTTCTTAAGTCCAAAGTTTATATCTCAGCAATATTAGCAAGATTTAACAAAATTAAGTTATTAGTTGCTAGAAAGTTCATAGCTATGTAAATGCATAAATGACTGATTTTGAGCAATGGGGCTTAGTTATGACAAATCAATATTTCAAATAAGTTTCAACAAGGATATTTCAATTATTTAAGCATGAACTTAGTTATGACAAACCAATGTATAAACTTAAATTTAACAAAATCGTATTTAAGCATGTTAGAAGAAAAGTATCACAACAAGGATAATCACTTGAAATCATCAAAATCAAATATTGAATACAAATTGAGCTTAATGTCATACACACACACGAAATCAAGTTCATGATAATTTGGAATTCTAAATAAGTTTCAATGGTGTCTATAGATACAAGGGTAGCATGATTAAGACATATAGCATGCAAGTAGACAAAATAATCATATGACTTCCCAAACAACAATAAGAGCCTAATTTGGGTCTAGGGAAGTCAAATTTGCACAAAAACAAAAATAAGTCAAATTAATCATTCAACCACAATCTATAAACAAAATTAAACATACGGGAACTAGATCTGAACACAAAAATCAAAATATGGCAAAATTGTGCGCATATGATCCTAAACATACATGAGTAACTTCAAATGTGCACAAAATACATAATATTTGCAATTTAAGCTTCCGAGCTAGTTGTAAATGCTTATTATGACTTGATGAGAGTTTAAGCACGACTTGTAAGGCTAACAATTGGAAAAACACTAATTGAGTCCCTAAATGCTTATGTGAGCTCAAATATAGCTAAAGATAGGTCAACTATGCATAGTTTCATAATCAAACCAATCTAACCATTTAAGCATGAAACATTAGCATATTTAAACATATGAGAGCTAACATTTGATATTAAAATTAGGAGATGGAAAATATGTGCACAAGGAAGCCTAAGTAAATGTAGAGAACTTCAAGTGCACACAAAATATGTTAATTATAGTATGGATATTACTTAAATGAGTTTCTTGAATCAAATACCATGTTAGATACTTTTCGAATTTTCTTTGAGCATTCTTCATTTAAGTTTCCTAAGTTGCTCCCATTTGAAGTTCCTATAAAACATGTAAGTTTACGTCCTCTATGGTTAGTACCAATAATATATCCTTGTCCTTTTGAAAACCAAACCATCTTGCCTTTATGATTTAAATTGGTATTACGATATATTGCACACATATGTGCAATATTGTCATATCTACCACAATAGTTACAAGTCTTAGTTGTTCCTTTTACAAAGTAACTTTTATAAGATTTGTAAATATATTCCCTACTATAGCCAATTCCGGTTTTGTCCAATTCTTACCTTTAAGAGCTAAGAAGCTTATCTAAATTCTTTTCTCCATTCACAAACTCGGCTATAGTTTGTTTTGAATCATCTCGGCTAGACTTCGAGATAACATTTTCAATTTGAAGCTCTCCTAACCTATTAACCATATTATTCCCATTTTTCATGTTACCAACTTTTGTTTCAAGAGAATTGCACTTTTCTTTCAATTGATCATTTTCTTTAGCCAACTCCTCATTCCTAAGATTCAATGCTTCATTGTTTCTATTTAATTTATCAACTTCTAATCTTAAGTACTCATTATCCTCTTCTAAACTTTCTTTGACATCATTCACTTGACTATATTCATTTCTAAATAGATCAAATTCACTTCCTATTTCAATTATCATTTGTTTCATCATCTTGTTCTTCTTTTGAATCTTAATAAATTCTTTAAGTAACTCATCATATATATTTTTGAGCTCATCAAATGAAGAATCATTAGAAGTAAAGCATACCTCATTGTCAATGGTCATGAAGCACATTTCCCCCTCTAAGTCACTTGAATCGCTATCACTTCAAAGCCTTTTTCTTTGTTCCTTTCTCGGTTTGCTTAAGATTTGAGCAATATTGTCGAATATAACCCAACTTTTTACAATTGTAACACTTGATTACTTCTTTCTTATCCCTTCTAGACTAAGATGTGTTATCATCACTGTCATTCACCATTTTCCTATTAAACTTCATAAATTTCTTGTGATCATAGCCACATCATCATCATCATCCTCACCTTCATCACTACTAGAGCTCTCTTTGGTTGCTTTCCAAGCAATTGTTTTCTTCTTAGATTCCACTCCTTGCCTCTTAACCATCTTGTAAGTCTTAAGAGTTCGAAGAAGTTGCTCCTTTGGCATTATGTTAAGATCATAATCTTCTTCAATTGTGGTTCTCTTGGCTTCCCAATCTTTCGGTAAAGACCTAAGGATTTTGGAATTGATTTTAAGATTAGTAAAGAATTTTCTAAGAACATTTAAAGGATTGATGATATTGATGAATCTATTATACATCTCATCAATAGTTTCATTTGGATCCATTAATTGTCCACATAATAAGCTTATCTTTATATCCTTTACTCGGCTCGTTCCTTCATATGTACTTTTTAACTCTTCCCAAATTTCCTTAACACTCTTACATGTACAAACTCTATTAAAGTCTTAATGAAAGATATTCATTAATGGCATAATACAAGATATTCATAGCTATTTCATTTAAGTCTAATAACTTCTAATCATTATCGATGTAATTATTTTCTTCCTTGCCTTCTATCTTGAATGCTCCTTTATCTACTACTTGCCACAACAATCTATTTTGTGCTTTTAAGAATGTACTCATCCTACATTTCTAATAAAGATAATTATTCCTAATTAAGAGTGGTGGTCTATTTATAGCTTGCCCTTCCATAAAGCCTAGTGTATTAAATGCCATGATCTTTGCTTTAATATGTAATTAAGCAAAAGATTTAGAGACTAACTCTAATACCAATTGAAAAACACTAAGCTAAACTCAAAAGAGGGGGTAAATTGAGTTTATAGGACAAAATGCAATTCTTTTCAAAATTTCTAATTAAATGCAATAACAAGAGTGATGCTAAAATAATAATAAGTGCGGAAATTAAAAAAGATAGGGATAAAGAAGATCAAGCCCAGATATAATGTAAAATTCGGATTGCCCTCTAGTCTTCATAGACACACAATGCCTCCAACCGAAGACTTCACACCAGTTTATTGATTTCTTAATCGAAGCTCCAAGAGCTACATAAACACAAACTTAATTACTCAAGTTTCATACTCACAACTCTTTACACAATTCACAATCTATACTCACAACACAAAAACTCGATCTCAAGAATTATTAGTATAGTGCTTTTAACTCTCAAAACTTTGTAACTAATAGCTCACAAGAACTACACTTCAAATCTCTCTAAATATTAGCAAATTAGGGTACAAGAGACAATGGCAATAATAGACAATAAGATCACAAAGGAATGTTAGAATATTGCAGCAAAAGATTAGTTTTTCTTTGTAGTTGGTCGAGTTGTTGAGCATTTATATCATCCCATTCAATTCTTTCCGTTATAGTGCATTAAATCCTCTAACAGCTAGTTGAATCAAACTTATCGGTGTGCCAGTACCTTACCCTTACCGACAAGCCGGTAATAAATTGCACTACTGACATGAACACCGCCAAGTGAACCAGCATGCCGGCTCTTCATGATCAAAGAGTTCTTCCTTTGTTATCTAGGGCTTTACACCATCAGCCTGGTTCATCCTTGAACCATCATACTGGTAGGCCAAATATCACCTGAAAATATTTTTAACACACAACGAACAATTACACTTTGAAATCTAAGTTCAAGATCATTTGATCAACACTCAAAAGATTAAATATCTTATAGAGTTAATCGATGTATTTAATTATTAAACAAATTCGTTGATCTTATTCAATTAACTTGACATAATCAAATAAAACATAGTTTAATCATTCACTTTTATTTTGTTCTCATCAAAATTTATTAATGAACATTTGGTTCAACACCCTCTGCTAATTGAGGATGAAGTTTTCAACAAAGATGCCCTACCACCACTACCACTAGTAACTGAGAATAATCCTCTGATTATCTCACCTGTGGTACCAACAGCTATATACAATCATGCTCCAGCCCCAACTCAAAGTAATCACTCTATACCTTCCTAGGCCATTCTTACCATTCCTTAGATGATAAGGACATAAGCAAGCTCATGGAGTACATCAAAAGGCTCTTCGAACTTATAGATTTGAATAAAAATGACCTCTCTAACCAAATTTTTATTAGCCGATCTCCCTTCACAAGAGAAATTTAAGATGAGTTGCAGCTGCCCCAAACCAGAACTCCCATCATGGAGTTCTAAGATAGGATAGGCAACCTTGAGGACTACCTGTCTTACTTTAGGTTGATGATGAACCTACATGGTTTCAGTGATGTAATCTCCTATAAGGCTTTTCCAGGTACACTAAAGAAAGCTGTTTGGACTGAATTTAACATCTTGAACTCAAACTCCAGTCTCTAACTTCCAAGAGCTAAGTTCTCAATTCCATAACTCATTTACCCTCAACCTCATTAAGCAATAACAAGATAAGCCCATCAAAGACTACCTCTCCTACTCATGCTGAGATGCTCAAAATACCAAACGTTGACATGTGCATAGTACTCATGCTGCAATCCACAACATGGGGACATCTAGTACTTCTTCATCTCACTAGTAAAGAAGGAACCACCAAATTTTGAAGAATTTCATGTAAAGGCCTCTAAGTTCTTATGAACAAAGTATTCCATTAAGACACAACTAGAGTCAAACCAAGAAAGGTTTGATAAGAAATAAGACAAGGATCATAACTCAATCAAATACCAACTCAGCCTTAGAGATGATTAATGAGTTCTTAATTGCCAATATTTTATATAGCAATTTTTAGTTTTTTTTTTTTCTAAATTTGAGTTTTTTTTTTTAAAATGATATTTAATTGAGTAAAATCTTGTTTTATAGGTTTTCAATGTTCTTTGGAAGAATATAAAAAAATAAAAATAAGTTTCACTCAAATCAAAGTTAAAATAAACAAGTTATGAAATTTTAAAGTGACATAATCAAATGATATGATTATATCAATTCTAGTGAAGATTTTGAGCAAAAAAATGCATTTTATAGTAAGTGACACGACTTAAGAAACACAATCATATCCTAAGTCATATTACCACCAGATTTGGTGAAGATTTAGGAAGATTTGTTGAGATTTGACATATCTCAAGGGACATAACTATGAGCCTCTAAAATTATATTTAAGGTAAACACGCCCTGATTTAGGGCATTCGGAAAAAACTTATCAATTAAACCTAAACTTTACAAATAGGTTAGAAAAATTAGTTGAAGTAGCCCAGTGACATTAGATTACTATAATAATGACTTAAAACCTCAATTTTAGCTTTAGAAATATAGTTATATAATATAGCGTAAAACCTATCGAAATGAGTAAAACTGAGCTCGAAATGCGTCAAAAACTTAGAAATAAGTTAATTAAGTTATAAAAGGAAATAACATAGCATAATATACTATATAAATATACATGTATTTTTATGAATATATTCGGTATATATAATAATTATACCCATAAATTAACCCGAAAATTGAAAATTATATTAAATAAGCTATAAATTTGCAAAATAAATTAGAAATATATTTTAAAAATAAAAGACATGATAGAGACATAATTATATGAGTATGTTTACATATTACATGTATCAATTACATAGAATATATACCCATATATTAATAAAATTACCAAATATCATGTAATATACATAAAAATAATCATATTTTACTTGAAACTATACCAAAGCATATCCAAATGCATGGAAATTTTTAGGAAACAAGCGTGGCAAATCCATAAATGCAATCTTGATGAATCAAAAGTGCCTTTTTACATAAATAAGACACCTCCATCTTAGTAATTAGGGAGGGAAAAAGCAAAATAATAAAAAAAAATACTTAACCATTAAGAAAAAAAATCTAAATGAACCAAACTTGTATAAATAGACTTTAGAACTTCATTTTAGACTTTAGAAAACCAAATCACTCAAAGGAAAATTTAGACAAATTATAGGAAAATAGGGAAAAAAAAATAAAGCAGTACACACCCTAACCTGGCTCCCCAACCCTTTGGTATTCTACTGTTGAACCCCACTAGCCACTAGAAGTCTAGCCCACGTCTAGCCTCTCCAACTACCCTTGCCAGCTAACGATTACCTAAGCTCCAGTGAACAATTAGTCCTTATTCAGCCCTGTTTTTCTTACATTTTCTAAAAGTATTAAACTAATTCAAAAAATTATGAGAAAATTTATTTATAGATTATTTTTAGGATGCTATCATGCCATAATTTTATTTTGATGAAATATTAAGTATTTTACATACTTCCTTAATAAACTGCCTTAGTGATCCGAATTTAGTAATAAGAAATAAATTAATTAAATGATGTTATTTCATGCCCAATAATTTACTATAAGATCCTTATTAAGTATAGTTTAATTGTATGTAGCCTGTTTTTATATACATGTGTAATATTTATTATATTTTTAGACTTCAAAATTGTAAAACTAGAATTTATTAAAATAAATAGACTTTTATAAAAATTGTAAATGCCTCATTTTTTCATTTTTGTTTCATTTTTGTTGAGCCAGGTTAATAAATAAACAAAAAATTAAGAGAATAAAAAAATAAGACAATGAAAATTAGAAGAAAAAAATTAAAAAAAAAAAGAAAGTTGAATCAAACTAAGTCGAGTTGAGTCAAGTCATATCGAATCGAGTTAACTCAAGTCGTATTGACTCAAGTCAAATAGTATCGAGTCAAGTCGGATCGTATGGTATCGAGTCGTATCGTATCGTATCGAATCAAGTCGTATCGTATCGTATCGTATCGTATCAAATCGTATCGTATCGTATCGAATCAAGTCGTTTAGTGTCAAATCGGATAATAATGTGTAATTAATTTTGTAAACACCTAATTTTTGTCACCATAGTCCTAATTTTAGAGTTTTTTCTATTATTAGGGTCCTAACTCAAAAATGATAAAATAATAATAAATAATAAAAATTGACAAATGGTGAAAATACCAAAAAATGAGAAAAGAAAAAAAATTATAAAGATTTTTTAAGAAGTAAATTATTTTAGGGACAATAGTTTTAGTTTTAGTTTAATTCAAATTATTATTTTAGAGAGTCACGTATTTTAAATACAATTCAATTGTATTAAAAATCAAAACACAAGCCAATGGCCTAGCGAATAAGTATTGGAGTATTAAATTGGACTTAATTCGAAGTCATAAGTTTCAATCTCATCAGGCACACATGTATTTTTTATTTTTTATTCCATTGCTATTTCTTTTTTCAAAAGATCTATTTTTAAATCTTAACGAATCTTTTGAATCTAATATGATAAAGACTTATGAGATTCATATTTGATTAAGATACGAATCGATACAAAAGATTTGTTTTGCATCTTATAAATAAGAATCCTTTGAATTTTTTTTTTTAGGAGAGAGGATAGGGAACCAAACATCGCTCCACTACTACCGAATACAAATCACATACAATCAATTTCAATCCCCACTCACAATCACAACCAAGGACAAACAATTAAACACATTGCAGCGATCGAACCAAATACAAATGCCCTTAAAACTTCATTAAAGAATACACAAACACAGTCCAACACTCACTAAACCGTACTTCCACAGTCTAACCTTACTTCAGATTACCACTGCTGTAATTTGCAATATTGACACGATCACTCACACTAGAACGGCAAACTCAAAGCTCCGTCTACTGCACATAGTCACACCAACACTATCCACACAGTAGCAACAGCGACAGTGCACACTGAATCGACCGCTCCAAGTCCTCTCACTCGTACGCTGTCGCACAACACGTCGCTCCACTGTCCATACATGTGCAGCATGGAAGCAACAGCAATAGTAGTAACGAGACTTCACTCCACTCTACGAGAGACTGCACTCCCACTGTCGCTCCGTCCGTCGTCAAATGCATACAACTACCAACGATAATCTCCATCGACTGATTGCGCCCAAACTGCTGTTGTATATGAGTTCTTTATACAGTCCATATACACAAGATACAAGGCTTTACGGTCACAGTTGTAGCTCCAAACACAACAACAGCTACGGTCACTGTCCACGCCAACAAATCAGCCCCCTCACCGACATATGCAACCGGATCATTGTCCACTACAACCATATGGACAGCACCTATTCGCAACTGATAGTAGTAAATCTACGCCTATGCAACGATTCTGATCAGCACCAAGTCCTCACCGAATAAATAACACACAATAGCTGTAGTAGACCATCCTCTTCGTCAGAACATACAGCACACGACACTCCAACTCGCCACTGCATAACACGCCGATACACTACACTCGCGACACATCGAGACCACGCTCCATCCACAATCAGTACTCCAGCTTGCACGCTACTCCACATAAGAGCAGCACCGAGTACGCCGTCCACAATTACAGCAGCAGCACGACTCGATTACACAACCATCGCCGCTGCTACACCGCGCTGTCCACATTCACATGTCGTTGCACAGTTCACGCCCGATCCCCCACGTAACCCCTACTGCAAACAGCCCACGATTAAACCGCAAGCCCCGACGCCTTCAACAACAATCCACAGTCAATGATCCAACATATGCCTGGAACACGAACTCGCCGAATAGCCCACTACAATCCCTCACCGAACAATGTTGCGGTGAACAATTTAGGTTTGGTCACTAAATTTTTTTTTTTCATTATTTTATTATTATATTATTAGTTGACATAATACATAAATAGATATGTAAATATGTTAGTTTAGGAAACTTTTAGTATTAGTCTTTTATATATTAAGTATATTACATGATAATATTAATTTATTTAGGTAGATAGGGGTTTAATAATCATAGTGTTGATATATAGATACGTATTAGATTAGGAGCTTTTAGGAATAAGTTTTTTTTTTTAATTCTTCATTTATAAAATTATTAATATTATTATTTATTTAGAAATAAGAATCAATAAATTTTAGGACGTTTTAGCGAGTTATAATATTTGAAAATTAAGACCCTTTTATATTTTATTTGAGTAAAATAAACTGATAAAACGTAAACTTGATCGGTTTTTTCTCTTTCATAATTAAAATCAACTAATACACTAAAGATTTTTTTTGAAAGAACTAGGATCGCCTGATCTCAGCTAATAGGTACGTAAGTATCTTCGGGGTAATGATAAAATCTATAGGAATTTAGGTTTTTTTTCTTTTGATTTTTATTTTCTTTTTTTTTTCTTTAAAAAATATTATGATTTGAAGAATAATCCGAATTTCGGTAAATAAATGATCATACTCATTAGGGTTTAATAGGTTAGCTCCCGAATTCGAAATTCTCTGGTTTGTATTAGCTAAATCGTAATCAATCCACCCAATTGATTACGATTTCTTTTCTTTTCCCAACTTCAGTCGAATGGCAACTCTAAAATTTTTTCTAAATAAAAAAACCAGAATTTTCCAATTTCTCTAGTCGAGAATTAATATTAAATGAGTTAAGGTTTATTATTAATCGGAAAATGGGAAATCAATTTATAATAGAAAATCAAAAATCAAGCTTGACAATTTTAATAAACCATTAAGTCATTAGAGAATTTTGCTTTATTAAAATAATTTTGGGCTAGTTCAATTTAAAATAGATTTTTAGATCGAATCGAGCCTTGAAAAATAGAAAGCCCGAATTAAGTAAGGTTTCTAGAAGTTAGGTCAAATCTTCATATAATCATAATTATATCTTCCATATCTTTGATACGAAAGATACAATTAAGGGTTTACAAATAGCTAGTCAACACATGACATTAGGAACAATTTTTTTCACAATACCACAATTTACAACCTAATTTACTAAATACAAGTAGAAGTCCATTACCCTTGCTTCACAATTCAACGGGCCAACAAGTCCATTGCTTGAAACAAGTAGCAATCGCAATCACATGAACAACACGTAGTACCAATCAGACCCCCAACTTCACAAACACAACATTCGACTGAATTTCCTTATTCCCTAACCAAACTCATTGATCCCAATTTATGCAGCATCTCCTCATCCCATGCAAGCCTACGTCCCATTCATGCCAATCCCCTAACAGCTGCCCTTGACATCCAACGCTGATCACTCCCACAACCCCCTTTCATGCTAAACAACAATCTGAAGTCTAACTCCCTAACTAACGTCTTACTCCTGACGCACCAATCTACGGCTTGTTGATCCATGCCATCCCAACAGCAACAATCCGAGCTCTCTTTCAACGCTTGGGTGCAGTTGAAAACCAAACTCATGGACACAGCCCTAGCCTCTGACATTATACTATACAGCAGCACCAAACAGCAAGCACCATACAATAATTCACATGCACACACCAACAATTCACGCCACAATAGCTTCACTATCACAAAAGCAAGTCCATGAAGTACGCCCCACACCCTGATATAAGTCCATGCCGAACCTCAAACCAAACATCCACATCACATACGCAATCCAATCAGCATGACACATGTCCATAAGCCAGTACACACAGGAACACGAGCATGACACCTAGACAATCACAACATATGATCACACATGACACATAGGTAAAATTATTTTATTTTGTTTTATTTTTCTTTAGTTCAATTATTCTACTAACCTTTTTTTTTTTTGTTTTAGTATAGGTTTTTTTATTATTCTTTTTATATTGCATCATATGTTTTTAGATAGTTCCAATAAAATTTAGTTGAATTGAGTTTTTAGTCAAATTATGTTTTTGAAAAAATAAACATATCTTTAACTTATCTTAACTTGCGGTTAAGATTTAAAAAAGATATGTATCGAGATACATATCTAGTAGTTAAGATTCAGAAAAAATACGTATCTAGTAGTTAAGATTCAGAAAAAATGCGTATCTAGTGATTAAGACTTAAAAAAGATACATGTGGTGATACATATCTAGTAGTTAAGATTAAAAAAAAAATACGCATGAAAATACGTATCTAACCGTATTTTTAACATATCTTATAGTTAGAATTTAGAAAAGATATTTTTGATACGTAATGGTTTTAAAAATAAAAAAATCTTAATCGGAGTTTTTAAAAAGATTTAGTTAGTTAGGGTTTTCTTAGATTCATGAAAATTAGATTTCTTAAATTTTTTTTAAAAAATGATAAATTGATAAATAAATGTAAACCTAGCTCGGTTTTCAAAATAAAAATAACCTACCCACTAAATATTTTATAAAAAGAGAACTATAACTGGTTTAATCCTGACTAACAAGTACATAAGCATATTCGGGGTAATCGTAAAAAAAATTTCCCTTTTTCTTAAAAATTCGTAATAAAATAATAATAATAAATTCACTTTAGTTATCTTTTTCTTATTTAGGTATATTTTTAGTATTTTTAGGAAATTATAAAAATAAAAGACCACTAATTTTTATTTAGTTTTTACATGGTGACTTAGTCTTAATAGGTTAGCTCCCGAACTTAGTTTTCTCTAGTTTAATTTTCTAAAAATCAATTTTTTAGAATATTCACAGACTAGTGGCCAAATTAGAGTTTTCTCACCCGAAAACAACCCTAATTTCGTTTTTTACCAATTGAACTGATTGGTGACTCCAATTTTAAAATATTTTAGAAAAATATTTTCTTAATTTAATATCGAGCAATTTATATTAAGTAGGTTGGGCTTGATATAAGTTAAATTAAGGAAATCGAAATAGAGCTCAACAAGATTGGCGACTCTACTAGGGAAGCTTGGTGGGCTAGCCATGCGAAAATTAAGAATTATTGATGAGCTTTTCTGTAATTTTTTTCTTTTTTATATTATAGTTGTACTAATTGTTTTTTTAGTGATGTGAGACCTAAGAAAAAAGGCCGACCCAATGGGCTTTCTTGGGGAATTAGGGGAGGTTCTTTTCATTTTTAGTAATCATTCATGTGTTTAAATGTAGTCGGACCTAAGCCACCTTAAGAACTTAGGACAAGCCACCATTGTGTAACCCTCAAGTCAATGTAGCCCGCTAGGCTCCTCTCTAGAAAGCCTTAGAGCTACAAAGCTTGAGACCTGTAAACCCCCACCCTGTTGCATCATTCTTTTTGAAAAAAGGATAGTTATTCTTAAATTATAGGAAAAGCTTAATCAATCCACGATCAACTTGATCTAATTCTTCAAAAAGGGAAATTTAAAAAAAAAAAAACTAGTAACCCTTATATATAAGTATTCGTGAACTTCATTTTCTAAAAATCCTATTTCGAACGTACTTACATATAGGAGCATTTCCCGACCACGGATTCATCATACTCCCTATAGTTTATCAATAATCAACCCCATTACATTGCATGTGTATGTAGCATATTTCATCACAATTATTTTACATATTTATTTGTATATACTATCTTTTGTAATATATTTGGGTCTTGTAGATTTTGTTTTATTTCATCAATAATAAGTTGTGTAACATAACATTTAATATAGAATACTCAAAATCATTAGTATTCCCCATATACCATAATGTGTCAATGTTAAAAACAAGTAAGAAAAAACTTTTGTATTAACTTTCAAATTTTTGTAGGGTATGTAATTACAAAAATTAACTATATAAAGAGTATTATGGAACTGTCAATTTTTTTAAAAGGCTTTCCAATATTTATTTTTTTAAAAAGGTGGAAATTTGAAAAGATATTTTATGATAAAAAAAAAAAAACCAATTTCATGATAATTTTTTACTTAGTAAATTCCTATTGCAATACCCCACATGTACCATACTATTAAGAATTAAGAAAATAAAAAAATCAAAAAGACAAAAAAGATTTAACTATCAAATTTCTATTGTAAATTATTTCTCATCTTAAAGTCATCAATCTTGTAAACATCTAAGTTCTCATTTTCATATTTAGCCTTTAAGTTGTCACGGTCCTGATAGACTTTTCTTCATGATTCGTCACCCTTATTTAATAAGTTTCTCATTGTAAAATAATTTCAGCTTCTCCATATCATCCTTATAATATTATCGTCATCTTATGTCCTTAGTCGTTAGTCTTAATGTTTTCTTTGTTTAGATTCATCAATATTAGTTTTAAGCTTCTATGACATAAAATAAGCATTGATTTTCCAATAAAAATTTCCAAAAAAAAAAAAGAAAAAATGGTTTTCAAAACTAAAAACTTGATACAGTGTAACAAGAAAGGATTCTTGTAAGCTTTGAAAGATTGCTTTTTAAGTAATTTGGCCCAACTTGAAGCCCATTATCAATCATTTTCAAAAAAAGATGTCTAAAACTCTTAAACATAGAATAACCACAGCCGAAGGGGTTCTACAAAAGCATGTGAAGCAAGTCAAGACCATAGCCCATACCCAAGCCTAACGGCCTATTAACATACCATTTGAGACAAATAAGTTTGAAGAGTTGCCGATTCATGAGCTCAACAATAGCAGCAAAGGCCTAGGGAAGGAATTGGTACGGAAATTGATGAAGATGGAAGAAGAAATCTTTCAAAAAAATTGAAGAAGAAGTCTTCTAGAAAATTGAAGAGAAAATGGGAGTTCTTAAGGATCATCATGTGCAAAGTGATCTTGGCTTAAGCAATGTTTACGCTTTTGAAGACCATGAGTTACCCAAGAAGTTTAAGGTACCAAATTTTAAAAAGTATGGTGGAACAGGTTGTCCTAAACTTTACCTTAGGCTTTATGTTCACAAGATGGCCCAATTCTCTAAACACGAGTAGTTGATGATTCAAACTTTCTAAGATAGCCTAACTGGGCTGGCATTGATTTAGTATGCCCAACATGACTTAGTTAAGCTTAATACTAAAGATAAGTTAGCTCAAGCCTTTTATCAACAGTACAAGTTCAATGAAGAAGTGGCTCCATTCCTAATGGATTTGAATAACATGAAAATGAAGCTGACCGAGTCCTTTAAGGAGTATGCCTAGAGATGGAGATCTACAGCCGCTCAAGCTACAGTACAATTGCTAGAAAATGAATTGATCAACATATTTATCTACACATTAGTTAAACCTTATTATAGTCACCTCTTAAGCCATACTGCTTCTAAGTTTGCAGATATAGTTGCAACTGGTAGTCGCATTAAAGATGCTATTAGAGTAGGAAGATTGATAGGGAAGGGATTAGCCCCGTTGGATTCAAAGGCCATTGTGAACACTACGATGTCTTATCTAATGATATGCAAGCCTAGTGCCCTAAGCATTGGTCTAGAGCTCAAGGAAAATAAGCTAAGCCAGCAATCACTTAGAATGAGGTTCACTCATATCCCGATTCCTATGTCTTGAGTCTATTACTACCTAAAAGAAGAGGGTTTACTACATCCTAAGACTCCAACACTAAGGTATAGACCTCGGAAATACGATCCTAATGCGCGATGTGAGTACTACATGGGTCAACAGGGGCATGCTACTGACCATTGCTGGGAGTTGAAGAATAAAGTCTAAGATTTGATTAATGAAAAATTGGTCCAGTTAGACTTCGTTAGGGATCCAAGGTCTAAATTCTACACAGAACCTACTATTAACATGATACAAGGATTGGAAAAGTTGCTAGAAACAGATTTGAATGGTCAAATCTAAGGGGTATGTTACTGCTAGGGTCTGGAAGAAGGGGTTGTTACCCTAGAAAAAAAGTTGGCGATATTAGAAGAAAGGCTCACTAACATAGAAATGGCGATAGGTTATGTGCTTAAGCAACTCGGAAACCTACATCCTAATATAAATAAGAAGTTATAGCCTAAGCCTAAAGATGATTCAACGAAAGAGAAATCAGGAGCGAATGTGCCGGTTAGGAAAGCCCGAAATCAAGACAAGCCTGTTCACAACAAGAGGAGGCGATTTACACAGTTCAAGTTTCCAATGGCCCAAGTGTTCAAGCAATTGAGAGATGTAGGACTATTGGCATGCAAAAACCCAACAAAGAAATACAAGCCAAGAGATCATGACCCCAACAAATGGTGTGACTATCATGTGGGCCAAGTGGGGCATACTACAAAAGACTGTTAGAAACTGAGACACAAGGTGCAAGATTTGATTAATGCTAAGATTATCCAACTAAGTTTTCTAGAGATTGATGGGTCAATTAGCAGTGGTATTCTTTCCCCAAGTTCCAAAGAAGCATCAAATAGACAAATTCCAGTATTAGGGATTGAGGGTCTACTACTATCATCTGACAAGGTAGCTCGCCATTTGAAACAGTTGGGTATATCTCCGAAAGATCAATTCAGTTGAATGAGCCAAGAGGTGACAGAAATAAAGGCAAGAAGTAAAAAAGAATTTTAGTTCCTCCATTTTTTTTTTTCATAATAATCTTTCATTTTGAAACTTATAATAGATACGAGTTATTGACTAAAACAGTTTTCATGTATATTATGGTCTTTATATGCTATGAAGCTAGCTCAATTCAAATAGGGGCATTTCAAATAAGTGAAAATCGATAAAGAAAATGTGAACTCAAAACTTAAAACTTTCCACCTAAGGGAATCATAACATATTACTTAAAAGGTTTAGAATGAGAAGAGGTAACCCATGTCCTAAACACTAACCCTAACACATATGAGAGAAGAGTACCATTAAGGTGAATAATTAAGCTCATTCCTTAAAGGAGGCCTGTCTTGAACTTGGTACACGTGTCAAAATGATATTAGGCATTCATTTCATTATCCCTAATACAATTATCCCTTGCAAACCCATTTGAACTATTAGGGGATTTTTCTTAAAATTAGCCCTACCAAGAACCACCTTAAATTAGGCTAATCAGGAGGTTAAGGTTATTAATCTGGAGAAAAGGAGTAGACTAACTTATGCTTGCCTCAGTCATGCCAATTCACAAGCAAATATTATCATTGATAATTGAATTTCTTTAGAATGAAGAAGAGCTTCAAACCATATACACTTCACTCAGAACTATATACTTATCTAAACACCTCAATCCATAAAATTTTCCAAAACGCTCCAAATCCATATACACTTCTACAAAGCTTATACACCTTGTGATACGGACTTGTGAGTGAACACATGAACCCGATATCACGTGTAACCAAAGGAGTGGGTCTAAGCCGCAAGATGGCTTGAAAAGTAAATGATAGTCAAAGGTTAAGTAGGAGGTTCCCATGCACCGATGAAGGATATGACACAACCGTGCCTTACACGAGCTCAACTTACACTTGATATGATGCACAAGTAGGTCACTCCCCAATAGTCCATGCTCAAAAGGGCTAGATAAGAGTAGCTCAAGAATAAGAAGGACACTTACCTCATAAGTTTAGTACTGGCCAAAATGTCTTGTCAATCCCCCTCCATGCGCCTCGTGCACTAGCAGTTCTCGCGTAGAATAGGTCGAAATACATAGCTTCCTCCTCCTGAATAAGTATCCATCCTCCTTATGATAGTTGTCCAGCATTCGTCCTTCCTCACAACAAGCATAGATAGAACCAAAGTGTGGATCCTCGGCATACAAATTCTTGATGATTGAAAAACTAAGTAGCCTTATCTGCAATTCGATTAAAAAGGTATGTCGTCTCGATAAGGTATCAACCACTACATTGTTCTTTTCATTCTTATATTTTACGACATAAGAAAAACCCCCATGAACTCAACCCACTTAGCCTGTCTCCAAGACAACTTTGATTTACTCTTTAAATATCTCAAAGATTCATGATCAGTATAGATCACAAATTCCTTGAGCAGCAAGTAATGTTGCTATACTGTTAGGGTTCGAATTAAGGAGTAGAACTCCTAATCGTAAATGGAATAGTTGAGTATGCCTCCTCGAAGTTTCTTGCTGAAGTAAGCAATAGGTCGGCCTTCTTGCATTAGCACAACACTTATGCCTAGTTCGGATGCTTCTCATTCTACCTCAAATACTTTGTCGAAGCTCAGCAGAGCTAAGACGGAGGCTATAGTTAGCTTCTCCTTCATGTCTTCAAAACTCCTCCTCACTTTCTCACCCCATCTAAATTCAACATTCTTCTTCGAGAGTTCGGTGAGTGGGGCCACAATCATATTGAAATTCTTTATGAATCGGCTATAAAATGATACCAAGCCGTAAAAACTTCTCACGTCGACAAAACAGGTCTTTTTGGGCCATTCTATAATCACTCTTATCTTCTCCTCATCAACTCGAATGCCACCTCCACTCACAACAAATCCCAAGAAGATCACCTCGGATTGGCAGAAATCGCACTTCTGTTCTACTCAAAGTTTTGCAAGCACTTATCAGAGATGCTCTTGGTGCGTCTCCAAGTCAAGACTGTATACTAGAATGCCGTCAAAATAAACCACGACAAACCTTCTTAATAACTCTCAGAGCACGTAATTCATAAGTCACATGAATGTGCTCGACGTATTAGATAGACCAAATGGCATTATAAGCTACTCATATAAACCATGTCGTGTCTTGAATATGCTTTTCCACTCATCTCCTTCACGTATTCGAATCTAATGGTAGCCAGATTTGAGATCTCTTAGAGAACACTCTTGCTTTGCTTAACTCATCTAGCATATCATCAAGCTTGGGTATGAGATACCTATACTTGATGGTGATTTGATTGATGGCTCATCTATCCACACACATCCTCCAAGAACCATCCTTCTTCAACACTAACAGGACCGACACAACATAAGGGCTAAGGGACTTGTGCATATACCCTTCTTCAAGAGGTCGTCTACTTGCCTCTGCAGCTCAATAGCCTGTTCAGGGTTTAACCTATAGGCAAGCATGTTCAGCAAGGCGACCCCTGGCTACAGGTCAATCGCATGCTCGATGCCTCGAATTAGGGGTAGACCCTTTGGTAGCTCCTCTGGAAATGGGTTGGCAAAGTCTTCCAGTAGGGTTTTTACCTTGGTCGGCAACTCTTCCTTTCCGGGTCTCATCTCCAAAAGTCTCCTGACAAGCAGATAAGTCAGTCCCTCCAGCTCCATCTCTCCTTTTAATTTAGCTCGAGTCAATACCAAAGCCTCCTTCTTTAGGGTTCGGCTAAGTTAGGACTACATGACCTTTACCTACTCAGCAATCATAGGACTTAATTTCAACTTTCTCCCTTCATGCTCTACAGAACTTTTGTTCCTCCTGCCATCATATATAACTACTCGGTTAAACATCTATAGTCGTCCAAGTAAAAGGTGGGACATATTCATGAGCAACACGTCACAAAGCACTTCATCTCGATACTTGCCAATACAGATCGACACAAGCACCTGTTTGTTCACTTATAGGGCTCCCTTATCGCTGAGCCAATGAATCTTGTAAGGCTTTAGGTAAGGCATGGTCGACAATTTCAGCTGTTAGACCATAAATGCAAAGACTGTATTAGTGCAGCTTCCACTGTCAACAATCAGCGCGCATAATGATTCGTTCACCTTGCACCTAATATGGAAGAGATTCTCTCTCTATTCGTCTTCAAGTACAAAACTAACACTCATCATCCTCCTCAATACTAAAGCGGTTGGCATGAAGTTACCTTCCTCACTGTAGATGACTTCCTCATCGGACAGCTTAGATTATCCGTTCTCTTTCAGCTCCTACTTCTTCATCTATACTATCAACCTGTATGGCCGGCACCTCACCTCTGATCACCATCGTTCACCTATTTGGACACTAAACGGCCATGTGTCTAAATCCTTAGCATTTAAAATACTTGATCTCACTCATCTTCCTCCCTAAACTCTAGCCCTTCTCAAACTTCCTCGAGGTTTCCTTCTCCTCTGCTCAGGTAGTTTGAGCAGGTCGAGTCTCAGTGACATTTCCGGGTTCCGTTCATACAGGTCTACTCGGAACAGGTCGACTATTGCCAGGATGGTTAACAAGTGGTCGGAATCTTCCTGTTCGGTGCCTTTCTATCCTCTGGGCGGCTCGAATTGCAACATCAAATGTTCTAACTCCAAGGTTTCTAGGACATCCCCAATCTCATACTTTAATCTACCAATGAATCGAGACATAATTCGGTCTTCTAGCTTTGCAACTTCGCAATAGATCATTAACATCTAGAATTCTTTAACGTAAGCGTCCACACTCGATCCTCCTTACCTCAATTCTTACAGTCTCTTGAAGGCATCCTGCAAATAATAGCTCGATACAAACCTTCTCCGCATAATTCTCTTCATATCATCCTAGCTTCTAATCTTTCGTTCTCCTTCCCTTCTTCTAGTAGCTTGCAATTTCCTCCACCATAAAGTAGCATAACCAGTGAACTCTAATACAGAAAGTCTAACCTTTACATTGTCAGGCACTTCGTGGCCTTCAAACTGCTTTTCAATCTTGTCTACCTAATCTAGGTAGTCTTTAGTATCACCACTTCCAAAAAATCTTAGGATACACATCCTAAGTCCTTCAACTCTAGGGGCCTACATGTTTCTTTCTTCAACTCCGTAGTACTCTTCTACATCATCATCTCCTTTAACTTCTTCCTCAATCGCTTCAAGCGCTAACCTACGTCTAGCATCCCTACCAACTCCTTCAGCTCAAGGTAGTCAAGCTAGGACATTAGCTCAGCCAAATTAGCCATTACCTCATTGTTGTTGCTCACGTTCCCTAATGGGGCTATTTCTAGCTCGTTGTTTGTCTTCTTATGTGACAGTCACCAAACTAGCTATCAAATTGGTAAGCCTATCCAAGTCATCACCCACTGACTAAGGTAAGAAGCTTCCTTCCTATCCTTGACCATGTCAAGTACCACTTTCTTGGTTTCCCAAAGTTCCTTACACACTTGAATCCGACATTAATGTTTACTTCACAATGACAATTTCTCAACAAACACACAATCAACCACTTTGTTTTGGCGTATCAAAAATAAGGGAAAATGGAGTACAAAACACTTCTCACTACAAAACTTCCAAGCTAACAATAGAATCACTATCACACAAGAGTAGTGACAAACTATTAAAAGAACACAGTAACAGAATTCAGCTTTAAACGTAGCCAAGCTCTGATACCAAGATGATACGGACTTATGGGTGAACACAAAAACCCGATATCATGCGTAACCAAAGGGGTAGGTCAAAGCTGTAAGATGACTTGAAAAGTAAATTATAGTCAAAGGTTGAAGAGGGGGTTCCCATGCATCGATGAAGGATATGATGCACCTACGCTTCACACGAGCTCAAGTCACACTTGATATGATGCATAAGTATGGCCGAAGGTCACTCGCCAATAGTTTATGCTCAAAAGAGCTAGATAAGAGTAACTCAAGAGTAAGAAGGACACTTAGCTCAAGAGAGTGAAAAGTCCAGTATATCCTCCGTATTCTAATATCCTCTCAACTTTTACAGTATAACTGTATTTACATCATCCCATTAGGGCAAATTCTAAGTTATAGAAATTACAAAAGAATGGTCCTTATTTGTAAAAACAAAAGAGGATAATTTACAAGGAAAATATGAAATCATGCAAAAGAAGGAACAAAGATGTCCTTTGTCAGAAAGGACAGTACGGATGTCAGTAAAGGACAATGTGCATGCATTTTTACTGTGATTCTAACAGCATTGTGGTCTGAGGCAAGGGTGGACTTCGGTTCAAGCTTATCCAGTGTTAGAAAGGGCTGGACAGAGGTCGGTTCGAGTATGGCTTACATTAGGGTTAGCCTCGGATGGTCGACTCATGACAGTTCTGCTCAGCCTCGACATAGTGAAGATTGCTGCATTTAGATTTGGTGCTTGGACTACGATTTAGTAGAGGGTTTGGCATAGCATGCTAGTTGATCACCTCAACAACATCTTGGATGGCATGAAAAGCAAAATAACTCGACAGATCGTATTGGGGTAAGCATTACTTCTCAATGCTTAACTCACCTCGGACAGCTCAACAGACCACTTAAGAGAGCCCTCAGGCTTGGGAGCATATAATCAGTCCTTAATCCCTATCACCTTAAACCTACCTTTTGGTGCTTCAATTCCTATTAAGTAAAAACTCAACAACGGAAGGTGACCACCTTGACTAAAAAAAAAAAGGAAAAAGAAAAAAGAAAAAAAAAGAAGGGAGAAAATAAAAAATAGAAAAGAAAAAAGAAAAAAAAAAGAGAGAGAGAGAAAAAAGAAAAGAAGTACAAAAAAAAAAGAGAGAGATTGAAGATATTAGTAAGGTGATCACCTTCAATGAATATCCAAATTACCAAAATAGCCTGAAGTTCGAACTGGTGATGGTATCCAAAATCTAAATACTTTAAATTCCTAAGCTTAAAAGCAAAGCCCTTATTTTATGATCCTACCCAATTTATTACCCTTGATTAAACTCTTTTTTACTAAAGAAAAACAACTTATCTTCAACAAAACTTGCTCATGAAACTAAGGCAAACCCATGTTTAGTCTCTCTTAGGTTCTTGGCTTATAAACCCGGGATAGATTGTATATAATTTCTTTCAAAATTGGCCAAAGCACATTGATATCCATTTACTTAAACCATTAACTAAAAGCCTTACATTGCAAACCCAGAAAAGACCTATTAAATGACCAGACTATATTACTTACAAGATAGGCCACAATTTTTGGAATTGATGTTGAGAGTAAGAACAGACCTATGAGAGTGCAAGGAAGTCTAGTTTGACTAAACATTTCAAGTAATGATATCTATCCCCTAAGTGGAAAATTGAAGAGTTAAGTACTTTATCAAAAATGTGGATGGTCATTTATCTCAAGTTAGAAATCAGTACTTCTAAAAAAGTTCGAAGATCATGAATTATGCTCCAGGAAACAAGACTGAAAGAATGAGAGATCAATAGGCAAGGGGCAAGCCAACCCCTTATTTATGATCTTTAGAGTTTTCAAAACTTTCTTACTTGTTAGCAACACAATTTTCTATCAAAAAGAGTTTTTTGAATTTCTTGACATAAAGAAGAAAAAAAAGAAAAAATTTTCAAAAGAGAAATGAAAATTTAAAAAAAAAATTATCAAGTGAGATTTCTTAAAATTTTCAAGGAATCATCAAAATCCCTCAAACTCAAGTCATAAATCAATTTGTCAAAACTCATGAAAGTTTTCTTCCTTCCTAAATTGCTTGCTCAATAGAGCACCATCTAAGCCTTTCTAGGATCACTTGCTCATAAAAGCGTTGTCCTATTCCTTTTAGGATCACTTGCTCATGGAAGCGTTATCCTATCTATTCCTTAGTTAAATCGTCTGCTCATAAGAACGCCATCTAATCTTTTCTAAGATCGCTTGCTCAAATGAATGCTAACCTATCTTTTGTAAGATCGCTTGCTCAAAGGAGTGTTGTCCTATCTTTTGTCGAATTGCTTGCTCATAGAAGCACTCTCTTAGCAATCTTTTCTTGGATCTCCTGTCCTATCAAGCTCTATCCTAGTCCTTTTTAAGATTGCTTGCTCATAGGAACACTATCCTATCTATTCCTTTGTAAGATCACTATCTAGTCTTTTTATGGATTGCTTGCTCAAAGGAGCATTGTCCAGTCATTTAAAAGATCACCTGCTCATGAGAGCATTGTCTTATGTTATCTTATCTTGTCTTTAAAAGATCTATCCTTCCAAGCAATTCATCCTGAAAGAGATATATCCTCTTCGGATTATCTACTAGACCAAAACATTTGAAGTCTTGAAAAGATCTATCATCTTCAAATTATCCACTAAAATAAGTTTTTTTTTTTTAATCTTGAAGAGATCTATCCTCTTCGGATTATCTAAGTCTAGCTTAGCAAAATGGTTATCTCTTTTGTTTTTGTAGCAAAATTCTAATTGAACTTCACTACAAAGAGGGGCAATTGTAGATATCTTATTTTTGACATTTTTGTTGAGCCAAGTTAATAAATAAAAATAAATAAAAAAACAAAAATTAGAAGAAAAAAAACAAAAAAAGAGAGTCAAGTCAAACTAAGCTAAGTCGAGTCAAATCATATCAAGTTCAATCGTATCGAGTCGAATCAAGTCGTATCGAGTCAAGTCGAATCCTATCGAATCGAGTTAAGTCGAATCGTATCGAATCAAGTCAAGTTGGATCGTATCGAATCGAGTCAAGTTGGATCGTATCGAATCGAGTCAAGTTGGATCGTATCGAATCGAGTCAAGTTGAATCGTATCGAATCAAGTCATATCATATCATATTAAGTTGAGCTAAGTCGCGTCGAATCATTTAGTGTCAAATTGAATAATGGTATGTGATTAATTTAATAAACCATTAAGTCATTGGAGAATTGAGCTTTATTAAAATAATTTTAGCCTAGTCCGATTTAAAGTAGATTTTCATCTAATTTATATTAAGCTAAAATAGACTTAGGATTTATTAGATAAGTTGTTAGGCTATAATAGATTAGATCGAATCGGGCCTTCAAAAATAAAAATCCCGAATTAAGTAGAGTGTCTAAAAGTTAGGTCAAATTTTCATATAATCATAATTGTATCTTTCATATCTTCTATACGAAAAAATACGATTATGGGTTTATAAATAGCTAATCAACACGTGACATTAGGAACGATTTTTTTCATAATACCACAATTCACAACCTAATTCACTAAATACAAGTAGAAGTCCATTGCCCTTGCTTCAAAATTCAACAAGCCAATAAGTCCATCACTTGAAACAAACAACAGCCGCAATCGCACAAACAACACGCAAAACTAATCAACCCCCCAAGTTCATAAACACAACATTCGACTGAATTTCCTTGTTCCCTGATCAAACTCATTGGTCCCAATTTACGTAACATCTCCTTGTCCTACGCAAGCCTATGTCCCACTCTTGCTAATCCCCTGACAGCTGCCCTTGACGTCTAATGCTAATCAATCATTGCCATAACCCCCTTTATGCCACGCAATAATCCAAAGTCTAACTCCCTAACAAACGTCCTACTCCCGACACATCAATCCACGACTTGTTGATCCATGCTGTTACGCCCCGAAGTCGCGAAGTCGCAACAGTCCCGCCGTGTAAACCATTCTATGATAGAAACTGGCCTCACAGTTCCTACCATATAGATAATCTACACAAGGCGTCGACGACCACTCGCTTTGAAGTAAACAGTTTGATTAATGATTATACTACAAATATGATAAGTAACTCAAATTACTATTAAACATAGATAATCATATAAATAAGTCTACAGAGCTTCCCAGGAAGATTTACATAATAACTACAGTTTACTAATTTACAGAATAACTAACAGTCTTCATCCTTTAACTACAAGGTCAGTCTGGTTACACATTAAGCTAAATATCTTGATCCTCACACCCCTGGCTTCAAAAAGACTAACCTCTGGATAATTGTAGGGCGGCATGGTACTTGAAGAGATTACAAATCAGAACCTGCAAAAGGATCTATAAGGGTATGAGCAACTACAGCTCAGTAAGTTGAATTGGAGACTCATGAATGCATATAAGCACAGATAGGGTTATCAAACAATTATTTTCATGCAATGCAACAATCAAGTGTCATTGCACAACGTAGTCCGGTCCATTGTGAAATCAGAGAAATTTCACCCGCTCCGATCCGGGTTGAGGAGTTCCATGTTATGCAGCAGCTCACAACCAAACCCAGGCTTGTGCAATGGAGACCTCGCTCCTCCCGCGATTACCTTCGAACCATTGACTTCACCCTCGCCGCGACCTCCTCTCCTGTCACTTAGTTCAACTGAGGATGAAGAAGGGATCATTTTGCAATCCTGCGCTATCCCTTTCGAAGAGGTCGGTATTTGGTTGGAGAGTCCTATGATCCCCTAACGGGTTGCAATGCATGACGTTTTCGGTTATTACGGTCGACTAAGATTAAATTCCGGTTAAGGTTTTCAAACAAGTTCATACCAATTAAATCAGTCACAAAATCACTCACAGCACAAATTCCAGCACGAATTCAGATACATCAAACACATGCGCAAACTACTTACAATCACAAGCATATACAAGCCTAAGTCTCCGAGCACTACAAAACTAGTACTCTATTACAATAAGCAATAACCCAACTTACTTGAATTTGCTCGATCGCTCGATCCTCAAATTGCGAGCTGATTTGTTTCTAGGTGTCCTATAATGCAAAGAGGTCCTTTTAGTACTTATTTTTATGGATTCTTATTCTAATTTATAATGTAACTCATTTTCCTCATATATACCTACAACGTATTAATAATTCGTTGTATTTTATTTCGGGGTTCGGCTCCTAAACTAGACTCTAGTTTTAATTCCTAAGTCGTAATTAGGCTCGAATCCCAATGTAACATTAATCACCTTATGCTCGGGTATTCAAATATCCTATTGGGTCGTAATTTTGGTATTCTAACTATTCGGTACACACTAACCCTAATTGGGATATCGGATTTATTCCCGATGTGTAAAAATCTTACATTTTAAGATATTTACTTAAAATTAAATATTAATTCCGATTTATTATTTTTCTGATTTCAATTATAATATTATCTAAATAACTTTATTTTTTTAAATTTTGTAATTTATATTTTCACATATTCCTAATTTCTCATATTCTTTACCTAATTACCCATAATTAGTACCTAAAAGCTAAGATTAGGGTTCCACTGTAGAGATTAACTTCCTTAATCATCTAATCAAGATCCAAATCAGTAATTAACATCGTAATTACCTAATTAATCCCAAATCACCCAATTTTACCATCATTTTAAGGCTAAAAATTAACTTAAAATTTTCGAAAATTAATTTAAAAAAAAAGGCTTCATAGCACTGTTCTAAATCATATGAGAATCCTACAGAAAAATTTTGAGCCCCAAACTACATCCCCAAGCCTATTTAATTTCCGGTTTAATCATGCTCGGTTTTGATCAATTTCTTAAGAACCCTATATTTCCAGACATAATTAAACTAAATCAATATTTTTTCCTAAATCTACATACAATAAAACCTCAGAATAACAAGTTTCATAATTTTCTGGGCAAAATAACTAATTTTACAAAATTATACAAAAATCGGGATGAGTAAATGACTAACCGGTTCAAGGATTTCTGGCCGTCCAAACCCGGTCCAAGGCTGTCGGCCGGTCCAGACGCTGGTCCTAGGGTAGGGTGGTGGTGGTGGTTCGGTCCCGGGTGGTGGTGGTGGTTCGGTCCCAGGTGGTGGTGGGTGGTGGTTCTAGTTCACCTTGCTAATCTGCACGGTTTTTTTTTTTTTTTCTGGAATTTCTCTCGATTTTTCTTATGTTTCGATTTTTCTCAGATTACAAACTGTCCAAATGTCTTCTGTGAATTTTTTCCTTATTTATAGACAAACATAGTAATTAATGTGCATTAATTTGATGGGATTTTGCCCATTTCCTTGATTTTAGGCTTTTAGTTTGGCAAAATCTTATTGGCTAATTTTTTTTCTTTTCAGTCACGACCTGATCTAGCTGCAGATCTCTCCTTCTGATTTTTTTATAATTATTTTGTATTTTTATTTAATTATTTACTTAATTTTCAGCCTATTTTAGCAATTACGCGTATTTTTATCTACACGTAAATACATGTAGGGTACACGTGAACATTCCTAAATATTATTTTGGTCATTCTAAAATTTTTAGTATACATATAATCTATCTCTACTAATTTATTAGTTATTATATTACACTTTTTGCCTTTTCGATAATTAGCAGTTATTATGCTTAAAATTTGAAAATTTTATAGTCTCCTATTTTACTACTCACTTTCTTAAATTTAAGTTTACAGGGTCATTTTTACTGGTATTTTGTTAAATAGTTTATAATTTGGGTTTGATCGGATCCTTTAACCGATCGTCCTAAACCTTGGGTTTTAAGTTCAAACCTATGGTTACTTGGCTTGGCTTTAAGGTTTACACATGCCATCCCAACAGTAGCAATCCGAGCTCTCTTTCAACTCCTAAGTGTAGCTAAAAACCAAACATGTGGACATAGCCCTAGCCCTTGATAGCATACTACATAGCAGCACTAAATAACAAGCACCACACACCAATTCACATGTGCACACCAACAATTCACACCACAGTAGCTTCACTATCACAAAAGTAAGTCTACGAAGTACATCCCACACCTTGACACAAGTCCATGTCGAACCCCAGACCAAACATCCACATCACACATGCAATCTAATTAGAACAACACATGTCCACAAGCCAACATACATACGAACACGAGCATGACACCTAAACAATTACGGCACACAATTACGCACAACACCTAGGTAAAATTATTTTATTTTATTTTTTTTAGTTCAATTATCTTACTAACCTTTTTTTTTTGTTTTAGTATAGGTTTTTTTATTATTATTTTTATATTGCATCATATTTTTTTAGATAGTTCCAATAAAATTTAGTTAAATTGAGTTTTTAGTCAAATTATGTTTTTTAAAAAATAAACGTATCTTATGGTTGAGATTTAGAAAATATACGCATCAAGATACGTATCTAGTAATTAAGATTCAAAAAAGATACGTATCTAGTAGTTAGGATTTAGAAAAAATACGTATGGCAATAAGTATCTAATAGTTAGGATTCAGAAAAGATACACATAAAAATACGTATCTTTAACGTATCTTATAATTAGGATTTAGAAAAGATATTTTTTATACATAATGGTTTAAAAAAAAAATCTTAACCAAGGTTTTTAAAAAGATTTAGTTAATTAGGGTTTTCTTATATTTGTGAAAATTTGATTTCTTAAGTTTTTCTTAAAAAATAATAAATCGATAAATAAACATAAACCTGACTGGGTTTTCAAAATAAAAATAACCCACTCACTAAATATTTTATAAAAAGAGAACTACAGCTGGTTTGATTCCGACTAGTAGGTACATAAGCACCTTCGAGGCAACCACATAAAAAATAAAAAAACTTTTTTTCTATTTTTCTTAGAAATTCGTAATAAAAAATTCACTTTAGTTATCTTTTGCTTATTTAGGTATATTTTTAGTATTTTTAGGAAATTATAAAAATAAAAGCCCATCAATTTTTATTTAATTTTTACATGGTGACTTAATCTTAATAGGTTAGCTCCTGAATTTGGTTTTCTTTAATTTAATTTTCTAAAAATCAATTTTTTAGAATATCCGCAGATTAGTGGCTAAATTAAGGCTTTCCCACCCGAAAACCTTAATTTCATTTTTTATCAGTTGAACTGGTTGGTAATTCCAATTTTAAAATTTTTTAGAAAATTTTTTTTTTTATTTAATGTCAAGTAATTTCTATTAAGTAGGTTAGACTTAATATAAGTTAAATTAAGGAAATCGAAATGTGACCCAACAAAAATAATTGATGAAAATGGTAAGTAATGACCTTTGGACACTTATAATAATATTGGGACTTGTTAAAAATTATTTCGTATAAAAACGATATTTTTTGCTTAATTAATTGCAAATTAGAGGTAAAAATATAATTATGCATTTATAAGCGATAAACACAATAATATGAAACCACTTGCTAAATGAATTTTCTATATTTTTATGATTCTATAGAAATTTTCATAAAATTATTTGGTAACCCGAGCTATATATTATGAATTGTAGTAGTAAAATAACTTGATTTGTTAACCAAGGTACATTTTTAGCAATATTAGGCTAAATTATGATAAGTATTGAAATAAATCCTCTACATATTCCTACCAATCAAATCTGATTAGGATGAATTCCATCGTATTTTGTGCTAATTACATGACCCAAGCTACAATATGCGCATGTTAAGGTTAGATATTACATATAGTACTAAGCTATGCTAGGAAATTATATAAAATATAGTTTATTTATATATTATGAACATAATATAATAATGCTTGTTATAAGAGCATATATATAAAATAGAAACCAAAAATATTCTTTAGAAGTCTTCTCTCAAAATAAAACCTGTAGTATATATCATCAAGTTTATACAAACCCAATGACATCTTTTTTACTAAAATTAGATAATCCTAAGTAATATAACCATATTTCTATAATATTTTAAAAATTTACGTACTACAATAACCTTATCATAAATTGAGACGTAACTTAATTAATTAAAAAAATACTTCAATTTGATTAAAACGATATATTATAAACAATAATATAACCATGTATATTATTAATACTCATTAACTTAATATAACTTATATAATAAAACTATAATAAATACATATCTAAATAAAACTGTTTTCCTTCGTATAAGAATAATAATATACTTTAAATATATATATATATATATATTTATGTATATAATTTCATGATGATATAAAGTGTAGATAAAACTCTAATGTTTTTGTAACTCCAAAAGCTAAATCTGGGTTTTAGTATACGTATGGGGTCTCCCAATGAGTACAATGTCGACAATATAGGCCTACCGCAATAAGAGTCAATACAAGTAAGTTGGGATCGTAGCTTTACTGCTTATTAAGATACTATATCAGAGTACCTAAATGCTTGAGAGTGCAATAATTGTGTTTATAAATTAGCTATTTATACGCATGCTATGTATATGACTTGTATTCTGTTTGTAACAGGAGTTAAACTCCTTGGCGTACTACTTTACATAATTTCATAATTCTATTATGTGTGAACTTGTTGACCACCTCTAAATGAAACTAATAGTAATCTAATCACTAACGTAACTAGACATGCATAACAACTCATTAGGAGAACAATTATATATGTGTCAAACCAAATATTAACTTTTTTTTTATGAGAATAGCTAAAATAGTCCTTTCCCCACTTTAGTCTAATTAAGTGGCAAGCAAGAAGGTCATAGCAATGGTAGGAGCCGTAGTTTGAAAGTGGTCATAGGAGTAAAGTGTTCTCTATTGTACAAGCCTAGGTTTAGTCTAATTTGAGTCGCAGTAAACTCTTCAATTCAGGTTAAAGCAAATATAATTTTCCCAACCTCACAATGGACCAGATAACATTATACAATATTTCAAGTGATTGATTGTATGATATTTCATTATAATTAACAACCTTGATTGCAATTGTATGATACTCTTCTATCTACATCCTACTTATTGAGCTAGTCAAACTCACATCCCTATAGACTTTTTTGCAGTGACCTGTAAAAGTTTAAGATCTACAAATATCACCACCCCCAAGTTAGTGCGTAGTTGGCTGAAAAAGTAAGGAAAGGAGAATCTACTGAATTTAGGCTTTTAACTTTTCTTTTTAGTTTGAGGAAACTAATTGAGAATCCTTATAATACCTACTAATTTCCTATCTAATCATAAATGAACTTCAAAACCTATGACTTTTGTAAACTTTTAATGTAAATTATAACTCCGTGTATGGAAACACTTATATGAGTATTGTTGCATTATTAGATAACAAGTTGATTTGGACAAATATTTTGAAAAGTCATATCACAAGTTGAATTATTAATAAGTATTAAAATGGATGTTTCAAGTTAGTTAAGTCATATACGCTTTATGTAAACTGTATTTATAATAACAACTGTGAAGTTTACTTCTATTTTAAGTTAGTTTATACAATAGGACTATTACAATTTCTCTTGTTCGAGACGTGGCAACAACCAAGTGACACAACTATCACTAAATCATGTCATTTGCAGCGACTTAATAAATTTCGCATCTCCTATATAAAGTTCCTTGGGGATATTTGTTACAATCTTTCATACAACTTTTTAAGAGACTTAAAGGGGTAGAACGCTTAGGAAAGTGACGCACTTCAATATCCACGATTCAAGACTTTTTATTAAATTCATGGTTTTTTTTTTCCCTATGATTTCTTTAGATTTTGTTCAAGATTATTACTTTACCATGAATAGCGTGTAAATCTATTATATCTAGATTTTATGAAACTTAGAGTTATTATGTAACGTTGCATTTTCTTAGATCTAATAAAGATCTTTACGTTCATTGATTCAATTATGTGTTTTTTATTACTTTAGATTAATATTTCGTAGGGTATTAATCTAAAATCTGATATTATATAAGATAATCGATAGATTTCTTGTACAAGTAAATCTAAGCATAATTAATAAAAATTCTTGCAAGTTTAAAGACAAATTACAAAGTCTTTCCGGATCTTGATTTATATTATTAGAAAATTCATTATTCTTTAATACAATATTTGGTTATGCTATTGAAAAGAGATTCTAAGAAGCGATTTAAAGATTAAAATTAATAAAATTGAGAAAGTTATTAATTTTAATAAAGAATTCTTTGAGTAAAAAAATTTAAAGATCGAGTTATATTATCTTTTATATGTAATTCTAGGGAAAGTATGATTTAGGTACGATATTGAATATTGAATTAATTTTTAATTAAATTACTTTCTTGTTAAATTTCTTAAGTTGAGTCTTAGTTAATCTTTATATTAGCTATTAGCAGTAATTTAATTTAAATTCTTTACATTTCTTGAATTGAATTTACTAGTTAAATAATAAGGAAATAATTAATATTAGTAGTAATATTTATAGGAACGACATGATTGCTACATGATATATTTACCTTATATCAATGACAAATGCTTGTCTTGTGACAAGGATAATGGAAGAAATGAAAACGCCATCCCCTCCGATCAAGACCATACCCCGATAAACTAGAATGAAGTACCCTACTAA
Organism: Lumnitzera littorea; assembly: GCA_024138015.1. NCBI lineage: Eukaryota > Viridiplantae > Streptophyta > Magnoliopsida > Myrtales > Combretaceae > Lumnitzera > Lumnitzera littorea. The sequence continues at coordinate 98,065,996 of JAMXBB010000005.1, read as the reverse complement.
GTACCAATCCCGCTAGCCACACAATACACAGAAATTAAATCGCACAGTTAGCTGTCAAATCTGGACCAAAACGCACGACATGTATATTTTTTTATTTAAAGTCTACCGCTTACTAAGTTTCATTGATTACTAAACCAGTGCCACCGTGGGCTTACTCCCACTAAAAAATTATCGAGTCCTTTGGATCTCCTTCTTTTCAAAATAAAAGAAAAATAAAAATTGAGGCCTTGAAGGTCAAAGATTTCAATGCCCAACACGTGGCAATGGAAGAATGGACTGCCAACATAATCTACTTTGGTTACCCTACACACTCCCATCCCACATGTCTAGCCAGTGAAAAAAGAGAAATTAAATGAATGCACATGGGCCATCACCCCCACGTCCCTCCCAAAACTTTAAACCGTCGTTGTAGGCCTATAAATACACTGACCATGAGTTGCATTTTCCCATCCCACAACATTTCCAATTCACGTGCCCTCTGCCCTCTTCTTTATTACTGTACCACTTCATCAGTCGACCGAAGCATTGCAGTACAAATCTTATCCACTGCCCCTTTACACACACACTCTCTCTCTCTCTCTCTCTCTCTCTCTCTCTCTCTCTCTTTTCCTAAACGCCGTTGGTTGTTTCTTTGATACCTATCAATAATAATACTACAGTTTTGTTCGTTGGTTTTGGTTTGACTGGGATTGAACCAGAAAGTTTGTTATTGTTGCCGTTCCAAAGTGAGACAGGGAAACTAGGAAAAAAATTATATGGAAAATAAAAAGCAAGGGTTTGATGGTTCTTCTTCTTCTTCCTCTTATTCTTCAACTTCTTCTAGTTTGGATCATATTTTTGGTTCCAAGGACTCCTCTACTTCATCTTCCTCTGGCGGAGCTTTTGCTTCTATCTTTCCACCACCATCAACGGTAATTCTCCATTATTTATCATCTTCTTCTTTTTTATTTTCTTTTATTTTCCCCTCTCGTCCTATCTGGAATTTTTTTTTTTTTAGCGATTTATATATATTACGGAGGAGCAAGATGTACCAACGTGAAAAACATTCTGAGTGTTGAATCACGTTTCCCTGTTCCCGAATATGTCCTCTCCGAATTCCTGCCAATCATCCTTTTTGATGTGTATCTAAATTTGCAAAACTTGTAAAACGTAATAATCTAGCTAGTCTTAAAAATTAGCCTTGTTGCGGTTTGTTGAATCAAACCGCAAATTCTTTCACATTTCAAATCGATTTTTGTGTTGGTTGTGTAATTTTCGCAATATATCTTCATTGCATTATTTGTTCCTATCATAGATGGAAGATTTTCGAGAGACCAATTCCCTTTTAATCCCTTTTCAGGATTACAGATATTGTTTGTCATATAAAGATTAATATCTCATTACCCTTTGTAATTTTAATTTGGCTTTTACAAGGAATATAAATCTTGTTTATAACTTTGGTATATGTCTTATATAGAACTTTTAGATTTTGTTAGATATCCTTTCTTCTTTTAAAAGAGACCTTTCAGATTTTCCAGATTCTGTTAGAATTCTTTTCAACTTGAAAGATTTCATTTATGGATATCTTTGTTTAAAGAAGAAAATGACATTTGCCAATGTTGGGATCACGATGCATGTGAAAGATTATATGAAACGTAGCCGCATTTTGACAGTATTTGATGTTCGGTTAATCTTTCACCAGCTTTGTTTTCTTTTTTTTTTTTTTTTTACAACTATTACATATTACAACTTGTAAAAGGATATTTAAATTTAATCCATCTTGTTAAGAGATCATTATTCATACAATCAAATTATAGTAGTTTTATCTTTTACCTGTTATGTCGAAAGTATGAAAAAAGTACAGGATGCGCATCAATTATGTTTATCTTTGTAGTAAGTATTGTAGTTAATGACAAAAAAAAAACAAACTTGTTTCTTTGTGTTGAGGCTTAACTTGAGGCTTATACGAGGATTTGATTTTTGACCATCTAGATTTTGGTAGTTACATCTTCTTTTTTTTTTCCTTTTTTTTGTTAGGATAAGAGAAGAAACAATTCGCTAATATTGATGCATCATGTTTATCGCTTGATGATGTTATATATATTTGGTAAATAAAGAATTTATATGTGTATGAAAATTTTGACACGGGTCTCTTTCATTGCCATATGTTAGAATATTGGTAGTATTTGCCTACCTTTTATTAATTCGCATATATAGCATGTATGATAGTACCGAAGTATCTTGTCCCTATGCACATGAAGTATTTTAGTTAATAAAAAGTACAAATGGAATATCACTTATAGTGGGTCTTTTGACGAACTAAATTAAGCGTGGTTTGTACACAAACAGTAATCGAATGATTATTATATACTTCCAAAATTTATATAAATCAGAAAAATATATATTACCTTATTTACATTGCGCTTACTGTAAAGTTTATTAGGAAAAAGTTTGCATAATCAATCAACAAAAACAATGACAATTTTCTCAAAATATGATGACATTACATTTTATTGTCAATCATATCATCCTTAAGATTATTTTTATTTCTAAAGAACTTATTTGGTGTCAGTAAAAACTACATCAATTTATTATGAAACTCTCGTTTGAAGGAACTCATGGCTTTATTATTGAGTTTCTTTACAAAAATTCCTTTTAACACTTTTTTAATATTTTTGTGGGGCCTAATTTTATATTTCAATCAATCAAAAATTAAAAATAAATTAATAAATAAAACAGGAACGTACCTTGTTAATGGTATGTCCCTCGATAAGGAACTCAACGTAACGCATAGGAATGCAGACGAGCAATACAGATTCCCTAATACATCCAAACTTGTGTCATACCATTTCTTATGTTATGTTTCTCCACGCCTTTTCTTGCCATGCCCCATTTCACGTGAATAATCTCCAAAATTAGATAATATTCATACATGACCAGACTATCTTGTTCCTGATTCTTGTGCTTCTTTAACTATTCCCCACTACTATTTCTTAAATTATCCTTTCTCTTGGCATATTTATCATAGTATCCTACGTACCTTCTTGTAAAACTGATTATGGAAATCTTGTGGTCACGTGTATCCTAGAAAATCAATTATGTTATATTTAATTATGTAGATATTGTACATGTTAAGGCCTGTCATTAAAGGCTTATAAGGTAGCATTAGATTCAATTGTTTTACCATTTCATTCAGCTCCAATGTGACATTTGCAATAACAAGATAAATATTTACTATTTTGAACTTTCTATTTTAAGTATATTCCCACCGATCATATGCATATATAGATAAATGGAATAAAATTTCATAATTATATATCGATTTCTTGTTCAAATGTGTATAAATAATTGGTTGGGACGCGTGCGAAATGAAAAGTTTGGGACAACGAATATTTATTTATAATAATAATCATGTTGCTTTATTTTTTTTTTTTTTCCCCCTTTTAACTTCCAATTTTTTAATGCATTTCTTTGGCTGATTCTCCTCAACTATCTTTTAAACTAACTCAGGTCCTAGGAAGGAATGCTTCACGTCCTGAAGCATTTATTGGCTCATCGAGATTCCCGGATGACGCTGGAAATATAAAATATGGAAATCCAGGTAATTTAATCAAAACCCTGACTAAACACCCATCAAGAAACTCTTTCCTCTAAACTTAGAAGATGAAGCAACTTCCTTTTTTGTCATAGAATGACTACTAACAAGACATGAATAAAATAGCCATATAATTGTTAAATATAACCATCACAGTCTTAAGAAATTGCAGATACTAGTGTTTTATTGCAATAAATAATGATGGAAAGCTAGTAATCATTAAAAGTGAAAAATATGTAATATGATTTTTATCATATTTATTTATTTATTTGTTGGTTTAAACGATCATCATTGGTCATTAGCTGTGACTTTCACCACGTACCATTAGCCATAAAAAAAAAAAAAAAAGAAACTAATAAACTCAGTTTCGTAGGGTTAGGACAACTATATACTTGTTTTCCTACTAGATTTTCACCTTTTAGCATTTTTCTACATCCGAATCTTTGATTTCTTCACTTTTCATAAAGCTACCCGATTGTCTAAAGAATATTATTGATCATATTATTACTTGTCTTACGCGTGAGGACTAGAATCTCTCACGTTCTTCAATTAACTACGCATAGTGGCCAGACATATATTAGCATAGACCAAACTTGAGATAAATATGTAAGGTGTCGTTCATATACATGCTAAATTTAGATGCTACATATCTTAATCAATTGGTTTTAAAAATAATGTTTATATATAGTTGTGGATCTTTTGAGGAAAAAAAAAAAGAGAGAAAAAAATTATGCAGGATTATTCCATAATATTGATCCGGACCATTACGGAATAAGTTAATCTCCTCTTCTTATAATTTGTGTCCCAATTAATTGGTTGTATAGCTAAAAATTTCCTTATTGATATGACTTTTCTATTTTATACTTCGATTTATATAAATTTAAATATTAAGAAAAGATTTATTGATACTATTATATTATATAAATATATCTATATTATATTTCTTACCAAACTATATAGATAAATTAATAATATGTAAATATCAATAAAACTGTTTATAGTTTTTTTAAAAACTATACACTATAATTAACAATTACAAGCAATTCATTTAAATATGTAGCATTTTAATATTATTGAATTATTTTTCACAAGCAAATGGTACCAAATATTTAATGTGTGATCTTAATATTGGTTTTATTTCCTTTTCTTAGGTAATGGTATTGAAGTCAAAGGTGCAACTAGCAAAGGCAGGAGCAATAATAGGTACCAGAATGAGATAGGGGAGCCATGCTATTTGAGCTCGTCCATATATTACGGTGGCCAAGAAAATTATTCTCCAAGGACAAATGGGAATGCCGATTCTCATCATATAGTACGTTCCCTAGTTTTCATCAAATCATGAATAGTGGACATGGAAAATGTATTATTTAGACAATTGAAAGCGATTGGATCAACATCAAACGCGGTTTTTGAGAAATAATAAATCATGCATGGTTGATTTATGAAATAAAACTAAATAGAAATAGAATTGCAATTCTCATAATTTCTTATGAGATTGAGAATTTTATCTCTTTGAATTTTATTGGATAGATTTAAAAATATGTTGGAAAAGAGCAAAAGATTAAATTTTTCATTTTTTGTAACTGCAGAATAATTATTCCACCAATTAAAAGCGAGAATGTATGTTTATACTATCAGAATCTTTCTTTCTCTTTTTGCATTTGACCTTGTGGTTCTCTATCTCTTTCTTTGAACGATGATCAGTTCAAAAAGGATGATAACGAATCCAATGGGAACAATTCGGAGAGTGCTTCAAGGGGGAATTGGTGGCAGGGTATGCTAATTTATTTAATCTTTGAGATGGCTCTGTTGTATCCTACTTATTTATTTTATAAATAACAAATAGAATCTCATTTATTATTTAATTTCCATATACATACAGGTTCTTTATATTATTGACTCTCCGCATCATAGGTATATGCTGCGTCCTGACTCTCTTTAGTATAAGGTAATACCTCGTAAACATGCATCTAAATTTTTTTATACTATGTATGACGCGGAAATAAATTTAATAATAATACTAACGCGCTGTCTGTTTTGTTGAATTATGAGTAAGTATTAATAATATTTAGATATATACTAATAATAAGGAATTTATATTTTGTGTTAAAATTTTATTAGTGTTTATCTACTACTAATCATAATCATAATACGTACGGTATGTTAGTACCATTGAAACTTTTATCGTTGTATACGTTTATGACACTGCATTTATGAGCTTTTATTCTATAAATTTAGCTAAATTAATGTTGTTTCATGAATGATGTTTTGCAGGAACGAAGAGTACTATTTGGAAGTGGGGATGTCTACTAATAGCATGGAGCAAAGTAGAAACAAAGTCGTAGAGAAAGGGTGAAGAGTATAGTGCGGACATGAAGCTTTCTGGGTTCTTTTTGCCCCAGCTTATCGAGTCAAAACGTCTAGCATTAACCTATATGTAGGAGGGAAAGTAATAGTTCAACTCATCCGAAATTTTCATTATCAGTTAATGGCGTTTGGTTTGGCGTGCCTGAAACCCTTACAACATGATTGATGCACGAAATACCTGATCGAAGTTTAGCCCTTTGACGTGTAATGTTTTCTAAACAGTTGTGTTACCAATGTTTCTCAAACTGGCATGTACTTTGGTGGGTTGTTTTTATAACAATTCTATCTTTCAAGTATCGTACACTACTATAGAAACTTTTAAAGGAAGGGAAGAATGAGGTGTAATTAAGTTGAGTTAAACTAATATAGTATTAGACTCGAGTTCAAACTTAATTTAAGGACTCAAAATTTGAACTCAATTCAATTTTGACTAAACTTTAAATTTTAAGTTTATACTCGACTCGAAAATATATATAGTAAGATCGAATTCAGCTTGATTAACTTGATTGAACTCAAATTTCTTATAAACTTTTCTTAAATAACCTAAGCCTCAATTATATTATAAAAATAAAAATAAATTAAAAATTATACAAAATTCAATTAGGTTCATAAGTCTTATAAGCTTAATATTCAAGCTCGATATTCAAGCTCGAGCTCGACTTAATTTATTACTCAAACTTAACCTGATTTATCACTCGAGTAGCTCAACCTATCAAGCTCAAGCTCAACTAAATTGTCAATAAATAAAATTCAAGTAAAACTCGATCCACACTCAAGTAATTTACGAATTAACTTAATTCATTTATATGTCTAGAAAAAGAACAAACCTACGTCCACGTACACACAAATTTCAAACCTTCTAGAAATAGAAAGGATTAGGACAGGTAAACGTTCAAAACGTTAAAGCGGACCAAAGGCAGTGTTGTTGATATATGTGGCATTGGATGACGTGACATCGTTAATTTTTGAATGAATTCGTTGATGAAATCACTGGCATTAATTTATAATAAGATTCCACATATGGATTCATGATGTTATGATAAGATTACGAGTTCTTCACGTGAGGGTTTTACTTCATGAAAAGTTTAGAGAGAAAATACCGGCATGGAAGCAATGTACATATGATTAAGGGTTATGGTATAATTATGAAAATGAGAGAATTACAATAAAGGAAATCAATATTTAATGATAACTTTATATAAAGGATCAGCGTTTTAAAAAATATAAATAAAGTATCAATATTTCATAAAATAGTTTAAATAAAGAATTAATATTTTGAAAAGTTTAAATAAAAAATCAATATTTCATAAAGTGATTAAAACAATTTTACAGATTATCTATTATAAAATGTTAATTCATTATTTAAATTTTTCGAAATATTGATCCCTTACTTGAATTTACCCCAAAGTTAATCCTTTAATTGAATTTATCCCAAAGTTGATCCCTTCTATTGTAATTTTTCCACTTATGGAAACTAAATCATTTCATCCATGTTAGTAGTATTGCATAACTGCAATCAACCATATTTTTATGATTGAGTGAGTTAATCTAAAGGTGTTTGTGCACTAAAAGCCATTACTTAGGGGTTCTTATCAAGTTCATTATTAGGTATATAGTAGAGTTTACATGAGGGATAATGTAAGTCAAGATGTGTTGTATCCTAATTTTATTTTAAGGATAATATCCTTGGCAGCCAAGATTGAGTAAAAGTATTCAAAAGCCGCCAAGCGTAATAGGATGAGTTGTCATCTATGTGTTTAATCCTGATTATCTAAGGAGTGAGTAAATGAATAAATTAATGATGTGATGTAAAGCATGTATTCTTGTTAATGGAGATATCACATCACATCAAGCAAATCATAGATAGTTCTTTGTTCAATTATTAGCTTAAGGGTGGAAGTTAGATGAGTTCATTAGCTGTGTTCGAATAAAAATGAGTTAAACTTATTAATGTGACACTCAAATTCAATTAGTAATAGGTAAATTGAGCTCAAGCATGAGCTATTTATGTTCATTTGGTAATTCATGTTAATGAATCGTATGTCGTATGTGAATCTAAATGAATTCATATCTAAAGATCACTTCAACCTACAATAAGTCTCATTTATAAATCATGTCTAAGAAAATAAACCCTTAACTTAACCCATTTGTTGATCATGTTTTATTTTTAGGTTAAATTTGCTTATTGATTGAAAAATCCAAAACAAATGTAAGATAATTATTGAGAAGATTAGAAAGGAATGTAATCTTCGTAAAATTAAAGTTTACAAATGAAATTGCTTTAACTCTTAAACATAACAAGGTAAGATGCCATAAAAGTTACGACTAAGGTAAAATCTAATTAAATATAATAAAGTAAATCTATGTGCTACATTATATCACTACATTACATAAGGCATCCAACTAGATAATAATGTTTATATCAACATCAATGTGTTAATTCTTCAAGAAAGATTGCGAAAAGATCTATATAGGAAAAAATAACTTTGCATAAATTTGAAATGATGCTAAAAATGGTTCATCATTTCCATGCCTTATTCTAGTATTGCATACCATAAAACCTAACAAGAAAATAAAATAAATCCATACAAATAGGTGAGGCCCATGACCTAACCTATTTAACCTACTCTAAAAGCAAGTTATGGTTGAACTCACCAACCCATTTAAAATACGAGCTAAGAAGCCTATTTAACTCATTGGTTAAAGTGAGTCAATCAATTATAAGTCAGGTAAGCCCACCAACCTATAGGAATTTAAAAAAAAGAAAAGAAAAGAAAAAGGGCTAGCAAACTACAAAGCAAAAGCATACTCCTAACCAACTACATATCAATATCAAACATCACTACCCTTTTCACTATTTAACTTTCTCAAATAACTAATATTGTTTCTTATTGGACAAAGCTATGGACACAAAGTTTCAAAGTTGTAGGAGATTAATTTGCATTGTCTCTAAATAGTAGTTAGACACTTTAGGTCCTATTGAGATTATCTTTTTCTTTATCTTCATATTATTTGCATCTTATTTGTACCCATTTTATATTTTATCTATATTTGTTTGAAATATGATATTTGGAAAGTTATTTTACTTGTATCTTATGCGTTTCAGTTTCATAATTATAATGAAAATGATAGTTGAAGTATGAGAATTGAAAAGCAAAAAATTATTTACTTTTAAGAGAAAAGATTTCAAAATGAATATATATCTTATGCATTGGAAAAAGGATATTTAAATTGGTATTTCTGTAAAATAAATAAAATAAATGATAGATAAATCCAAATTTATATAGATTTATTAGGTATTTAATTTTAAGAATAGGGGTATACAGGTGATTACATTTTCACCTTTTTGGTGTCTTATTCCTAACTAATATAAGATTCAAATAAATGTTAAAAAAAAAAAAAAAGAATGAAGAAACAAGATGAATCAAATGAGACCTCAATCTTATTTAAGCTACAATGTCTTAAACATGCTTGTTCAATTAAAATGAATTATGGGTCGATGAATTGATGAATATTGATTACTTAGTTACTTCTTATGTAGATCAAAGTGCTTGATTATCAAAGACATGATGACATGAGTTGTTGCCCTCTAATATAGCACATTGCTTGAGCTTTAACTTGGTGAAATTCAGAAGTTATTGGAAATAAATTAGAAAGGTCCATCATCTGTTACTTATGCTTTTAAAAGCTACTATATGTTATGTCTCAACATTGAAATTGATCACAATCTAGTGATGAATTACATGATATATCTTTAAATTAAAACTAAAATTTAGTTATCCTTTACAATTTTGTACAATTTTAAATAGAAAAAAATAATGTTAGTATGTTGGTATATTAGCCCATGTAACCCTTTAAAACATGTAAGTGGTTTAAACAAGTTGAGTTGTCCCTTTCAATTCGCTAAAACATATAAATTACTTAAATGGGTCAAATTAGTAGGCTAGCCCATTTTATTCACTTAGAGGCGCTAATCGAGCTATATGTGAAACAAGTGCACTTGATCAAGTTATAGTATAGTTAAAACGGATGTGAGTTCGAGTACCAATTCCATAAGGAACCATGAATGTGAAAACCTTAACTTACTAGCAAATTACCTTAAATCATCAATTATCTAACTTAATAATATAGGATAATTGTGATTAAAAAATAAAGATGAATAAGGAAGAATAAATAAAATAAAAACAATAAAATAAATAAGAACAAGCAAAACAACTAAACTAAATAAAACAAAACAAGCAAAAGATTTATTAAATTAAAGAGCGTATGATTCTTGGCAATATTTACTATATAATTCTATGCAACTTTCGATCTTAATTACTCTTTAGATCATAAAGATGCCTAATCTGAATTAATTGGACTCGCGTCTTTGTCCAATTCCTAATCTTGAGACCTTTTCTACCTAAATCACTTCTGAATAGAGTATCTTAAAATCGCATTAAGACCTTAAATTTTTTTTATTAGGTTAGCCATTTTAGGTTACCCTAATTGAGAGAAATCAATACCTAATCTTTTAGCATACCTGATTCCTTCGAATTACACCGTTTCGTTCACTAAACGACTCACATCTCAACAATAAACTCAAACATCAAACTAATAACCTAGGTATATATTAATTCAACGATAATATAAAGTGTAATTTGATCTTCAAAGATAATATCATAGATTAAATAAAAGAAAATTGTTGCAAAAGAAACTAGGATTCAATAACAATTCACTAGGAATAAATTAAAACAATGACATGATGAAATAAAGAAGAAGAAATGTGAGAAATTTACAACATAAATTACCTTACAACTCTTCCTTAAGGAAGCTCTCTCTGTAAACCTAGGCTTAGGCATCTATTTATAAAAGTTTAGATTTATAAAGAAAACTTAACAAAATATAAAAGCTTTGTGAATCATTGTATGACTACAAGCAAGTTCATAGCCATGGTGATTAAGCATGTTGTCATAACCCTAAGAAGAGTCTAATAGGATAATCTAAAATTTTCATATCACGTATACACTTATGATACGAAAAATCGCCTTGCAAATCAAAAATTGTAAAACTCTAAACAATTAGTCACTAAAGTTTACAATTAGTAACATATGAGTGATTATGAATATCCGATATTCTATAGTCCACCAGTACCGCAGAGAATTGGTATCCCTTACCAAATGTTAAGATAAGGTAGTAAAGTTATACAACTTAAACTTATGAAAGTTATAAAATCTAAATATAGTATTAGTAATTATATATATAATAATTCAAACTAAATATACAATTTGTCCTCAAATTCTAAATTCTATGTATCTCGACGCTAATACTCAACACTCAACTCTTAACTTATATTTGATTATTAAGCAACCTGCATGAGAAAACTATTGGGAAGTAAACTACAAGAGCTTAATGAGATATCCCTCATACTGTACCAGCAAACAAGTTATCAAACAATTTATTAACAAATATATAAATGCATAAACAAGCAGTATGCTAAACAATATATATGCAATTAACCGGTGCTGCATATAACATCATATTTAACGCTCTCCGAAGTAAGGATTAGAGATACATCGGCATCAATCACAATCAGGCTCTAGCACCTAGGGGTTTTAATCATAAGTTTAAATTCCATATTTTACGAAATATGTTTTCATTTCAAAGAAATCCAATAATATACAAAATCCTAAGTTTAGCAGTGAGATGACCCTTACAGTCTACGCTCATACCTATAGCGATGGTCTCTAAACTCAACCCTTAGTTACCCATGGTTAACATATTCGGTGCCAAGCCCGCAAATCAAGAGTATGGTCTTGTTGTACCAATACTCCCACAATGTACTAATCAAATCATGCAAGAATCCATCCCTCTAAGGCCCTTCATTACCAACCACGTAAAGTGATAGCCGAAACATTATATGCAATGTTCGTGCTTATGCATAATCCATTGAATTTTAAATTAAGTCAGGTATGATTAATTCAATTTATTAGGTGATCAACCATTATCAGGTGAGGTGGCACCTATAGTCCACACTCACACCCTACAACGATGGTCTCTAAACTCGACTCCCAATCACTTATGGTTAGCGTAGCTGGCGCCAAGCCCACAAACCAAGAGTAGGGTCTTGTTGTATCAATGCTCATACACTATACTAATCAAATCATGTAGGAATTCATCCCTCCAAAGCTCTTCATTACCAACTGCGTGAGGTAACGGCCAGAACATTATATGCAATGTTCGTACTTATGCATGATCCGTTGAATTTTAAATTAAGTTAGGTATGATTAATTTAATTTATCAAGTGATCGACCATTATCAACAGACCATTCAAATTATTCAACAATTAATCATATAACCAAATCTTCAATTATCACATTTAACAGTATTTTGCATGGTAATCAATCAATATCAAGTACATGCATAATCGAAACCCTCATGCATTAAGTTATTAATATTTAATTTATGAACATTAACTACAAACACAAAACAAGTATAGAGTCATCTGAAATACTCACTTAGTCATTGAGTCTATCAACGGTCATAATATTTCACTAGATGAGTCAGTATCCATATTGAGATCACCTGACATTCAAGGAATATGAAAGGTAATGAGTATCTAAGTGAAATAACTAAGTTATTTATATATTTGGTACTAACTACTTAAATTAGTTATATATTCTTATGAAATGCTCAGTTTAAGCTTTTTCGTTAATTACATATAATTTTTTCAATTTAATTCTAATTTTTTATGAACTAATAGTCAATTTTTATCATTTTCAAATATACTTTCTCGTAACATAGTCCATTTTAGACATTATAATCTACAATTTCGATTATGATGTTTGACTTAAATAATTATAAAATATTATTTTAAGTTTTTTTTGTATATTTATGATTTAATAATTATCTAAACTTTATATTTTGTAATTTTCTTACTTTTAAGTCTATTTTACTATAATTACCTATTTCTGTTAAATTTTATAAATTGGTTAATTCTTATAATGTTTTTCAAAGTTATAGTATATATATATATATACTCATATTTACTAATTGACTGTATTTATTAAGTTAATATTATAGTATATTATGTATGTACTACTCAAATATACCCGTATTTCTACATATACCTTACTATTCATATATATTTTTTATATGTATAATATATTTACGTACTATAATAACATAACCTTAAATATATTATATATACTATACGTATAGTATATATATATATATATATANCTCTATTATTTAGCATATATTCTTTTGATTGCTTAGAGAGAGTAAAGCTATAAAAGGATATAGTTTTTCTAAGTAAATTCATATTTTCAAAAGAGACTAATTTATTTAATCTTATATATCTAAATCATATGACTAAATTAAATCCAATATTATGATTTTAAATTTATGACCTTTTGCAACTCTTAACTCAAAACAGAATTTATATCAGGCCTTAGTAGGCTTATCATAATACTAGGATACTTTATAGAGGATTCGTCTTAAGTGATTAGTAAATATAAGATATAAATTTTTATAAAGAGAATCGTCTCACTAAGAAAATACAAATTAACTTATAAACCAATATACCTTCCCCTTAGCTGTGATACCAACAAGGTATTCAAGAGGAGCTACTCTAAATAATAACTACGAAATATATTGAAATTATAGAGATGAAGCTAATAAAATAGATAACCGGAGAGTATACTTTAATTATATATAGTATATTTTAATTATATATACTATATATGCATACATATATATACTATATAATAAAAATATTAGGTATATATATATATATATATACTTTAGTATATACTCTATAATAAAATGTCTCAATACTTTTCACTATCTCTACATTACTTTGTTGGCCACAATGACACTGTACATTACAATAACTAGTCGGCTTCCCCAATTATAAAATCAAATCTTCTCTTTTGTTCGGAACTAAGGTCGGATACACACAACCTTTCTCGCCTCCCTCCAGATTTCTAACCTGATCTCTTCTCTTCCACACATACATCTCTCGTACACCTCTTATCTCTTACCTTCTCTCATCTCTTCTTCTTACAACTTCTTCTACTTCCGATCTTACTTCCATCAATTAATTTTCTTTTTAATAAAATACTTTTCTCTCTGAAGCATGTTGTTTGCTTCAATCTTAAGGTTAAATACCAAGACTTTTCAATATTCCTAAAGTTTTAATTTACATTTTGTGATCTATGTGTTCTTATATTTTATACAAATTATTTGAAATCAATAAAGTTTCTGTTTGATTATCTCTTTTCTTACATATATCTTATGCGGGAAATCTCCAATTAAGTTGGGTGTAACTCCGCTAGATTTGTCAATTAAGTTATTGCTCCAAGACCTCATAATCGGCTGGTATTACCACTTATAGTGATTTTATATGTTTAATATTTTGCATAATCCTGCATAAACCCTATTAGTTTTGGCACTGCTACCTATGGTAGTTTTATTTATATTTCTGTTAATGTCACAATCTATTGTTAATATTTATATTTATGATTATTTAGATAATGTTATAAAATTTCTTAAATAGTATTATACTTTGTTATATACTAGCAATTGGTATAAAACCCCATTTGGTACCAATAGTAATATTAGGCAATAAAGGTTAAAGTTTTAAGGTATATCAGCTAGAAAACACAAACAACAACCTAGAATTAATATATACTAATTTGTAGGGATAATATATATATATATATATATATGTCACAAATAGTTCATGATAATAATAGTGATGATTTATTTGAATTTTAAGATTATTTAAATGAAAAAATAAAATTTTTGTTATACATTGTTTAGGTCTATTCTCTACTTAGAGAAAGATTTTATTTAGCTGATATATATTTTAAAAGAAATTAATTAATATATACTCTATAATTTCATTTCATTCTCATCTTTGTTCCTTAGTTAATAATTTCATATTTATTTCCGAGTTATCATTTAGGGTAGCTCATCCTAAGTGCTTGTTGGTATCAAAGCCAAGAGGTGAGTATATAGTCTGATAAGTTGATTTGTATTTTCTTATTGAGACGATTTTCTTAGTGAAGTTCTATATCTTATATTTACTAATCACTTAAGACAATTTCTTTGTGAAGTATCTTAGTATTGTGATAAGTCTACTGAGGCCTGGTGTAAATCATGTTTTGAGTTAAGGGTTGCAAAAGGGTCATAAATTGGAAATCACAATATTGGATTTAATTTAGTCCTGTGAATTAGATTTATAAGATTAGAAAAATTAGTTTCTTTTGAAAATATGAATTTACTCAAAAGAACTATGTCCTATTAGAGCAATCAGAAGAATTTATGCTAAATAATAGAAATGAAATACATATGAAAAACTTTGATACTTTGATAAGGCAATAAATGATCAGAAAATACCAAAAACTTCTTATGATCAAATATATCAAACTGCTAAATGGAAAATTTTTAGGAAAAATGATTATGTGATAGCTACTGAGAAAAAAGATATCCCTGTAATGGCTTAACAATAATAAAACTTTTGAATTTTGATTCAATTAAAAAATATGCAAAAGAATAGAATTACATACATATAGGTCTAGTTCAAGTAGAAGCTAAACCTCATACTAAATTAGGATGGGATATTTCTGTTTTTATGGTCCTTAGAGATATTAGAGAATTGGTCTATGAAAGATCAATTCATGCAAATATAGAAAACCTACTTCCAAAACAATCAGTTTACAATATTGAACCATAAAATATCGTTCAATACATAGATGGTAAAATCACCATCCAATTCAATAGGAGATCTTTTAACAAATCTAGAAGACCCTTAGAAATAAAGTCATTGTCTTCCTCTTCTAGGAGATCTATAGATCTACCTGTTCCTCCACCAATAATCTATACACTATTTCAAGCTCAATCTAATGTCCAGCCAAATGTTCAGGCTAATATTTATAATTACCCACCCATTTCTGGAATAGTCAATAATAGGTTAGGTATAACTCAACTAGTTTACCAACCAACCAATAAACCAGAACATGGAGAACCATCATTTTCAGAAATAGGTGATCCAGAACTTAATGTGTTAGAAAAACCTTTCGAACCAGATATGATTCTTCTAAATAAAGAGTTTAATTAACCTAAAAATAAAAAAATTAGAAAATGGTATTTTAAAATATTCAATAATGTTAAGTAATAAATAAAAGATGAATATCATAATTTCGTGAATGAAATTGGTTTTCAAATATATTTCTTTGAATGGCTTGAAAAATACTATTTGAAACCTAAAAAAATGAATGTAATAAATGAATGTTTTACATGGAAACTTAGTGATGGACAAATAATATAATCCAATCATCCACCACTTAGTAATATAAAAACTACTTATAAAAATGCAGAAATAACTCTTACGCCTTTTAAAATGCCACAGAAGAAGAAGGCTTAGAAATTAAAAAATAATAATAAATCAAAATAATTTCACTAACCAACATTTACACACCATAGGAAAATAATTAAACTAGATAGAAGACACAATCAATAATGAGATAAATAAGAATAATGAAATAACCATTGTCAATAAAACTAATAAAAACACACCTTTATTTAAACCTATTAAAATGCCAAAAAAATCCAAGTAATGAATTTTTAAAAGCTTTAGATAATAAGAAAAGAATGTTAAAAAAATAAAATGATAAAAGAAGAAACTCCATCCTCAAAACCAATTAATTTTTTTAATATGGATACGCTAATACTTTAAAAAAGGGTATTGTCATTTATGATACACCTTTACAGAAAATTAATGTTTTAGATAAAATTGATAATAAATCAATTAATAATACAATATCCAATATTTTCTTTAAAAGATTTTAATATTAATGAATTAATGATGAATTTAATAAAATTAATTGAAAGAACTATAAAAATTGTATTATCAAAGAGCAACACCTCTTGATATACTAATTGAAGAAAAAAATAATAATTATCAAAATAAGTATTTTGTAGAATCCATATATGAATGAAATATTAACAAGTACTCAGAACAAAAAATTCCTAATGTCTTTAATCAAATGATAATGTTTTCCAATCCTAATAAAACTGTTTCAAATATTACTAATTATCAAGTAGCACTCCTTTTAATATCTGATTTTACTAGACAATTAAAAGAATGGTGGAATAACTATCTCACTGAAGAACAACAAATCAATATTTTAACTCTATGCAAAATTGATGAAAATGAAAGAAGAATCTTAGATGATAATGATGAACCAATTTAAGATACAATCAATACTTTAATTTTCTCAATCAATCAACATTTTATAAGAGATCCTTCACATATTATGGATAAAACCTTAGATTTATCATCCAATATGAAATGCAAATCTATAAGAGAATTTAGACAATATAAGGATATTTTCTTTCAAATAGTCTTCTTTAGGGATGATTGTAATCAACATTTTTGGAAGGAAAAATATTTACTTGGTTTACCAAAATTAATAAGTGAACAAGTTAGGAAAAAACTTTAAAAAAAAAAAAAAAGCAATAGTGAAATTCCCTATGATAATTTATCATATGGAGAATCGTCATTATATGTTAATAAAATTGGAACCAATTTGTGTACCACAATAAGATTATAGAAACAATTTAAAAAATAAACAACGCGTAAAACGTTAAAGTCTTAGTGATTTTTGTACTTAATATGACCTCTCTTTTATCAATAATAAAAAAATGAAAAATAAAAAATCTTCTTACTCATCTTCAAAATGTCCTCAATGTTTGTACAAAAAATCCCAAAGATATTTCAATAAAAAATCTTCAAGAAAAGTTGAAAATTCAGAAAAGTTCAATAAAGAGAAAAAAAATATAAAATATAAAAGAAAATCATATAAACAATTAAGATATTATAAATGTAAAAGGATAGGTCACATAGCAAATTTTTGTAAAATCAACAAGAGACTTAATGAGTTAAATCTTGATAAATAAAAAATAGATAATATTTTACAAATTTTTTATGATAATGAACCTTCTTCATCAGAAAATGATTATAATGATAGAATTCAAGTTAAATCCACATTATCTTCATTTGAAGAAAATAATGAAATTAATGTTTTAATAAATGAAGAAAAAGAAATTCTTCGTAATATAGATCAATTATCTAATGATGGTAAAAAACTCAATTTCATAAAAAATGTTAACAAACCCAATTTAACTTTCATACAAAATTTATCTTATAATTTTAATGAAATCCTAGAAAGGGGTAAAAGGAAACAGAAAAAATTAATAACGATTGATGATTTATATAATGAAATTAATACACAAAAACAAGAAATAAAAGATTTAAAATTAATGCAAATAAAACTTCAAAAGGACTTTCTTGAACTTAAACAAAAAATAATAGTTCAAGAAAACAATCTTAGAATGAAGAAGCTTCATATGAAAATATTTTATCAATTTTTGACAATTTTGATTATTTAATGCAACTTGTTGAAGTAACAACAAGAAAATTGATCATTAATATCACAATTAGAATCAATAATGAATTTATTCGACGAAAATCTGTTTAGATGTAATATTTTGAACGTCTTTTAACACAACATTTTTAGCTGCTTTACAATCAATTCTTAAAAGAAATTTTTGGTTCAACAAATTATCTTGAAGTTTAGAGATTATTAAGACAATTACCAAAATTTCCTTTTTGATTGTAGAGTAGTTCTTTCTTGAGGTATTATTGTAGCTTATCAAAAGATACCTAGGAGAAGTTACCCTAAATGATAGCTAGAAAAATACTAATGAAATAGGTGATAGTTATAGATGGAGAGGAAGATAGTATAATAATTCCTTCTAAAATATGTATCATACAAATAAAACCTTTCTCCTAAAAGAGAATAGGCCCAAACTATATATAATGAAAATTCTATTGTATCTTATAAATATTCATTAAATTCTATTAGATCATTACCATTATTATTTTTAACTATTTGAAACATTTAAACATTAACAACCATTAAGCATTTAACAACATACTCTAGAAATCATTCCATGATAATATTTTTCTTTCTTTTACTTTTAATTACTCTTTCTTCATATTTTGAAATTAAATCATAATGATATTGCAAACAAGCATTGAAGAACTTATCTTGACATTTATCCTTTTCTAAATCTTCAATAACCTCTTTTAAAAAATTAATTTAATTCCTCATACACATTCGATTATAGTTGCAATTAGATATCAAATTCAAATAATAATTAATATAATTTCTCAAACCATACATGATTAAAAAAGAAACATAAATGATATAAACAAAAAACCACCACGTACGTGCCAAGGCTAGTCGGGCTTTATGCTTGAAAATTTAAAGATTATTAATATAAAGAACATTAAATAAACATAACCACCACAAACGACTGATCTAAGACTAGCGGAGTTTATGCATAAACATTAAAAGATATAAGGAAAACATTAACAGAAAACCACCATAGGCGATATCATCAGTCGATTATGAGGTTTTAGCATGAGAAACATGAAGTATTAAATAAACATAAATTTTATAAAGTTACACCCATATGCATATGGAAACTCCCTACATAAGATATGCATAAAAGTAAGAAAGATAATTAAAATTGAAAATTCATTTCATTAAAGGTATAAGAAGAGCATTAAGGTATGATCTTATACCTTAAGACCGAAGCGTATGTATGCTTCACTATTATAGAAAAAAGGAGATGAAGGATGTACAAGAAAAGAGAAGAATAATGGAAAGGTTAGAAATGATGGAAGAAGATTAAAGGGGCATTAAAGACAAGAAGAGAGGAGGAGAGGAGGAGAAATTCGAATGAAGCGAATGTTGTGTGAAAAAGGCTTGTGTGTAACCGACCTTGGTTCCAAATGAAAGAGAAGATCTGATTTTATAATTAGGAAAGCGGACCAGTTACTATAGTGTACCGTGTCATTGTGGTCGACAAAGTACTGTAGAAATAGTGAAAAGTATTGAGATATTTTACTGTAGAAAACAGTAATATGTCAAATGGTGCTGTCTAACATCATTGATGACAATATTGTGTACTGTGGTACATATATCCAAATATTGTATTTCTACTGTAATTTTATAGTGCAAAAATTACATCTGAAAACAAAATTACAATTATTGTTCAAGAATCACCTAAATCTATCCCATAACAGTCGTCTTCATTTATGTTGCCGCTATGATGAGATCTTAATTCTAATGTCGAATTTGAACTTGATCCTTGAGTTGATTTATCGATGGTAGCCAATGCCTTTTCTAGGATTTGTTTCATTTGGTTTGGAGAATCGGCACTTACTAAAGAAGACATCAGAAAACTTTTATTTTGAATCAATGGATTTAGAATATTGGTTGAAATCATTAAAGAATTAATCTTGCTTACAATTCAATTTAGGATCGAATGTTCTTTAAGTTTATTCCACATTTTATAATTATCCCACTATTTGACCTTATACATTCTAACCAAATTGATTGTATTTGATTTTCAATTAAGTTTATAATCGAACCACCATACTACAACTCATGATACACCAATATGTAGAAAATAAAGCATTTCTTTTTGAAATTTTTTCTCATGTAGTGTTGGGTTATATTTTTTCATGAAAGTATTGAAATCATTTATGGCATTTTCATGAACAATCTAGGAGATTGCTCCAAGTTGTTCCCACCGGTGTGCAAACTAGTTAAGAAGAGTTTCGGAAGAACAATTATCAAAATATATAAGCCACGTATGTGACCTTTTTGCATTCATCTGATAGAAAACATTCCACCAAGCCTGTTTATAATCAAAATAATTATAACTGGCTTGATAATTTAGTTGTGTAGAAAAAAGGTTCTATATTAAATTTTATTGAAGATGACGAATGGGTTCTCCATTCTTTAAGACTAAATACCTTTCGGATTCTAGCTGTAAAATAACTAACCGTTCCATCCTTTTCAAAATGTTTGAAAGTTATTGATCCAGTTTCATTCAAAATTTTCTCATAAAACTGGATTGGTTTGTAAATATTATATAGAATATAAAAAAAGTCATTTGTAAAAATTTTCTTGACAAATTTAAAAAGATAATTTTCAAATAAGTTTTCTTCTACTAAGAAAACATATTTAGAAACAAGTTTTGGAAAAAAATTAAACTTTTGAATTGCTAGATTCATGATTGGGGATGCTGAGATTGATACCTCAGTAATTGTATATTTTGATTCTTCCTCTAAGTATCAATTTTTCGAGGAATTTCAAGAAGTATTAGAATTTCATTTTTGGCTTACAAGACTATTCAAATTGCTTTTAGCAATTTTGGAGTGATAGCCATTTCGGCTAATTAGGACAAATTTTCATTGAATTGTATTTGGATATTAGAAGAAAATTGGACATTTGAAGAAATTGGTTTAGAGGCTCTTGAAGAGGATTCATCTTTAATTGTCAATGGATTATTAGATGATTTACAAATATCTAACCATGATTTAATATTGGTTAACCTCTTGCTATGAGTTAACAAAGCCTTTTCTTTTTCTTTATCCTTCTCTTTTTTAGGAAGTATCTCTCTACAAAAATTCATGGATAAGGAAATCAAGAAAGGAATACGATGATCTATTAATATGCTCAATTTCAAAATCAAATATAAAAATAATTGATTCGTATCAGGCAAAAATTTGTTTGGATACAATGTTTTGGACATCTTTTATTAAAATATTTTTTGCAACTTTGCAATCGATACGTAAAAGAAATTTTTTATTTAACAAATCTCCTTGAAATTTAAAAATTATTAAAACAATTGCTAAAATCTTTTTTTTTTTAATTGTGGAATAATTGCAGAGGCATTCATTCCAATTTTTTGACATAAATTGAATTATATGTTCTTTATTATTTTGTTTATGTTTTAGTATTCCTTCAAATCATAAATCAAAAGCATCAATTTCTACTACTTTTGATAGAGAAGGATTTGTAATATGTAAACATAGTATTTCATAAATTTTTTGTTTGATCAGTTTGACAACATTTGAATATTCAATTGACATTGAGGTGGATTCTTTTTTAATCTTTGGTATAATGGTTTATAAATTATATTGAGATTTAAGAAAAAAATCTATAACATAATTTAAACTTTTTAGAAATGTTTGGAGTTGATTTTTATTCTTAATTTCATTAGAAAATTTATCTACAAACTCTATGGATATTTGAATGGGGATTATTGTTTCATTGTAGATATTAAAATCTAAAAACTTAATCTTAGTTTGTAAAAGACTAATATTAGATGAAGAAACAATTAAACCATTCTTTCTAACTATATTAATGAAAATTTTAATATGTTTGACATGTTGGTCTATATTAGACGAAAAAATTAAAATATCGTCTATATAGATTATTATAAAATTAGCAAAGTTATTAAAAATTTTATTCATTATTTTCTAAAATTCAAAGGGGAGGCATTTTTCAATCCAAACGATATTATATTTCAGTCGTATTAACCAAAAAGAACTATAAAGGCAGTTTTGTATCTATTACTATCCTTAATCCGAATTTGCCATAATCTAGATTTCATGTCGAATTTTGAGAATATTTTAACATTATGTCAGCTATTTAATAAATCTCTTTTATTATGTATTAAACACCTAATCTATCTTAGAGCATTATTAAAAGGTTTATAATTAATTACTAATCTAGAAACACCTCTTTCTATTTATGCATTTTTATTGACATAAAAAAGCAGAACAACTCTATGGAGATTTACTCTTTCTAATTAATCTTTTATTAAGCAACTCAGTTATTTCATTTTTGCAATGCTTTAAGACCTCATTATTCATTTGGGAAGGTCTTGCATTAGTTGAAATATTTTTCTCATTAAAATCATTTTTATAAAACAAATCCACAATGTAGGATTTACGATTCCAAATTGCATTCGGAAGTATTGAACAAATTGAATTTTTTATTTTTGTTTCTAAATTAGAAATTTCTCTTTTTAGATTTTCATTATTGAGATAAATTTCAATTCTTTTAAATTTAAGATCATTTTTCAGATACATTAAATGATTTTC
This sequence comes from Lumnitzera littorea, assembly GCA_024138015.1. Taxonomy (NCBI): domain Eukaryota; kingdom Viridiplantae; phylum Streptophyta; class Magnoliopsida; order Myrtales; family Combretaceae; genus Lumnitzera; species Lumnitzera littorea. The sequence continues at coordinate 98,043,038 of JAMXBB010000005.1, read as the reverse complement.
TTTACATTGAATTAAACGATTTAATTCAGAAATTGAGCTATGTCTTAATTCATTTATGTATTTGGTTTATGGTTTAGTGATAAAATTAAATACAATTTTCTTCTTAAAATATTGTATTTCAATTTCATCTTTATTTACAGAAAATGGTTGGATTTGATTGGTAAAAAAGGTGCTTAAAATAACATTTTTATTTAGATTTTTCACAAGTATAAAAAAAGTTTTTTATGAAACATTATCTTTTAATATTTCAACATTGGACAATTTATAATTGATACGTAATTTGCTACTAGATGCAGTATTTAAAGATTGGGTAGTTTTTTTAAAATATTTTGTTGGAATTAACTTTTCCCTAATGCAATTAAAATCTGTACCAGTATCAAATAATGCAATTATTTTCAAAACAAATTCATTATTGATTCTTAATTTGATATTAATGATCCATTTTCTTATTGTTACTTCAACAAGTTGCATTAAATAATCAAAATGATCAAAAATTAGTAAAACATTTTCATTTGAAGCTTCTTTATTGATTATTCTAGGATTATTTTCTTGAACTATTATTTTTTATTTGAGTTCAAGAAAGTCTTTTTGAAGTTTTACTTGTATTAATTCTAAATCTTTTATTTCTTATTTTTTTGTATTAATTTCATTATGCAAATTATCAATTGTTATTGATTTTTTCTGTTTCCTTTTACCCTTTTCTAGGATTTTATTAAGATTATAAAGTAAATTTGGTGCAAGAGTTAAATTAGGTTTATTATCATTTTTATAAAATTGAGTTTTTCATCATCATTGGGTAATTGATCTATATTGCGAAGAATTTCTTCTTCTTCATTTTTTAAAATATTAATTTTATTATTTTCTTCAGATGAAGATAATGTGGATTTAATGTCATTAACTTGAATTCCATCATCACAATCATTTTTTAATGAAGAAAATTTATTATCACAAAAGATTTGTAAGATGTTATCTATTATTTATTCATCAAGATTTAATTCATTAAGTTTATATTGATTTTACAAAAGTTTGCAGTGTGACTAATCTTTTTACATTTACAACACCTTAATTGTTTATATGGTTTCCTTTTTTTTTTTTTGTTTTTTTATCTTTTTTTCTCTTTATCAGATTTTTCAAATCTTTTAGAAAATTTTTTTCTTAAAATTCCTTCAAGGCTTTTTATGGATACATTGAGGACATTTTGAAGGTGAGTAAGAATGTTTATTACTCTTTTCCTTTTTTTTTTTTTCTTATCAACAAAAGAGAGATCATATTAAGTATAAAAATCATCAAGACTTCGATGTTTTAAGCATTGTTCATTCTTTAATTGTTTTTGCAACCTAATTGTAAATTGGTTCCAATTTTATTAACATAAGATGCTAATTCTCCATATGACAAATTATCATAGGGAATTTCACCACCATTTTCTTCTCAGAGTTTCTTTCTAACTTGTTCTCTTATTAGCTTAGATAAATCAATTAAGAATTTTTCTTTTCAAAAAGGTTTATTATAATTATTCATAAGGAAAACTTTTTGAAAGAAAATATCTTTATATTGCCTAAATTCTCCTAAAGACTTATACTTCATATTGTATAAAAAATCTAAGATTTTATCCCTAATATGTAAAGATCTCCAATGAAATGTTGGCTAATTGAAAAAATCAATGTATTGACCATGTTTTGGATCGGTTCATCATTGTCATCTAAGATTCTTCTCCCATTTTCATCAATTTTGCATAAAGTTAAAATGTTAATTCGTTGTTCATCAGTGAGATAGTTATCTTACCATCTTTTTAATTATTCAGTAAAACCAAATATTAAAAGGAGTGCTACTTAATAATCAGTAATATTTGTAACAGTTTTATTAGTATTAAAAAACATTATCATTTGATTAAGGTTAGTATAAAATTTTTTGTTTTGAATATTCATCAATATTCCATTCATATGTAGATCCTACATAATACTTATTTTGACAATTATCGATTTTTTCTTCAATTAGTATATCAGGATGTGTTACTCTCTAATAATACAATTTCTATAGTTCTTTTCAATTAATTTCATTATTTGATTCATTAATATTTAAATCTTTTAAAGAAATATTAGACATTGTGTCATTAATTGATTCATTATCAGTTTCATTTAAAACATTAATTCTCTCTAAAAATGTATTATCAATGACAATATCCCTTTTAAGAAGAGTTGGTGTATGTAAATTTAGAACATTAATTGGTTTTGAAGATAAAGTCTCTTTTTTAATCATTTTATTTTTTAACATTCTTTTCTTATCATCTAAAGCTTTTAAAAATTCATTACTTGAATTTTTTAGCATTTCAAATAGTTTAAATAGAAGCGTATCTTTATTAGTTTTATTAATTAGAGTTTTTTCATTTATTTCATTATTAATCACATCTTCCATTCTGTTTAATTGTTTTCGTATGGTATGTAAATATTGGTTAGTAAAATTATTTTGATTTATTCTTGAGCCTTCTTTTTCTGTAGCATTTTTAAAAGGTATAAGAGTTATTTCAGTATTTTTATGAGTAGTTTTTATATTACTAAATGGTGAATGATTAGATTTTAATATTTATCCATCACTTAGTTTGCATTTAAAATATTCATTAATTACATTAATTTCTTTAGTTTTCAAGTAATATTCTTCAAACTATTCGAAGAAATATATTTGATAAGCAATTTTATTCATAAAATTATAATACTCATCTTTTATTTGTTACTTAACATTATTGAATGTATTAAAATACCATTTCCTAATTTTCTCATTTTTAGGTGAATTAAATTTTTTGTTTAAGAGAATCTTGTCTGATTTAAACGGTTTTTCTAAAACATTGAGTTTTGGGTCACCTAACACGAATGTTGTTAGTTCTTCATGTTCTGGTTCATTATTAGGTTGGTAAACGGGTCTAGTTATACCTGTTCTATTATTGACTATATTAGAAATTGAAGGATTATCATGAATATTAGTCTTAACATTTGGCTGATCATTGGATTGAGCATTAAATGGTGAATAAATTATAGGTGAAGGTGGTGGTAAATTTATAGATCTCCTAAAAAAAGATGATATTGACCTTACTTCTAAGGATCTTTTAGGTTGGTCAAAAGATCTCCTAGCAAATTGGATGGTAACTTTTTCATCTGGATGTTGAACTAAATTTGATGGTTCACTATTGTAAACAGATTGTTTTAGAAGTAGATTTTTTACTTCCTAGTGTTCTAGTAGGTTAACCTGAGACCATTGAATCATTTTAAAGACAGAAACATTAGCTTTGGTCAAGTCTGTTTGGATAAGAAGAGTTTGACTTCTCTTATCAATCTTATATGTTTTATCAAAATCTTTTATATGTATTTAATTTCTATTATTTAGCATAAATTCTTCTTATTGCTTTGATAGGGCAAAGTTAGAAGAGGACATGGTTCTTTTGAGTAAATTCATATTTTCAAAAGAAACTAATTTTTCTAATCTTATAAATTTATTTCACAGGACTAAATTAAATCTAATATTATGATTTCCAATTTATGACCCTTTTGCAACCCTTAACTCAAAATAGGATTTATGCCAAGCTTTAATAGACGCGTCACAATACTAGGATACTCCACAAAGGAATCGTCCTAAGTAATTAGTAAATATAAGATATAGAACTTCACTAAGAAAATTGTATCAATAAGAAAATACAAATTAACTTATCAGACTATATACTCTCCTATTGTTTTTGATACCATAAAGCACCCAGAATTGCCAAAAGTAATTTCAATAGCCTTACAAGCAAAAAATGAAATCCCAATGCTTCTTGAAATTCCTTAAAAATTGATACTCAGAGGAAGAATTAGAATATACAAATTATTGAGGTATCAACCTTAGCATCCCAAATCATGAATCCAAGGGGATTCATAAATATGAAATTAAGTAGGAAATAAATATGAAATTATTAACTAAGGAATAGAGATAAGAATGAATTGAAATTAGAGAGTATATATTAATTAATTTCTTTTAATATATATATCAACTGATATCCACGCATACATATGTATATATGTACATGTATGTATGCGCATATAATATATATATATATATATATTATATTTTCCTTACTCATGTACATATACATAAATTTCTTATACTAAATATTTGTAGAAATTATTATAACATGTATAACACACATATAAATATGCTTACATATCTATATACATACAAACATATATCTACAAGAGAATACTAAGATTACATATAAAATCTAAAATACATGTATATAAAAGAATATACGAAGATAATTAATTCAAAATACACATAATATACATAATAAATACCCTACTTTTGGAGTATTCTTAAATCAAAATCCCTAAGCTTTTTGTTCTTCTTCTTCTCAATTTATTTGAAGACAAAGGAAATAAAAAGTGAAGGATTTTAGAAGTTTACGGGTGAAGTAAAAAAAAAAGGTTTAGGGAATTTACGTCTTGTTTTGAAAAGTGACAAGAAACAATATATGTGTTTATATTTCTTTTCCAAGTAACATGAACAATTGCAACGAACATATAAGAAAACCATTTAGTTAAAGAAGAAAGAGAAAGATCAAGTGAGATACTTAATTAATGAGACAAGATATTTGCTTTATTCTTTTTGTTTCTTTTCTCTTAATTGAACACTTTGTACAATTTAAAATTGCACATGGGCTACTGTACAAGTTTGAAACCAATGTGGCAATGAATGGAAAAATAGGAAAAAGAAAAAGGGAAAAGAAGGAAAAAGGAAAATAAAAATAAAAATATTAGGGTTTTCCAAATACAAAAATTATAAATTTATTATTTATAAAATAATATTGAAATTTTATAAAAATTTTATTAGTTTATTTGATACCTATTATGTTTATAATATTTACGAGTTATTTCAACATGTTCGTTAAAAGTTTTACGTGATTACGTATATTAGTTGATAATTATAATCGATTAAGGTTTTATTACTAGTAGATTATATTTATTCATTTTCTGATTTTAAAGTTATAGTTTTAGGGTTTTTATCGAGTTCGAGTTAGAGTTCGATTTCGGACATTTATGTGTACATAGGATTTAGTGTTTTGTACGCAATTTAGGTTTCAATCGAATTTCTAAAATTTTTATTACCAATACTATATTCGATTTACAATTTAATAGAATTTTTATTTTACTTGGTCTTATCATCTCATGAAATTATTTATAGTATTAAAGTTCAACTATACTCACAATTAGCTAAATTCGCAAGATTTACACATGTTCTTATACCTTGCTTAAAATTTTTAAAATTCGATAGAAATTGATCGTTGAGGGGTAGCAAGCATGGACCACAACTGTGGTCTTTAATGGTGTTCTTCACTGGACTTTATTTCTCGCTTGAAATCCTTCCGCTTGAATTCCTCAAACAATGCTTTTATTCTAATATGCTTCAAAACTCAATAACAAAAGTTTGTCAAATGTCTCCTGAATTCTCTAAAAATGAAAATTAAATGAATTACAGTCGAATTACTATGAAATTAACTAAATTGATATACAAAATGACACAAAATTACTATAGAATATATGCTAATTTCACGTTATCAAGTGCCATAGTCGATCATCATTGGTTTGAGTGTAATTATCCATTTAATTTCATAATTATTACAGGGCTTCTTTCCATAAAAAACTAAAGGGGAAGTTTGACCTTATTATAATTACACAACTTTCTGAACAACTACTCAAAGCTCCAAATCTAATTCATTATGTGTAGTCTTAATCCAACAACATCTATCTTGCTTCATATAGCCTAGATAAATCTACAAGAAACAAATGTTAGTAATGGTATTTGTAAGATATCAAAAATATGTGCACACAAATACATATACATGAATATAAATCACTGGTAATATTTGTAGTATTTCACATGATCTTTCATTAGCATGGTAAAATCTAATTAATTATATATGTGTAATCATGCATGCAATTAATATTTAATTAAATAATCAATCACATACATATTAAGTTCATAACAAGTTGTACCAATCCATTTCATAAATACTCGTTTTATAGGTTTCAAGTTCACAAATGAATAAATAACTAACATAAAGGCAACATGTCTCAAACTTTAGTCTAAGTTATTTAATTTGTTTAGTCCTCGGGTTATATCATTAGTTTGAGTCCTAAACATTATAAACATTCACATTAAGCGTAATTTATGTCTTTAGTACTATACCTACTCTCATACTTGCTGTTCTAAAGTACGTAACCTAGGTTAATTTAAACCTAGGGTTCTAATACTACTTTAACTATTGCACACTATAACCTAAAAGGTGTCAATAGTTCATTACATATTTCACTTAAGTAAAGCACATAAGGCTTATTTAACCATGTGGGTGTCTAATGAGTTTTAAATTTTCAAAAATCTTAGATTAGTATCTTGAAAAAGATTCTAACGACCTATTTTCTTCATTGAATAGAATATGCTTGTAAAAATATTCTATTTTCAAGGAATTGAATAAGCCTATAGTAAGTATTACATTATTTGCTTGGATCAGAAAAGTATATAAGGAAGACATATGTAATGCTATTAAAATTACTATAATACCTTCTTCTTCTACCTATCTCTCTCTCATATAATCACATTAATAAAGCCCAACAAATTTCCTCCCCTAAATAATTTTTCACTTCAAAATACATGCAAACTCATCAACTTTATGGTAAAATTATACAAACCAAATCACCATCTTCTTATTATTATGGATTTAGGAAATCATAAGCAGTAGTAGGGCTTGCAAATCTCCCATCATCACAGCAACTTGACCCCTCAAACATTATGACACCAAGTCTGATCCATCATTTGTGCACTAATAATCACATGCCATAAAACCTTAAAAAATACTATAGTGTAGCTTCATTTTCCATCATTGTAGGTTTGATCAACAAGGTAAAGGTTAGGATTAGGGTAGATGGTGAGCAGCTCAATAAGAGTTTTCAATAATGCTATAGTGAAGTGGCTACATTGATGACGATGGTGGTACGATAGCTATGTTAGTGATAGTGATGGTGTGGATGGCTTTGTTAGATGAGGTCATTTTGGGGAAAAACAAGAAATCTTACAAGCAATAGGGATTCTTAAGTTAAATTAAGGAAGTAATAGGGATCTTGATCGAATTGCGATTAAATAACAAAAAACAAAGTGAATAGCATAATAAGAAATAAGGGGGGAATCAAATAGCCATTCCCAATAAGTAAATGAGATATAAGTATTAAATTTTTTCTAAAATCTAATCAACTTCCATCTATTTTTAGGACATCCTCATTTATACAAAGCATATAAAAATTAACTATAACAAATTTACAAATAAATACATACATATATATAACACATACATATTCGATATTCCAACATCAAAAGAGCTCACAACTCTGAATTAATTTCAAAAACTACATGCCTATATTTAGGCTCAAAATATATAGAAATATAGAAGTTCAAATGAAAAAGAAAACCAAAAGTCCTCATGTGGCAATTATACCAATGGATAACCCGATATGTGCCGCTTAATTACATGCCCTCTTCCTACTACATCCTCAGACCAATTCTTATGCCAAAGCCATATCCGATAAGGTTGTAAATAGAAATAACAATAACATTGAGATTAATCCTTGCATAAAAAGATAAAAGAATGAACTTCATCAAGCTCAATACAAAATAATCCCAAAAACAAGTAACATACAACAAACATTCCTATTCTAATGTAGCAACCTTTAATAAATGGTTGATCAAATTGATTTTTGTAGCTTAAGGTTGTTTAAAAATCTATCATCCACCACAATCTATTAGCATCATATTTCTAGTGTAGTTATGTTAGAAGAGAAGAAATGGACAAGTGTTTGGGCAACACTCATGAAACACGCTTGCTAGGGGTTTATGATAGCAAGCAAGATAGCTAGCTCACGAATTTTGGGTAGAAAAAATCTTCAAGAAGTAATAGAAAATGAGTAGCAAAAGATAGGGACTTGTGTGGCACCTACCATGGAACCATTGGTTAAAATTGAATTGTGATGCTTCACGCCTTAAAGGGATAGAACAAGCTACTATAGCTAGAGTGGTGTGAGATAAACAAGGCAACTAGCTTTAGGGTCTTTTTTTAGGGATTATACTTATGCCTTCAAATGTAATTTGAGCACTCAAAAATACAACTTGATTCATTATCTACAATGGAATTGCTTTCAAGGGAAAGTGACAATACTACTTGTACTAATGCTTTGTTATCTTGCAAGAAGTTAGATGGCTATAGATTTTTTTTTTCTCCAAAAGAGGTAAATATGAAAGCAGACAAACTAGCTAGAGAAGTACATCTAATGGAGGCACAAGAGAGCTTTTTGTTGATCCCCTTTAAATATGTAGAAAGCTATTTAATAATTGATGCTTTGGGCTCTATAAATTTGCAACATGGATGTAATTCGAATGACAATGTCTTTTCTCCTTGGACTTTTACAAGAGGTATGCCCCCTTACCTTTGAATGCAATGGTGCCCTCCTTATATAAACAAATAAAGTCTTCCACCCGAAAAAAGTAAAAAATAAAAAAAGATAGTGTATTATTTTTTTTCCTTGTCTTTTATAAGAAGGATATGACTTGTGTTTTTAATTTTTTTTTTATTCCGGATCTGTCCTCGATCCTCGATCCATATAATTTGACCCGTAACCTTTTCACCTTTCCATATGTCGAAATTAACTACATTTGTAGAAAAAGTTTCAACAACCCAACATAAAATGCTCTTGGAAAGGCTAGGGCCGAATAATTCCACCGAGAGGCCAGCATCGAAACCCGCCTGTACATGTGCGTAACCTTTTGTTGGTTGATTCAAGTTAGAAAGAACCATACCAAAAGAGTCCAAGCAGCTTAGCTGAAAGGAAAATGTCGAAAAATAACGCACCTTTTATCTAATTGGAGGTTGGCGGGTGGTAAGTGATTACTTGTCGTAAAAATCAAATAAAAACAATATTCCCACCTGCAGCCCCGTAAAATCAAAATTTATCCGGAAGCTTCTCAAGGTCAAGAACATAAAGAAAGAAGAAGAGCAAGACAACGACGAAGTTCGCATCTCCGAACCGAACACGAAAATCGGTACTCTCTCTCTCTCTATATATATATATCTCTGTAAATTGGAATTCCATACTTTCAGATAGCTCATGGCGTTGAATATTTGCAAAGTCGTGATGGAATCGGAAGCTATTGTATATCCTTTGTTTTACTAGCTTGTTGACGACTTTTTTGGTGTGGAGATGAATGCTGTGCGATCAAAATATGATGTCTTAGCTAACTTTGATGCTGTTTAAGTTCTTCAATTCAAATTGAATTCTCAATCAGCGTGAATGTTAGTAGGTATAATTATCTGAATGAGAGCTCATGTTCAATTGGGTTACTCGTGATAATCGATGGTGCTTTTTGGAATTTTGATTGAATGTAGAGGAATTTTCTCTGCCGTTTTTAGTGGCTTTGTCATGTTGAGTTTGTTTTGGAGTAGGTTAATTTGGATTGTGACACGAGTTGTCGGTAAATACACTGTAAATGTTTGTCTGTTTAAGTCGTTTTGAGTCAGTCCATTCATGTTTATCCGGCGAATATAAATATAAAAGCTGTTTTCATTATGGCGTTATTGGTATGTCTTGCGGAATGGATTAATATTTGGATCGTCTATCAAGTTTGTGCTGCTCAGGGCTGTGGGTCAATCTGTATGATGCTGAGTTGATTTGAAAAGGGAAAAAAAAAAAAGAAAAGAATTCTTTAAGTTTGAAGAGGAGCAGTTGACCTGCTGATGCAAATTGAAATTTGATTATTCTGATGAGTTTGGAACTTCATGCTGACAAAGTTTGAAGTGCTTTGAGTATGTTTATGCTGCTGTGTGTAGTGGAAAAAAGGGCGTAAATTATGAACCTATGGTACTTACTAACGAGCTTGAACTTCATTACTGGGAACACTAATGCTTTTATATGAGATTGAACCGCTTGTGGTCTTGTTTAAAATTGTTTGATGGATTCTGAGGAGAAATCCATGCATGTTTATAAGCCCCGTTGATTAATTTCAAAATAATGGTTGTGAAGCTCCATTTGTGTAGGTTTTATTCTGTTTTGTGCCTATGGCAAGATAGTCTTATCAACTTTTGTGTTTGGCATTGCTGGCAGTACAGGACTCAAGGAAGAGTTTGAACAAAAAGGCAAAGGATGACGAATTTCAACTTGGACTGTTTGTTATTTTAGTTTCTTCCCTTTGCTCCATTGATGATAATTTAGGGCGCAAATGTGGCCTTTATATCTTCTTTTTAGTAAAATTCTGAAAACAGAAGATGAAGATGAAGAAAAGAGAGAACATGTTTGTGGATTAAATGGAGATTATCTCCATTGTACCAAACTATACCCATATGAACAGTTGTCCCAGGATGGAAACTGGCTAAAGTCAGGCTTGCCTTGCACCCATTTTACTGAAGTGAGTGTATAGTGTCGTGTATTATTGCAGGAGAATCTTGTTGCTTTCGGTACCCAAGGTTTATGAATTTTCTCTCATCAGGTACCACATGTAAATCAGCTATCTTCTTGGGATTGCGGCCTTGCTTGTGTATTAATGGTTTTGAAAATGATTGGCATCGGCAGTTGTGACATTGAGACATTGTCAAATTTGTGCTGCACAAGAAGGTATTAATGGAGCAAGTTTGAAATTATCATTGAACTTCTGAATTTTAATGTAAAAGGCAAGCAATAGAGGTTACTCAGCTGTAAACTTTGAGATTGTCTTTCAATTTAATGTTAGTTTTTAGCAATGTTCATTTGAAGCTCTTAAGATTGTGGATTTATATTTCTTTTGGTAGATACAGTAAATTATTTTGCTGGTTTGTAAGTGATAGAGCCAAGTACTATCTTTTTTTCCCCCCCTTTTTTTCCCTTGCTGTTTAGATTTTGATACCATTTATCTAACTCTCTTACTTTTCCCTTTAGATGGAGTAAATATATATTGTTGTTATATTCATCGAAAAAATTTATATTGCTGTTATGAAAGTGATTAGGCAATGTTATGTCCTACAAAATTTTCTCTCTTTCTTATTTAATGCTATTCTATGTTAACTTGTCCACTTGGCTCAAAGAATGACTTGCAGTGTATAGTTGTGAATGGTGAATCTATAAAGTTTTGGTGAACACAAATTTATTATTAGTCTTTTGTTTTTTCTCTGGGTCATACTTTTCTTGTACAAACATTGTTATCACAGTAAACTAACATTTGAACTTTTCAAACTATCGACTAACAATTATGGTAAGTATTATGTTTTATTTAGTAGAATCTACCTATGGTTCAATTAATCCAGTTATATTGTGAAGGCAGAAAACCTAGATTTGATGCTGTGTAAATGGATACCCATAAGTCTCATATTCCAGAAACTTGAATTGGGTGCTTGTAAGACATGTAGTAGATACAGTCACCACAGAGTGATTCAGATATCCCTAATACTTTCGGAATTGATGACATTTACAGCATCTGGACTATTGATTTGGCCTATCTACTGAAGAAGTTCTCTGTTAAGTTTTCCTACTACACTATAACATTTGGAGCAAACCCAGGCTACTCTGATGAGAAATTTTATAAGGTAATACGATGTCCTAATTTATTTGGTTCTCTATGTCTTCTCCATGAGTGAGTTTTAGTTTTTCATTGGCCACACACACAGACACAAAAAAAAAAAAAAAACAAATAAACAAGAAAGAAGTAGAACGAAGAAGAAGAAGAAGAAGAAGAAAGAAAGAAAGAAGAAAACACTAAGCTTGTACTACCCTCCAGTTTGGTGGATAAAAACCTCCTGTTTGGAAAACTCAGTCTAAGCTTAATGTGCCTTTCAAAGCTTCTGTAACCATTTTTTATAAGCAAAGAGGCATTTGTGGCTAACCATTGTCCGTATTTTATGCTCAAAGCCAACCTGCTTTTCCCCACCAAAGATTGCTTAAATTGCTAGTTTACCTTGATATATGAAGTCTTCATTTCTAGGGTGTCTTTTCTTAAAGCCTTTTGCATATACCAGTCTGTCTCTCTCATTGTTTAGAGATGCCATTCATATAATCATTAGTTTCCAAGTCTTCTATCACTACTAAACTTTGAATTTCTTCAATAAGCTGATACTTTGTGCGTTTACAAGTCTCTAATGAGTGTCAAATGTGGAAAATAAACAATAGTGAAAAAGTCTTCGAACCTTGAAGTTATGCTGCTGATGAAACCAGAAGGTTAGGTTATATTATTTGAAGGTAAATTTTTCATTGAACAGCCAACTCGTCTAAGACCTATATATATGTGCTCCCCTATATTTTTGGGTTAAGGTTTTGATCGAGTCTTATCATTGTTGAATGCTAGAAATCAATTGATAAGGCGAAGACTTGAATTCATATCGGTGATATCTAAAACGAACCATAATGAATTCATTTAAAATTATCTTGTATATATAAGTGGAATCTGTATATGTATATTTGTAGCTAGAATGCCAACATTTGCTTGTTGCACGGCATTTTATCACATAGCAGATTTTTGTCTCTCAGAAGATGATAGTATTGCTTTTTTTTTTTTTTTTTATTATTAGGAGTTTCTAGCATTCCTCTATGCTTTTTTTAGTTTCCTTTTTCTAATATAATCTACGAATTACAAAGGTTTTAAGTCTGAAAATTTCGACCAATTGTATCATGCTTCTGAAAGTATTGAAGTAAATAAATGCAGGATCAGTTGCCTACTGATTTATTGCGGGTAGATAAGCTATTTCAAGATGCACCAATGGCCGGAATTGAGATAGAGGTACACCGCACTCCATGAAGGTCCTATTCAATTCTACATATCTACATAATGCAACTGTTGCTATCGAGGCAGCACAACATGTTATTAATGTATTTATATTTTTGTAAGGCCTGCGTATATACAGAAAAAGATATCCTTGATCATTTGTCTAGAGTTTTATTATGATGTTATAAGAAATTTCTGCAGTTTCAAGTTGCCACCTTGCTAATTTTAGTTCAACCAAATATGAAGTTCTTTTTCTAAAAACAACTATCTCTTGTATAAATTCACTAGCCTTGTCTCTTTAACAGTGCAGATCAATCAGCGAAGAGCAGATTTCTCTCTTGATTTTGTGTGGAAGATACATTGCAATTGCGTTGGTTGATCAATACAAACTAAAGTAAGGAACTCTGTCGTTTCTGTTGATTTTCTTTCATTGGAAAATTTTCTGTTATAATCAGGGGAAAAAGAACAAAGAAATATTTTCTGACATTTTCTGTCCCTTGTAAATACAAACCGTTACTTCTGCTTATCTTCAAAATGAAAGTCATTTCCTAATCTGAGAACTCAAGCCATTAAAACGCTCCAACCTAGCAACTCTCCACATGTGAAAAACCACCTCATGAACTTGATGTGGATGTATTTCACCACTAGTTATTCATGTACTGTTTATTTTAACACAAGAAGTTACTTGATGAATTTTGAGAACTTTCTATTTGAATAATGCTGTTTCTTCACTTTGACAAATTGAGTTAGTGTGCAAAACTAATAAGTAAGTTTTCATCTAGTGTGTTGTTACAGATATAATTCTCATATTAGACAATTACCAGACAGTGAGATCTGAAGATGCAAATTAATAAAAGAAAAAATTGAAAGAAAAAAAGGGCTATAATGCTGCCCCTAATAATAAAAGTTACAGAAGTCTCACCAACACAAAAGTTGAGATATTTTCATTCTAATAATGAGTGGAAGGCTTATTCTTATTAGTGATGTTTTGCAGCCAGTCCTGGCAAGATGAAGTTTGTCTCTCCAATTTCTGCAGCAGTTGTGCAGACTATACAGGTGAAAATTGGAAATTTTGTGTTTTGTGATGAGTTCTATATAACTTGGCTTTCAGAATCTATATCCTAGAAAGCTCCCTTATGCCCATCCTACCCAGGGGTAATTAGTGATCTTTGACTGACAAGTTTTACCTTAATAATATCTACACTAATATATTGCAACTGAAAACATAAACATTAATAGTGGGAGCCTAATTCATACTCTTGGATTCAAAGGGACAACAAAGCTGATTTATAAATTTTCATTGTACTTTGTTCTCAGTCATTCTTTCCCAATCTGTTTTTTCTGTGCAAGGATCCATGATATTTCACGGTCAAATGCTATGTCTTTATTCTGGGGACATTGGATTCTCTCAATATCTCATTCCCATTTGCCTCTTCATTTCTTAATTTACAGTGAGAAAAGAAACTACATAGATGGTTGCGATTTGTTTTTTGTAGCTTATTCGTGTGGATGATAATTACTAGTCTATCAGCCTGCTGATCACTTTCAATCTTGGCTCTCACTCTCATTTGCTGGATTCAGGGCACTACATAATAATATGTGGTTATGATTCTGACAAAGATGAGTTCGAGATCAGAGATCCTGCCAGTTCTAGGTAGGTGGAGTTTGTAAATCTCTCTATTGGAAAAAAGCTTTGTTTGTTACATGCGTTCATGCCTATTCTTAATCTTGCTCATCCAAAGAATAGTGGACGATTAACTTACCTGTCCTTTAAAGAAAAAGGATGCATATCATGAAAGCTGATCCAGTTGTAATCAATAATGATTTTGATAGGCATCCACACATCTCAGTCAGAAATGTACATGCATTTGTAGGTGTATGTCTATGTGATGCTTGCACGCAAAGTAAGATGTAAAAATCTGAAAGTTTTAAGGATGTAAAGGCTTAAACGGTGAATCCTGAATATCATATAAATATTAATGCTCTTTATTGCCTTCTACCTGCATATGGATATTAGTCATAACCTGCTCATTTTGTACAATTTGGACCTTGTTGTTGATTCGAGCATTTGTATGTCTGAGTGGAGATTTTTTCTGTCAAAATACAATGTGTCTGTACTGCATATTTTGGTCTTTTTCTTCTTTTGATGGAACACTGGAATGAAATAAATATGCATGGCAGCTCAAATATTGCACAATGATCTTAGAGGAATGGAGTTTCACATATCCTAGCATAACTATGTAAGTTTACATGTCATTAAATGGCATTGAACGAAAAATCAGATTAATTTTTTTATCAAAAGTGCTCTGTGAGTGAAATCTTCAGTTTTTTTCTCTTTCTCTATCTCACATGTACGACCTTTGAATAGAAATATTTTAATAATAGGAAATTGACTCTTGACAATAAGATGCGTTGTGTATGTAAATCCTAGATGTAAAAACGGAAAAAATTTGAGAGATCTTCTCTAAATCACTCATATGACTATCGAAATCATGAGCATCAGCATGTAGGTTCTAGAACCAAGTGGTAGTATTGGGGCCCTTAGCTATTGTTTTTGAAAAATGACCTGGTTTAGCTCATTCCTTGAAAGAAGTTTTTATGAGATCGTTATTTATCAAAATTTTTGACTTCCGATTCTAGCAAACAAATAATCATTGTGTCCTCTTCTTTTTGAACAACTCGTACAAAGAAACCCACCAACAATAAAGTAATTAGTGAACTTATGAGAGATGTTTCTAATTAGTTTCTTTCTCTTATCTCTCATTTATTTTATTTAGTTATTTCTGGAAATTTTTGCTCCCATTGGACCATTTGTATCTATATGCATTAGGATCCTGATTCATGGATCTCTCGGTTCAAGAAAGAAAAATAAGAGGATATGATCCGATTGATTGCGTAAAGCCTATGGTAGCAACGGAACCAGGGAAAATATGCAAAAAAGACAATTCTTTTCAATTTTATTAGTATTTTCTATTCTATTTATTAGGATTAATTAGTGCTCCCAGCTTTTCTAGGATTCCATTTTCTAGTACCATGACCAAAATGAATGCCTGCTTCCATCATTTTTTCCAAATTAATATTCTAATATCCTCGTTCGAGAATCTCCTTCCTTCTTCCACTCAGTCCTAAAGAGTAGCTAGGACCAATTTAGTTATGTTTTCATGTTCCAAATCCAATCGTTTATTTCTTTTATCGACCTTATGTGGACTTAAATAGTACCCGACTGTATTGAGACTAGTGCATCATACCAGGTTACGCTAGGAGAGCTGATGTGGAATGGTCTGTAATCTTGTTAAAAGTGCAAGGGCAGTATATGGACGAGTAAGATAATCTAAAATTTCAACTAACCTCCATTGTCTCTTAGATCAGACAAACTGCTACTAATACTCTTTCTCTAATGTAAGTTGTATATTAGGATCCCCAGGACTCAGGTGTCCCAATTTCGGATGGCTAACAACTTTGTTTCATCAAATTATCCATAATGTATTTGCTATATAGATGAGAAAATTTTCTCTTAGAACACTGACATTAATGCAAAGGAAGTTACATGATTGCTTAAAAGGCTTAAAAGTTAAGTTCCAACAAGAAATAAATATATAAAAAAGTCATGTTTCTCATAGCTATTTCTCATAGCTACAAGTGATCATGACATCTGCATTCACAATCAACAAAGTACTTCATGCACTTGAATGTTGTAAAAATGAATTCTTGTTTCAACCACTCCCCTCCATTTCAATCCCTAATGGTTTCTTCCTGTGCAAAAGATGTTTCCACTCTTCTGCTAAGCAATCCAACAAATTGCTTCACACCTAGTTGAAGTAATGGCTAAAAATTACCAGTGCCTTTAAAAACAAAATGGAAAATGGGACCTGAATTTTACAGGAGAATAAAAGGTTTAACAAAGTTTACCTTTTAGTGATGAAGCGTTTCTTGATATGACCAATCAAATCATCTAAATACCTTTTTAGCAGTATTGCTTGCATTTATTAGCTCGATGATCACCCAATCTCAAACCACACCCCATGTTGCTGAGAGCAATAATCTCCTAATGGATATCCTTCTTCTAACCATTGTGGTGCAAACCTTCAAAAGAGCCAAATTAGTGAGATAGATTAAAAAATGGTGACAAATTATTGGGATCTGGAGGAAAGAGTAGTGAAGACATAAAGGAAAAAATTTATCTTACATGTACTTGATCTTTTTCTAGGTGAAGGTAATTGGAAGATTAGGATTAGGACTCTATGGCATAAGAGCTAGTAGAGGGAATGCATCTGCAAGATGAGGTCTTTACTCTTCTGTGATTGTTCTAATAAGTGTTCAAAGGAGTATGGATGCTATATTTTTGACAGGACAAATCTCTCCTTGCGATAGCTTGTGGTGAAAGATGAGAAGTACTTGTGGTCTTTCTTGATGATGTGCATTTGTAGTTCAGGTTCTAGTGGTGTATGTTTTTGAGTATGGATTGCTTGGAGATAATAATACATCTCAAAATTCTGGACAGGAAATATGAGAGGATTTCATCAAAATGCTTGGGAGAAGCCCGCAAATCTTTTGGCACTGATGAAGATCTTCTTCTGGTAATGGAACTACTCATGAAATCAACATTCTTATGTTTCTGCTTTTAAGATCATAAATTAGACTTTTGCATCTTCTTAGTGTTGTACAATGATATTATTTCCTAAAGCAAGGGACTTGAATATTCCATTTCTCGCGTTACCTTACCTACCATGAGAGGGACGTTGGGGGCTGCAGCCTGACATCAATATTATAAATACTATGGTAGTTATTCTTGACTTGATGACCTATTCAATTAGGAGGGCCATAAATTCTACAATTTTCATGACCCGTTTAGCTATCTGGCCCCCTAAAAATTCAATCTTGTTCTTATTCTTATTTTATTCTATTTTTAAGCTCTTTTTCGCGTCTGTTGAAGTGGTTGTGGGACAGAATTGTTTTTATAGTTGCTTAGTTTAACATTTATTTGCAGATTTCTCTGGAGAATCGCTAGACAGCATATTTGCTCATGTCTGAATCTCGCTCCTGTCTATATAATCCACCTTCCACCACAATGAAGTGTATTCAGCTTCCAATCATGTTGCATAAGATCTGCGCAGGGTATAGATAACTGCTTGTGTAAATTTATGTTGAGTAAGGTAAATCTTGTCTTTTTTTTTTAGGGTAAAATGTACAGGAGATGGCATGGTTTTCACCATGTATATTAATTTGTATATGTGATTTAGCTTAATATTTGTTAGTGATCCTGAGCTATCGATGGCTGTAAGGAAGATTTCGTTTGAACAATTGTCATTTACGTTTTCCCTTGAGTCAGTAAGGCATTCCCTTTGCCTGTCTCATCATGCTGACACATTGAGAAATCTCTCTTTTTAATCCTCAAAGACATGTTTAATATAGTAGTTAGGTAGTTCATCGCCATTTTGGTGTCAGTTAAGATTTATTATAGGGGTGCAACTATGCCCGAGAGGGAGCAGCGTTGTTTGGAATTAGCTTTACTGGTACGGTTTGGGGTTTATATGCAGGGTGCTCAAGGTCTTCGATATTACAAAATGTAAGTTCGTTTCTTGGATATTGAATTTTCATTTGTCTGAAACTCTGGGAATTCTAATGAAGTAGGTTGGATGATGCAAATCTATTCTAGTTTATATTTCTAGCATATGATTGTTTTAAGTTAACCTAGCGGATTACCTGGCTTAAGGTTCCTCCGATGGTGTCCCCATGTTGCATTAAATTCAGGTCGTTTCATAAAACGATTTCAATTTAGTGGATTAGATAACGTTAGTGCATGGGATTCCTTGAACTGAATCTAGTTGGACGACACAACGTGAAGAATCCTCATCGATGAGTTGGTTTGTTGGTCGTTATTATTGGCGAGTTTTTTGAAGTGTTTTTCAGTGTATTATATCCATATTTCAACGAACTCTTCATCTTAAGGTTCTCATGGTCCTTCAACAAAGCAATGAAGCAATTTTTTAAAACTTCTATGTTTTTCGTATCTAACGCCAGGCTTTATCAGTTAAAACAAAAGCATTTCTAGTAGCGCTCCTTGGCATAAGAATTTGATGGTGGGTGCTTCGCATGAGGTTCATCACGTCGGGTACTATTGATAAAGGTGCTCTTACGCACGTAAACATAACGTAATAGATGTTATGGGGCCCATCGCAAAGGGGAATTGGCCTGGACGGACTGGTGAGGTTTTTGGCTGGATTGGGAATAGGCAAACAAACGTGCAAGGTCGGAAGCACCACCCGGGTCTAAAATGAATTCATTGGATCAATATGGAGGAGGAATGTGAATTAATTGCATGGATAGCGGTTGGAAAATCGAAGTCGATAGGAATTTATTTTGTCTTTCACATCCTCTTCAGTGTTAGTGATCACTATGAGATTAATGTGGGGATGGATGTGTTGATGAGTGATTTTGGACCATGGGCTCTCAAGACCTGTTATGACATACATGGACCATGGGCCGTCTTAATTCAGCCTAAGTCTGACTTTCTAGAATTTCAATCCTAACACCTATTTAAGACTTCTATTTCGACCTATTATAGGTCAATACCTTGATTCTCTTCCTTTGGTACAAGCCCATGACATCTATGCCTAAGGTTACAAGAGATGAAGGCTTGCTTAAGAAAGCTCGAACGACATATATCCCTCAATATTGCCATGGACATGCCAACTCGTGGGAATTGTTGAGGTGTCACATGACCTTTAGGGATCTCAAACCTTATATAATTAAAAAGATATGCTTTCTTATTTAAATAAGATACAAACATATCCAAATCTCCCCACATCCTATGAATAAGAGATTTAACCCCATAGGTAAGACAATTTACATAAATATGCACTTGAGCCCTCTTGCTTACTTTCTCAAACCTTGACTTAAATATTAAAATGATTACACTGAATAACTACCGACACCCCTTCATAATGTTTTCTTTTATAGTTACAAGTCTACCTCAAGGCCCAATTCGTCAATCTTTAGCTATGAAATTTCCACAACAAGATGTTTCCTATAATAGTAGGTTTAATAATTTTTTTCTAATGAAATTTTTGTGAACTCATGTGAGGAGCCTTTTTAAAGGCTTATGTTAGACTCAAGCCCAAAGAGAAAGAGAAAGCTCAGCTCAAAAGACTAACTTGATAGGTGGGAGAACCCCTAAGACTTAAGTGAAATACTTAGTTCATATTATTTTCTTGTATGTGACTGTAACATTATCACTCTTTTTTAAAAGCTAACGCTTACGTTAACCTATTCTGGATAACTCGCTTTAAGTGGCTTTCACTTTGGACTGCCCTCGCTTGTTAGCTTTCACTTTAAGTGACTCATACTTTGCTTCACCAAGCAGCCTTTTGATGTATCAAACAAGTACACTTATCAATTTATATTATAGCAAATATAAGTCTGAATGTCGATCTCTCAAAAACTTTAACTATTGGTACTCATTAGGTTTCTATTATCTAACCGGTAAATTGAATTTTAAAAAACTTCAAGAAATAAATCTAAATTATTGCTAAAACTAATTTAAAGACTAATTAAGATGCAATTTAAAAATTAACAAGAAAGCAATTCAATTAATTCAAGATTTAACATTGTATCTAGATTTTGCTTCCTTTCAATTTATTATTTAATATTTCTTAATCAAGAGAATTCTCTATTAAAGTTAATCACTTTCTTAAGCAAATTAACCCTAATTTTCGAATCATTTATTAGAATATCTTTTTAACAGCATAACCTAAAATTGCATTATTGAACAATAAATTCTCTATGCTTTAATTTGAAATTCCAGAAGACTTTTGCAAATTATCTCTAATCTTATAATAATTCTCATCAACTATGCCTAGATCTAATCTTACAAGAAATCTCTCGATTCTCTTATAAGATATCAAACTTTAGATTATTACCTATGTAAATAATAATAATCTAAATCATGAAGCAAACATAGTTGAATAAAGAACTAAATTAATCAAGAAATTATAATATCACATGAATAGATCTAGATTCTATAAAATCTAAATATAAAAAATCTACTCACTATACATAAAAAAATAAGAATCTAAAAATAAAGCATAGAAAAGAATAGAAAGAAACATCATGAAATCCAAACAAATTAAATCTTGAAATATTCTCTTCTTTTTACTTTCTTGATTTTTTTTTTTTTTGCTTCACAAACTCCATAAAAGTCGTACCAAAAAATTTTTCTCAAATAAACTCTAATAAAGCTTTATATATGAAGAGCTAAACAAAAAATAGGTCGGTTGGAAAAAACATGACTGGGAACACAACCATGTCTTTTGGCCGTATCTTTAACTGTACTTCACGTTTGTCTTCTATTTTTTTTTTTTATTATTAAACCGGAAACAACACATTCAACAACATGGTCATGTGTTTTAGTTGTATCCTAAGCTATAATAGTAGAAAATCAACTCCAATTTTGCCTAGAAACGATATAATCGTGTCATTTGGTTGTGTTAATATTCAAACTTTCAAAACTTACTCATTTTAGCTCCGATTTAAGTGAAATTTGTTTCTATCTTCTCATTTTCTCATATAGATTATTTCAAAACCTGGAAAATAAAATTTTACTCAATTAAATATTATTATCTAAAAATAAGCTCAAATATCAAGAAAAATTATTAAAAATTACTAAATAAAATATGTGCAATTAGGAATTTATCAAACTTCCCTCCACTTAAGAATTTGCTCGTCCTTAAGTAAATAAATCAAAGAAAAATTAGCACAAGAATTCTTAAGTTAAAAACTATCATTGCTTAGGAAACTAGTTAAAAATTACACTTAACACAAAAAGATTCAATTTGCAAATATAATCAATTTTCTTTGAATAACTTTCTTAACTCCTATACTCAATCTTTTTCCTCAATGTCCAAAGGACACAAAGCACTAGGGTTCATAAGCTAATTTATCTAAATTAAAGTTTAACCAGATCATTTAATTAAGGATTCCATACTTAAGATTAAATTTAACATCTCATCAATTAGAAAAAAAAGTCATAAAAATTTTAACCTACTTAACTAAAATATATACAACCCTCTCTTCAATCTCACTAATCACTATAATTCAAAGCAAACACATATTACATCCACTCATTCTCTAATTATCCCCTTAATACATGCTTTAGCTGGAAGGCTTCAAATCTATTGAATTTATGTTATTAAATAAGAACGATTGTATTAGCAGCAAAAAAGGATTTTGCTCTTTTGATAGACTAAAACCGATCAATACCAACTTAGCCTTTATATTGGTAGTAGGAAAAAACTTTGCTCTTCTAAGGGACCAAGATCGATCCATACCAACTCATTCTTTGAGCTTATTTTGGTATTGACAATAGAATTCAAACTCACTCTTCTAAAGGATGAAGGCGAATTCTTACCAATTTTGCCTCTCTTTTTTTCTTTTCATTTTATCACTTTTTACCTCCAACTATTTCATTTTAGGAGTTTCTCAAAAGAAAAATTTCATTTGTTTGTTTACTAAGGATTATAGGACTCTAAAGTTATTTAAGAGGAAAGTATAAATCAAAATAAGCTTTGAAATAGTTATGACTAACTCTTAACCAGTGATGTTGCTCTAATCCTAAGTACTAAAATCCTAGGGTAATCCCTAACTTTACAAGGATTTCACCTATCAACTCTAGCATCATGTAATTCACTCATCACAGATCAAGTATTCAAATTACATTCAACTCATTGGAAGTTATCAATTTTCAAATAATTACAAGTCAATAAAAAAATAAAATTGGGTTAAATGCAAAAAAAAAAAAAAAAAAAAAAATTGGTCTCCTAAGTAGCAAAAGTTTCTATAAATGTTTATATCTCCTTCCCCATACTTAAAACCATACATTGTTCCTAATGTACGAATTAAGTCACATAATGAAAAATATATCAATCAAAGTAGTCATGGGTAAGACGATATAAAAATGGAAAAGAAAAACTGATGCTCCCCTAAAAGTTTGAGTAACATGAATCATTAATGAAAGAAGTCTAAAGTCTAAAGTCTAAAGTATGTCAAATCAAATGTAGTCTCCATCATGAGCTTTAAAGTTCCAAAGCATCGACTCCACAATCCTCATAATCGGAGGCATCAGCCATAAAATCATCCGCATCCTCTTCGTATTCTTCATCCTCCTCCTCATCATCAACATCTTCAATCGAACTCTCCTCTTGAACTCCTTCATCTTAACTTGTAATTTAACTTTTGACTCCATGTTTCTCTACAAAAAAAAAAAAAAAAAAAAAAACAAGATTCAAATCAAATTTCTAATATGCCAAAGCTTCCCCACACTTAGAAAAAGGAAATAGACAAAAAATCATGACTAAGTATGGAAAATGAACACTATAACTCATTGAGGAATTTTGTCAAACAAGTGGTATGCATACAAAATGTAGTTGTGTTTTTGAGAAATCCTTCATGCAATCCTCACAACTATTGTTACAAAAGAGATTCTAAGCATACCTAAACTCCTAATTCCTCAATGACATAAATCAATAGTACTTATATGTTGATTAAACACTAAAGCCTTAAGTGCTAAAATGAAGAATAAGGCATATAAAGCAATGAAGTTCAATACTTCAACTCAAACATTCAAGAATGGCACACTATAGTAATATACTGTAAATAATACAATTGTGTCACAACTCGTGTCTTTTAAACCCAAAGATTAGCGCCAAATTCATATGTACATCACTACCAAAATACTAAAACAAACAATATCCACCATAATCCACACTAACTAAACAAAATCACTCAAAAGGCCCCAAAGAAAAAGTGAAATCCAGATGAGTTCTATCATAAAAAATTCAAGAAAAACGAGAGAGATCAAAAACTTACCGGAATACTTGAAGTGAGTGCACTTAGGAAAACTTAAATTGGTGCGAGTGATGGATTGTGAATCAAAGAAGGTTGTGAGTGAGTTCTTTTATGTGTTGAGCATAAGTGAAATAGCAGATGAAAGGAATAGGTTATGTATGTGTTTGTGTAGAAGAAGAAGTGAGCAAAAATGTTGAAAAAAACTTGTTGGGCACACACTTATATAATGGGCACAATACAACTTGAGACACGATTATGTCTGGCGATTGCGTATCTTTCTATGGCGTGGCCTAAAAATTAGGTTGGTACCGACACAGTCAAAGACACGACCATGTTTTTGGACCATGTAACCTACTGTGATTATACATTGGGGGTTATCTGCAATTGACACGGTCTAAGACACAACCATGTCTTTAGACTGTGTGGTACACTATTTTTTTTTTTCCTTTTAACTTTTATTATTTTTATTTTAATTTATGTATTCCTAACGTAAATGCGTACATTCAAAAAGAAAAGAAACTTAAAGAAACAAAAGTACTAAACTAAAAAAAATGAATAAAAAAAATCTAATGCAAAAATTAAATCAAAAGGAAAACTTATTATTTTGTACTTATCAATTTTGAAATTTTGTTTACCTTCTAAAGTGTTACCCTAGAAATTGTACAAGGGACGCTGTCCCCTTAACCTTTGCCCGCTAATTGGCTAGCGGGACCACTGTATGCGTAGCGCAATAAAAGTATTGAAGTGCTAAGATAAATAATAAAAAATTAGTAAAATAACCTACAAGGTAAAAAATAACGAAAATAAATATATAACTTAGGTTGCCTCCAAAGAGCACTGTGTCTAACATCGATTACTTGATAGAATGCATTGTTTACTTGCCTTTATTCGAGTAAAGAGAGATCTCCATCCTTACCTTACTTCTAAACCCTCCAAATAAGGCTAGATTTACCCCTTTTTCCATTGGTATAACAAATTCTCTTGTCTAGATGCATAACTTTTACTGAGTTTCTTCTTATTACGTCACTCATCAAACTCGTGTTGCTTGAGTCTACTCTTTTTATTCGCTTTTTGCTTAGATGGAGTGGTTGTCGGTAACTTTAAACTCTTCACTACAAAAACATATTCTAAACAATCTTTTGAGTGTTTCTACTCTAAGACTAGTGGTTTTACTTTGGGAGGCTTTAACTTTCCTTCGTTTGGTGTATAAAATGGTTCAATCCTTATCTTCATCACATTAGGCTCATTAGCTCCCAACTAAGCTACAGCTTCTGATTGATTAAGGGTTTTCATTATTTCTCCATCTCTTATTTCTAAGCAATTGTTCATAAGGTCTTTGATAAGTGTTTCTTGCACACATTCAGTAACAACAACATTAGAAGTATCACCATCAAAACTTGTGCCCTCTAAGTCAAGGGACTTATGTATGGAATCAGGACTCTGGAAAATAATTTCCTCACCTCCAACCCTTAAGATGACCTTATGCTCACTAACATCAAGCACAACCCTAGTAGTAGCTATGAAGGGTCTATCTAGAATCAATGGTACCTCAAGATCCTCATCTATATCGAGGATAACAAAATATGTAGGGAAAGTGAATTTATCAACTCGTATTAGAACATATTCTATAATGCCTTCAGGGTATGTGGTAGACCTATAAGCTAATTGAATACATATGTGTATTGGTTTAGGTTCTCCTAATCCTAGCTTTTTAAACAACTTAAATAGCATCAGGTTTATATTGGCTCCTAAATCTGCTAAAGCATTATTTATCGATAACTTTTGAAGCACACAAGGAAGACTAAAACTCCTTGGATCTTATAATTTTTTTAGCAACTTTTTTTGTAGAAGCGCCGAGCATTCCTCTTTTATTGTTACAGTTAAAAGATCCTCCAGCTTTCTCTTATTCAATAGAAGATCCGATAGGAATCAGTCCATGATGATCCCTAAGCCGAGGCCAACCTGTCCTAAGACAACACTAACTTACCAAAAGCTAAAGCCGACCTGTCTTAACCTGAAGCCAAATTGTTCAAAGGCAAGGCTGGATAGCTTTTGCCGAAGCTGAGCTAATACCAGAAGGCAGAGGGGAAGAAAAGGAGATACTAGGCCTCAAGTCTGTCGTCTATTGTGAAGCCAAGAAACCATACAGTCGAGCACTGGAAGCCAAAGAAATAGCTCGGCACAGCATAGGAGAAATCACACCCAACAATCTACAAGTACAACAATTGTGGGCCAACCTCACTAGGAACTCGGCCAAGTACAATAAGACTTCCAAACATCCCACTCCTGCTCAGACACCTAATTGCTAATCGACCCTTGCTTAGGCCTACAAACAACTCGGATGACTGCATGCTGATTACTCTATTAGGTGCACAGTTTTGTATACTTTGTAAATATTTTCCTTATTTTGATTATGGGCTATTCTTTAGGATTTAAGGCCTTATATATTATTTATAGTTTTGTCACTAGGGCTTTAGGATTTGCTATAAATTGCAACATTTGTAATTATCAAAAGACAGATAGTGAAGAATATTCATACAGTAAATTTACACTTGAACATTTCTTCTAGAAGTAAGGACATTCTTAAACCGTTTGAGCATGCATTTCGAATTATTGAGTGTGCCATACTCCTTAATCTCGCGTGTTCTTATCAATCTTACCTTTAAGATTGTGGTGAACCCTTCATTTGAGCAAGTTAGTAAGTCACTTCTAACTTTTCATTTGAAACCCGAGTGATATTTAGTATTCGTGAGTTGTATTAAACCCTATTTTGAGTTTAACCCCTGATTGTGTTTGTGCCTTGGTGTATGATATATATACACATTCGCAGTCAAAACCCTATTCTCACTTCCCGTTCCTTGTTCCCATTCAAACCCTATTGACGCCCGAGACTACTACATAGATTACGCATCAAGATCCTTGAGGAACTTTACGTACTTTGGCATCTGCAATAAAACATCAACAAGAGATAAGTTCATGTGAAATTGTTTAAAAAGATCAAGGAATTTTTCAAATTGCTTAGTTGGATCAAGGCAATCTTACTTAAGTCGCTGTGAATACAGGATAGACAACTCCTACTCGTTCACTTTTAGTGGCTTTGCTCTCTCTTTTGATCTCAGCGGTTCTAAGCTTTCCTTACCCTTAACCTCCACTTCTTTCTCAACTGTTTCCTTATGCTCCTCCTTCTCAACTCACAGTTCTTCACCACTTCTTAGGGTTACTACATTGATATGTTCTCTAGAGTTTATTTTAATGTTCCCAAGCAATGATCCTTGTCATCTCTCATTCAGCATCCTGGCAATCTAGCCAATTTGATTCTCCAAGTTATGGATAAAAGCTTCATGGTTCCCTAAAGAGGCCTCTGTTTGTTGCATTCTAGCCTCATTAGATTCAATATATTTTTTTAAAAGGCTTTCCAATTTCTTCTCTAGGACAGGTGAAGGTGTTATTAGTTGTTGAAATCTGGGTTGAAGCAAATTTAGTCTTTGTTGAGGCTGATTCCTTGCCTAACATTATTGGCCTTGACTCTAATTTTGACCTCCCCATGAAAAGTTAAGGTGGTCTCTCTACCTTGGATTGTAGGTGTTGTTGTAAGAATTATACTAAGTCTTATAGGTTTCCCTAGAAAATCAACTTATTCTATTTGCTTACAACCTATAATCCCCTCTTAGATGAAGTTGTAGTTGTTACGAACCAATCGAGAGGAATTCAATCTTTTTTCTCAACATCTCTAACCGAGTGGCTAGAGACTATATAGCATTGAGCTCAAATATGCCTACAACTTTTTGCTTCCTCCTGAGATTCTCCCATTAGTAATTATTCATAGCTATACCTTCTATCAAAGCTTGGACTTCCTCGAGCATGTTGGTGTTAAGTGTACATCCAACTGCTGCATCTATTGTTTATCTGGTAAAGGGGTTGAGACTATTGTAGAAGGTTTGTATTTTCATCCAAAGAGAGAGGTTGTAATGTAGACACTGCTTTACCAAGTCCTTAAAGCGCTCTCATATGTTGTATAAGGTCTCACCCTCTATTTATGCAAAAGATTTGATGTTGACTGTAAGCTTTACAATTTTTGCAGTTGGGAAATACTTCTCTAAGAATTTTTCCACCGATTCATTCCATGTTATGATTGAATTCCTTGCTAAGGAATTCAACCACTGCTTAACTAGGCCGCGCAAAAAAAATAGAAAGAGGCGTAGTAGAATAGCATCATCAATTGCCCCATTGATCTTGAAAGTATCACATATTTCCAAAGAGCTAAAAATATGTGCATTAAGATCTTCGTCTTAAAAGCTATCAAATTGTACAAATTACAATACCATCTGAATAATGTTAGGCTTGATCTTGAAGTTATTAGCTGCAACAGTTGGTCAGTTAATGCAAGACTAGGTACTAATTAATGACAGTTAGGAGTAGTCTAATGTGGTCCAATTCTAATCCTCATTGTTGGCTATGATGTTGTCAAGTAGCTCTCGTGATCAGATTCTTGTTTTGCCGCTTAATTCTTAACTTCACCCCTTAACAACTCTACTTCGTCTTTCAATCTAATCAAAGATCTTTGGTTTATCACCTCCACTGTTTCTCTAATAGATAATTGCCTCAAATTGTGTAAAGCCATCTTATTAATCTCAAGATCGATTTTAATCAAATCCTTTAATTGACTTCTTATTATGTACTACACCAAAGAAAGTAAAGAATTTAATCAAGAAAGATAAGAAAAAAACAATTATATTAATAAATCTACTAACTTTCTTAATATAAAAAGTCCTTGGCAACAACACCAAAAACTTGATGTATCAGGCAAGTGCACCTATTAATTTATAATATAGTGGATATAAGTCCGAATGTCAATCCCTCGAAAACTCTGAAAACTAGTACTCACCAATCTGTTATCTAATCGGCAAATTAAATTTTAAGAAACTTAAAGAAGTAAATATAAATTATTACTAAAACTAATTTAAAAATTAACTAATATGTAATTTAAGAATTAAAAAGAAAGAAATTCAATTAATTCGAGATTCAACATTGTACCTAGATCTTACTTCCACTATATTTAACATGTGATTTTCCTAAAGATAATCTAATTTATTCTTTAATATTTCTTAACTAGGAGAATTCTCTATTAAAATTAATCACTTTCTTAAGCAAATTAACCTTAATTCTAGAATCACCTATTATAATCTCTTTTCAATAGCATGACCTAAAATTGCATTATTGAACAATGAATTCTCTACGCTTTAATTTGAAATTCCAAAAGAATCATGCAAATTATCTCTAATTTTACAAAAATGCTTAGATCTAATCTTATAAGAAATTTTTCGATTATTTTATAAGATATCAAACTCTAAATTATTATCAACGGAAATAATAATCTAAATCATGAAGCAAACATAGTTGAATAAAGAAAATAATAAAGAACTAAATTAATCGAGAAATTATAATATCACATGAATAGATCTAGGTTCCACAAAACTTAGATATAAAAAATCTACTCACTATACATCACAAAATAAGAATCTAAAAATAAAGCATAAAAAAGAATAGAAAGAAGCATTATGAAATCTAAACAAATTAAATCTTGAAATCTTCTCTTCTCTTCACTTTCTTGATTTTTTTTTTTTTTTTTTTTTGCTTCATAAACTCTATAAAAGTTGTGCCACAAAATTCTTCTCAAATAAACCCTAATAAGGCTTTACATATAAAGAGCTAAAAAAAAAAAAATAAGTTAGCTAGAAAAGACAAAATTAGGGACACAACCATGTCTTTTGGGTCATATCTTTAATTGTGCTTCACGTTTGTTTTCTTTAAAAAAAAAAAAAAAAAAAACTAAAAACGACACAACGAACAACATGGTCATGCATTTTAGTCATGTCCTAGGCTATAACAAAAAAAAAAAAAAATCAGCTCCAATTTTGCTTAGAAATGACACAATTGTGTCGTTCGTCTATATTGATTTTTAAACCTTCATAACTTGCTCATTTTAGCTCTAATTTGAGTAAAATTTGTTTCTATCTTCTCGATTTTTTTTTTTTGCGTAGATCATTTCAAAACTTAGAAAAAAAAATTTTACTCAATTAAGTATTATTATCTAAAAATAAACTCAAA
Organism: Lumnitzera littorea; assembly: GCA_024138015.1. Taxonomy (NCBI): domain Eukaryota; kingdom Viridiplantae; phylum Streptophyta; class Magnoliopsida; order Myrtales; family Combretaceae; genus Lumnitzera; species Lumnitzera littorea. The sequence goes on along the minus strand of JAMXBB010000005.1, from coordinate 98,013,302 downwards.
TATCAAGCAAAATCATTAAAAATTACTAAATAAAATATGTGCAATTAAGAATTTATCACCCTTTCCCAGGTAATCCTTACCCAAGTCATTCCTTTTTCAAGTAACCCTCTCTCAAGTCACTCCTTTTCTAAGTCAGCCCTTTCGTAAGATTAGCTCTCTTAACAAGAGCATCAAATATTATGACCTAAGCCCAATAAGAGAACCCAATCAAAAAGATTAGCCTAATAGGTAGAAGAGTTCCTAAAACTTAAGTGTAACACTTAATCCATGTTACTTTCCTATGTGGGACTATAATAGCTTATGAGACTGAAACTCTCCCTTCACATTTAATTTGTAGGTAAAAGTGATTAAAAAGTACATGTACAAACAATTATAATTGGATCTATTCACGTCATATTTCAAATTGGAAGGATTGAGTAAGATTTCCAATTGTCATACTGTTTTCAGTACTACTAGCCTAGTAAGTTAGTATCAAGAAAAAGAAATCAACAATGCACAAACGTAGGCAAAAGGATGGAAAAAATTAGCTTAGTTCGTAGAACTTTATGTCAAGCACTAAAATTGCGCACATGTAGTCTTTCAAAATGGCAAACCATCAACCATGTGCCTTTCTTTCTAAGTTTCTTCACTCTTGCATCTAATCTTTCTTAGATTCTTTTACTTGTTTTTGCTACTTTACTCAAAACTTTACATATTGTATTTTAGCGGGCTAAAGGAAAGAAGAGAGGGAGAGAGAGAGAATTCTAGGGAAGTGTGGTTTTGCTCATTAAATACCTTGACTCTAACCATTTTAATTCTTTAAGATAAAAACAGAATGTAATTAGCACTAAGGTTGACAATTCATGTTATCATATTGCGTCTTGTTTTCTTGTCTAAATGGGTTCATGTCAAAAAAATCTCAACTCATGACACAATTTGTTTATTAATCATGTATAAATACCTTAGTCCATGCCTTACTGTATCTCATGTTCAAGTTATATTCAATTGTCACATCTCCTAATTGCATACTAATTTGTTTAAAATTACCTTTCCAGTCGAAAATTCCGTATTGATTACATATTGATAAAACTCTTTTATGCTACCTTATAAATTAAGTGCTTTTCCTATTCACGGGTGGCATATAGACCATTAGTACTAGAATAAAATATGTACAAACAATGAATTAAATAAGTTATTTCTCATTTTTTGGCAAGCATGAACTAAATATTAATTATTTATCAACTCTCTAAGCATCTAAATAATTTAGAATGAGGGAACTAATTTTTAACAAGTATTCTAATTATTGTTTCACAACAATTATACTACTATTGAAGAACCTCGTTCGGAAAAGTTCACAATAGCATGCTTCACAGTCTAAATCCTCCAAATTTTGACTCTGGTTCAAGCAATATTACATCTATGGAAGCTTCACAATCTAGTCTTGATTCATTTTGCTTAATATACTTAGTTTGTTAAGTAATATAAAAGAATTCACAAGAAAAAGAAAAAAAAAAGAAGATTTTTAATTTGTCTATATAATTTTCTATGGGAGGTCTTAAATAAAATCAATAATAATGGACTAATGGCCTAATTAAAGTCCATTAAGCAATTCCTTCTAAATTATAGAATATAAGAATTTATTAGAAGAAGAAGACTTACTTGAAAAAAAATGCAATATGGATGCAATTGTCTAGATATGAAAGTAAGATAAAGAGGGAAGAAAAAAAGAATTTTAGTTGTGACCTAATATCTTTTATTTTTGTGCTTTTGATTTTCTATTATTTAAAAAAAATAAAGAATGAAAATATAAATTTAATGTTAATCAAGTCTGTAAGTAAAATCAGAACCTATTTATGAGACTTGTTTATTTAAACAAGTTTATAAACGGGTTTAGGATCTAACTATGAATCCAAATACGAATTTAACTACATCTAAACGAGTCTAACTCATTTGAGTCTCATATTAATTTTTTCCTTACACTAATTCATTTAAGTTGTATTATGTCATGTCCAAATCCATCTCATTTAGGTTGCAAATTATCATCCCTAATTGGCGCCGGCTAATTCGTTCCATCACGTGCATGCTTTAGAATTGTGAAGCTGTCTCCATCGCTAAGGAGGCCGTGCAATTGCTTTAAGTAATTCCTATCGTTTATTTTATCCTTAAGAACATTACATTGTCAGGATCATTTTTTGTTTTTTCAGTCATGACCATGCGCCTCTTTAAATTCAAAGGGGGATAAACGGGGGGAAAAATAAAAGCTATAAAATCTTACAAAGGAACGGGCCGTTCACAGAGGATCCATTCCTTGCGAAGGAACCGACATTTCTTGGTAGGTTTGTTAAGGATAAATTGGTCATATAAGGATAAATCTTTAAAATTATTAATAATATGATTTTATCTCTTTGTAATTCCTGAAAATGGGCATATACTTTACACATGATCTCTAAATCATTACCATCATGGTCCTTTTGGCGATAGTATTCAGGTTCTAGCAGATTGTGAAGGTATTTGTACATTTTTAAAAGTTATCGAGAGTTGAAGTTATATTTCAAGATTTAAGAAGACTATTTACATAATAAATGATTTAGTGAGTCCGTCAAACGATTATCGCAAAATTTTTTTAAGCCGAAACCCATAAACATGATCTCTGATCGTAGAATTTATGGGCCGAAGATTGGGAAGTGGTAATTTACGTAATGGACCACGCACGACAAAATGGGCCGAATAACGTAGGACAACGATGAACTATCGAAAGCGAGAAAGAAAGGAGAATAGAGGGAACAGAGAAAAAGGACGATTCATCGTTCAGACAAATTGAGATTAGGCAGAAACTATAATTAAAATAGAAATTAAAATCCGTATTACCCAAATTTCCTTTCCAAAAATGCCATTGAGCAAGTTGCTTTTTATAATTAATATGAAATAATCACACTCGGATTTTTTATATGATTCACCTATAAAATTCCGATTTCCGGTGAATGTCCATTTAATTCAAATATAGGAAGTGCAGACGCTAAATTCTCTTTCCAATTTATTCATACTTATATAGAACCATATTTAAGGCATATTACTAGAAAGTATTATATATTTGTGTATATATATATATATATATATATATATGTTATCCTTATTTTCTTTGTCAAATTCATTGCACATTGACGGAATTGATAGCTTGCTTCTTTTTCTACATGATTCTATTATAAGAGACATCAGTTTCACATGATGCCATAAATATAGGGTTTTTTTTTTTTTCCTTTTTTTTATCTCAAGAGTGCTTATATCAATATGAACAACCAGAATAATAGTTATATTATGTTATGCATATTGTAATAATCAAGAGAGTGGAGAGGTCTAAGCAACACATTTCCATCCTAAACATGTTAAAATGTCTACAATGACGTGCACTTTTTGAGATGTATCTTTTCCTTTATACACCCCCAAAACGCCCAAGGGACAATGATATGGTATCATAGACAAATTGCTTAGAATCTCAAACTGTAGTTAAATAGTTGCAAAGGAGAATAGTTTGATTTGATCAGCTGCAGTCTAAGATTGAGGTCTATCCAAAAGTCGTATAATTTAAATTGTCCAAATTCAATATATATTAGTAAGTATGGTAAGTAGGCGTAAGTGAATGTATTGGTTACGGTTGTTGATATATATTAATCTTGTCCATTAGATTAATTGATCTTGGCTATTTAGTCGGTGGTGCTTATTTTTATATAAAGGAAGTTTTCCCTCATTTATAAACTATCATTCATTAGTGAAATACATTTTCCTAATTCCTATAGTATCTCTCCTTAATTTCTTTTCTCTAGATTTCTTATGAGTGTTCTAAGTTAGGTTAACTTAATATTCTTGGTAATGCTTAGGATATCTAAGTGCTGCATAGAAGCATCCTCAAGCAAAATTTATGTAACAAGTAATATTAGAGGGAAAGTGAAGATGTCTTTAGGAATTTACCAAGGAACAATTATAAGGAAGGCTACAAGGCTTGGTCAAGGCATATATTAATGGCCCTTAATGTTGGGCTTGATAGGGTAAAATTGTGTATTACTAAAATGAAGGGCTCAAAACATTGCAAACCTACATAAAGGAGATAGAGAAGAATCTTTATGAGGAGTTATAAGGGATTCTAAACTACATCGTAGAAAGCTTGGTTAAGCAAAACACCAACCTCAAGGCTAAGATGGATACATGGGCCAAGCCAAGTACTTTAGAATTTAGGACAAAAGGGGTTGAGGAAAGAATCCATGTAGTTATGGTGGTTTTGAGGAAAGAGATAAAGGATCACAAGATATAGTTGGCAACTTATAAGATAGCCATGGCTAATGAAATAGCCACTCAGCTAGATTCTATGATTTATATGCCTAAGCCAAAGTACTTTAAGGGAACACAATCAGTGAAGGATGTGAGCAATGTCCTTCAGGGAGTGGAATAATACTTCGAGGCTATTAGGATTGCTGAGAAGCAAGTTAGGTATGTGTTGCAACTTCATATTTGAGAGAATAAACTATGGTTTAGTGGAAGAGAAAGGTTGACATAAAATATTTCCTTAACTAAGCTTATGCAAGAATTTAAGGACCATTTCACCTCCTAAATTGTCAAAAGGGAGGCTAAAATTAAACCTCAACACCTTAGTAGAAGAGCAATTATGAAGCAACATGTTCAAAAGTTCTCTAAGTTAATGTTAGAGATACCAGACGTTAGCCTAAATCTCATCATGTTTCTAGATAAATTAAAAACATAGAAGAGATTGGAGGTATAACAATGAGGAGTGGATAATATCCTTAAAGTAAGAGTAATTATTGAAGGGCTACTGGAATTTCAAAAGTAAAAGTAAGGTCTTCAACTAATAGTGAAGAAGAAGAAGATAATATCAAGAAGAGTAGGTTTCTAAGTCTACTAAAGGGGATGCGCAAGGCAAAAGGAGAAGAATGTAGAAAAAATAGAAAAACTTAAGAGCTAAATTGTTACTTTTGTAAATACCACATTATGCTTAGGGATGTCCTAAAAAGAAACATTTGATTGCTCTAATAGTGAAGGATGAGTCAAACAACAATGAGAAAGGTAAACTTGGTATACTTTGTCTCCTTTATGCCATGAAATTTCAAGGCACCAAGAAGTGTAAGAGCTTGATGTATGCTTAAGTTTAGGGGGTTGAGAGGAAAATAAATGCCATGGTATACATAGGAGCCTGATGTACTGCCACCCAGTGGTCTCATTACTCGCGTGCACCTCTAAGGACTCCAATCCCTCTCTTGAAGAATTCTCTCTCGACAACCTGCTAATGACGAGAAACTGTACATCTAAGAAAGGTAGTTGAACTCCCTAAGCTCCCCATATTGTCATACATTAATCTGTATACTCGGTAATAATGATACTGACCATTCCTTTGCTGAGGACCCTATGCTAAATACTCCGACAAACTGCTGTCGAAAATCTCTTGCCAAGTGACGAGAGACTCACTTAAATGGTCGAGTAGTTTTCTCTTGACATACCACCATCTCTTTCGTCTTGGCTCCTTTAGTACCGCAACATTTTGACCCTTCCCACTTGTTGTACTTAGAGAATATTCGTACGAGACCAATGCTGCACTACCAACAGTCTACCTCGTCTGACATTTAATTACCTTTTCATTTTTGGTTTGTTGCCCTTTTTACCCTTTTCGTATGTACTAAGAATCCCTTTTTTGTAAATACTTTCTTGTAATTTCTTTATTTGTAATGCTGCCTTAAGAACTTACTACAAATAATCCTTTTCTCTCTTGTAAGCCAGAAATAACTTACATTTTAATATTAAATACTCTATTCTTGTGAGATAATTCTCTCTAAGTCCATGCCCTTTACACTCTCATCTAATCTTACCGAGTAGCTCAAGATTAATGGTGGATAGACCTTGACATCAACTTATGCGTCATATCAAGTGAGGTGTCAAGTCATGTTGTGTTTGTTAGTAAGTCACATCCTTCGAACAGTGTCGCGTCAGCTACTCTTATTTGATTGTAAATCTTTTCCTTCTAATTTTCTTTGATATCTCGAAGGACTCCTTTCGGTTTAATTCTACCCCAGTAAGTCCTAGTGAAAATTAAGATCCTAGGCATACCATATATTCCCGGTATCAGAGCTTGAGGTTAAGATTGAGAGTTGTGTAGTGTTAGTCTATTGTGTCTACTATTCGAGATATTTGTATGTAGAAAGCATTTGCATGAATTATCCTTACTGAAGCTTGTATTAAGAATGTCAAACCCTAGTGTACAGGGAGAGATTCACAATGTCGAGAGTGATGCTCATGGTTGTAGTCGAGTTAGCCAACAAACACTACATACTACTGATGAGCAGATACAAGATCTTGCTGCTATTGTGGCCAACTTAGCTATCTCAGTAAACAGGGTCTTAGAGGCTGGGTCGCATGAAAGAATTATTGAGTAGGGTCGAGAAACGAAACATAGGTCAAGGATGCAGATGAACGAGCGAGCTCTAAAAGCCTTTCTTGTGAACTAAGCACCGTCGCGACATGCCGATAGAGTTGCGAGAAGAAGGTTAGAGTTGGACGAAGTGGAAGAGTACGAAGAGGAAGAAGACCAGTATGATGGGATGGATGAGTGTGAGTTTAGAGCGCCAAGAGGTGTCAAGCATCTTAAAGTATAGATTCCGAGCTTCAACGAATCTAATAGTGTTGATAACTACCTTGACTATGAAGAGAAGATCGAAAAGATATTCAACTTCTACGATTACAAAGATGCCATCCACACTAGGGTGGCTGCATTAGAATTTTCTAGGTATGCTGCAATACGGTGGAAGAAGCTACAGAATGTTCGTCTAAGGGCCCGATGCGAAGTCTGAACATGGAACAAGATGAAGAGAGTTCTAAGAAGTAGGTTCGTTCCCAAACACTACGAGCAAAATACTTTCCGACAACTCTAAGACTTGAGGTAAGGTAACAAATCTGTGGACAACTATGTCCGAAAGTTTCGATTGCTCATGATACGATATGATATCGACGAGCTTGAGACCTAAACTATAGCACGGTTCATCTCGAGACCTCGAGCTGAAATTGGTTACATTGTGGAATTATAGAGCCTCACAACTCTGGATGAAACCATCCGTGTAGCCTAAAGAGTTGAAAAGCAACGACGGAACTAGGCTAGCCGAATGCTGAGTAGCAGAACCATGATGCCGAGTAAGAATGGCCCACCAAGTCGAGTAAGGAGTGATAGGGTATCAAATAGATCCGAGGTTGAACGCCGAGGTCACATGCCGAGCTAACCAGATGAGGGCCGAGGTAAGAGCAAAATCAAGGAACTTGAGATCTAAAGAGACTAAGGTCAGAGCTCAAGACGGAAAACTTGAGAAATCAAATGTTTTAAGTGTCTTGGATATGGACACGTAGTTAGTCAATGTCTGAACCACCGAGTCATGACTATTAAAGGAGATAAGCCCCAGTTTGAAATAGAAAGTGCAAGTGAAGGAGAGGAAGAAGTGGCAACCAATCAAATGCTGGAAGAATTTAAGGAAGATTCAGGAGCTGAGATATCCCCTAAGGGCGGAGCCAAGTATTACTTTGTTATTCGGCGATCTCTCAATACTTTTGGTGACTAATGAGACTGAGTAGAGAGAGAACCTCTTTCATACGAATTGTCGAGTGAATAGCAAGTTATGTACTGCGATCATTGATGAAGGGAGCTGTACCAACGTCATCGCGTAAGGGGTAATTAAGGCCATGAAATTGCCAACTCTTCTACACCCCAAGCTGTACAAGATTCACTAACTGAACAAGAGAGGAGGATTATACATTTTCGAGCAAGTCAAAGTACCGATTACTATTGGTGATAGATATAGGGATGGGGTACTATGTAACGTCCTGCCCATGTATGCATCCTGCATATTACTCGACTGACTGTAGCTATTTGACTTAAGGGTGTTATACAATGGGTATAGAAACGCTTACATGTTTCAAAAGAGTGAGAAGAAAGTTATATTGACGTCAATGAGTCTTAGGAAAATGCAAGAAGCCTAGGAAAAGGTTGTGAGATCTCTGTAGCGGAAGTTCTTAGTGATTTCCCAAGCTCAGTTTGTACGAGAAGTCAAACCCGAAGACTATGTACTTCTCTTGGTCATGAGACTCCTAAAGGTTAGAGAGGCTAAAAACTTACCTGCCAAAGTGCTACAATTACTTCAGGAATTTACTGACCTATTTCTATCCGAGATGTTGAAAGGATTACCTCCATTGAGAGGAATTGAGCATTGCATTGATCTTTAACCTGGAGCAGCCCTACCAAATCAACCCGCCTATAGACTCAATCCTGGACAGGCAGTTAAGTTGAAAAAGCAAGTTGATGAGTTGGTGGATCGCGGATATATTCGTGAGAGCATAAGTATCACGCCCCAAAGCGATAGAGTCGTAACAACCCCGCCGTGTAAACCATTTTAAGATAGAAGTTGGCCTTACAACCATTATCTTAGACCTGATCTACATAAGGCGTCCACAACTAACCCGCTTTGAAGTAAACAGTTTATAATTTAAATAAATCATTTACCTAAGAAAGTGAGGAAATATATAATACACTATAATTTAGTTATTACGATTAAATTTTATAATATTTCTTCGTAATATATTTCCTAATTATGACATTATTCAGAAATGAAAATTCTAAAGTAAAAGCTTAGACTTTAAAAATATGTATTTATTCTTCAAATGTTTTTCCTCACTCCCTAGGATCCAGCAGTTGCTAGCTTTAGAGTAGTTGTATGCTGCTTCTTAGCCAGCACCTGTACGACGTCTATAGGAATGTGAGCAACCACAGCTCAGTAAGTTAAGATGGAGGACTTAAAACTATACCATAAACATAACAAGGTTATCAACCAACTTATTAGGTGCAATGCATATTCAAGCAAATGCCATCGCACGACGTTGTCCAGCTTGTCGTGAGATTAGAGAAATTGCGCCCGCTCTAATTCGAGTTGAGGAGTTGTTAATGCAACAGCTCACAACCAAACCCAGGCTTATGCAATGGAGACCTCGCTTCTCCCGCGACTACCTTCGAACCATTGACTTCATCCTCGCCGCAACCTCTTCACTTGTCACTTAGTTCGACTAAGGATAAAGAAGGGACCCTTTGCAATCCTACGCTATCTCTTTCGAAGGGGTCGATATTTGACCGAAGAATCCTAGGTTTCCCCTAATGGGTTACAATGCAAGTCTGATTATGATTACAAGTCGTATATTTGATTAAGTCCAGTTTAGGGTGATCATTCATTTCATACAAATCATACAATACATGCCAGAACAACAAATAGAATCATAGCATCACTCATAATCAAGCACATGCACACAACTAACTATCTAACAAGCACAACTAAGTATAATCTCAAGCTTCCAAAATATAGCAACGTATTAATCCCAACTTACCTTGACTCCTCGCTCACTTACTCGAGGTCCGACTCGCTCAGGCCATCGCCGATCATTCCTATAACACAAACATGGTTTTAGTTTTTCATATAACTATTATAGGTTCGTTTTATCCTATAATGCTTATTGTTATGTTTTGTTTAGGGTTTAATATACCTAATTATCTAGGTCTTAAGTCTTTTACAATTATTCTAGGTTCAGGTTTGGTTTCCGCATCGATTTCTAAATTAGATTCTAGTTTGATTTCTAAGTATTGTTTTATACTCGAACTCTAGAAACTTGTTTTAACTCATAATGTGAAATTAATCACATTACTTCCAGATATCCTAAATACTATCATTACCTCTAATTAGTATTTTATTTCACCCGGTACACTTAAATCCTTATTAGTATACCGAATTTACTCTTGATGTGAGAAATTTTTACATCTTTTATATAATTACATAAATTTAATTTTTGTATCAGTTTTATTATATATCCCTATTATTTATATAATATCAATTTTTATCCTAATATTTTCTATTTATTATATTTCCAATAATTGTGTATTATGTACTATTACTTATTATGTACATAATACACATCTAATATTTTTATCACTCTAATTACTATCTCCCAACATCAATTATCATTTCAAAATGTCTAAATTCATCCTAAATCAGATTTTACTTTTAATTATCATAATTTACAAAATTAACTTAAAATTTACTATTTTTCCCTATTATTCATTTACTACATAATTAACCTAATAATTACATCTAACACCCTAAATGCTACAAGTATCATACTTCATCAGATTTCAACATTCTAAAACATATAATTATTCATTAAATCAGTAATTAACCCTAAATTACCTATTTTATGCCTCATTTTAAGGCCTAAAAATTATCTAAAAATTTTGAAAATTAATTTTTGGAAACTGGCTTAATAGCACTGTTTTATATCATCTAAGTAGTCTACACAAAAATTTTGGGTTCAAAACTACACTCCTAAAATCATTTATTTATAAACCGAAATAAGCCTAGTTTTGCATGATTTCTTAAAAACTATATATCACGAGACATATTTTCATCAAAATAATATTTTTCCTAAAAACTACATACAAAAATATTTCAGAATAACAAAATTCATAATTTTCTAAGAATATTTACTATTTTTACAAAATTACACAAAATCGGGCTAGAACTTGAACTCACCGATCTGAGTGACTTCGACCACTGCCAGCTGCCGTAGCCTTGTCGGCCGGTCTGGGCGCTGCCACCACCGTGTGGTGGTGGTGGCCGTTCACTCTCGGGTGCTCGTCTGGTCTGGGTTCTCCTTTAAGGCCTTAATTGCACAGTTTTTCTTATCTTTTTTTTTAACTCTAATTTTTTTCTCAATTTCACCTCTCTCTATTTTTCTCACTCTCCAAATTGCTCAAATGAGCTTCTGAAAAATTTGAAGTATTTATAGAGCTTTAAGGAAATTATTGTGCATTAATTTGATTAGACAATTGCCTTATCTTCTTTCAATTTAACTTTTGTGTTGTTCTAATTTAATTGGCTAATTTTTTTCTTATTTTCCCCAGCTACCACGACCTATATCCGGATCATTCCTTGTTTTTCTTAATTTTTCCTTAATTAATTATGAATTTTCTTTAATTATTTAGTATTATTTTAGCATAGTTCGCGTATTTTAAATAATTATGTGTATTTCTATCTACATGTAAATTCATATATAGTACAAATAAATATTTATAAATATTATTTAGGTCATTTTATGATTTTTAGTATACATATGATTTATCTTTAGCGATTCGTTAATTACCGGAATGTATTTTACGCATTTTCGATAAATAACGAGTTATATATTTAAAATTTGGAATTTTTATAGTCTTTTATTTTATTGCTTATTTTCTTAAATTCAAATTTACGGAATCATTTTTACTAATATTTCTGGCTTTACTTATAATTTAGGCTTGATCGGATTTTTCAACCGATCGAAACCTTGAGTGACTGGTTGTTTGGCTTACAATAAGCTCATGTGCCATCCCAACCATGCTAGTACCAAAGAAAGATGGATCATGAAGGATGTGCATTGACAACCGTACCATCAACAAGATTACTGTTAAGTACCGATACCTGATCCTGCAGTTGGATAACATGTTCGATGAGTTACATGGTGTAAGCATCTTTTTCAAAAATAGATCTAAAGAGTAGCTATCATTAAATACAAATGAAACCGGGAGATGAATGGAAAACAACCTTTAAGACTCAGGATGGTCTATTTGAGTGGATGGTTATGCCATTTGGTTTAACAATGCGTTAAGTACATTCATGCGACTCATGAATCATGTACTTCGAGCATTGAAAAGCAAATGCATTATGGTTTATTTTGACGATATTCTAGTCTACAGTACCGACCTTCTTGTTCATATTGAATATTTGAGATTGGTGTTTAATATACTCTGCGTTGAGAAATTATTCGGCAACTTGAAGAAATATGCGTTATGTCAGAGCGAGATTATATTCCTTAGATATGTCGTTTCAGGGAGTGGAGTTCGTGTTGATAAGGAAAAGGTTAAGGCTATTAATGAGTAGCCTATGTCGACAAGTGCAGCCGAAGTCAAGAGCTTCCATGGACTAGCCTCTTTCTATCGAAGATTTATCTGGAACTTCAACTCCATAATTACGCCATTGACTGAATTAACCAAGAAGAATGTTGAGTTTAAATGGACAAAAAAGGCTTAGAGGGGTCTTGAAGATGTGAAGTGTAAGCCAACATCTACTCCAGTACTTGCCCTACCAGATTTTGAGAAGGTTTTTGAGGTTGAATGTGATGCGTTTGGTGTCGACATTGGTGCTGTACTTATGTAAGAGCACCGACCCATTGCCTACTTCAGTAAAAAACTTCAAGGTGCTGCCCTGAATTACTCAGCCTACGACAAGGAGTTCTATGCCCATGTCGATACACTCCAAAACTGGCAGCATTACCTGTTGCCAAGAGAATTCATTATCTATTCTAGTCGTAAATCTCTCAAGCATCTTTGTAGGCAGTAGAAGCTTTCTCGATGTCACGCCAAGTGGGTTGAGTTCTTGAAGACCTTTTGCTATGTCATCAGGTATAAGAAGGGAAGCACTAATACAATGGCTGATGCACTTTCTTGTCGTCATACCCTCATTACGACGTTGCAAGCTAAAGTGCTTGGATTTGGCACTCTACTTGATCAATATGAGCATGACCTACATTTTGGGCCTTTAGTAGCCAAGTGCAATAATAGAGGAGCTGTGGACGGATTGTACTTGAGTGAGGGGTTCTTAATGAAGGGCAAGTAGATGTACATGCCAAGTGGTTCTACAAAGGAGCTACTGGTTCGAAAAGTTCATGTCAGGGGTCTGGCTAACCATTTTGGGGAAAAGAGAACGATTGAGATATTAAAGGAGCATTTTTACTAACTTAAGATGATGAGGGATGTACATCGAATACTTGAAGGGTGCAAGGTGTGTAAGTATACTAAAGGGAAGAGAGAGCCATATGGAGAACACATGCCCCTGCTAATTCTTAAGTGGCCATGGATCGATATAAGCATGGATTTCATGCTCGGCTTTCCCCACACACTAAAAAGACACAATTCGATCGTGGTAATGGTTGATCAGTTCAGCAAGATGGGCTACTTCATTCCCTATTACAAGACTAATGATGTTTTATTCATCACTAACTTCTTTTTACAAGAAATTGTACGACTCCATGGAGTGCCAAGAAGTACTGTGTCTAACCGTAATTCGAAATTCACAAGCTTCTTTTGGAAAACCCTATTGAGGAAACTCGGTACTAAGCTCCTGTTTAGTACCTCTTACTACTCTCAAACAGACGGTTAAACTGAAGTAGTTAACAAAACCGTCAATAGCCTCCTGCGTGCCACTGGTGGAAAGAACTCTCATGACTGGGACTTATGCCTACTAATCATTGAATTTGCCTATAATCACTTAACTCACAGCTCTACTGGACAATCACCGTTTGAGGTTGTTTATAAACTTAACCCAAACCTACCCTTAAACTTAGTTAACAATTTGCCTACACAAGAGGAAAGTCAATCCAACTTGCAGCGTGCCGAAAAGTTTCACAAGTTACACTAAAGAATTGCCAAGCAATTGACCAAAACTGTGACTCGACACAGAAAGCCATAGAAGGAAACAAATCATTTATGCTCCTGCAAACCTTGTCTGGATCCATCTTAGCAAAAAACGCTTCCCTAGCAAGAGGACGAATAAACTCTCACCCAGAGTGGATGGACCCTATAGGATCCTAAGGCACTTTAACGATAATGCCTACGAGATTGAGTTACCCGAAGGTTTCGGCATATCCACCACATTCAACGTCACTGACTTAACTCCATTTGTACCGAATGATGACAAAGGCTAAGATTTGAGGGCAAATTTTCAACAACACCGGGAAACTAATGTACTATCGGCTAGCGATCCTATTACTTACGTTCGCCTCTGAGGCCTCCAATCCCTCTCCCGAAGAATTCTCTCTTGGCAACCTGCTAATGATGAGAAACTATACATTAAAGAAAGGTGGTTAAACTCGTTGAGCTCCCCACATTATCATACGTTAATCTATACACTCGATAGTAATGATGCCGACCATTCCTTTACCGAAGACCCTATGCCAAGTACTCTAACAAACTGTTGCCAAGAATCTCTTGCCAAGTGACGAGAGACTCACTTAAATGGCCAAGTAGTTTTCTTTCGACATACCACCATTTTTCTTGTCCCGGCCCTTTTAGTATCGCAACATTTTGACCCTTCCCGCCTACTGTGCTTAGAGAATATTCGTACGAAACCAATGCTGCACTACCAGCTGTCCACTTCATCTAACATTTAACTACTTTTCCATTTTTGGTTTGTTGTCTTTTTTACACTTTCCTTATGTACTGGGAATCCCCTTTTTATAAATACTTTCTTGTAATTTCTTTATTTTTAATACTACCCTAAGAACTTATTATAAATATTCCTTTTCTCTCTTATAAGCCGGAGATAACTTACATTTTAATAATGAATACTCTGTTCTTATGAGACAATCCTTTTCAAGTTCATGCCCCTTACACTCTTATCTAATCTTGCCGAGTAGTTCAAGATTAGTAGCAGGTGGACCTTGACATCAACTTATGTGTCATATCAAGTGAGGTGTCAAGTTGTGTTGTGTTCGTTGGTGAGTCATATCCTCCGAGCAACTTCACATCAGCTACTCTTGTTCGATTGTGGACTGTTTTCTTCTAATTTTCTTTGATATCTCGATTGACCTATTTCAATTTAATTTTGCCCCGATAAGTCCGAGTAAAAACTGAGCTCTTGGGCACACCAAAGCCCAACGCTTATTCCTTTCAAAGGATACTACTAATAAACTTAGGTTAAAAATGAAGAGGAGTAAAACTCAACTCAAGAAGGTAAATTCCAAAAAGATCCCAATGTAAGTATTGCTAAAAAATGTAGATTTTAGTAGTAGAAACAGATGCAGAATGGAAATTATAAAGGTAATTCTTATGGATGATTTTGCATTTACCATCATTATAGACCTTTTAGGTAAGATCCGTGCAATTATTGCTCCTTAATCTAATTGTATTTACTTGATCAAAGGAACTAACAATGTATAATTCCAATGACTAAGAAGACAAGTCGAGTTGTAAAATTCATCACATTAATGCAAATCACAAAAAAGGGGTAAGATCTATCATTGATGGGGGAGATTCAGAGGTAGTCTTTGATATGACTCAAGAAAACTTCAGATCAAACGGACTGTTGGTTGAAGTCTTAGAATAGAAGAACATATTAAGGAAAACTAAGGTATAGCATTCCACCAATCAAAGTTGGAAAACTATTAGGGAATGTCAACAATATAAGGATAAGGGTGTCGAGAGGGAATATGGGTTTAAGGTAGAAAAGCACAAAGCTAAAGAAAGTCCAAGGTGGAAGACACAACAAGGACATTACCGCATAGCATAGGAGGAGAATATCATAAACATATTGCTCATAACCTTAAAATGTAGCCTAGTGGAAACCCAATGAGAATAGCTTGGTTAATTATGGTCCAAGGTTAAAGTCCATTTAGAAGCCTTATGAATTGAATAATCCAAATCATAAGTGTGGTAAGTAGGAGCAAGTTACTGTATTGGCTCTGGTAATGGGTAGGAATTATTTATAATTGTTAGATTGAATTGATTTTGGCAATTCATGTAGAAAAGCCTTTTGTTATAAGGGGATTTTTCCTCGTTTACGAATTATCCGTTTAATAATAAAGATATATTCTCTCATAACATCTCTCTCTATCTCACTCTAAATTTCCTATGAGTGTAAGATCAAATTATCTTAGTACTCTTGATTATCTTAGAGTCTATTTTGTGCGAAATCTGTTATACATGGTTCCATAAATAAAGTCCTTTTTTTTCTTCATCTCAAAAGTATTTCTATTACACTATGTTTGGTTCGAGGGAAGGAGTAGGGGACAAAAGGCAAGTGGGAACTATAATAAGAGTTCCATTGTTTAGAGAAGGAGGGGAAGGGAAAGGGAAAAGATTTCGAAGAAAAAAATTTCTCTTGGACCCATACAAACAATTCTCCTTAAATGTGGAGAGAATCAGAAAGAATTGACGAAAAAACAATAATTGTACTCTTAAAATAAAAGTATATTTAAAGTTATTTAGACTTTTATGTTAATTTGCTATACTACGTTTCCATCCAAATTCCTTCCTTCTTTATACAAATAAGGGAATACAAAACTTTTTCTCCTACTTTCTTTTTTCTTTAATCCCTTTGTTTATATAAGGAAGAAAGGAATTTAAATGAAAATTTAGTAATATGATTTTTTATTGTATCAAAATGACATAAAAGTCCAAATAAATCTAAATCCTCCCACTTTTTTCCTTTCTAATTCTTTCTTTTTTGCCAAACGTAGCATTAATATGAAAAAAAAAAAAAAAGAGATACATACCTAGATAATAAAGAAAGCCGAGAGGTCCACGCAGTGCCTTTCCATCTTAAACATGCTAAAAGGTCTGCATAATCCTCACTTCTCTTTCTGTTTTTTTTTTTTTTTCTTTTTCTTTCTTTCTTTGTTTCTTTCTTCTTCTTCTTCTTCTTCTTTTTTTTTTTTTTTTTGCATATCCCAACATAAAAAGTAAATAACAGTTAAATAAGTCCAATGTTTTTCTTCAATTGGACTCTATATAATATGGAACCATGATTCACTTCTAGATATGTATGTTTCCTTAATATGCCTTGGAAAACCCTTGAGGAACACTTTTGCTTGCATGAAATAAAACATTAGGGGGCGGATTAAACGAACCGTCCACAACTGTGAGTTAAAGTTCTTGTTTTAACTTGCAAAAGCGGAAAGTAGTACATACTTTTATGGTAAGGAAAACAAAAAAGAATGTATTATCATTAAATGGTAAGTGAATCCTTAAGAACGTGAAACAAGAAACATGAAGATTTCGTGGAAAGAAGAATTGCGTTAAAGCAAAAGGCTGGGGCTGCTTTTAATGTAATCCTCCATTCTTTGTTGCAGTGAAACTCTCATGTCACCAGTCATGTGGATGAGTCACCCTATATAATTACTTTTTGTGGCTGAAATTCTACGCCACTATAATAATAATAATAATGGGTTTCTTCACGACTTCGTAGATGGGGGTAATAAATGAACCATCACGAGCATTTGAGCTCTCTCACTATTATTGCATTTGAGATCTTGTAGAATCTTCTCTTCTGCTGCATTTTGTGGTTATCTGACCGGCCGCCGGCCTGCCATGTGGACTCGATTCGGTACTTAATGTGATCAGCGGTCAGCCGATACCCTAGTAATACGGCTACACGTTCGACTTGATTTCAACTTGCTTTATTAGATTAAGACCATCTTTAATGGGAGGTGTCCCCTTCCAAATGCTCACATCTCCTTAAAATCCTTATGTATTGAGGATAGTTCTTCTTAGAAAGCTAGGGTCCTCAGCTAAGAATCTAAAAAAGTTAATTTTTTTTCTTTTTCTATTGTAATGTTTTAGTTTAAATTTGTACTTTGCGAGTCCTACGAATAATATAAAATAAATTATAAGAATTTTTATTTAAAAAATAAAGGAGGCTTTAAAGAAAAAGGTTTTTTAAGATATTAACACGATACAACTCTAAATAAGTTTTTAGCATCGGAAATGGTCTAATAAGAGAATTAATTGATTTCCTTCGCAGTTTGAAACCCCTTGAATGTTTACGTTTTATTCTGAATAAATTTTTAGAATCCACTCTTAGTTTGGAAATTTTTCTTTTAGGTTTTTAAAATAGAAAAACATAAAAACTCATTATTGACTTTCAAAGTTTAAATTATATTTCATATGAGGAGGCTATTACAACCAACAATCCAATATACGAACTTATATTTCTCAAGAGAAGAGGCTAATTTGAAAATTTTTGACGTTACAGTGAGATACTCCCCTAACCCTTCAAATAATATGGACGCAAATTCTAAAATTACAAAAGTATAACTATATATACATGTACCCTGATTATAAAATTTAATAACCAAGGAATTCCTACAAATGTCATTTATTTATCCTTTACTCTGTTAATTTATACGGAATAAAACCACATAGAGGGTCTTCTTCTTTTTTTTAACAAATAAAATATATCTCCTTTCCCTTTTACCTTAAAAATATGCAAACTTTTACTTATACACTTTCATTTTTTTAATAATTACATTACTATAATTATAATATGACACAAAAAGAAACCTAGATGTTACATTTCAAACCGACACACATATATTTCAGTCTTTTCACATGTAAATTTAAATATATATGACTGAAATCCAAAATAAGTACAGTTAAAATACAAATTTAACAAAACAGTAGTTCATATATAATAAATTAGGATTGGCAATTTGCACTATCATGTCTGTCTTGTTTCTATATCTAAACAAGTTCGTATTTAAAAAACCTAAACTCGTGACTTAACGTGTCTCCTATCCAGGTTGAACTCATTTATATTAAGATAGACAATTTGTATTACTATTTTGTATCTTATTTATCTCAGCTTTGATACCATTTATTAATTGAAAAGTTATAATTAAATATATAAAATATTATAGATATAAAGGGAAAAGAACGATAATAATGTTTAAAATTTACAAAAATAAATTGCATAGTATCTTCATACATGATAAAAAAATTTACAATTTTAAAAAAAATATTAGTAAAACAAAATTTTACCAAATATAAAAAAATTCAAAAATTTATGTTAAATAACATCATTAAATTTAGTGGAACTATATATTAAATAAACATTAATATTACCGTTAGTGTTGATTTCCAAATTTGTTACTTTGTTTCTTAGATTTTTAAGATATTAAAAAATCTATACATAAGTTCATAATTTTTTACTCATTTATACTACAATGTAGTAAGAAAAGTATATAATATTACTAAATTTAAATTACATAATAAGATTAAATAAAATCATGACTTAAACGAATATTAATATCATTATTAGTGTTAATATTGAAATTTATCATATTATCTATAAAATTTTTAAGGAAGATAATTAATGAATTTACATATGAATTCGTAATTTTTTACTCATTTAAGTTGCAATATAACAAGAAAAATATATAATTAAAAATATATAATATTTTAATTAAGACCTCCAACTTGAAAAGAAATGATTTGTATAACAAAATACAGTATGAAAAAACATATGGCATGTCTTATGTCTTGTGTTTGGGTTTGAAAGTTTGACTTGAATATATATATGAATTTAACCGTATTTAAACGAATCTGATCAATTTGTATCGCATGTCATTTTTTTTTATATATTAACTCATTTAAATCGTATTATATTCAGATTCACCATGTTCGAGTTACAAATTGCTAGCTGTACAATAAATTTTTCATCCCTTCAAGATCAGAAATTTATTGCAGTAGCATACCATGGACATGAAGCAAAAACAAAAAGAAAAAAGATATATTAAATTTTTTGATAAAGCCCAAAGAGTAGTGGGCGGTATGGGCAAAAGAGATTGAAAATAGGGCTATTGGGTCAAAAGTGTGGTATGCCGTGGAGGACAACAATTCCAAGATATCTCCCAAAACGATATTGTTGTCCGACCGCAACCATATCCATCATCATAATTTATAACTCCTTTAGAGGAAAACAATGAGACATGTTTCCACGCAAACCCCCATAATACCGTTTAATTTTTCTGCTCTTCTGAAGCTGGCTTTCTTGACATGGCTCTCTCCTTTTCCTTTTTTTCTTTTGACTAAAGTTCTCCATCACACATTTAACAACTTTCTCTTTTTCCCATTGGAATGAAATAGCCTCAGACAGCACTGTAAATTAGCCAAAGTCAAGATGATACAATATTATATTAGAACTCAAGCTCAAACTTAGGTTAAAACTCAACTCTAAATGATATTTAATAAGTTTGAACTTAAGGTCCAATTAGATTAAACTTGTTTATACTCAATTTTTTTAAAAGCATACTTTTCTTGCGATCAAAATAATATTGATAACTAAGTTTGATCTAAACTCGACTAATATTAAGTTCACCTAGTCTTGATTAAGTTTATAAGCTAGTACAACTAAGTATCATGAAACTCCCAACTTCATCTCAAGTAACCGTTCAATAAGCTCTAACTCAAACTCAATAAAACTCTTATCGAGTTAAACTTGAGTAAATATCAACTAAACTCAAGTAGTTAATAAGTAATTTGAGCCATTTGTACACCTAGTTATAGAATTCTAAACAATGTCACATTCTTTCTTATTTTGCTCTCTTCACTTCTAGGGTTTTTGTCTATATATTAGTATATTATTACGTAAGCTATATCGATCGCCTTTGAAAATTTTAAAATTGCAACAAAACTTCTAGTTTTTTTAATGTAAACCTACATTCCTTGTCATGAACATTAGATTCATGATAAGATAAATTTAGTAACTACATTTGCATAAACATCTCTAGATAACTTCCATAAAAGTGAATCAATTACAAGTTAGAATAATAATATAACTATATGGTTAAAAAATGAGAATATTGGCATCATATTGATAGTTTATAAGAATGGTATAATTTTCCCAACATTATTTTAATGGAGTAAGATATATTCTAGGTGATTTTACACACTACATATAATCTTTTAGCTAGTCTATATTATAAACGATGAAAATAAGATACTTTAACTTTTTATGGATATAGATAGCTACAAGTTCCTTCTTGTACATTGATATACAGTTACAAAAGCATATATATATGCAGTCTTGGTCCTTGGATCCATAAACACTTTAGCTATCCTCTTTTGGGGTCATGTATTGTACAAATTGTCTCAAAAAGAACCTCCAAGTGAAAACATGCATGTATCATACGCTTTGCAGGTCAAGTCCGAATGATAACTCAATATGTAATATCAGGTTTTTCAGATTCATCTTTGATTTCAATAACGTTCGATGATAGGGAAGAATACGGGAATTAACACCTCTGGATTGCCATAAAACCACTGTCTTTTAAGAAATTATACTTACTCCCGCCTTGTAGATGAGATATTAAGTTTTATGACTTTCACACTATGTTTGGGATAAAGGAAAGAGATAGGAAGGAAAGAGAATGGGAGGAGAAAAACAGAGAGAAAAGAAAATGAATGAAAAACTGTTGTTCGGATAAAAAGGGAATATGAAGGAATGATTATGGATGCAATGATGGAAAGTAAAATAAAATATTTTAAAATTTTTTAAATTATTAAAATGTCCTTAAAGTTTCAAAATGTGTTTTTAATAAATGTGTATTTTTATGGTAAAATAAATAAATGGGCATTTATGTAAAATCATAACCTCTCGTTCCTAATTTTCTCCAAATCAAAGAGAATGACTTTTCATGGGACTCACGAAAAATTTTTCGACCTTCCTTTTTTTTTCCATATTTTTCCAAAAAAGGGAAGGAATTTCCCCCTTTGCTTTTTGGACAGCTACTACTCATGTAGCATAAAAAACAATAGTAATTATAAAGTCAAGGTAAATCACACTGACTACCACTATAAAATTTTGAAATCACATAACAACGGTAAAAAAATTTCATATTATGTACAAAGTATGTACGTCTAGAGTATGGTGGTTGCATTTGTTGGGGGCATGCACAAATATGATTAGGCAATTGACCATGCATCGTCCTAGCCTCCTAGGTTTGCATTCGTTGGGTGGTGAAGGATCCTTCGTAAACTCATGGTCATATTTTTCTCCTTTTGCAATCATTTGTGTTTGAATAGGCCTAGATCCTGAAATGACCATGCAATCTTATGGCAAAATAGTATAAAGATTTTTATATATGGGATGAATCCGTCCGATTTAGTCGAAGTCGCTTGAACCGTACTCTAAGCGGAAGAGATCCTTCTCATTTTGGAATTCAAGCATCTATGGTACTAACAAAAGAAACAAATATCCCTACATCAATGCATACTTTTATTTATTTATTTATTTTTATCTCCTCTCCAGCTTTTTTTTTCTTTTTTCATTTTGTTTTTTATCCCCAAAATCATGGTAGTCCAATCCTAAATCATTCGATGTAGCCATTATTTTCAATACAAGATTTTTACAATGTGAGATCATCTTGATCCAGATCTAAATACCCATCATTGTCCCTCCATCAACAAATGAAAGTTGCATGGAGCCTTGTTTTTTATCTAGATTTTCATTTTCTTAATACTCATATAGGGATTTTCCCAACTAAAGTCTTGGAATCCATTTCCTGATTGCATAGAAACTTCTGTTAGATTAATGCTACTCATCTCTATGTAAAGGATGTGTGCGTTTCTGGATTAGATTTTCAGATTCCCTTTTCTTGGTATAGTTTATCAATATCATATGTATTTATATCCAATGTATTTCAATGAATAAAATTCAAACTCTCTAGAAAAAAAAAAAAGAAAAGAAAAAATAGGCTCTACTTTATATTTCCAATTTTAATATAAAAATGCTATTTTCCCATAAACAACTTCTCTTTCCTGCTTAATTCTCATTTTTTTTTTTCACACACCAAAACCAAAGAGCATGGCCAACTAATCTGCCACATTCTCTCACCACGAAATGAACATGCAAGTCTTGCTCCTGGTCTCCCCAAGTCTCTTCAAGTCCCTTTTTCTTTTTTTGTTTTTCCCAACCTAAACAGGAGTTCCCCAAACAAGGTGAGTACAAAGCTAAGTAAGTATTATAATGCAACATTCACACATCAATATCAAACCAAATAAACATACAATTGATTTTAACAAAATACAACAAACAACATTTATTGAACTATGTTTTTAGTCCCATGACAACACTATAACTGCAACATCCAAGGTTCAAAATAATTGGATTTTACTATCAAATGTGACAAAGACCATAGACCCATCATCTACAACAACAATTTGCAAAGGATCACTTTGTTTCTTGTTTGCCCATAAACAATGGTTTTGTATTGAGTTTGTAGATGTAGAGGTCTGATTAAAGCAATCACGTACATGCTACGTAAGTGACGCTTTATACGTGACTTTAAAGAATTAAAGCGAAACTGTCACCTGAAGGGATGATTAGATGAGAACAAAGTAGGAAGGAAGAATAGACAATCTTAACATCTAGAATATACAAGTGACAAATAAGGCAGCCTTAGGGGATCTCAGGTGTTCACCTTGTAACTTGAACAAATAAGATTAATCATTTGCTTGAATTACTTACTTGATCTTAGAGAGTAGAGATTTCATAAAGTGCTATCTTGTTTTTCTATTCTCTCTAAGAGTCTTAAATGAGGAAAAAATGTTGGGTATTTATAGACTGTTGGGCAAGATATCACCTATTCGATCATCTAAGTAATCAATAGAAGAGATAAAGCCTGCTCAATTCATAATTATCCAAAATAAGCTAGCTAATGAGCCAAAGGCCAGCAACCTTTCTTAATGCATGAGCCTGTTTAAGAAAGATTAGATGCAGATAAACTAGTCCAACAATTCCTATTCGGAGTCTACCAAGCCAAATCTCCTTGAATTATCCCAATATATAGATTAGACTCCTTAAGCCATATCACCTAACCCAAGAAATCAAGCCTAAACAAATAATGGGCTCAACCTAATAAGTAATATAGCGACTTTCAGTCCTTTATATTTTACCTCTTGACCAAAAGTCCCTTGGATACATTTAAGAGGGTTTTGGGCATTTCTAGAAGTTGTTTCTTCTACTGTTATATAGATGTACTGAATGTTCACTTTGCTTGCTTGATTATTTTCATTATTTACGGAATTGACGCTTCTTTTGGATCACTGACGAACTAAGCATGATATGCTAGTATTCATTTTGCTACCATGAACACATATTTCAATATGCTTTTGTATTGCATTAATGATTTATTACTCTCATGACATTGATTTGAATTCATCACAAAGAATTAACATAGCTAGCTCCTCTCAGTATTTCTTCTTCATTTTACAAGCATTACTAGAAAAATAAAGCTATCGGAGCATTCATAGAATCCTAGAGCTTCGATAATATCCCATTTGGCCATGTTATATATATATATCTTATTCATACTAGTAAACGAGGCAGTGTTGTAGTGAAGTGCAACAGAGCTTCTAGAGATTGCAAGAGTCATGTCACATTACACAGAGATAGTAAGAGGGTGCAAAGGCAATGCCCCCATAGTACAATATGGTGTATATATATATTGATAGGGATCAAGGACCGATTACACGCTTCCGAGCCCGTAGGCTCTCCCACATGAGCTGCCAAGTTATCTAAGGTAAGTTAAGCACCGAGGAGCAATACTTCCCGCAGTCCAATCTGCCAAGCTACTTTGCTCTCCATGTCATCCAAGATATTGCCGAAGTGATTAACCAGCATGCCGAACCAAACCCTCTACTAAACCATAGTCCCAACGCCAAGTCAGAATGCAGCAATCCCCATTGTTGCTAAGGCCAATCAGAACTATCAGGAGCCGACCATCCGAAGCCCACCCTATGTGAACCGTCCTTGAACCAAGGCCCACCCCCGCCCGAACTCCAATATTGTCAGAATCATAATAAAAACGCATACACACTGTCCTTTACTGACATCTGTACTATCATTTCTGACAAAAGACGTCCGCATTCCTTCTTTTACACGATTTCATATTTTCCTTGTAAATTATTCTTTTGTTTTTAGCAAATAAGGACCGTTCTTTTGTAATTTCTATAACTTAGGATCTGCCTTAATAGGAAGATATAAATACCGTCATATTGTAAAAGTTAAGGACATCATAATATGGAGAATATACTGAACTTTTTCACTCTCGAGCTAAATATCCATCTTATTCTTAAGCTACCCTTATCTAGCCCATTCGAGTGTAGACTTGTGGTGAGTGACCTCCGGCCATACTTATGCATCATATCAAGTATGACCTGAGCTTGTATGAGGCGTTGTTGCATCATATCCTTCGTCGATGTACGAGAACCCTCTGCTCAACCTTCAAATATCATTTACCCTTCAAGCCATCTTGCGGCTTGGACCCATCCCTTTGGCTACGCGTGATATCGGGTTCATATGTTCATCTACAAGTCCGTATCATCTTGGTATTAGAGCTTCGCTACGTTCGAAGCTAGATTCTACTACTGTATTCTTTTAATAGTTTGTCACTGCTCTTGTGTGATAGCGATTCTATTGTTAGCTTTGAGGTTTAGTAGTGAGAAGTGTTTTGTACTCTGTTTTCCCCTATTTTTGATATGCCAAAACAGAGCGTGGTTGACTATGTATTTATTAAGAAATTGTCGTTGTGAAGTAAACATTAATGTCGGATTCAAGTGTACAAGAGACTTTGGGAAACCAAGAAAGTGGTACTCGACATGACTAAGGGTAAGAAGAAAGCTTTTCACCTTAATCTGTGGATGACCACTTGGATAGGCTTACTAACTTAGTAACTAGCCCAACGACTATTATCCAAGAAGACAAATGTCACACCCCGAAGTGGCAGAGTTGTAACAGCCTCGCCATGTAAACCATTTTAAGATAGAAGTTGGCCTTACAACTGCTATCCTAAACCTGATTTACGCAAGACGTCCACGACTAACCCGCTTAAAGTAAACAGTTCGTAATTTAAATAAATCATTTACCTAAGAAAGTAAGAATATATATATACACTAGAATTTAGTTATTACAATTAACGTTTACAACGTTTCACCATAATCTATTTCCTACTTAATACATTATTCAGAAATGAAAAATTCTAAGATGAAAGCTTAGACCTTAAAAATATATGTTTGTTCTTCAAATGTTTTTCCTTACTCCCTAAAATCCAGCAGCTGCTGGTTTCAAAGTAGTTGTAAGCCTCTTCTTAGCCAGCACCTGCAACGACGTCTATAGGGATGTGAGCAACCATAGTTCAGTAAGTTAGGATAGAGGACTTAAAACTATATCGCAAACACAAACAAGGTTATCAACCAACTTATTGGGTACAATGCATATTCAAGCAAATGTCATCGCATGACGTTGTCCAGCCCGTCGTGAGATTAGAGAAATTGCACCTACTCTAATTTTGGTTGAGGAGTTGCCATTAATGCAACGGGTTACGACCAAACCCAGGCTTGTGCAATGGAGACACTGCTCCTCCTGCGATTACCTTCGAACCATTGACTTCACCTTTACCGCGACCTTCTCACCTGTCACTTAGTTCGACTAAGGATGAAGAAGGGACCCATTATGCTATCCAGCGTTATCCCTTTCAAAGGGGTCGGTATTTACCCGAAGAATCCTAGGCTTCTCCTGATGGGTTGTCATACAGGTTCGATTATGATTATAGCTCGTATATTTGATTAGGTCCAGTTTAGGATGATCAATCATTTTATACAAATCATACAATACAAGCCAAGCAGTAAATTAAACATCGTATAATCAGCTCAGAACAAGCACAATCAAGTATAATTTTAAACCTTCAAAATACAATACTGTATTAATCTCAACTTACCTGGACTCCTCGTTCACTCACTCGAGGTCCCACTCACTCAAGCCATTATCGATCATCCCTATAATATAAACGTAGTTTTAGTTTTTCATATAACTATTATAGGTTGGTTTTTATTCTATAACACTTATTATTGTCTTTTGTTTAAGATTTAATATACCTAATTATCTAGATCTTAAGTCTTTTACAATTTTTGTTGAATCGTGTTAAGTTCTGTTTCAGTTTTTGCGTCGATTTCTAAATTAGGTTTTTAACTCAGTTTTTTTGTTAGAGATTTATATATATACCCTAAGAAATCATTCCAACCCATAATGTGAAATTAATCGCAATATCTTTAGATATCCTAAACATCATTTTTAGTCTTTAACTAGTGTTCTAGTCTGTGCAGTATATTCGAATCCTAATTTAATTACCGAATTCACCCCCGTTATGAGAAAATCTTACATTTTTCATATAATTACTCAAATTTAAGTTTCCTATCAGATTTATTATATATTCCTATTATTATCATAATATCAATTCTAACCAATATTTTCTTAATTATTAATTTCTCATAATTACATATTACACATTATCACGTGTACAAAACGTACACATCTAATATTCTCATTACTTTAAATATCATCTCTCAACATCAAATAACATTTCAAATATCTAAATTCATCCTAAATTAGATTTTGAACCTAATTACCCTAAATTACCAAATTAACTTAAAATGTATTATTTTTTCCTATTACTTATTTAGTACATAATTACCCTAATAATTACATTTAATACCTTAAATGCTACAAGTATCATACTTCATCAGATTTCAACATCCTAAAACATATAACTGTACATCAAATTAGTAATTACCCATTTTATGCCTCATTTTAAGGCCTAAAAATTATCTAAAATTTTCGAAAATTCATTTTTGAAAAAGGGCTTCATAACACTGTTCTATATCACCAAAATAGTCTACATAAAAATTTTGAAATCAAAACTACACTTCTAAGGTCATTTATTTTTAAACCAAAATATACTCAGTTTTGCATGATTTCTTAAGGATCATATATCACGGGACATGTTTTCATCAAAATAATATTTTTCCTAAAAACCAGATACTAAAATTCATAATTTTCTAAGAATATTTACTATTTTTATAAAATTACACAAAATCAAGCTAGAAATCAAATTCACCAGTTTGAGTGACTCCGACCACCATCTATAGCCATGGGTGTATCAGCCCACCTAGGCACTGCCACCACCGTGTGGTGGTAGTAGCTATTCACTCCCAGTTGCTCGTTGGGTTTAAGTTCTCCTTAGACAATTGCCTTATCTTCTTCCAATTTGCCTTTTGTGTTGTTCTAATTTAATTCTCTAATTTTTTTTTATTTTTCCCAACTACCACGACCCAAATCTGAATCATTCCTTATTTTTTCTAATTTTTTATTTATTTTTCCTTAATTAATTATGAATTTTGTTTAATTGTTTGGTATTATTTTAGCACATTTCGCATATTTTAAGTAATTACGTTTATTTCTACTTACATGTAAATTCATATATAGTAGAAATAAATATTCCTAAATATTATTTAGGCCATTTTATGATTTTTAGTATACATATAATTTATCTCTAGCGATTTGTTAATTATCAGAATGCATTTTTACATATTTTTAATAAATAATGAGTTATATATTTAAAATTTGAAAATTTTACGTTCTTTTATTTTATTGCTTATTTTCTTAAGTTCGAACTTACGGGATCACTTGTACTAATATTTCTAACTTTATTTGATAATTTATACTCGATTGGATCCTTTAACCGATCACCCTAAATTCTATTAATCAAACTTTAGGTAGCTGATTGTAGATCTTACAACAGATAATGAGCTAGAAATAACTCCACTAACGAATGTGAGCAGCAACAGTGAGACAATGGTCAGTTTGGCCAGGTTAATACCCCAGCTTGCTTACCCCGAGTTGAAGGAGTTGGTAAGGATTCTAGACGAAAGTTAGCACTTGAAGAGATTGAGGAGGAAGCAGAAGGAGTTGACAAGGCGGAGGAGTACTACGAGCCTGAGGAAAAAAATGTACGAGCCCCTAGAGTCGAAGGACTCAAGATGCATATCCCAAGTTTTTTTAGAAGTAGTGATGCGGAAAACTACCTAGGTTGGGTAGACAAGATTGAAAAGCAATTTAAATACCATGAATTGCCTGACAATACAAAGGTTAGACTTGTTGTAGTACCATCACTTTTTCCTTTAATCCACACATGCACACTTCTTATTTTGTTTACTCATTGTCCTATTCATGTCTTATCTTTTATCTCATACCTCTTGCTTTAATCATTACAGACTTGCTATCTTTTTTTATAGGGGTTCAATGGTAAATTAGACTGAGTGAAGATATAAAATCTTATGGTCTTTTCAAGACTTGATCTTTTTATATTTTCTTTTCGAATTGTTAATAAGTAATTCCACCTCCTATGTTCTTTTTTAGTCACCAATTCGAAGGCAATTGTTTCTTGTTTAACCACTTGTACTTCTTCTTCCTTTAAAAAAAAAAAAAATTCGTCACCATCTTTGCAACTTCGTAATTGGTATGACACTTTGACAACAGCCACATTCAAAACATCAATAGCAACTTCACTAGAGCCAGATTCAATTTGTCCCAATCTTTCTCTTTTCTCTATTCAATATGTGAAAATACAATAATATATATATATATATAAATCTTCTGCTATTTCAACACACTCTATGTAAGTTTTAGTCATCACAATACACCTCTTATCTCCCTCCTCTCTTTTTTTTCTAAATAAATTTGTTAAGTTTTGGTTTCTTAACTTAGAGAAAGTATTGATTTTATACTCCAACAGGGAGAGAGATGAAGATCAATCTAAGTCAAAACATGTAAGTTGTAAAGTCAAAGGACTTGCTAGTGCATCAAGATAAATGTCTGCCACCCATTCCGTATCCTTAGGATAAGTCATTAGATGAGACTA
The DNA here is from genome assembly GCA_024138015.1 of Lumnitzera littorea. Classification (NCBI taxonomy): domain Eukaryota; kingdom Viridiplantae; phylum Streptophyta; class Magnoliopsida; order Myrtales; family Combretaceae; genus Lumnitzera; species Lumnitzera littorea. The sequence continues at coordinate 97,983,959 of JAMXBB010000005.1, read as the reverse complement.
TCTTTGAAGATACGTTTTAGACAAAGCCAAGCATCGAGAAGACTATGCAACACCTTGCACTTATGGTAGTTTCTATTTTATCGATCACAAGCCTTGTACTAATTCTAGAGATACTATCAGGAGAGATTCAGTGTTGCACTTTAGAAAAGAGAGGAGAGAGCTACCTTTCTCTAATACCCAATTCACATTCCTAAAGGAGCCACCCTCTAAATGAGATGATTGGGTAGGATACATTGCACATGAAGCTAGAGTGCACGACTTTACTGAAGAAGGCTAAAGTCCTCCATGCTATTGTCACTTCCAGTCAATTGTGGTTCCTACATGCGAGTGGAATGGAAGTATGGTAGGCCATTATTTTGCAGTAGAGTATCCAAAGTTTCCAAATACATCATCCACAGATATTCAAAATTCAACACCATTGAAAGTATGGTAAGACTTCTCCTATTATTTGGATGTTTCACTTCAATTGTTCTTTTCTTTAAATATCATGTATGTCTTGTCTTGCTAACTTCTTCTATTATTCTTATAGGAATATTATCATAATTAACTATCCCCTGTCAACCTCAAAATCTACTTTGAGAGTTAGCATAAGTTAGCTAGTTCCTCTTATAAAGAGCTACTTTCTGTGAGCAAGCTTCAAGCATAGTAAGCCCCAATAGGCTTCAAGCCTAAGAGGTCCTAGCAGGCCTCAAGCGCAATGAACATCGCACTCAGTAGGCTTTAAATGAAGCAAGTTCCAGTAGACCTTAAGTACAACAAGATTTGCACATGGCAAGCCCTAATAGGCTTCATGCATAGAAAGCTTGTTCTATAGTGAGTCTTGGTGGGATCGTAGGATCAACATCTTTATGTTAGTGTTCTAATTCAAAACCAAGAGGAGGGAGTTGCCTTTCCCTCATCCCCTATTTTCCTTCCTTAGGAAGGTACAAATTAGAGGGTTGGCAAGTGGATCGTAACACCATAAAGCTATAGCATATGTTTCTCTTGAAGAAGACTAAGATCCTTGCTACCATCACTGCTTTCACTTGACTATGGTTCCCGTATGAGTAAGATGGAAGCATAGCAGGCTAAGATCTATCATTACATCATTACTTCAATTAAATAGTTATTCCTGCACAAACACTAGATGCTAAGGCATTGCCTAGGCTTCAGCCGAGAGATTCGAGATGCTAAAGTGTCTCTTAGGCTTAAGGCATGCGAGCAGAGATGCAAGGGGGTCACCTAGGCTTGAGGCATAGAAGTAGAAATGCCAAGGCATCACCTGAGCCTTAGGTATAGAAATCGAGATGCCAGGGCATCACTTGGGCTTGAGGTATAGGAGCCGACATGCTAGGGAATCTTTGTACTTAAGGCATGGGAGTGAAGATGCTAGACAGTCACCTGGGCTTGAAACGTAGAAGCCGAAATGCTAGGGTACTGCCTAGGCTTGAGGCATAGGAGCCAAGATATTAAGGCGTTACCTGGGCTTAAGCATGGAAATCGAGGCTAGGGCTTCACTTAGGCTTTCGATATGAGAGCCGAGATGCCAAGGCATTACCTAAGCTTGAGGCATGGAAGCCAAGATATTAAGGCATTACTTGGGCTCAAGGCATGGAAATCGAGATGCCAAGGCTTAGCCTAGGCTTTCAGCGTGAGAGTCGAGATGCTAGGGCACTATTTGGGCTTAAGGTATAGGAGCTAAGATGCTAGGGCATTGCCTGGTCTTAAGGCATGGAAATCGAGATGTTAGGGCTTCGCTCGAGCTATCGGCATGAAAGCCAAGATGCCAAGACGTTGCCTAGGCTTGAGGCGTAGGAGCCGAGATGCTAAGGCATCACTTAAGCTTTAAGCATGAGAGCTGGGATGCTAGAGCATTGCCTAGGCTTAAGGCATTGAAGTTAAGATGCCAGGGCATTACATGGGCTTTAAGAGAGTAAGTTATAGAACAAAGAAATGAGTAAGATAATAAAAGTTTTATTATTAAGTAGTGAAATCCATTCTTTATTTACAAAAGCAATGTCATAGCTTAAACCCTTTTTTTTTTCATGCCTAACAAATCATAATCACTTTCAAAACACTCATGTGCTACTACATGAGTACCATGGCTTAGAAGCGAGTTATTATGAATGTCGTTATCTTCAATGATAAGCTCCCCATTTTGAATTCTTTCATAGAATATCTTTCTTAAGCTTCAGCAATCCCAAGTAGGGTGATTTATTGTTCTGTAAAACCAACAATATTTGGGATTTCTTCTTTCACTCTTTGTAAGTTGACGATAAACTCTTAGCAACTTGATAGCTTCATCCTGCAACCAACAATTGAGGATAGCATGTACCTTGCTCATTAGGCATGGAAATAGAGGAGCTTATATATCTTTCTTAGGTCTCTTATTGGCATTAAAGCCCTCACTCTTAGTCAAGGACATAATTGCTGCTCGTTTGTTAAGCTTACTACTTTCCTTCCTTGCTTCATAACGGAGTTGTTAGTCCTTCGTGCATTCTCAACGAGTGCATCAAAAGAACACAGGAAAAGGTTCTCCAAGTGTATAGCATACTTAGAGAATATCCCTTGGATACAAATCTTCACTAGTTCTCTTTCATCATAGATATCTTGAATGTTTAGAGTGCATTCTTTAAAGCATTTTATATAATCCATCAAATCTTACTTCAAGTTTTGTTGTGTTCTTCCCATGTCTATAATTGTGACTCGCTCCCGAGTAGAGAAATTTTTTTCCAAGAAGAGCCTACACATAGTCCCCCACAAACCAACCGACCCCTAGGGGATGTTAACATACCAATTGCATGTTTTCTCTATCAATGATTTAGAGAATTCTCTAAGCTTCAGGTCATCATCAAGCCTATAACGCTATAGGGTTTCAATAAAATTTAGTAGGTGTTCCTTAGCACTTCCCTTTTTGTCCTTGAACAACATGAATCTAGGACATACATAGTCCTTAGAATATGGCTTCGTTATGATGTGTTGATAACATGGGAGTTTCAGCTCTAGTACTCCCATAGACAACCTAACTTATATTTCTCTTATATAAACGTCCAAGTCTTCCCTTATTATAAAGGAAGTCCTTGAAGTAAAGGTTGTGGATGCAAGTAGCAAAGCAAGAGTAAGATTAGGATGATAAGATTGGATGAGGAGAAGGCACGCATGAGGATGAAGAGCTGCTTAATTGGACTCTTACATTCTCTATTGTAGGGATCGATTGTTGTATAGGTTCTAGAGGAGGCGTTTCATCACCACCTCCTTGATAAAGATTTTCCTCAATAGTAAGAGGATTAGTCGATTGAGCTGAAGTAATAACGCTTGGTTGTGGAGTAACTACAGGATTTAGCAAAGCCATACCTTATTGTACAATGGCAATGACAACTATCTCGGTAAGTATGGGTTGGAACATTACCATGAATTATCTTAAAGCCTTCGTGGCTTCCTGCATTGCTCACATGATCTGTACGAGATCTAGATGAGCCTCAAGCACTAAATGGTCTTGGCTTGTATCCTAAGGCAGTAAGATAAGTTCACATTGGTGTCGAGCTCTTAGGATGTAGTATCAGATGTACTAGTTATTCTCTTCCTAAGAGGTGCCATGTCTTTGCGTAGTCACATACGTGCTGTGTAAGCAATGCGCTATACGTAGCATCAAAGAAGTAAAGCAAGACTGTCACCTAAAGGGATGATTAGGTGAGAATAATGTAGGGAAGAGGAATAAGCAATCTCAATGTCTCAAATGCATAAGTAACAGACAAGGCAGCCTTAGGGAATCTCAGGCGTTTACCTTATAGCTTGAGTAAACGAGATCAATTTTTTGCCTGAATTACTTATTTGATCTTAGAGAGCAGAGATTTCATAGAGCATTATCTTGTTTCACTATTCTCTCTAAGAGTCTCAAATGAGAAGAAAATGTTAGATATTTATAGGCTCTTAGGTAAAATAGCATCCATCCAATCATTTAGGTAATCAACGGATGAGATGAAGCCTGCTCAATTCATAATTGTTGAGCCTAGTTTTTCACCTTCCCGATATTAAACCTTTACTCGTTTAATATAAACCCTTAGTGGTTTAATATTAACCCTCGACTGGGGTTTAAAGAAAACCATTTTTTCAACTTGAAAAGATTTAGAGTCGCCACCCGATCAGAGTTAGGAAAAGGGGTTAAGTTATAACCAATTGAGTGGATTGGTTATAACTTAGCTATTGATCTATCAATTAAAAAAAAAAAAAACAAGTTATAAAATAGCTTTTTGAAAACCAGAAAATTTAGATCCAGGGGTTAAGACTTTTAAACCATTACGGGTACCATTGACTTTCCAAAATTAACTTTAATCTTTAAAAATCACCTTTTTATTTTATAAGATAGAACTTAATTTAACTATTCTAATTGGACAAATAAAATAATCTAAACAAAAAAAAAATTAGGTTTTTTCATTTTTATCGTCGCCCTGTAGATGCCTACGTACCTGCTATTCGGAATTAGGTATACGTAGTTATTTTTTTACACATACGTAGTTATTTTTTTTGTAAAACTTTAGTGAATTTGTTTTGTTTCAATTTGAAAACAATCGAGTTTACGTTTTACTCAGTTTTGATTTGTTTAAGAAAATTCTTAAAACATCCTAATCGGTTTTTTTATTTTTGGAAACTCTAAAATAATCCTAATTTGGAAAAAGGTCTATTTATTTTCATTTACTTTTAGGAAATCAATTTTTCTAAGTGATTAATCTTATTTTATTTATTTTTATTTTTTATTTATTTATCCCTTTTTTTGTCACTTAATTTATTTATTATTTATTATGGCTTATTTATTTTTTATTTAAACTAGTAACAAAAAAGAATAAAGTTACCTTTTCTTTTTTTCTTCTTCTTCTTTTCTTTCTTTCTTTTCTTTTTTCCTCTTTCTCTTTTTTTTTCTTTTATATTTACATTTACAAAATATTATAAAAATAAAAGAAAGAGAAAAAAAAATCAACAATAAATAAATAAACTAAACAAAAACAAAAACAAACAAATAAAATAAAATAATAAAAAAAAAAGAAACCGAAATGAAGAAAACAAGGGTTCAGATCAAAAAGAGGATGCGCGGGTTAGATTCAGTTCGACTCCAATGGATTCGAGTCAGGCCTCCATAACAGCAGCAAACGCGATGTGGTTCGGCTTGTTTCGATCATCGAAACGAGTGCGTGAGGAGTGTTATGTGTGTTTTTTATTAGGGAATGGGGGGGTAAGCTGAACGCCGTGGTGGTTAGAAGTCGTTTGGGTGGTGGCGTGAAGTGGCGATCATCGGTGGTGGATGTGGTGTTCAAGTGGTTCTTACTGGAGCTCGGTGAAGGGTTAGATTTGATGTTTTGGGTGGTGAGGAGCTCGGCCGTGGACTTAATTTGAGGCTAAGGTGGACGATGGTGGTGATTTAAGAGGAGGTAGTGTAGACACCCAATTTTTGCCCCTTTTTATTTTTCAAATTAAGTTATAAAGTCCTAAATTAGGAAAAGTTTGAAAAATAGAAAATTAAAGAAAGCCTAAAAAAAGAAAAAATATATATATAATAAAATAATAATAAATAAATAAGAAAAATAAGAATTTTAGAAAAATGTAAAAAAAATAAAAAATATATATAAGAAAATANAAAAATAGAAAATAAAAAAATAATAATAAAAATAATAAAAGAAAAACGTTTAACCACTTAGAAAAACATATTTTTCAAATAAATAAAAATGAAATGGATCTTTTCTAAATTAGGGTACTTTAGATTTTCCAAAAATGAGCAAATTTAGGACCCTTGGGAAATTTCGTCAAATAAATCAAAATTGGTAAAAACGTAAACCCAGATGTTTTTTAAAATTAAAATTAATCAACCCGCTATATTTTTTGGTAAACGAATTATAGAAGTTTAATCCTGAATAGCGGGTACGTAGGCACCTGTACGCAAGTACATGGCAACTTAAAATACGGAAAGTTCTATTTTTTCCATTTTTAGAGATTTATGTAAATTAATTAATTTAGTCGCATGTATCATAATTAGATATTTTTTAGAAATTAAAAAGGATATATTTGAAAAGCGAAATTAAATTCGGAAAGTTAAAAGTGGTACCCATTTAGGATTTAATAAATTAGCCCCCGAATCCAAATTTCTAGTTTTTAAAAAATCGTATTTATAACTTGGTTTTTTAATCAATAGATTGGTAGTTAAATTATAACCAATCCACCCAATTGATTATAACTTAATCCCTTTTCTCGACTTCGATCGGGTGGTGACTCAAAATCTTTTCAAGTTGGAAAAAATGGTCTTCTTTAAACCCTAGTCGATGGTCAATATTAAACGGGTAAGGTTTAGTATTGATCGGTTTAGAGAAAACCAAATTTTATAAAAAGAACTGGAATGATGAAAAACCAGGCTGGACAGCTTGGTGACTCCACTAGAGAACGTAAAAAAGGCTAACCACTTAAAAACATTTCGAAATTAAAATCGCTCTTCAAATTACCCACATTGTTTAGTTATTTATTTATTTCTTTATATTGATTTGTTTATTTATTGTTTGCTCCATGTACATATTTGTTTTAATTAGCATATTTATTTTAGTAGGCATGAGATTTATTTTGCTGCATCATGAATGCATAATAGATACGGTCAAACCCGGGCCATCATAGGACCTTAAGACAGGGAGCCATTATGTAAAGTCTTGGACGTAGTGGGGCAATCACCATTCGGGGCCGATTAAGCTACTCACTTAGACTTCAATGTGACCAAAGAGTCGTTTCTTTGTAAACATGTGGGGTCACAGAGTTTGAGGACCATTAGAACTCACCTGTCTTGCATTGTATTTCATAAGGTCAATAAATAACTAACAAAACGTCAATGTTACATAAAAAAAAAAGAAGTGACAAAGATTCTGGAGTTTTTCCCTGTATTCTTCTTAGAATTGATGTACATAGGAGGTCTTATATATTTTTTTTTTCTTGTAATTAGCCTTTCCCTTGTAATTTATGCTTTCTTTGTAATGTTTCAGAAATTGCTAACTCATTTGACGCCAGGGTTTTTGCCAAAGAGATTCATGTCCACAAACCTGCAAACCCAAAGCCTATACTCGGCCAATGGTTTCAAACCTTCAACCCGAGAGTGCAATAGTTCATTACCAACAAAATTAGACCCATACTCTCACTAACCAAAGTGAACGTTAACATCACACTAGTAATGGCCTTAGTCCATTTCTAGGAGCTCAAAGAAGTGGCTTTTTAATTTGGACTACATCTAATCAGCCCAACTTTAGAGGAGTACACCTAACTGCTCCAAGCTCCTCCTTTGGATGAAATATACATCCCAGAACTCAACTTTGGCCTAACATATATCTTCTCAAAATTCTTAGGAATCCCTAAGATTGAGATAAATGAGGCCTTAAACGACTGCAACAAATATGCCATCAAGATATGGGATCTAGTCCATTGGTTCTAGAATGAGCCTAGCTCCAACAATTAAGCACTATTTTTTGGGAATTGAAGAGAAAACCGAATCAAGGCCTATGTGCTAGCGGTGTTCGCTACTATCTTGTTCCCAAGTGGGTCTCTTCTTATACACTTTAGGATAATAGAGTTAGTGGCTCAATTCTGGGAAGGTAAATCTTACATTCCTACCCTACTTGCTGAGCAGATAAGGAATCTTAATTTCCTTAAGGAAAGGGGCTGCGGAGATCTCAGGTTAAGCATGGCACCATTAATGGTTTGGTTCGTCAATCACATAAAGTGCTTTGGGTTGGATTTAATAAGGGGAGCATTCACGAATAAGATTGACCTTATTGATTCTTTCATTAATAAGATCAAATTACTAGAAAATATCCCTACCCTTCTCTGGATAGAGGTTCTACAAGATTTTCGAGTAGAAGACATACTGTGGACTACCAGGTAGAGCAATTACACTAAGGCCATACTGATTTGCAAGAATTACCATACTGTACCACTGATCGGGATGAGCTAGTGTACAGGCTACTATCTAAGCAACATGGTAAGACAAATTGGAGGGATCTAGGACATAGTTCACAAACCTTCATTGGAACCATTCACTCTTAATCTCGAAGAGCCTTACTCCACAGCAAAGGTATCCAAACTTCACAAGATCAAAGCTTGATGGGACACCTGGACCATAAGCCCAAACATCAATCTGATTGAGTTCATAGGAGAAGTAGACAAACACCAGGTCACCAAAGAGTATTTATACAATCAACTTCATAAGGTAGGCGCAATGCAATATCGAGCACCAGAAGTCCTTCAAACCTCCCCTATGTGCCTTAACTCTGAAATGGTGACCTATATGGACTAAATGAAAGCGCGTATGGAGATCCTCCATGATGAGAAAGATAAATGGGCGAACCTATGCCAAGAATCTAGACAAAGGTCACACACCCTAGAACACTAGTTGAAGATGGCCCAGAAGAAAATTCAAGAGTTTGAAGAAGCGGCTAAGCATGCCCAAAAGAAGAAGAAAATGTCATCTGGCCTACAGAAAAAGAGGAAATTAGCATAGATGGATTTGTACCTTTTGCTTTCTTTCATGTAATAAGACTTCGAGAATCCAAAAATAATGAATCACTTACCATTCTGTTAATCATTTGTCAATCCTCTTCTTTTCATCTGTATGATTCACTTGCATTTCATTCATTTGCATCCTTTTTCAAAATATCCCTATGCTAACTTGTTGAGAAATGGTTTTCGCCAGGTCGCTAAGATAGCTCCCAAATGTCAAACTTTCCAAAGAAACCCTATCAAAACTTGTTCTCAAACAAAGATGGCTAACCCAGGAAACAATAACAATAATGGCAACAGCAACCCCAAGGTTATTGACTCCATGGAGTTGAGATTCTAATCTTTGGAACGAACAATGGGAAAGATGGTAGATCAACTGAGCTTCCTTGCTGACAGCATCTCTCTGCTTAGGTCTATAGCCCCATCAAATGAAGAGCACTCCAAATCCCGATATAGAAAGAATATTGAGGCCCCACCCCTTGAAACAAAAGAAGCTTTCCTTAAAGGCAATCAGGGCTTTAAATCCTTTGAAACTTAAGGGGTATTTCCAAAGGCCAACCTAACCTTTGAGCTGAATACTTACTCATTCCTAATCAACCCGAAGCCTGAAGTTGACCAGGACAGATTAAAGGAGCTCGAAGAGCGGTTAACTCGACAAATCACCTAAAAAATGAAAACGCTCGAGGGGTATGATGGATTCGAGTACGCTAGAATAACAGACTTCTTTGCCTACGATTATGGAAGCTTCCCAGAAAAATTCAAAGTACCTAACTTTGAAAAATACAATGGAATTGGATGCCCCAAGTTACACACCCGGTTTTATGTACGTAAGATAGGCAAGTACGTACAGTTTGATTAACTCATGGTCCAGACCTTTCAGGACAGCTTGTCAGGCCCTGCCTTAACCTAATATGCCAAGTTGAACTTAAATCAGGTGAATACATAGGGGAAGCTGACTAAAGTATTCTATGAGTAATATAGATTTAATGTCGAAGTGGCACCAACAATGATGGATTTGGTTGCTCTAAGGAAAAGGCATAATGAGTCCTTCAAAGAATATGCTCAAAGGTGGAGGTCCTTAGCTGCAAGGGTATTTACCCATGTGATTGAAAAAGAGCTGACGACAACTTTCATTAACACTCTTGAGAGGCCCCACTTCGCTCACCTAATTGGACAAGCCTCTTCTAGCTTTACAGAAATAGTAGCAGCAGGGTACCAAATTGAGAGTGCCATTTCCTCTAGCAAGCTGTAAGAAACAGCAAATAAAAGACCACCCTTTGCTAAACCCACCATCGGTAAGCCTAGAGAAGCTACTGTTAGCATAGTCAACTCGAATGCAAGACCTAACTCCCAAGTTTCTTTTAGGATGAATCCTTTGCCAGCTCAACCACAGTACAAAAGCCAACTACAAGCTAACAGGGCCCCGAGGCAGTTCACCAAAATACCCGTTCCACTGAGTCAGTTACTTGAGAAGTTAAAAAGAGATAATTTGCTACATTCTGAGGCTCCTAGTGAAAGGTACAGGCCGAAGTTCTTTGATCCCAATGCAAGATGTCAATATCATCTAGGGCAAGTAGGCCATTCAACTGATTCATGCTGGAGGTTGAAAAACAAAATCCAAGATTTGATTAATGAAGGTATAATACAATTGGATTTTATGGAGGCTCCTACCCCAAACGTCAACAACAACCTACTGCCAAACCATGGACCTGTCATCAATATGATATCTGACTACTCAGAATCTGCCATCAGCATGATCAATCAAAACCAAGAACCAAAGGTTTATAAGTTTTATAGAAAAGAGGTCCCACAAACTAAAAGGTACACATTCCACGTACCTGTGGCCCCTGAAAATTATAAAGCTACCCCCTTTAATTACCAGGCAATAAACCAAGGGCAATCAAGCTCGCTTGTAGGGGGAATCACTCTCTCTGACAAAATCTACAATCCAAAGGAAGACTTAAAAAAAAAGGGCGTACGAGAAATGCCAATCACCGAACAAGCTGAACATGAAGAAGGATTAACTACCTTCACTAAGATGATCAAGTTTAGTGAGTACAAAATAATGGACCAACTCACTAAGACTCTGGTACAAATATCTCTCATGAGTCTATTAATGGCATCAAACCTACACCGAGAGGCCTTATTCAGAACACTAAGGGATTTTAAGGTCCCTCGTAAAATCACGGCTGAAAGGATTGGCTCTATCACCAATTCCATCCCCACCATAGAACAAATTTCCTTCTCCACCGAGGAACTGGGCGAAGAAGGTAGCTAACATACAAAGCCTCTGTTCATAATAGTAAGGATAAATAACATTATCATAACAAGAGTCCTCATTAACAACAGGTCATCTCTAAATGTTTATCTTTTGGCTACCCTAGAGCTATTGGGCGTTGATACAACCGCTATCAAACGTAGTTCAACAACAATAAGAGCTTTTGACGGATCCAGGAGAGAGATAATAGGGGAGGTGGAGTTATCAGTTGATATCGACCCGCAGACGTTCGGCATCCCATTCCAGGTTTTGGACATTCCAAGGACCTTTAATCTATTATTAAGAAGGCCTTGGATACATTCAGTAACGGCTATACCGTCAACTCTTCACCAGAAAGTTAAGTTCATCTCCAATGGCCAGGTCATCACAATTCTGGGTGACCAAGATTACGAAATCTATAAAGAGACGGCCATACCCTATATCGGTATAGAAGAACAAGAGGACTTTGGACTCCAGATGTTTAATGAGGTGTACATGATCACCAATCAGTAGAAGGAAGAGAGGCTAAAATACAAAGACAGCCAGTTTAGGTCCTATGGGTTAAGGTACATTCCAACCCCGATAGAAAAATTGCAAAGAATGCAAGCCAGGGGTAGAAAGGGTGACAAGTTGTATCACGCTCCAATGAACTTCCCACCATTGTCAAAAACTTTCATCAAGACTAAAACTCAAAACTCAAAGCCCGCTAAAGAAGGTACTTCCAATAAGAATGAAGGGGCTGGCCTAATTAACAAAGCCCATCACTTGAATAATTGGTTCTCCATTCCTGTGAATAGCAATAAGTCTTCCCTAGGGTAAAGGATGAATCATGATCTAGTATTTTATAGAATTTTGTAATAAATTGCCTCTGTTCTGCAAATGCTTGTACTCAAAAGAGAGTTCCCTAAAATAAAATCAACTTCTTTTCTTTTTATTCCTACCTTACTTACACTCTTCCTTTTGCACACTTTCTTTTTCTTTCCAAATCCAACGACTCAAATAAAGGCCATAGATACCTCACACAGATAAGCAATGAGAATATTGATATCACTTTCAGCCCTACTAGGTTAGTCATCGGGGGTGATGTTGATGACCATAATGACGTACAAGAAAGTTGGCAAAAACATGAAATGAGTAGAATTTCCATTGATGAGCCAACAGAGATAATTAATGTCGGTACCAACGAAAACCCTAAGGTATTGAAGGTTGGGGGAAATTTGGAAGAAAATCAAAAGATAGAGATGACCACATTACTATCCGAATACCAAGACGTATTCGCATGGTCTTACGATGATATGCTTGGATTAGACCCATCGATCGTGATCCATCACTTACCCATACAAGAGGATATCGAGCCTAAGAAACAAAAGTTGAGAAGGTTTCGACCAAATATCTTGTTGAAAATCAAGGAATAAGTCAAAAAATTATTGGAAGTCGACTTCATTGAGGTATCTGATTATCCTGAATGGGTAGCCAACATAATACCAGTTATGAAGAAGAATAGGAAAGTCAGGGTGTTCATGGATTTTCAAGACCTCGATCAAGCAACCCCTAAAGATAATTTTCCTTTGCCCCATATCGATGTATTGGTCAATAACACAATTGGAAACCATATTTTCCCTTTTACGGATGCATTTTCCAGGTATAACCAGATTCGAATGGTTGAAGAAGATAAAGCCAAGACTACATTCATTACAACTTGGGGCACGTTTTGCTACAAAGTGATGCCTTTTGAACTAAAAAATGCCGAGGCAACTTACCAAAGGGTCATGATAGCAATTTTTCATGACATGATGCACAAAGAAGTCAAGGTATCTATCAATGATATGATTGCCAAGTCTAAAGAAGGAGAAAATCATGTGGAAAATCTAAGGAGATTGTTTGATAGGTTAAGAAAATTCCAACTGAAACTCAACCTAGAGAAGTGTACTTTCGAAGCGACTTCAGGGAAGTTATTAGGTTTCATAATCAACCAAAGGGGCATTGAGATGGACCCTGATAAAGTTAAAGTGATAGTTGACCTACCTCCAATGCGTACACTTAAAGAAATCAGAGGTTTGTTGGGCCGTTTAAACTATATAGCTCGGTTCATATCCCAACTCACAAACATGTTTCACCCTTTATTTAAGTTGTTAAAAAAGAATGCCAAGATTAACTGGGACAAAGAGTGTAAGCAAGCCTTTACAACAATCAAAGAATACCTCATGAACCCTCTAATTCTAATAGCTCCGAAACTTCGGAAGCTTTTATTCCTATACTTGACAATATTACTAAAGTCCATGGGGTGCATGCTTAGCCAGAAAGATGAGGAAGGAAAGGAACGGGCTGTATACTGCTTAAGCAAAAAATTTACTGAAAGGGAGCAGAGATATTCAGAAATTGAAAGAACCTATTGTGCATTGGTCTAGGTAATGCATCAGCTCAAACAATACACACTCTACTACCAGGTTGAATTACTAACTCAATACAATACCCTAAAGTACTTGGCAAATAAACCGGCCTTAATTGGCAAAATCTCAAAGTAACAGGTGCTGCTATCAAAGTTCAACATTACATATGTGAACTGAAATTCGGTCAAAGGGCAAGCTTTGGCAGATCAATTAGTAGAAAACCCCTCTAATAGTACTCCCCAAGAAGTACAAGTCAATTTCCCCGATGAAGGTATCTTAGTGGTCAAAGGAAACTCTAATAAAGGAAAGGATGATGAGCCACCAAAATGGAAAATGTTCTTCGATGGTGCAGCCAACGTGCTTGGGTGTGGAATTGGGGCAATACTAATATCCCCTAAAGGTACTCAGTATCCTGTAGCCATAAGGCTCGTTTTCCCATACACTAATAATATTGCTGAATATGAAGCGTGCATCATGGGACTCAAAATGGCCCTAAAGAAAGACATTTAAGAATTAGAAGTGTATGAGGACTTCTCACTCATTATTGGCCAAGCACGGGAAGAGTACAAAACTAAAGATCCTAAGCTGGTGCCTTATCACTAGCATTTGACGGAATTAATGGAAAGTTTTAAAGAAGTCACCTTCAATCACATACCAAAGACTTGTAACCAATTTGCTGATGCTTTAGCTACGCTAGCATCTATGATCTAAATATCTAGTGGAGTCGAGATTCTACCCCTTACTATTGAAATTGAAGACAAGCCTGCCTTTTGCTTAACGATTGAGGGTATAAATGACCAAAAACCATGGTACCATGATATTAAGATGTTCTTACAACAAGGCACATACCCTAAAGAGGCTAAGAAAAGAGACAAAAAGATTATTAGGAGATTAGCTACTCAATTCTTAGTAACGAGTCCACCTTATACCGACGCTCATTTGACGGTACACTCTTAAGGTGTATGGCTAATGAAGAGGCTGAGAAGTTAGTGAAAGAGGTACATGAAGAAGTATGCAGTCCTCACATGAATGGATACATGTTGGCAAAGAAAATCATGAGGCTAGGGTATTATTGGTCAACGATGGAAAGTAATTGCATCAAACATATTAGGCACTATCATTTATGCTAAGTTTATGCAAATAAGATAAACGCCCCGCCTCGGGAATTACATGCCCTCTTAGTACCATGGCCTTTTTCAATGTAGGGCATAGATATCATTGGCCCTATTGCTGCAAAAGCATCCAATGGACATCGCTTCATATTAGTCGCCATCGACTATTTCAGCAAATGGGTAGAGGCTTCGTCTTACTTAAATGTTACTAAAGGGGTCATAGTTAAGTTCATCAAAAGAGACATCTTAGCTTGGTACTAGACTCTTAAAACAATCATCACTAATAATGGCACCAATCTCAACAACAAGCTTATGATAGAATTATGCCGGCAATTCCGAATCATTCATAGGAATTCTACTCCTTATCGACCCCAAATGAATGGAGCTATCGATGCAACAAACAAAAACCTCAAAAGAATCATTGAAAAAATGGCTGTTACATATAAAGACTAGCATGAGATGTTACCTTTCGCACTCATGGCCTATCGAACTTCCATCAAAACGTCAATTGGAGCAACACCATACTCTTTAGTATACGGCAGTAAAGCAGTGTCACCAGTAGAGGTTGAGATCCCATCACTTAAGGTACTATCAGAAATTCATTTGGATAAAGCCGATTGGGTAAAGAAACGCATCGAACAGTTAAACCTGATTGATGAAAGGAGACTGACGACCCTGTGTCATAATCAATGTTATCAGCAAAGAATGGCTCGGGCCTTCAACAAAAGGGTACGACCTCGTAACCTCAAAGAAGGAGTTTTGGTGTTAAGAAAAGCACTCCCAAATGCACAAGACTCTAAAGGGAAATTCGCCCCTAATTACAGGGGTCCTTATATCATGAAGCAAGTATTATTAAGAGGGGCTTTACTTTTATCCCAAATGGATGGTCCAGATTTGAGAGACCCTATAAATGCCGACACTATAAAATTGTACTATCCATAAGAAGTCAATGGGAATTTTGCTCGAAACACGAAAATGCCAATCATTTTGAATGTTATTATGGTTCAATTTTCATTATCTACAAGCAAATTTGGTATTCTTGGCTGTTGTTGTCATTGGAATAATTACCTTCTCCATGGAAAGGTCTAATTCCCTTTACCTCATTTAATCAAACCTATACACTGCAAATACGAGAGGAGTTAAGGAATGAGATCTAGAACATTGGTAATTAACACAATTCTTTAAATACTTTATTACGGATTGATCCCCCTCAATGGGGCGTTTTATTGTTTGTTTTTTCAGAGGAATGTGAAACTCAAGTAAGCAATCATGGTAAACGGGAACGAGGCTTTTGGGTTCCAAAGAAACAAAAATAGTGGGTGGTTTTTCCTACATCGGGCTAATTTCCTTAACTTCTCCGAAAAGAACCAGTGAAATCATGAACGTTGTATGATAAGAACATCCAAGTTGATAACAAGGGACTAAAACCAAGAGTCGGTAATTTTCTGATGGGGGCTTTTCAAAAAGGTTTGACAGATTAGATGCTATTGACAAAGACCGGGTAAGTATTTCTACACAGTGTTAGCACACCAATTTTTTTCTTACATTTAGACCAATTTTTACTCCCAACAATCTTTTTAACCAGCCCATAAGGCATTTACTTTCTACATTTAGTGTTTGGCTAACCTACGAAGATACGATCCTAGCTCGGTTCATCTTTCCAATCCATAAGGTCCCTCTATTCACCAAATTTCTTACAAGCAAGCTCTTTTCTTCACCAAGTTCTGTAAGGCACTTCCTTTCACCAAGTTTCTCTTAATTGGCTCAAAAAGCAATTACCTTCATCATCTTCTTAACTAGCCTTTGAGTCGTTTGCTCATTATTCTTAGGGTCCTAGCTAACTCTAGGAATGCTTTGTCCACCTTGGTTAGTCAGCTCATTAGGGCACAACCAAGTTTGCTCATCCTTCTTAAGGTCTTAGTCAGCTCTAAGAGCGCTTCACCTGCCTTGGTTAGTCAGCTCATTAGGGTATGACCAAGTTTGCTCATTCTTTTTTAAGGTCTTAGCCAGCTCTAGGAGTGCTTCGCCCGCCTTGGTTAGTCAGCTCATTAGGGCATAACCAAGTTTGCTCATTCTTCTTAGGGTCTTAGCCAGCTCTAAGAGTGCTTCGCCCGCCTTGGTTAGTCAGCTCATTAGGGTACGACCAAGTTTGCTCATTCTTTTTTAGCGTCTTAGCCAGCTTTAGGAGCGCTTCGCTTGTCTTGGTTAGTCAACTCATTAGGGTACAACCAAGTTTGCTCATCCTTCTTAGGGTCTTAGCCAGCTCTAAGAGCGCTTTGCCTACCTTAGTTAGTCAGTTCATTAGGACATGATCAAGTTTGCTCATCGTTCTTAGGGTCTTAATCAGCTCTAGGAGTGCTTCACCCACCTTAGTTAGTCAGCTCATTAGGGTACGGCTAAGTTTGTTCGTTCTTCTTAGGGTCTTAGCCAACTCTAAGAGTGCTTTGCCCGCCTTGATTAGTCAGCTCATTAGAACATGACCAAGTTTACTCATCTTTCTTATGATCTTAGCCAACTCTAGGAGCACTTTGCCCACTTTGGTTAGTTAGCTCATTAGGGTACGACCAAGTTTGCTCATCCTTCTTATGATCTTAGCCAGCTCTAGGAGCGCTTCGCCTGCCTTGGTTAGTTAGCTTATTAGGGTACAACCAAGTTTGCTCATTCTTCTTAGGGCCTTAGCCAGTTCTTAGAGTGTTTTGCCCGTTTTACCTCGACCATGACCAAACTTCAATTCCTCTTTTAGTTTTTCGGCCAGCTCTTAGAGCACCACCCTTCTCTTCTCCAAATCCCCAATGGATTGGACCTAAGAAAGCTAGCTAGCTGTAGCGTTTCTTAGAATAAAATTTGCTTTTAGGGCAAAAATAGTGTATGTTTTATCTTTGTGGCAAAGTTTTAAATAGTGTATGTTTTATCTTTGTGGCAAAGTTTTGCTCAAACTTTACCACAAAGAGGGGCAACTGTAGACACCCAATTTTTGCCCCATTTTTATTTTTCAAATTAGATTATAAGATCCTAAATTAGGAAAAGTTCAAAAAAATAGAAAATTAAAGAAAGCCCAAAAAAAAGAAAATATATATATAATAATAATAATAAATAAATAAGAAAAATAGGAATTTTAGAAAAATGTAAAAATATAAGAAAATAAGGAAAAACACAAAAAAATAAGAAATTTAAAAAATAAAATAAAATAATACGAAAAATGAGAAATTTTGAAAAGTCACAGAAGAAAAAATAAAAAATTTTAGAAAATAACATTATATTAGAATAGATTTGTAATTTTAATATAGGTTTAGGAGTTAGGTCGTTAAACCTGGGTTTAGATTTAAATCTAGCCCAGGCTGAACGAGTCCACATATGCAATTTAATTGCACATCTAGACAAGACACAGGCCAACAACCTGATGGTTAAGCATATGGGTATAATATTAACATTAAGCATGAGGTCTTGGGTTCGAAACTTGACAAAGGCAGGGAGGCCTTTTTTCTTATTTTTTCAATCATATTAGGAACTGCTCATGAATAGTTATGTTCTCATTGATGTCCCTAAGCCCCTATTTATACTTGAATTTTAACCCAGCAATAAAGGAAAGCCCGGATCAAAGTTAATGGGAATGGCCGTATTTTCAGTTTTTTCTTAATCTTTGAAGCTCAATTTGAATGCGTAATTGATCGAACTTGGATACGTATTCTGTACCGATTCATAGTAAGCTATGTCTAGTTTGCAATTTTGTCGTTGATTTCGCGAAATTGCAACAAGAAAGGGTCCAAAAATCGTACTGAAGTAGGCGATTTGAAGAGGAAAGCGCTGGAAAACTAAGGAAAATGAAGGAAGGAGGGGGAAAGAGAAGAGAAAGAGAGGAAAACAAAGGGAAAAGGAAAGAAGGGGAGGGAAAAAGTAGGCTAACGTGGCACCATGTCAACCATACTAGCCAACCCCAACGCTACGTGTCATTCGTGACACATGACGCCACGTCAACAAGGCCGTCAAATCCAAAGATGCCACGTGTCTTGACACGTGATAGTCCTTGATGTGATTGAAAACAAAAAAATAAGAAAAAAGCCTCTTTACCTTTGTTAAGTTTCGAACCCGAGACCTCATACTCAAACCCATTGCTAATCCATATGCTTAATCGTTAGACCGTTGGCCTGTGCCTTGTCCATATGTGCAATCGAATTGCACGTATGAATTCGGTTAACTTGAGCTAGATTTAAATCAAAGCCTAAGTTCAACGGCCCAACTTCTAAACCAAAATTAAAATCTATCCTAATAACATGTTATTTTCTAAAATTTTTTATTTGAATTTAATTTTTCTACTTTTTTGTAATTTTTCAAATTTCCAAATTTTAAAACTTCATTTTCTAATTTTTTTTATCTTTTTTAGGGTTTATTTCTGAAATTTCTTTTTTTTTTTCTTTTTTTCTTATTGTTGAAATTTTTTTTATTTTTCTATAATCCTTATATTTTCTAAATTTCTTAATTTTGGGGGGTTTTCTTTTAATTTCCTATTTTTTGAATTTTTTTCTAATTTAGGGCCTACTAAGAAAAGAAAGAAAAATAATAAAAATGAAATAAATGAAATAAATAAAATACAAGTAAATAGGGCAAAAATTAGGTGTCTACAATAATTATTTAGAATTAGCTAGCTAATGGGCCCAAAGCTAACAGCTTTCCTTAGTGCATGTGCCTGTCTGAGAAAGATTAGATATGAACGAACCAATCTAACAACTCCTATTCTAAGCCTACTAAGCCAAATCTCCTAAAATTATCTCAATATATGGACCAGACTCCTTAGGCCATATCATCAAGCCCAAGGAATTAAGCCCAAATAAATAATGAGTTTAACCCAATAACTAATATAGCAATTTTCAACCCTCTAAAGAGTTCATTGCATATATTCATGACATCAATAACACATATCATTATAAATTTATAATAATTTGTATGAGTGCCCCATACCACCAATATTAGTCACAAAATTCCTTCATATCAATTTCCTATTTGGTTACATATAGAGATATCGTACCCATTTCTAATAATGTCATTCAATAGTCTAGTCCACTAGTGCTCCTAACCATTTTGTCATCTCTTACGGATCTGAATGGTCGTATACAATTAATACATGTAATATCAATAGAGGGATCATTTATTAATCAGTTTATCAATATCCTACACTTACACATAATACATAAGCAACATAACATCACATCAATCATGTACATCCATAACATCATCACATGTGCCACAACAAATACCATTTGTGCTTCCAAATGGGAACACACAAAGTAATTGGATTATTTCCAAAGTCACAATTACAAGCTTAAGATTCCACTTCTCAACAACCAAACAAAGTGGAATTCAATGTTTATGATGCTCAATAGGGCAATGAAGGTTATAGCGAGTCTTACTTCTTTTTACAACATCTACATCAATACTCTCAACACACCCATGGTCAAATGAACAATGGCGATTCAAGAATATGCAAAAAAATGAGGGAGATCTCATGGCCATTCTAAGATAGACAAACCACTTATGTAGCTCCTACTACCCCTTTAAGCAACACCGTACTTCCTTAACTAATGGATATATCAAACATATTAGTTATATTTTCAAATGATTCAAATCTCCGATTTATTGTGTCTACAATGGTAATCAAACTTAGGAATCACTTTTACCCCTGTTCTTACCCATTTATGCTTAATCCACCATTCTAATTTCATGCTAACTTAGAATCTCCTCATGGAACTTTACTACAACATTTAGATGAATAATCTTGAAGATCAAGCTTTATGCTTGTTTACTAAGGCATAGAGTTTGCTAAGAGCATTGTACTTGCTCCATAAGGGTGATGTATCTCTGGAGTTGGACATACGGAGAGGCACCACAATAAAGCGAATAAAAAAGAAACAAAAGAAAAGCCGGCAAAGTTTGAATAGCTATCAACTGAATATGATACACCAATCGATCCTACTTAGCCCATAACTCACTAGATATGACTTATCGATTCAAACTAAAAGGTCGCTTACTACTACTTCTTACTAAAGTGAATAGATGAGAGTTACAGGGTAATGAGAACACTGAGGTTACTCAAAGGAAACTTGAATAAAATTTCAATATTAATGATTGTTGTTTGCGTACAATTAAGTGGGAGTTTATATAGCCATCTATTAGAGTTAATTTATATGTATAAAAAAACAAAAAAGGTGGTATTCTTACAATTAAGTTACATAATACATACTAAAAAGGATAAAAAAGATAAAGAATATTCAATACTGAAAGTAAAGGATCCTTCTAGAATATTGTACCAAAAGACACATGTCGATCAGCGGCAGGACATCGGCAATATGGTACAAATGGACGAGAAGAACAGAATTTGCTTTCAAGGGCCAACTTAATCTGGATCAGGTTAGAGCCTAGTCGGTCTCGCTGTAGATTAGTTAGCCGAGATTAAGGCTGGACATCTGTTGTTGGTTTGGGACCTCAACTCAGATAGTCTTAAGGTTGTCTGCTTAGATATTCTGCCATAGCACAGCTGTTCAATAGGTCTAGTGCACGTGAAGGCTTAGTAGTTAGGTCGACAAAAAAAGAGAACACAAAGGTCAGGATAAGAATTTTTATCTCGAATAGGGTTTCAAGCTAATATTTTTCGATTGAGTCCTTAGAGTCCTTTAACTTGAATTCATATGATCAGTCTAGGAGGTTGATTCCTATCATCTGCCAGGGGATAAAAAGAAAATTGTCTTCAAATCCGAAGTAGTCGCTACCTCTTCTTTTAAGACATTTATGGGGTCTTTTTCTACTAGTTGGTGAGGAATCAATTCGGATACATTGAAAGTAGAGGAAACACCATAGTCATTAGGTAATTTGATCCAGTAGACATTGCAATTAACCTTCTTTAGGACTTTGAACAGACCATCAGCTTGAGGAGATAGCTTATTTTTTCTCAAGTGTGGGAATCGTTATCGGTTGAGGTAAATCCATATTAAGTCTCCTAGCTAGAAAGTAATAGGTTAGTAGCCTTGGTTACCAATGTCATGTTGTTTTTTATTGAACTTGGTGATTCCTAGTCATAGATTGGTGTAACTCTTGCAATTCTTAGGCTCGGTCAACTCCGAATCGACTCTCTTCAACAGCTGCGAGGGTATTAATCAAATATGGGGGAATACTAGGGTTGAAGTCATAAATGACCTTAAATGAGGTCTTTCTAGTAGTACTATGAACAGTTCAATTGTATGCGAACCCACAACTGGTAGACACAAATCCCAATCCTTTAAGTTCCTTCCTACGACAGTTTTAAGTAAGTTACTTAGTGTCCTATTCACCACTTCATTCTGGCCGTTAGTCTGAAGGTGGCTAATAGAGCTGAACGCAAGTTTAGTTTCAAGTCTTTTGCAAAGAATCTTTCAAAAATAGCTCAAAAATTTTGTGTCATGATCTAAAATAATAATCTTCGGCACTCCGTATAGTCGAATTACTTCTTGTAAAAACAAATTGACAACACATAAAGCATCATTAATTCGATGGCATAGAATGAAGTTTGCCATTTTGCTGAAGCGATCCACTATAATAAATATAGAATCTTTTCCTTTAGATGTCCAGGGTAACCTTAGGACAAAGTCCATGCTAAGGTTAGCCCAAGGTAAGGTTGGCATCAATAGGGATATGTATTCTCCATAGGGTTCTCTCTTTCCCTTTAGCTCGCTTTCATACTTCACAATTATCAACTAACTTATGGACATCCTTAGTCAAACCTGACCAGTAAAAATTTTCTCTCAACAGATTGGCTGTCTTAGTCTCCCTAAAGTAACCGGATAATCCACCACTATAAGTCTTCTTGACCAATAGCTTACGCGTCGAACAACTCAAAATGCAAAACCTTCTTTCCTTAAAAAGATAGCCATCCTTGACATAATATTCTCTAACAACAACTCCATCTCTACATCACTCTATGATAAGACCAAAATGAGGATCATGAGTGTACTATTTAATAATGAGTGAGAATCCCAATAATTTTGTCTGGAAAGTGGTCAGCAAGGTTTGCCAATGTGACAAAGCATTGACGACCGCATTTGGACTTTCCTTCTTCTATTGAATCACATATGAAAACCTTTCCATAAATTCCAACCACTTAGCTTGTCTCTTCGAGAGTTTGTTCTAACTCCTAAGATGCTTTAGAGACTTATGGTCTATGTAAATAATAAACTCTTGTGGCAGTAGATAGTATTGTCAAACAATAAGCGCTTGAAAAAGATAGTATAACTCTTTCTCGTACACTAAATAGTTTAGTGCAGCACCATTAAGTTTCTCACTATTGTAGGTGACGGGTCATCGTTCCTGTATTAGGACAATGCCAATTCCAATTCCTAATGCATCACATACCTATTCAAAGGCACTTGTTAAAGTCCGATAGTGATAAGACAGAGGTGGAGGTGAGTTTCTCCTTGATCTCCCCAAAGCTTTATTCGGCTCGGTCATTCCATTTGAACCTATTACTCTTCTTTGTTAGCTCGGTCAAGGAGGCGGCTATAGAACCAAAGTTTTTGATAAATCACCTATAGAAAAAAGTTAGGCCATAAAAATTTCGAACTTTAGTAACATTCTTCAGCATCAACCACTCCAGAATAACTCGGATCTTTTCCTCATTTGCTCGAATTCCTTCCTCTAACACTACAAACCTAAGAAAAATCACTTCATCTTGCCAAAATGTACATTTTTTCGAATTTCCATATAACTTCTCGGTTCGCAAAATGTCAAAAACTGCTCGAAGATGTTAAACATAGTTGTTCGGGTCAACACTGTATACTAATATATCATTAAAGTACACGAGCACATACCTTCCAATTAAGGGGCACATCACATGGTTCATCAACCTCATAAATGTACTCAGCGCATTGGTAAGTCTAAATGGTATAATCAACCATTCCTAGAGACCATGCCTAGTTTTGAAGGTAGTCTTCCGCTCATCCCCTGTCTTATGTAAATTTGATGGTAGCCACTTCATAGATCAATCTTTAAGAATATTTTAGCACCATGGAGCTCATCTAACTTATTATTGAGCCTTGATATTAGGTACGTGTATTGACAATGATTCAATTAATTGCTCGACTCTCAATGCACATGCGCTAACCGTCCTTCTTTAGGACTAACAAAGCTGGTACAATCAAAGGCTCATACTCTCCCTTACATATCCTCACTCTAAGAGTTCATCCACCTATCTTTTCAGCTCAGCAGCCTACTTTAAGTTCATTTTGTATGCAGGTCAGTTC
Organism: Lumnitzera littorea; assembly: GCA_024138015.1. NCBI lineage: Eukaryota > Viridiplantae > Streptophyta > Magnoliopsida > Myrtales > Combretaceae > Lumnitzera > Lumnitzera littorea. The sequence goes on along the minus strand of JAMXBB010000005.1, from coordinate 97,960,441 downwards.
GGCAGTGCAACGCTTAGCTATAGACCAATACAGTGCTCTATGGCTCGAACTAGAGGTAGTCCTTTAGGCAACTCCTCAAGAAACAAGTCGAAAAACTCATTAATCAGCCCTCAAATTTCATCTGCAACATTCTTCAAATCTCTCATCTCTAATAATCTTCTAATCAACAGAAACAGAGACTCCTCGGCCATCTCAATAGCTCGAAGCTCTTTTTGGCTCATCACTAAGGCTTTCTTCTTACTAACTTAGGTGAGCTGATTAGGTCTCATTTACTTGGGATAGGGTCATGGTGGCAACATAATCTTCTTCCCATCCTTAATAAAGATATAGGTGTTCTTATATCCATCGTGTGTAACATGTCAGTCGAACAACTAAGGTCTTCTAAGTAACAGATGTGAAGTTTCCATGAGGCCGACATCACATACTACTTCATCCCTATACACACTCCTAACACTGAACGACACAATTACTTGTTCAGTCACGTGCAAAGCACCCTTGTCATGCAAGTAATGTAACTTGTAAGGTCAAAGATGCTTAGAGGTCAGTGGACCTAACCTCTGTACGAAGGACTATACAACCACATTAATGCAACTTCTTCCATCCACTATGATGGTGCACAACCGTCCTTTAATGGTACACTTAATATAGAATAAATTTTCCCTTTGGTCTTCCTTGGAGTTCGATAAGGAACTCAATACTCATCTTAATACTAAGGTTATTACTTCTCTTTAGTTAACATAGACACAAGTCTCATCTTCCTCCCTAGCTTCAGCTTTTCCAACATTGTTCTCTTCCTCAGGCTCACTCTCGTCGGTGCTATCCACTACATCTCCTCAAAGCCCTATGATACTTTGGTTCAAACACCCAATAGCCATGTATTTGAAGCCTAATTATTTAAAGCGCTACACCTCACTAGTCTTCCGTCCAAAAGTCTATCCTCTCTCAATGTTCTTGGGGTCTACTTAGCCTCAGTTCGGGTCGGCTGCCCAGCTTGACCATGCTAACCTACTTGACTATTGTCAAATTGATTATTCTTTTCCTTGGCTTGGTATGGCCTCTTTGTCTCGACTTAAATAGGTCAGTGCAAAATAAGAGCTCAAGAGATTGTTAGCCTTTGTCAACTTAGTGCACTTCTCCTCTACTTTTCAACCCTCTATGCCATCTTAATAAGCTCTTCTAAGGTATAAAACCTCTAAACTTTCACAATGTTGCAAATTTCATATTTAAGCCCAGAAATGAACCTTGATATTATATGGACTTCTGGTTCTTCCACATCAACCCGGATCATAAGCATATGGAATTCTCTCATGTAATCATCAACAAATTGGTTTCCTAGGTGAAGTTCCGGTAACTTTACAAATGTAGCTTATAAGTAGGTCCCAAGGATGAATCTACACCTTAACAGCCTCTTCATCTCATCCCAGGTTCTCACACTTTGTCTTCCATCTCTTACTTTGACTGCATTTAGATTCTTCCACCACATTGTGGCATACCCAGTAAACTCCAGTGTAACAATTCAGATTTTGACAGCATATGTATACCCATAACAATCAAACACCTTCTCGACCTTCTCTTTCCACTCCAAGTATTTATCTGCATCTCCACTTCTACTGAAGGACGAGATTTGGACCTTAACATTGTCTAGTCCTCGAAGAGCTCGACATCCTCATTCCTATGCTCGATAATAGTTAGCTTCTTCTTCTTCTTCCTCTCCATGCTCCTTGGCATCAATCTCTTCATCATCTTCCTTAATCTCCTCCAACTTCATTCTTCATCTAGTAGCTCAGTCTGCTACTCCTCCAGCTCGCTACAGTTAAACTGGGCAATTGGCTCGGTTATCTTAGCCATAGTGTCTTTCAGGGGCATTTTTTGGTAGGTTATGGTGCTATACACTTTAGGGTTATTGTCTGTTGATTTGCATCGCAGTAACTAGACTCTTAACAAAGTTAATGAATCTATTAAGATATTACCATCATTATGACCACGATTAGGTTGAACACCACTACTTTGGTCACTAATAATACTTTAAACACTCAAATCTGACATGGTTTAATACTTCTCGAACAAATTAACAGTACACTAGAAAATACTACTACTGAACTACGTAAAACTTCAGTTAACACACTAACAACTTTAGTACTCAATAATCACTCGAATATAATAGAAATGAACTTGCTCTACTTTCGTAGTGAAAAAAATAGAGTAAGAACAGAGTAACAATGAAACCACACTTACTAATGCACAAATCTTTACTACACAACTCAGAACTCTAGATTTACTCTACAAGAACACACTGTAGCAACTATGAAAGGAACATGATAGCCACTAATAGCAAAGCGAATCAAGACTTCACTACAACTTTATACACTCCCTCTCAAAACTATGCTTTGATATCAGCGAAGCTAATGAGTCTCTAGGGTTAGACACATGAAGAGACACAACAACAAAGAGAACTGAAAAGAAACAAAAGAAATGCCAGCAAAGTTCGGGCAGCTATCAATTAGATATGATACACCAATCAATCCTACTCAGCCTATAATTCGCCGAATATGACTCACCGGTCCAAACTGAAGGGTTACTCACCACTACTCCTTACTAAAGGGAATAAATAAGAGTTAAAGAGCAATAAGAACACTAAGGTTGCTCAAAGAAAACTTAGGTAAAATTTCGATATTGATGATTATTGTTTGCGTACAATTATGTTACATAATACATTCTGAAAAGGATAAAAGAGATAAAGAATATTCTGTATAGAAAGTAAAGGATCCTTTTGGAATGTCGTGCCAAAAGATACGTGTCGATCAATGATTAGACGTTAGCAATATGGTACAAATGGATGAGAAGAACAAAATTCGTGGTCAAGGGCTAACCTAATCTAAATCAGGTTAGAGGCCAATTAATTTCGCTATAGAGTAGCCAGCTAAGATTAGGGCCAAACATCTGTTATCGGTTTAGGAGCTCAACTCGAATAATCTTAAGGTTGTCTAATTGGATATTTTGTCATAGCATAGCTGTTCGACAGGTCTGGCGTACTTAAAGACTTGGCAATTAGGTCGGCAAAAAAGGGGAACATAGAGGTCAGGATAGGAATTTCCGTCTCAAATAGAGTTTCGAGCTAGTATTCTTCAAGTGAGTCCTTAGAGTCCTCTAACTTGGCTTCATATGATTGATCCAAGGGGTTGATTCTTATGAGAGAGAAGATTGGTGCAACTATCCCAAGCACAATGATCCAATAGTAATTCAACAAGCACACATAGCTTATCTTCCAAAAGAAGCAAACAAATTTCTTAAAGTAGCTAAGCAAGGAGCACTAATGATGTTGATTTAGGAGTCTATAATGTCCTGCTACTATACCAAGTGCAATGGTGGGTGGAACTTAAGCAGGAGTAGGAGGAAACTGGGGAATCTTGATGTCCCCACTTAGCAGTCAATTAAACACACATTATGGTAGTACTATCCCTAATGTATAGGATTTTTACCACCTCTAACTTCAATGATCTCATATGAGTCAACTTTCAACTTAGATAGGCAAGTCTCTAACCCCTATCACCTTTTAGTCAACCTTGACATCGTTAAAACATGTGTGTACCTCAAAGATTAGAATGATGCTGATGATAAAAGACAAAGGGACCCAAATTTTTGGTTTTTAGGTGGCAACGATGCAAGGACAAAGAGCTTAAGATTAACATTGAAGATCAAAATGAAGGAGGAAGTAAGAGAATTACCAACTGGCATTATTTTGTGATGGGTAACTATTTTATGTAAAAGAAAAAAAAATTGTTATGAATGGTAATTTTTTTTTCCCTTTTTCTATCTAATTTCTTACATTTAAATTACTTTGAATGCTACAATCTGGAAATTTGAGCATATGAGTACAATAGAACATATTGAAAATTATTTCAAAATTACAATATAGAATTTAATTAAAAATTAAAATAAAGCATGCAAATTATTATGAAATTTGGTATAAATTTATGCAACAAGAAAAAAAGTGTATACAAAATTAGTAAATGAAGGAGAATTAAATATCAAATATGGTATTACTTATTTGAACATTGATGTGCAATTTGTTTACAAAATTAATAATAAATTAATTAATTAATTAAAATTTTATTTAAAAAATAAGAAAGCTTTAATTAAAATTTATTTAAGTATCCAATACGTTAAGAATATAACAAGATAAAAAAGTATATATTTGTTGCAAATTTATTTGATTTTTAAATGATATCAAAGTTTTCAGTTAACTATCAATTTTAGTTTCCCGTTTATTAAGAAATTAACAATGGAAAAACTAATTTTTTTATCATATACCATTTGAATATTTAAATAACATTAATTTTTCACTAAAAATTATTTAATCATTTAGATAATATTAAATTCTCATTAAAAAATTAATTTAAGTATCCCATTTGTTGAGAAATTAATAGGTAAAAAAATAAAGTTTTACTAAAAGTTATTTGATTATTTAAACAAATTTATATAAATAAATGTTCATGTATATTTGTTAATAAAATTAATTATATTAATTAAATAACTTATCCAAAAATAAAACTAATTAAACATTATTTCTACCTTAATTTCAAAAAATAAAAGAGCTCATATGCTACATCATGATAAAAGAGCTCATATGCTACATCATGCCAACATACCTGTGCCTGGATAATCGATGAACTTTTGCTTACCTTGCATGCCCATAGTCGCATGCCTAAGCCAAGACCCATGCTTACTTGTGTTTTCAAATTTCTTCACATCCTAATGCTTAAGCGACCCATGAATGAGCCTATTCTTGTTCATGCTCACATACCTAACTTGCTTACTACCCTTAGCTATATGCCTACTCTAGTGACAATCCATGGTGGTATATAATCTATAACTCTGAAAAATCTTAAGTTATGTCTTAAATGAGGGAAGTAATTAGGTAGAGAAGGAAAGTTAGACTTTTAAGACACTTGTCCTTATTGGAAAAAGGAAGGTGATGGGGAGGAGTGGATTTAGGAACTAAAAACTTTCTCTTAAATCTTATTCCCTTTCATATTGGAGAAAAGGAGGGAAAATGAAAATATGATATTTAATTTCTTAGACTATCCCTTCTTCTTTCCACTATCTTGTCAACTACTTATTGTTTTTTTTTTTTTATGCTTTTATTGAAAATTATGTATTTTGCGTCAATTTTGTTTTCAACAATTATTAATGTTCCTTTTATTTTCCTTCCATTTTTCATCTAAACATATTAAAGTGAATCAAATGTTCCTATAATTCTTTCTTCTTATATTATTTTCTCTCTTTTTTTTTCTTTCCTAATTCCTTCTCTCATGCTAAATAAAGTGGTAAAGATCAAATTGCATTCTATTCCTAAGCTTTTAGATCTGAGAAAAAAAGGTAAATATATTTAATATAATATTTAAGTCGCAACACCTTTGAGAGATTCATGAATCATGGCAATTGACACCCTCACAAAGTCGCCATATAGCACATGCACGCATGAAACCCAGTCAAAGGAATTCATGGAGTGAAGGAATATTTCCATGTGGATGGTGAAACGGACAAGGTTTATCTCTTCTTTGCGTTTACGTCTTTATGAGAAAAGGGAATGTAATGAGTCCAACACAAAATGACTTCATAAAAACTTTAGGATGAAGCACATGCCTAGTTGACTCTCATCAAAGTAAAAAGAGATCAAAAGAGAAGGTATGCCTAAGCGTCAAGGTAAAATTAAGGGTGATACTAGCGCTACTTGTACCATTTTCATACCTTACCCATCTTGCTTAGGGTCGTACTACAACCACGCTTGCCCAAGCTACATAAGGAAAAAAATTTACTAAGAATCTAATACAAAATGAATTCTAAGGCGAAAACTTCAATCATTGAATAAGTACGCAACAATTATGTGCTCGCTTTCACTATTCTGTGTGTTGATGAAAGATTTTGAATACATAATCTTATTTATCCATGTGAGTTTCATGATATTTTCATAATACTACTTATGTTATATTTTTTTTCAATTTTACATCTAATTCTTCACCTTTCTCGACACTTTCTGCTCTACCAACAAATGCTATATACATTTTATTGATCCTCCATCTTTATAATGGGCTTGGAATTTACAAACACAAAAGAAAATGAGTTATAAGGGGTTGACAGGGCTATCAAACATAACCATTCCGATACCAAAATTAGGGTAAAAAAGAAAGAAAAAGATAATATGTATATCAAGTATCTAAAAGTTCAAAAGAAACTTACTACCTCTTAGTGTAAGCTATATATATAGGCAAGTCCAATGGCTACTCAAATATGATAGTGCTCTACCTCTCAGCTAATTTCCGCTTATCTTCCATTTGTCTAGGCAGTTTCCTCCTTTCAAGTGAGTAAGGCAACTAACGGTTACATGATGTAATAACTGTCGAAATAATCGTGCCCTTTGTCTTTATTTGAATTTTTAAACTCTATAAGTTAGTTTTACAAGACTTATTCTAGCCAATTCTAAGCTCTCTTTGCAATATCTAAGCACTTATTAAGCATTTGTCTAGTGTGCCTTTGCCTTTGAGGCTTGCCCAAGGTATTTACTTATTAAGCTAAACATATGAACTTGACTCTGACTAATAGAATTAGGTCGACACGAGGAGAGAGAGGTAGGAAATGGACCTCAAGAGCTTATTTTGGGCCAATTGGCTGTAAGACGAAAATCCTCAATCAACACATTTCTATGGTGCTCTTTTTATCCAAACTACATTTGTTTGTGATAAAATTGATAATAACAACAATAAGTGGTGATCACAAATGTGTGGTAAAATTTTGATGATCAAAGTGCTAACACACACAAGAGAAATGACAAATTATGAAAATCTATTAAAAATTTTGTGACCAAACGGAATAACCAATTATGCTTTCGAGATTTTATCTTATAAATAGTGTAAGGATAAATAGTCCGAAGCTCATAATTTTTTTTTACAATTTCGTTTTTGATTATTTATCATCTCTCGTACGACATTTGGAGATCAAAGAAGTGCCTTCCGATGATATATTATTGGAATGCGACCACTCTTTCTTTATTGATACAAAAAGCCTAGACACCGACTATTATTAACGTAAACATGATTATAATCAGTTAATATTCCATCGGTGTGTGATGTGAAATAGATGCGCATGCAGGGCCTTCCAATCAATGTCGGAAGATTTTTCCTAGGGTTAAATCTTCGACGCAAATCCGATAAACCCTAACCATGCATGTCCATTATCATGGCAAACAACCTGATTATCAAGCTATGTTTTTCCTGGCCCTTTTTTAAGAAAAATTTTCTAACACTTAGATTGTGCTATCTTTACTAAAAAAAATAGATCATCAAAATAAAACCAAGGGACTAGTCGTAATTTAGAATTTTATTAACCGTAGGCATACTGAGGCAAAAAGAAAAACCCTAAGCAACCCTTATCCTAAAGCTTTAAGTTAAGGCTAGCCTTCCATTTTTGGCATTCCGATTTTGCCGCCAACCGGGATAGCATTAGCATCGCACAGAGGAAGCGTAAACACTCTGCATCCAATTTCTCCTTCTCTCGTCTTCTTCTTTTCTATTAGATAATATTGTACTTTCTATGCGGTTCACCTTAGTTTAATCCAGTATATAATCATGTTTAAGGTTGGGATTTAAAGCGTATTTGAATATTTGTTTAGGATTTATCAAGTGGATAAGTAATAGAAGTTTAAGAATTAATTTATTTACCTAGGGGTCAAGAAGCTTTTTTTTTTTTTCCCTCCGGAAAATTTATAAGTACAAGGATTAAGAGCACATGGAGAAAATATAATGGGGTGTAAATAAAATTTATCCTCCTAAGTATAATGAGATATGAGTTTTTTATCATCCCTTAAAATGAAATATGCTTAAAAGTAAAACGATAAATTTCCACCCCTAATATATTATATTTCATTCTTTATAAAGAGGATTAAGTTAATAAATTAATCTGATTAGTAAATGTAGCAATAGTACAAGTTATGTTAGTGTTGGCAATTTTGTATAGGGCATTGTCTCATTCATTAATTTGTAATACATTGAATTGTTCAAATGTCCATTTAATGCATTTTGAATTGCTTGAAAATTGCTAATGTCACATGATTAATGCTTACCCATAAACATATTTCATATTGAAATTTGTGAAATCCAAAACCCAAGTCCAAATTTAAAAGTTCAGGCAAGTGAAACTATAGCCCTTTATGAACAAGTTTGATCCATATCGGAGGCTGTAAAATCCAAAATTAAATTAAAAAAATTGGATATTCAAGTGAGTAAAAGCATGGCTTGATTGACCACTTCTATTGGCATAGCATGTAGGCCATTGGTACATAATCAACCAGTAGAGAGGTCAGTCAATCAAGGAATATGCTAGGGCTCGACTATACCCTCAATCGCAATTGAGTAAGGTTCGCAGACTGGCACGTTATATTTCCTTATCTATCTCTTCATATTATATATATATATATATATATCGGGCCTATGTTGTTTCAGTGTCTATTTAGAGACTTATAATAAGGTTTTATGCATAACAATGAGTATGTACTTATAGCTAAATAATGTTTCAAGATATAGAAATTTCCTATTCCATTCCGGTTGTTTTCAACCAAAATGTATTGTTAGGCTTTGCATAGTAAATCTTCTCGTATTGCATTTTCGTTCCCTTATGTTTTTCCGTTTTAGTAGTGATTATTTGCACTTTAATAACTAATCCGTTTAACTTCCACGAGGTTCCATATATTTCCCATCGCCCATTCCTATAAAAAAATGTAAGTTGGCTGAAAAAATTACCTAATTAAGCCAAACAGTAATAATAAACCAATCAATAAATGGTGCCGAGAAATACAATACAAATGCATAAATTGATGAGGATATGATAAATTATGCAGTTTTTCCGGTTACATGTCAAATGGACATGACTTTTAATTCAAGATGAACTTTTCTTATTATTATATGTTTCCAATGATTAATTTTCGAATACTACAGCAATACAATTTTACCAAGCCCAACTAATATCGTTTTAGGCTTGAAAAATATACTTCAAGGCCAATTACTAAAGGTTTTATTTTTTAGGCGATATCTTAGAGATATTTTAAGGACTATATAAATAATTTCTTTGCGTCTTTCTTGCTCCTTTATGAACAATTATTCTAAATAATAGAATTTCAAATTTTTTTTCTTTCAATACCTACATTAGGTGGTATTACAATGGGTAAAATTAACCCAATCTAATGTCGAACAATGGAGAGCAAGTTCCCTCTATCCATGACGTTGCTCAAGATGTGGTGGCCTTGCATACAACCATAATGGCGTTAGAGCAAACAATCGATCACAGATTCCAAGCATCTAAGAGATCTATTGGAGAGATTACAGATCAATGGGATGCTTTATGGGTGGGAGGTGTTAATAGGAATGCTAATAGAATAAACCCTAGAGAAGACATCGCCTTAAGAGAACTCAACAACAGGTCTGTTCATACGGCTTATGACGATGACTTCAAATAAGATGAATATGTTGCAGAAATTTGATACGTAAATTATGGCAATGACGATAATTACTACAGTGGTCAACAGGGTCATAGCAGTGGTAGAGGCTAGAATAAAGGGAGAGATGATTATGATGAGTATTTAGGGGTCCTGATAATAATAATTTCAATTTGAAGGTTAATATTCCATGCTTTAACGAAAATTTGAGAATATAAGATTTTATTGATTGGATCGCCGAAAAAGACAAATTCTTTGATTATATGAGCATCCCAAAAGAGAAGCAAGTGAGATTAGTAGCATACAGATTGAAGAGTGGTGCATCTACATGGTAGGAGAGATTGCAGAGTTGAAAAATTCATGAAAGTAAAGCATTTATGAGAACATCTTTCAAGATGAAGCAATTGTTGAAAGCAGAGTTTCTCCCTCCTAATTATGACCAGATTTTATTCCAATAATACCAACATTGTCATCAAAGGTAGAGATCTATTCATGAATATACTGTAGAATTTATGTGATTGGCACAAAGAAACAATTTGAGAGAAAGCAAAGGTTAGCAAGCAGCTCGGTATTTAGATGGGTTGAAACCATAGATTCAAGATAAAATTGGAGTGCAGGTTATAAGGAACTTGAGCAAAGCTAAGAACATGGTGTTGAAGGCTGAGGTAATGTTGTAAGAGAGAGCAAGATATGATTCTAATCATAGAAGCTATGGCGGGAGTTATAGTGGTGAGTATTAGAAGATAGGCAATAGAAGGAAGTTACTTTAGGATACACCATCCCGTAGTGTTAAAACAAAGGAGGAGAGATCAGCTAGAAAGTCAAGGACAATGGATGAGAAAGAAGGGCAGAAAACGACTAATTATTATACTAAACCTACACCATTCAATTGGAAGTACCTTAGGTGTTTAGAATTTGAGCGTAAGTTTAACGAATGCCCCAAGAGACAAGTTGTAAATTTAGTGGAGGGAGAAAGCGAGGAGGTAGATAATGTTGTCTATGAACCTGATGATGATGGTGGAGAATATTATAAAGATAAAGAGGAAGAACGGTCATATTTCATGAGGATGCTTATGTTCACCCCTAAGAAGGAAGAGAGCAATCAGCGCCATAAATTGTTTCGAACCAAGTGCACAGTGGAAAATCGTTGTTTTAACCTAAGCATTAATAGTGGAAGTTGTGAGAATATTATTAGCAAGGGGTTTGTAGAAGCGTTAAAGCTCCCAGTAGAACCACATCCCAATCCATATGTACCTGGGTAGATTAAGGCAGCAGAGAGGATTCGGGCGAAGGAGTGTTGTAGAGTGCCTTTTTCTATAGGCAATTATCAAGATGAGACACACTACGATATAGTTGACATGGATGTTTGTTATATCCTTCTCGATAGACCTTGGCTATTTGATTAGAATATGCAGCACTCTGGGAGAGATGATGTATACAGGTTAGCAAGAGAGGGTACAAGGTTCACTCTAATGCCCATAAAGAGTGGAAGTTGTTCTAAAGCTTCTAAAGTGAAGGAACGTAATTTCTTTATCATCAACACTTTAGTACAGGAGATGGAGGCAGATGTGAGGGAGTCCATGGTAGTTCATGCTTTAATTGCAAAGCAAGTAATAGCTTTAAGAGAAGAGAAGATGATGGGTGGACAACTAGAGGGAGTTAAACCATTATTAGAAGGGTTTACAAATGTTATGCCTGATGAGCTTCCAAATGGCTTACCTCCATTAAGAGATATTTAGCATTAGATAGATTTAATTGCAGGTGTCAGTTTACCAAACCTTTCTCATTGTAAGATGAGTCAGAAGGAGAGTGAGATTTTAAATGAGAAGGTAAAAGAGTTGCTGAAGAAAGGGCATATTCAAGAGAGTTTGAGTCCATGTTCAGTATCAACCCTATTGATACCTAAGAAAGATGGGAGCTAGACAATGTACGTAAATAGTAGGGCAATTAATAAAATTACAGTTGGTTACAAATTTCTCATTTCGTGGTTGACGATATGTTGGACAAGTTGAGTGGAGCTATTCTCTTTTCCAAGAGAGATTTGAGAAGCAAGTATCATCAGATTTGGATTAAGCTTGGAGATGAGTAGAAGACGACGTTCAAAACGGAGGAAGGGTTATACGAGTAGCTCATGCCATTTAGCTTGTCAAACGCGTTAAGCATGTTCATGCAAGTTATGAACCATGTATTGAAACCTTTTTTGGCAAATTCATAGTTGTTTATTTTGATGATATTTTGGTTTACATTAAGTTAGAAGAGGGGCATTTATCGCATGTAAGAGAAGTGTTAACTGTTCTAAGGGAGAATAAACTATATGTTAATTTGAAGAAGTGTATCTTTATCTTAAGAAAGTTGCTATTCCTTAGATTTGTTGTTAATGCTTCTAGTATTCAGGTGGATGAGGAGAAAATAAGGGCTACTAGAGAGTAGTCTACTCCTAAAACAGTTTCTAAAGTTAGGAGTTTTAATGAGTTGTGACGTTTTATAAGTGATTTATGAATAATTTTAGTAGTATTGCAGCCCCAATGACTAAGCGTTTGAAGAAGGGCAAGTTTAATTAGGGAGATGAGGTGGAGCCTAGTTTTGTATTGTTGAAAGAGAGACTGTGTTTTGCACTAGTTTTAGCATTACCAGATTTCAAGAAGTTGTTTGAGGTTGATTATGATGTGAGTGATGTGGGAATAGGAACAGTTCTTTCTCAAAAGAAGAGGCTGATTACTTATTTTAGTGAAAAGTTGAGTGATGCAAGACAGAATTGGTCAACTTATGATAAAGAGCTCTATTCTATTGTGCGAGCTCTAAAGACATGAGAGCATTACTTAATTGGCAAGGAATTTGTTTTATATTATGATTGCTAGTCATTGAAGCATTTGAATAGTTAGACTTGAATTAGCAAAGACATATATGTTAAGTGGTTTCAATTTTTACAGAGATTTCCTTTTAAAATTAAGCACATAGTTAGGGTGGAGAATAAGGTAGCAGATACCTTGAGTCGCTGTATACATTTACTTTTGACTTTAGGTTATAAAATTGTAAGGTTTGACTTTTGAAGGAGTTATATGGAGCGGATGAGGATTTCAAGTATATTTGGATATATTTAGGCTAAGTGTAGCGATGGCCAGGTTTGTGATGATTTCCACATTCATGATGGATATTTGATGTGTAGCAATCAACTTTATATCCCTAGAACATCCTTGAGGGAGAAGTTGATTCAAGATTTGCTTAAAGGTGTACTTGCTGGACATTTGAGGCGAGATAAGACGCTTGCTACAATTGTGGAGAGGTATTAATAGCCTCATGTGAGGAGAGATGTTTCTAGATTTATGCAGTAATGGTATATTTGTCAAACAGCAAAGGTTTAATCTTAAAATACCGAATTATACATGCCCTTGCTAACCTTTGAGAGTATATGGAAGGATCTCTCCATAGATTTTGTACTTAGCTTACCCCAAACCTAAAGAAGGTTCGATTTTGTTTTTGTTGTTGTTGACCTCAAATGCAATTAGCATAGCCAAACTATTTTTCAAGGAAGTTATTTGATTGCATAGATTGCCAAAGTCAATTACTTTAGACAAAGATAGCAAATTCTTAAGTCACTTTTGGATAATATTATGGAAGATGTTTGATTCCTCGCTGAATTTTAGTAATACAGTGCATCGTCAAATAGATGGCCAAAATGAAGCTATTAATAAGACACTTAGTAACTTGATTCAAAGTATATGTAGAGACAAACCGAAGTAATAAGATGTCACTTTGGCACAAGCAGAGTTCACTTATAATGGTGTCATTCATCGTTCCACTGGAAAGGCACCATTTGCTATTGTTAAAACGAAGCCAACTTAACATGCTTTAGATTTGCTAAAGCTTCTAGCAGAGACAGATTTGAATGTTGCAACTAAGAATTTGGCAAAGCAATGGCAAACTTGTCACACCCTGAAGCGGCAGAGTCGTAAGAACCCCGCCGTGTAAACCATCTTAAGATAAAAGTTAGCCTTACAACCATTATCTTAGACCTGTTCTACACAAGGCGTCCACGACTAACCTGCTTTGAAGTAAACAGTTTATAATTTAAATAAATCATTTACCTAAGAAAGTGAGGAAATATATATGTACACTATAATTCAGTTATTGCAATTAAAGTTTATAATATTTCTCCATAATATACTTCCTAGTTGTTACACTATTCAGAAATAAAAAAAAATTCTAAAATAAAAACTTAGACCTTAAAAATATATATTTATTCTTTAATATTTTTCCTCACTCCTTAGGATACAGCAGTTGCTAGCTTCAGAGTAGTTGTTTGCCGCTTCTTAGCTAACACCTAGACGACGTCTATAGGGATGTGAGCAACCACAGCTCAATAAGTTAGGATGGAAGACTTAAAACTATACCAGAAACACAACAAGGTTTTCAATCAACTTATTAGGTGCAATGCATGTGCAAGCAAATGCCATCGCACGACGTTGTTTGACCCATCATGAGATTAGAGAAATTACACCCGTTCTAATCTGGGTTGAGAAGTTGCCATTAATGCAACAGCTCACGACCAAACCAAGGCTTATATAATTGAGACCTTGCTCCTCCCGCGACTACGTTCGAACCATTGACTTCACCCTCGCCGTGACCTCCTCACCTGTCATTTAGTTTGACTAATGATGAAGAAGGGACCCTTTGCAATCTTGTGCTATCCCTTTTAAAGGGGTTAGTATTTAGCCGGAGAATCCTAAGTTTCTCCTAATGGGTTGCCATACAAGTCCGATTATGATTACAAGTCATATATTTGAAAGTCGTATATTTGATTAAGTCTAGTTTATGGTGATCATTTATTTCATATAAATCATACAATACATGCTAGAACAACAAACAAAATCATAGCATCACTAATAATCAAGCACATGCACACAACTAACTATCTAACGCAAGGTTAATCTTAAGCCTCCAAAATACATCATTGTATTAATCCCAACTTACCTTGACTCCTCGCTCACTCACTCGAGGTCCAACTTGCTCGGGCCATCACTAATCATCCCTATAATACAAACGTGATTTCAGTTTTTCATATAACTATTATAGGTTCATTTTATCATATAATGCTTATTATTATGTTTTGTTTAGGGTTTAATATGCCTAATTATCTAGGTCTTAAGTCTTTTACAATTATTCTAGGTTTGGGGTAAGGTTCGGGTTCGATTTCCGCATCGATTTCTAAATTAGGTTCTAGTTTGATTTCTAAGTATTGTTTTATACTCGAACCCTAGAAATTCGTTTCAACTCATAATATGAAATTAATCACATTACTTCCCGATCTCCTAAATACTATCATTACCTCTAATTAGTATTTTATTCTATCCGGTACACTTAAATCCTTATTAGTGTGCCGAATTTACTCCTGATGTGAAAAATTTTTACACTTTTCATCTAATTACATAAATTCAAGTTTCCTATCAGATTTATTGTACATTTTTATTATTATCATAATATCAATTTTTATCTTAATATTTTCTATCTATTATATTTCCAATAATTGTGTATTATGTACATAATACACATCTAATATGTTTATCACTCTAATTACTATCTCCCAACATCAATTATCATTTCAAAATGTCCAAATTCATCCTAAATCAGATTTTACTCCTAATTACCCTAATTTACAAAATTAGCTTAAAATTTACTATTTTTCCCTATTACTCATTTACTACATAATTAACCTAATAATTACATCTAACACCCTAAATACTATAAGTATCATACTTCATCATATTTTAACATCCTAAAACATATAAGTATTCACTAAACCAGTAATTAACCATTTAATTACTTAATTAACCTTAAATTACCCATTTTATGCCTCATTTTAAGGCCTAAAAATTATCTAAAATTTTTTAAAATTACCCATTTTATGCCTCATTTTAAGGCCTAAAAATTATCTAAAATTTTTGAAAATTAATTTTTGAAAACAGACTTCATAGCACTATTCTATATCATCTAAGTAGTCTACACAAAAATTTTGGGTTCAAAACTACACTCTTAAGGTCATTTATTTCTAAACCGAAAGATGTTCGGTTTTGCACGATTTCTTAAGGAGCATATATTACGGGACATATTTTTATCAATATAATATTTTTCCTAAAAACTACATACAAAAATATTCCAAAATAACAAAATTCATAATTTTATAAGAATATTTACTATTTTTTACAAAATTACACAAAATCGGGCTAGAAATCGAACTCACCGATTTGGGTGACTCCGGCCACCGCCGACCGCCGTGGCCTTGTCGGCCAGTCTGGACACTGCCACCACCATGTTCCGGTGGTGGCCGTCCACTCCCAACTACTCATCTGGTGTGAGTTTCCTTTTAAAGCCTTAATTGCACGGTTTTTCCTATTGTTTTTTCTAACCCTAATTTTTCTCTCAATTTTTGCCTCTCCCTAATTTTCTTTGATTTCTAATTGTCCAAATGAGCTTCTAAATTTTTCTTACTATTTATAGAGCTTTAAGGAAATTATTGTGGATTAATAAAACAAGACAATTGCCTTATCTCTTCTTTTTTTTCACTTTCTATTTATTGCATTTTAATTGGTTGATTTTTTTTTCTTCAATATTAGATTGCCACGCCCCAATTTTGAACTTTTCCTCATTTTTCTATATTTTTCCTGATTTTTCCTTAATTAATTATGAATTTTCTTTAATTATTTCATATTATTTTAGTACATTTCGCATATTTTAAGTAATTACTCGTATTTCTACATACATGTAAATTCATATATAGTATAAATAAATATTCCTAAATATTATTTAGGTCATTTTATGATTTTTAGTATACATATAATTTATCTCTAACGATTCGTTAATTATCGGAAATGCATTTTATGCATTTTCGATAAATAACGAGTTATATATTTAAAATTTGAAATTTTTATAGCCTTTTATTTTATTACTTATTTTCTTAAATTTAAACTTACGGGATCATTTTTACTAATATTTCTAACTTTACTTATAATTTAGGCTTGATCGGATATTTCAGCCGATCGAAACCTTGAATGATTGGTTGTGGAACTTACAAAACTACTATAGTAGAGGTAAAGCAAAAGTTAGAGGAAAGTAATGTGAAGTATAGGACGCAACTAACAAGCATAAGAGAAATAGAACGTTTTCTGTTGGAGATGAGATGATGGTATTTTTGCAAAAGGAGAGGTTTCCAACAAAGAGTATACAACAAGTTACAACCCAAGAAATATGGTCCTTATCAAATAGTTCAAAAGATAAATGACAATGCGTATGTCGTTGCATTATCAAATGATATGGGCATATCGAAGGCTTTCAATGTGGTAGACATTTATCCTTATTACCTATGTGAAGAGCCATTGTATTCAGATGATATTTCCAACTCGAGGACAATTTCTTCTCAAGGAGGGAGAATGATGAGGACATCATAAATTAGGCAGTTTTCCCAATTATGCTTCAAACAGACATAACATTTTATTTTGAATTTTTTTCTAACGCTACAACAAAGTAGTCTAGGTGAGCCCCGAGTGATATCATTTTGGGCTTAAAAAATGCACTTTAAGGCCCGTTATTAAAGGTTTTATTTTTTAGGCAATATCTTAATGATATTTTATGAATTCTTTTAGATGTCTTTTAGATATAAATAGTTTCTTTACATCTTCCTTTCTTCTTTATGAACAACTATTCAAAATAATAGAATCTCGAATTTTTCTTCTTTCATTGTCTACATCATAAATAAAGGGCACGTGGAAGCAAGTTAAAAATGGAGATAAATAATTAGTTTAAGCTCAACACTTAAAAAAAAAAGATTACTAGACATGATACACCATGTGTTTGCTAGTATTATATGCAATTTTTAATCAGATTCTAATACATAAACGTATCGTTAAATGATAAACAGTATGTATTAAAATCCCATTGAAAGTTATACACCATACGAACAGACTTACTGTATCATACTTGAAAATAAGTCATTACAATCAAAATTAGAAGTCTAGGCAACAAAACAAGACAAAGAGATAAAATGCTAGGCTAAATTAAAAATTATAATTTATGTATCACATCGTGTATTCATCTTCTTGAGATTCTTTGTTGTCGTTGAGGTGCCAAGGACTTTATCTATCTTATTAAACTATCGATAACCATTAAAATTTGTTGTCTTTATTATTTTATATTTTCATTTTAATTTCTATCATTCAACATCCCATATCCTTACATCATCCATTTCAATTGCTGGTCTATCCACCTATATTCTATCAGTTATTTTTTATAATCCACAAAACACACTTTAAATTCATCTTTCAAAATAACACCTGCCAAATACATAAATTAAAAAAAAAAAAATTCTTCCACCTCTTCTTCTCTCTCTTAGAAGCTTGCATTAAAGGGAAAAAAAATAAAAAAAATCAAATATTATTATATTATAAATTATAAAATATAGTTTTATTTTATTTTTACGTACCATAATTGCGTTGGCTAGTTATTTTAAAAAAACTTAGATTCCCCGAGAAGGAAAAAATTTGTTGCTCTTGCCAACCATCGTGGATGCTGTATAACCCAATAAACATGGTATCCAATGCTAATGAAGTTGTCGTCATGCCCCAATCCTCGTAGAATTTCCAACTTTTTCGAGTAACGTTGCTGACGGAATTTCAAAGACAAAATCATAGCAAAAGCATTTATTTTGTAACCTCTAATGCCTTTGTCGTACCAGAATCAATTCAATAATAGGTGGCATGGTTTCAATTGTTTAATGCAAATAAACCCTATATTTTATCTTCTTCATATGTGTTAAAAGATTGTCAACACTTAAAACTTTTGAAATATATGTTTTTAAACCTTGTCAACATCATTGTAGTCAAATGTACATACTAATTTTTCAATGGAATAGATAAAATTTGATTCACTCTCCCCTCATAATTGTAATATATGATAGTTGGTGGAAAAAAAAAACCCTTATTTTAGTATTTTACCTTAGATGAAACTGTTAAATTCACTTTTTATTATTTTCTAGGGTGCAAATTGGTAATTAGGGTATCAAAAAGAACATTACTTTTTTTTTTTTTTTGAAGATTTAGTGGTTCAAATGCTCAGCTTTAAAGATAAATGGCTAAATGTACATTGAGGAAACATATGAAGGCATATTTGTAACTTACCCATTCTCTTCTTAAATTGGATATTTCGTTCCATCTTGAAGGAATCCATATATTTTCCACATATAAGACGAAGAAAGCAACTCGGCCACTATACAAGTACTGTTACCATCCACTTCAACCAGTTTTACCTTATTAACAAAAAGTAGGGGAAATGTTTGGGTTATTTTGTTCTCCTTCTGGTTTTCCTATCAAATTGATAAGGATGTCTCGGTATGAACATGGTACGTAGGTTACGAAGTCAAATATACTTTTTACTCACGAGTCAAAAATCACTATTACACGGAAAATCTTATATATTTGTAATTTAGTTTATTTCGGGAAATGAGAATTAATTGATTCGGTACTTCTGCTTTTGTCCGAAGTTCATTTTGCCTTGCAAATTTCAAATAGAAAGGGAAAGTGCAGCTGCAATGGCAATAGACCTGAGCAAGAATCAGTTTTAAATCGTAAATCGGTCAGCTTAAAAGTGAGTAAGCCAAACCGTTAGGATTTAAAGACCCAGGTGGTTCAAGGGGGTGGAACCGCTTAACCCGGCCAGTTCACTCTTTAAAAAAAAAAAAAAAAAAAAAAGAGAATAAAAAGGTCATTAAGTAAAAAATAATAATTTGATAATATCTAATAAGTCATTATATATCAAAGTTATTTTATTTGCAATGGTGAAAAATAATTTTTTTTTAAATAATACCATTAAACTAATGATAGATAATTAATTATAAGTTAATTATGTACTAAAGAAAGATAAAAAATTCAATTTCAGTTAATATAAGTCATTTTTGTAAAACTTATTAAATGTTCAGGTCTTGAATATAAGAAAAAAATAAAATTTGAGAAAAAAAAATAAAAAAAGTTAGAGTTGCATTAAGTTGGAAATTAATAAAAAAATTAAAAATTATTAATTGTTAGTAAACTTAAAAAAAAAAAAGAAGAGAAAAAAGATCACATTATTAAAAATTATTAATGTATTAAAAAAGAAATTAATAAAAATTAAATATTTAAAATTAAAAAAAAAATAGCTCAAGGGCCTCGAACTCGTCTAAAACCGCCAGCTCATGGGCCGGTCATGATTCACTGTGTCACCGACCCATAAACCAACAGTTCAGAGCCGATTCCAAACCAATTTAACCCGATGCCCACCACTACATGGCAGTGTAGCTCATGCCCTTAACTAATAAGGCCAGTGCTGCAAAGGAGCCAAGCAAACTGCAATGTGAAACATTTGACTAATGTAAAGAGTTCTTTCTTGTTCGAGCTGCCAAATAGAATGGGTTGCGGAGGTAGCACCCTTATAATACAATACGTATTGAAGCCTATAAAATCCTATGTTGAGTCAAAATTCAATTATAGATGAATTGGAGTTTATATCGATTTAGCAAGGACAAAGACCCTTTAACCAATAGATGCTCGCAAAGACCAGGCATTCAACCAAACTTTTGCTATCAACTAATCAACTGCCAGCCTTGAGGCAGCCAACCAAGCCACCTAAGGTGGTCTATCATATCTTTTTTTTCTTTACCCAATTTGAATTTATTGCACCTTAG
Organism: Lumnitzera littorea; assembly: GCA_024138015.1. Lineage (NCBI taxonomy): Eukaryota > Viridiplantae > Streptophyta > Magnoliopsida > Myrtales > Combretaceae > Lumnitzera > Lumnitzera littorea. The sequence continues at coordinate 97,940,249 of JAMXBB010000005.1, read as the reverse complement.
CTGTGTGGTGCATATATATAAACTTATGGGATTTATATACAAGTAAGAGGCTATTCTCATACCATAAGCATTCTAATTTTTTATATATAATAGTGTATTTTTTATATTAATCATGTGGTTTATTGCTGGCCTAAACAAATATATATATATATATATATATCATATGGTTTCATCCTAAATTGATCGAAAGTTTTTCGCATATTCTTTTTAAAAAAGAAAAAGAAAAACTACTGATTTGTTTATATTGTAATAACTTATCCATTTAAAATTTTCACATCAACATATAACACTTACTCCTAGTAGATAGAGAGTTCATTAAGATATAATAGCAAAGTATAAAACTTTTACACTCAATAATAATGGGTGCACAGCATCCTTATAGATGGCCAGCTGTTCTTACGTATTTCCTCCATCATTTCCAACTAATGTTAATTTTTGCCTAAACATACTAATGCTATTATAAGAAAAATCTCCGGATTTTTGTTCCTCTTAGCCACTTATATAGATTTGTTGACATGCAAATTGCGTCTCAAACTTTCTTCCTTAGATGTTAATCAGCCAACAATATCATTCATAGGCTTAAAAGTAGGTAGATTTGAGTTATGATAGGAAATGAAAACAAAACTATAGGATTGAGGAGGCTTGGAAATACAAGAACATGAAATCAAATGTGAATTTCCTAGCACTTAAAACAACCTTACGAGTTTGTTTATGAAGTAGGTAGCCAAAATGGCACAAAGAAATAATGGATCCAACACTATGAAACCTCAAATGGAACTTGGTAAGATGGAACGCTTTATAAAAGATAGGCCCTTACACACCACCAACATGCATGAATTGAACTACTTGACCACCTTATCACTGTATTCCTGTTGTTATTAGTATAGTAAACTTCGCTACTCATCTTAGTAAAATTCAATTACTAAAATCTTTGCGGCCTTGCTTAAATCATTTCCCTATACTCAACACTATGTATGGTACAGAGGGTTTGAGTGGTACATGAGTTTGGTCCAACTTGATATGATAAAACATCTCTTTAGACTAATGTAGGGCTATGGGAGCCAATATCATTCATTTAGGAATGTTTTTGGAAGATTTGGCTTGATAATTTAAGTTTTCTAATTAATAATCTAGGTTAACCCTAGAAATTAGCTGTGTCTCGATAGAAATTTACATCTTAGAGTCAAGAGTTGATAACTTAGTTTTATAGTCATTGGTTGTTGAACTTTTTTCCGGTGCATAGTTACCATACAAGTTGAATGTGCTTATTACCTTAGAAGCCTAAAGCAACTCAATACTTATCAAAACTTATCCAATATTTGCTAACAATGCTTACGAGTGGATTCAGGAGTATTGGTGGCCTCAAGTAGAGGTCACGAATGAGCAATTATATTGTCTTATAAAGATAGTGAGCAAAGGTGATGCGATGGTAATTTAGATGTCAAACTAGGCCTACTCACCATGTTGAATCGGTCTGCACTTAACCTTAAACCATCAGTTCACAAGCCAGATGAAGCTTGAACAGTGACTAACCCGACTAGTTATAGTTCTAAGTCAGTTTAGTTGGCTTGATAGTTTAAGGATCGGTTTGTTAGCCTCTAAACCGACTTTTTTTAATATTTCATTTCTTATTAATTTCTTTTTTTCTTTTAATTTTTGACTTGATATGGTTCTAACTTTTGTATTGTTTTCTCAAATGCAGCCTCCTTTCTCTTTTTTTTTTTATAATTGCATTAACTTTTTAATAATTTCTAATTTTTTTATTAATTTCTGACTTAATATTGTTTCAACTTTTTTGTTATTTTTCCCTTCAAATTTTATCTTTTCTTTATATTTAAATCCTTAACATTTGACAAGTTTTATAAAAATGACTTATATTAACTTAAATTAAATTTTCCATTCATCATTAATACATAATTAACTTATAATTAATCATCTATCAATAATTTGATAATATTATTTTTAGAAAATTATCATTCATTATCATAAAGAAGGTAGTTTTGACGTACCATAACCTAATAAATATCATTCAACTATTTTTCTGATTTAATGGCTTTCATTCTCTCTCTCTCTCTCTTTTAAAGAGAGTGAATCGGCCAAGCCTAGGCCTTTAGGGCTTGGAAGTTTAGGCCTAGCCACTTTCAAGTCGGGCTGGTTCACAATTCGAAACCGACCTTTACACAATTTTATATCAGATAACCACATGTAGTTAGGTAGATTATAAATTGTCTAACTATTACAACATGAGTTAATTTTCTAAGTAAAAGTGGTAATTAGGTTGTAATAACGTAATAAGGCACTGTTTTGGACAATTATTATAGATAGTTATATTAGTGGCTAATGCAAATAACGAACCTAAGTCGAAGCAACTTCAAATTAAAGGTTTTTCTATTATAACGCTAACAAAATAGCGTTAACCAATATAAACTATTCATTTACTGAACTTAATCTATATCATCTATTATTGAAACTTATTAACCTATTTTATAAGTAACGAGTTTAGTTATTTTAATAAGATGGATAGTATAAATTAAATTTTATTAAATTAATGATTTAAATTAACCAGCATTATAGTAATATTATTTTACTAGTGTTAACATAAAAACCCTCTCAAAGTAATGGTCTAAAATGTCTATGTATTATATTTATGTTGATAAGTCTAAATTATTCTAAATCTTGGAATGAGAAAACTATTGTTTGTTTCACCTAAATAGAATAATAAATGAATTGATTGTTACATTAATCATTGTGTGAGTTTATTTTGTTTGTTATGTGCATGCAAATGTGCTTGCTATTATATAGGCCTTTTAATTCATCCTATATGGGAATCTTGTTTTTTTATATATATTCAAGGTTGGGCATATATGATGACTTAAGGTTTGACTTATATGATGAGAGTGGGCCTTTGACAGTAACTATGATTATTATGAAGAACGGAAGAGGAGACTTAGATTATCTGGACGATGTTGATTTATGTAATATGTAGATAGATGGTGATGTTCAAATTGTGATGATTGTAACGCCGTGTTTATGTGGTGCAATTATTGACTTAAGACCTATAGGCTTGAGGTAGTGATCTTAAAATCAGTTGTTGTAACTACTAAGGAGGTTATACATTTGTTTATGAAAATTCCCGTAGAGAGTGTTTATGGTTCATGGATATAATTGCGGAACTTCTAATAGTTTTGTATCTTTGCATAAGTTATCCGGATGAATATATGGAGGATTGTTATACCACGATTCCGAGATGTTACACATATTTCAAAATCTATTTTATATTTCACCTGCTAAATGTCATCGTGTTATCAGGGCATGAAAACAATGAACTCCGATGGTTCTAACCTTTTTTTTTTTTTTTTTTTCCCTGATAGTAAAACATAGAATGATGTAGATGTAACAATAAAGATCACCGAAAAAAAGAAGTGATGACAGATAATGTTCGACCAAACAAAAACCCTTGCTATTGCCCTACCTGGATTTCTCCATATCTTTAAAAGCACAGACCCACCAACGGACACTTATGAAGGGCAAAGATTTTCATGCTTAGGCCATGCGAATTTTCATTTTTCGCAATCAAAATTCAAAAACCTCTTATTTTCAAATTTTTAATGTTCGGTTCCTATTCAACCATGTGAAATGATTCCTTGATGTTCAGAAAGCCTCTAACAACCAATACCTAATCCCTCGTTTCCAAGTTGTCCAATCAAAATACATTTTGAGTCTTGCTTACAGTCCATATCTTACTTTTTAGTCTATCATACCGAAAAAAAATTATCTAACTTTCCCAGCGTTTACGGTGCTTAAGACACATATTGCGTTAGTTAAAGCTTACTGTTGGAATGTTTTTTGTTTTCAAAGTAGGGAAGCAATCTAAACAGAAAAGCATTAAGTGAGGAATAATTATACAACTCGATTATTTATTATAGAGATATATAATAAGGACGTAGGTCTGTCCTTTGATTTTGTATTTGCATCTAAGGGTTAATAGATAATTCTATTATATCATATGTTATGTAATATTTCTTTTATCGAATAGGTTTTGTATTGATATTAAAAGTTATAAGTTAAGTTTTTAGTATAATTTTTAAAATATATTCTCACAAGATGAATTACGAGTACGATATGTCAATATCATATGCCTATCTAAAACTTATATTCCCATATCATGTTTGCTAAGTTTGTCGTAATGGATTTTGCGTTATATAATTTAAGTAAGTTAAAGTTTTTGGTGTATGTGAAGTTTGTACAAATGGAGGATGCCTTCTCCACGAGCATGTCACTTTTTATTTTAATATCACTTTTCTACGGGATAACGTATGAGGTAAATTTCGTGATGACACTTTTCTAAATCATGGAGAATGTTTCTTCATTCAATTTAAATGAATAAAATATTATGAAAATATTGATTGATTTAAATTATTGAAAATATTTTCGTCCTTTGGAAAAAAAAAAAAGGTTATTATAAAAATAATAGAAAAACTTACAGATTCCACAACATACCATATATCCAATATGTTTTATAAAGTATAAATTCTAAAATGATTTCTATGTCATAAGGTAGATTCTTATTCTAAAATTTAAAATATATACTAATAACGTAAGATATGTATGGGTAGTGCCTTATCTTATTTATCTTGTATTCGATTTGTCCTAACTGCGTAAAAGTAAAAAATCTTATGATGTTTGATTCATGAGAAGGTATGAGATATTATATAGTAAAAAACTTATGATGTTTGCATCCATACTATAAATGTAAAAGTAATCACATGCGAAATCGTTAATTGTATTTTTTAGAATGTTTGTGTTGAGAAACTATAGAAGAACCCTAAAAGTTCATTATTTTTTAAATTTAAATTGTTGACGAGTCATTACATGACTGCTGAATTCAAAGAGTGGCCAATTTGGTAAATCCAAATGTTGTACTAAAACTACAACTTCTCTTTATACAATATTAGGTGACACAGTCAAAAAATAAATTGTTTTTATTTTATAATATTGATGATGCTTAAAAATAAAATAAAATCTTTTGAAGAGTAAGCTGATGATTCCATATGATGGGATGTAATGATATTTTCTTAGACTCGGATTTTTTGCTTTTCATCTTATTTCAATTATATCATGTATATCATGTGTGGTGTGTAATAATGGATAAAAAGAAAATTTGTGAACCTTCTCAAATTTTGGTAGGCTAATACACTATTTTTAAGAAGATAAGTCTTTTTTTTTTTTTAATCGTATTTATTTCATTGTCTTGTATATCTTTATATTTTCTAGGTACTATTTTTAGGGAAAATTATGCTAACAAGTGTTCGAGACATTTAGGTACCAAAAAGAAGTAATTTGTACTGATTTTCAATTACATGCTTTTTCATTAAATGTGGTATCAATATTAAAAAGTAATAATATATATAGCTTGCTTAACTAGAATTTGTAAGAAGGGATAGATAAAAATATATAAGACAAAATGTAAATTGACCAAATGTCAACCAATGGAAGGATGAATACTAATTTTGCTAAGAAAGAATGGGAATAAGATTTGCTCCCGATCATGTGAAAGTTACGCGGTTGTTTTGTTCAGCTGTTGGCCCATAGCGAATTGCGTGTTAGGACGAGAAATTTCGTGTCTGTCCCACGCCGTCGTATCCTGCTGTACCTCACGTTTTATCCCCAGCTTTTTTTCCGAACGAAATTATACACACGCGCTCTCACTCTCTCCCTCTCAGACCATCGTTGGTTCCTTGGCCAGCAATCCGAGGAGAAAAGGAACGAGCTCACGTTCCTACGGATTAACCTACGTCCTTTCAAAGGCAACGTGCCTCTGTGTAGGCACGTCCGTTATCTTCTTTTTTTTTAATTGGTAGAAATATAATATCGAGACCCACAAAAATTTAAAAATGTAATGTTAAGAAATTTTGATGAAATAATTCTGAAATAAAGCATTGAGTTTCTTAAAAGGAAAATATTTTAAAATATTGAATAAAACAAATCCTTTAAAGATAACAAATGGTCGACTAAATTTTCCATACCATGCCTTTTATCAGATTCATCGAATTCCAATCTATTACTCCTCGAGTGCTAATATGCAATATTGTTGACGAAAAAATATATGTGCTTTTTTTCCCCCTCTTTTGTTTTTTTTTTCCTTTATCAATTTTCTAGAGAACATGAAGTCTTTCTGACAAAGCATATATATTGGAATGCACTCATACGTTTGTACAAATTAAGAAAGATAGAAATTAAAAATAATCGCATCTTTTATACAAGCATAAGTTACGTAAAACTCGAAATAAATTTACGTGAAACTTGGTAATAAAGTGCAAGACTCTAGCAAAGATAAAAATTACACAGATATGAACATCGAAATATTTCGAATATAAATTAAGATGGCCCCTTGTTCTAGATAGTAGTTAAACCGGCTGCAAACGTTCGAATATGATTACAATTACCTCTGTGTTGAAGTAAGGAGGGGGGTCAAAAAAAAAAACCTATAGAAGATAACATCCTTCCATTAACTCAATTAAATATTCCATCAATTTTTTTAAGTGCCATTTCCTAATTGATATGCATAATTATTAAATTATCAAATCAAAATATGGCAAAGAATTTTTTAAAAAATTAAATGTAAAAAAATCATAAAATAATTGAGGTTCTAACCCTTAATCTTAAGGTGGTTAAACCATCATAGAATTCATAATAGATAATTACTCACCTGTATCAATATATCAAGCAACCCACTCATAATAGTGATGGCAATCCTCTTTGACCAAAAGAAGATGGTATAACCCATTGACAAAGATAGTTAATCATCCACTATCATAAATGCTTTGTGAGCCATTATAATCTTTAACAATTCTCTTTTAAATGCTACTCAGTTGCCTCTCAATCTTTAGAGTGGTCTACTCAAATTTTTTACTCTTTTATATTATTCTATTCTTTTTCTTAATTTTTGCAAATAATATTTCATACATTATATTTACGAACTTAATTTCATGATTTCTAAATCCATTTGGAAAAATTACAAATGAGTGAAGTTAATTTTAAATGGATGATTAAGTTCTCAAGTGGTTAAAATAAAATATTAACGTTATGTTGAGTGATTAAAAGAGAAATCGAACTTTAAATTGTTTCAAATAGTTAATCAATATTGTGATAAATAATTTTAAATAGAGGATTAAAATTGAAAAAACTTGAAATGATACTAAGATTTTAACCACCTATTTAAATCACTTATTAATAATATTATTAAATTATTTTAACTACTTAAAAATTCGATCATCTATTTAAACATTACCTCATGCCTCAAGCCATTGATTCTTTTGCGACTAAGTTTTAGAAAAAGTTTCAAGTAGAGATGCTGCAAAGTCTTAAGATTATTGTGGTACTTCTCTTTTCTTTTGATTTTATTGGCTAGGCAAGCTGCAATAGCTGTAGAGTTACCAGCCGAATAGGTTATAGCGATATCGATTGGAAATGGTTGAGAAAAAGAAAGGACAAAAATCTGAAAGGGTTCCGGTTCGAATTTCGAACGACGAGAAGAGAAAGCAACCGCAACTCACAAGCAAAAGACAAGGCAAGGATAAGGACCAGGTATGATATTAATAGAAGATATTAGTGAAGTAAAAATTAAAAAAAATGTTGGCAACTGAAATTAAGTTTGTCCGAGATAGTAGATAGATGTGAAAAGGACGTTTTTTGGGGGGAAGCCCAGGTCCGACCGTATGAAAGTGACCTTTGAGTTTTGTGCTTTTGCTTTCGGCGGGAAATTCAAAAATCTTCTCAACCAACTTGGGAATAAAAAGAAGTAGTGTTTAATTTATCCAACTATAGGAGGTATTGAATTAATACGGAAAAAGAGCTGTGGATATACTGTGAATACAACAATAATTCATGCGTTTCGACTCTATATTTTGAGCTTGCTGCAATCCTTGTGTTTAAACTTTAATTTGTTAAAATATTCTCAAATCATGAAACTTCCATTAAAAATAAACAGACAAGTAGATAAAACCTTATTTTTAAATTCAGGACGTCAATATTTACTAGGCACTCCTCGTAGATTCTCTTATCTTGTGTTATCTACTATTTTCTGGTTGTTTCTTACTTCAATTTTCGGTATTTATCTACATTGCCATCGACAATCTTTTTTCTTTATCCTCGATACTCATCAATCTCAATTGGAGCTCCTCTGTTGCTAGAGTCAAACAACGCCACACGCTGCTGATTTTGCATTTTCAAGCTTGCCCCGTCCTTACCATCACTAGGTATCTCGTTCACTACATCATACCTTCTGAAGTGTGTGCATGCGTGTTCGTGTTGTGCAGTTCATTTTTTTAGTTAACGTAATATCTTATAATTTTAGCAATTAAGATCCAATACTTAATTTAGAAAATATAAAGTTTGTAGTTTTGTAATAAGGTTTTGAGGACTGATTTAGAGCACTCATGAAAGAATCTTCGTTAAGTTAGAAACTTATAAATAGAATAAAAAGATTAATCGAAAAAACCTTATAGCTAAAATAGTGAATTTTACTATATTATTATATACGTATAAAAAATGTGCGAATTAAATATCGTTAGTTAATTAACCTATAAAGATAAATTATATAAGTAATAAAATTATTAAATGATATAAAATAATATATAGAAAACATATATATATATATAAGATATAATTATCAAGTAAATATATATACACCCGTAATTACTAAATCAAGCAAAATTAGTGGATTTGCCCTCTACCCACCCCCTCTTCTCCATGCGCAAATCTTTCTTCAATTTTTGCTTGTGAAACTTAATTCTAATCTTTGAAAATGATTGATAAGGCCTACACCAATTCGTGCTTTTTTAAAATCTGGCCCATTAATTTTATATCAATTACGGTCGACGACAATTTGATTCCTATCGGTTGGAATTATTATTAGTTGCTTTAATTAGTTACAATTAATGGTAATCTGATCTTAAATGAATCGTGAAATAAGCCAAGATTCAGTAATTTGTTTAAATATTTTATTATACATTTATTTTTTTCAATATATACTAGAGTTGGTTAAGAAAATTTTGAAACAATCATTTATTTCTATTATCCCCTTCCAGAATCGATTCATATCTCGTTTTAACAAGATGTCTCTTCCTCCTCTCCATTCCATCACTCGACTACCAAAGAAAGATGCAGAGTTGTCAAGAAGTAAAGGGTAGAAGTTTGTATTGAATGTTTATAGTACTAAACTGCAAAGTACCAACATCATTGTCATCGTAGAACTTTTAGGTGTGTTATTTTGATTTGGAATGTGTTAGTTTGAGGGCTTTGATAAGGAAGTATGGGTAGAAGTACCATGCCAAGTGAAAGGATTCGAGTTCAAGAAAAAAAAAAAAAAGTAAAGCTTTTGATCCGTTGTTCTTGATACTTGAAAATTTCAGAATATTGTCAAAGGATTAGATTTTGCAGTGAACTGAAAGGATTAAGTTTGGTTCAAAAAATTGGAATTCCATTACTATTTTGGGATGTTGTAATTGTACAAACAAGAATCAAGAATGGTTTTCTTGGTGTTGATTTTGATAGAAATAAAGAAGTATTAATCTAGTTGAAAGATCAAATTTAACGGTTAAAGCATAGTTGGGTTGAATCTATGTAGAAAAATACTTGATTTTTCTTCTAAAATGTGTACAATTTTGGATGTCTTACAACCAATTTTAAAAGTGGTTACAATCTGTTTTTAAGGAGTTTCAATCAATTGTGGTTGCAACAGTTGCTAAGTTAGTGTAACAGCTGTTGATTGCAAACTACTAGTTTACAATTGTGTAGCTACCATCTACGTATAAGGGAAGAAAAACCTACATTATTTGTTAACTAATTATTTTCTTTTAACAACATTATTTTATTAATGATATCAACTATTAAACATTTACAACTCGTCCACTTCACTGAATAGAATGAGCGAGAAATATAATTGGAATTCTTAAGGAATGTAATAAGAGAGTAATATATATTACTTTATTTAGTTGGATTAATAAATAACTAAAGAATAGACACGTAATAGAACTTTAATGACTAAATTACCCTTAATTCATTTTCTTTCTCAAGTAATTCTAAAGTAATAAGTGATGATACTAGAAATCAACTCGGGGGCGGAAGTAATGATAATAGTCGACGGTGGTTGCAAGTGATAGTGATAGTAGTAGCAATAATGGTAGCGGTGGCCTGGGTAGCAACTTAGAGGGGGATAGGGGTAATTGTGGCGATGATGACGACAACAGTAGTGATAATGATAATAGTGGTTAGAGGTAGTAATGGTGACAGTAAAGGTGGTGGGTAGAGATGGCGATGGTAGCGGGGATGAGTAGTGGTGGTAACAATGTAATGATGATGGCGACGGCAATGGCAATGGCAATAGCAATGGCGACGGCAATGATAGTGATATGTAATAGTGGTGGCAACAGTGTGATGGTAATGATGTTGATAGCAACGGTAGTGATGACAGTAATAATGATAGTAGCGAGAACAATGGATAGTAGCGATCGGTGGTTAATAGTAATAGCGATCAGTAGTTAGTAATAGCGATAGTTGTGATAGCAGCGGTGGCGGTGACGGTGACGGTGACGGTGATGGTAATGATAGCAATGGTGGTGGTAATTATTATTAAATTAATATAAGGTTATTTTTGAAAAAAAAAAAAAGAAATTTTGTAAGGAATCATGATTTTTTGGTTGAATCAAGGAATCCCCATTACTTAATTTCAAGTAATAGGAATTCATAAGGAATTGCGATTCGAAGATAAAAAAACTAAGTAAATACTATAATAAAGAATGAGAGGGAAATTGAATTCCAATTCCTCTCAAGTGAACGAAACATTAGTCAAATTTACAGTTTTACTAGTTATTACTATATATATGATATGTATATATATAAAAGATTATATTATCAAGTAATTACAGTATGCAAAGTTGATTATAGAAATATTGTGTTATGTACTATACATTAAGTAGTTTAATTAAGATATGTAATACTTGTTTTACTTCAACAATATGCACATATATAAGTGTTACATTATGAATAAAATAAGTAATACAAAAGCTTATTTTGACTTGTGATGATTTTAACATAAAATATACAATATAGTTTTGTATTATTATGTAATTAAATATTTTATTTCAACAATATTATAATTTTGATTAATTGTCAATTTTACATTATAATATACCTACTTAATTCTTTCATGTGTTAATTTCTATGCACTAATGAGATACTTAAGTAGTATACATAATAGTCCTATGTCATAAATTAAATACCTATCTTTTCTATTATATGTTACAAAATGAATAGCTTATTTTACCAATTCTAACTAGTGTATCTAGTAGTTCTATATTAATATGTTAATAACTTATGCATATTATAATATGGTTTTACTATACATTGTAACTCTTCAAGTATATTAGTTTTGATATACTAAATAATTACTTATCAATTTATGTAAAAGTGTTATATCATAGAGAAATAAATTTATACAATGTCTATCATATCCCATCATGATTTTGTTAAATATTATATATAATATTTTTTATTAATATGGAATTACTTGGAGCAGGGTACGCTCCTAAAAAATAGGAAGGAGGCAAAGAAGCTCCAATAGCACGCCACCAACTATACATTGGTCGACAACATCTTATATCGCAGGGAAATGAGCCTCTCACTACCCCGATGTCTCCAAGAAGGGAAAGGGTTGCGTATCATGAAAGAGTTACACATCGAAGTGTGCAATAATTGCATTCAGTCCCAAGCCCTCTACCTTTGGGCACTAAGATTCAAGTATTATTTGCCCACTATGAGGCAAGAAGTAAAAACCGTAGCCCAAAAGTACTTATAGTACCAAAAGCACACCCTAATCAGTCGTACACCCAGCATCACCCTCCAACCCCTGACAAGCCCATGGCTATTCAAGAGGATGGTAGTTCATAATTATTATCGTCAATTACTTCATGAAGTGGATGAAGGCCAAAGTGGTAGCTAAGATTACAAAGAGAAGTGTTGAATCTTTTGTTACAAACAATATTCTCTCCTGGTTCAGGGTCCCTTATGCTCTCATCAAGAACAATGGTTGACAATTTGATAACCCCAAGTTTAAGAATTTTTACGCTAAGCACCACATTACGCTACACTTCACCTTGGTTGCCCACCCCTAATCAAAGGAATAGGTAAAGGCAACCAATCGAATCATCTTGGATAGCCTAAAGAAGCGTGTGGATCGATTTCAGGATGCCTGGGCCAATGAACTGCCCAATATCTTGTGGAGGTATAAGACCACCCATCGTACTTCTACGAGCAATACCCCCTTTCACCTTGCTTTCAAGTCGGAAGCAATCCTCCCCATCAAACTTGAGCTTCCTAATATCCAAACTCAAAGCTTCGATGCTACCCTTAACGAGTTACTGTTGCAAGCTAACATCGACACCAATGAGGAAATCAGAGAACTTGCTGCTGCTGGAATAATTGCATACCAACACTGGGCCGCCCAGTATTACGATAAGAAGATCAGACATAAAGAGTTCGAGGTCGACGACTTAGTGTGCCAAAAACTATAAGCTACAAGTTCACACGAAGGGCAGGGCAAGCTAGCCCCCAATTGGGAAGACTCGGTCAGAGTTAAGGAAAAACTAGGCAATAAAGCATACAAACTAGAAAAATTGGATAACGAGCTCATACCGTGCACATGGAACACTGATAATCTCTGGCTTTATTTTTATTAGCATTATGTTATGTACATTTTTTCTAAAATGATGAAATAAAAAGTTTGTTTTTAATTGATTATCTACTTCTCTCTCTCGCTCCCCTTTTTCTGTTACCATCCGAGCCTTCAAATAGGCATGCAAATGCCCCACTAAGCATGTCAGAATGTTATCAACCTAATCTCCCATAGGTAACCTCGACAAAGGGAAACACCCTTTGCACAGAGGAACTCCCCTCCATCGAGTAAGTTAGAACACCACCGATATGATCTTCCTCAAATAACCTCAACAAGGAGAAACACCCTTTACATAGAGGAACTTTCCTCTACCAAATAAGTTGGAACACCACCAACTTGAGACCTCCTCCCCCCAAAGGTAACCTTAGTAAAGGGAAACACCCATTACATGGAGGGACTCCCCTTCACCAGGCAGGTCAGAACTACTAACCTAACCCCTCCTTTAGGTAGCCTCGGCAAGGGGAAATACCCCTTTCACAAAGGAACTCCCCTCTACCAGGCAGGATGGAACATCACCAAGCTGACCCCCAACGGTTAACCATGGCAAGGGTAAACTCCCCTTGCGTAGAGGAATTCCTATGCAGATATATTCAAACGAAAAAAGAAAGCAAATATATAGAAAGGACATTTCAAAATGTTCATCTATTCATTCATTGATCATTAAATTACACAATAAAGGTCAGCATCCCAACCCAACTTAAACTTATTTCAAAAATAAAATAAAATAAAATAAGGAAATATACATGCTAATTCCTTGGACCAGCTAACTCTAGTAACTTAGGAAATTCTAAGGCATCAATCTATTCAAAGCATTGATCTATCGGTGCTTCAAGCAGTAGGCCTTGACTTAGAGGGGCCCGAGGGATGCAAACTAGAAGCAGTAAGAGGATTGCCTAGAGATGGATTGCCTTAAGGAACTACTTCGAAGGTGGCCTCCTATTAGGCTGCTGGTGCAAAAATGGATGTAAAAGCACCTTACTGGGCCTCAGCAGTAGAAGGAGTGCTTGGATCATCAAAGGCTACTTGGGAAGCTTCTCTCTTGCACACTAGGACTTCCCTCTTCTCATTGAAAGTCGAAGAATCCAAAAAGTCAAAGAAGCTTAGATCAAGGTTCGAATAATAGGAGAGAACCTCCTTCCTCGTATAGCGCATGGAGTTCGTAGTCAGGTCTTCCAGCTCATCCAACTACTTTTCAATTTTCCGATAGTCAGCGACCACCTTATTAGTGACGGCATCACTAAGAACCTCCCCTATCTCCATTTTGGAGATGATCTCCTCCATCTCCGAAACTTTCTTCACAACTCCTAGATTTGCTACTCCAATTCAACCTTCAAACCAACCAACTCCAACGAAATAGCTTTAACACTTTCACACTTAGATGCTTTCGTCGCCAACTCGATTTGTAACCTTACCGCTGACACCCTCAGCTTGGCATTCTCCTTTTCCAATCGAGCCTTGGCTTCGCCCTCTTTGTCTAACCTTTGAAAGAGGCGAGCCTTCGTCCTTTACTTGTCCTCTAACAAAGCCTTCAAGTCATCAACCTTCTTAGTTGCTTTCTCAGCATTTTCCCACTTTGCATCCTTAAGCCTCACTTAAAGCCCAACCACCTGCACATGAGAGCAGCACAAGCACCTATTAGCCTTAGAGAATTTTCTTAAACATTGATTAGTATAAGTTTCTACCTCCTGCAGGTACTTCTCGTGCCAACACAACACCTCCCTAAAGCCCTTTACCTCTTTTTGGGCAGTATTGAATTTGTTCAGTTAAAGCAGCACTTGACTATGGTGCTGCAAATTGAAAAAAAAAAAAGCCTACCATTAACACCATAACGAGTAAAACACAACACAAAACACATCAACACAGGAGTAAGAAAGACTTACCTGCCGCATCAACGTGCTCAAGTGGCCTACTCTCTCCAGAGGGTCATCCTTACTTTCCTTTGAGAGCTTCTTGAGGATAGCCTAATCACTAAGGGTATAAGACCCTATAAAAGCCTGGTAGCTAAGTATCCAGTGTCGTAGCATTAGATCATTGGTGAAGACCTCTCACTTTATCCTTAAGAGCTTCCCCCTAGCTCTCTTCGTCTCCATCTCGGGGGCTCCCCTCGAAAGCTCTTCATCCCGAAAGGTGTACAACACTTCTTAGAATTAGTTCGGCCTTATCCCCATCAGCCTAAAATTGTTTAGGACTTCAAAAAATTTGTCCCCCATGTCATCAACACTCTGATAAAGATGAGCCATTGGCCACTCATTCCATGTCCCCCTGCTCAAAGGTACCTTTGCCAAAGGCCTCTGCTTTTTTGCTCTAAGACCTAGCTCTCTGGTTGTCTTAGGAGCCTTGCACTTCTAGCCATCCACTTAAGGAAGGGCAGCCCCTTCGACAATCTCTTCCTCCTTCACCTTCAAAGGGGAAAGCATTTAGACATTAGGCCCCTCCACCTTTGTGCCTTCATCGTCCAAGACAATAGGTTTAGTAAAGGAAGCGAGGGCAAGAGCGAGCAGAGCCACACCCAAAGGTTTTGCATCTACAAGCTCATCCCAAATCGTGATGGGAATCCCTCGAGGAACAAACCTTAATCGTGCCCTGTTAGTACTACCTTAACCTTCAGCGAATCTACCCTAGTTCTTTCTTAATGTTGGCTCATCGGCTTGTCTATAAAGGAACGACGCATTCTTGTGACCAAATTTTTTCCTACAAAAAATTCAATTTAAGGTAGATGAAACACCTCAACACTAGCACAACAAACAGGTACATAGAACGAACCTATGCCTTCAACCCATTTCTTTGCTACAACTTTTTTCATACTAAGGAAGAGCTTAGAGATTAAGTACCGAAAATATCTCTCTACAATCTCCACTGCATTAATCTCTTAGCTATGTCTCGGTGCCATGAAAGTCAAGATCTCCTAGGTGGCCTCAATATCACTGAGACTAAGCTCCTGCTCACACCCAGTACAGATTATCCCGGTCTACGATATCTAGAAGTCTGCCTCTTCAAATAGCTCAACTACTACGTACTCATCCTACCAACCCTTCACTGAATCCACAAGGCTACAAAACAGCTTCTTTCCTAAGTACGTGTTATGCCCCAAAGTCATAAAGTCGCAACAGTTCCACCGTATAAACCAACATATGACAGTAACTGACCCTACAGTGCCTATCTCAAATATGATCTACATAAGACATCAACGACTCCTTACTTTAAAGTAAATAATTTAATTAAGACTTTAGCTAAAATTTACATTAAAAGCTAGAATTATCATTTATATATATAATTATATTCAAATTATCATAAAATTCCTAGGAGATTCTACATATTACAGTAACCTGCTAAATTACATGTAATACATCAGTTCATATACATAAAGTACTATGAAGACATTAAAAAGACTTGATCATATAGCCAATTGATCCTTACTCTTCATGGCTTCAAAAGAGAACTGACCTCATAATAGTTGTAACGTAGCATACTAGTTAAAAGTCAAAACTTACAAAAGAATCTATACGAATATGAGCAACTACAGCTCGACAAGTTGAATTAGAGATTTATGAAAGTATAACAAGCACAAATAAGGTTATCAGACAATTAATTATATGCAATGCAACAAGTAAGTACCATCATACGACGTGGTTTGGTCCGTTGTGAAATCAGAGTAATTGCACTCACTCCAATCTAGGTTGAAGAGTTTTCGTTAATGCAATAGCTTACAACTAAACCCAAGTTTATGCAATGAAGACACCGCTCCTCCTAAAACTATTCTTTGAACCAATGCTCTCATCTTTACTATGATCTCCTCTACTATCACTTAGTTCACCTAACGATGAGGAAAAGACCCTTATGCTATCTTTTTCGAAAGTGTCGGTGTTTGGTTGGAAAATCCTAATGATCCCCTAAAATGCTGCAATGCATGTCAAATTAAGGTATTTAGGTCGGTTATGGTTAGGTACGATTTAGGGTGATCAAATAATTTCACACCAGTCCATATACATCAATTACCAAACACAACATAGGATTCAGCACAAAATTACATACTTAAGCACATGCGTACATAACTACTTACAAGCACAAACAAATACAATCCTAAGTCTTCGAGTACTCCAAAATACGACAAAGTATCAAACCAACTTACTTGAAATCTTTGGTTGCTCACTTAACCAGTCCAAGGTCGATTGGTCTCCATGTATCCTATAATATAAATATGCTCTTTAGTATTCATATCTTAATGATATATGTACATTCTAGGTTATGATTTGACTCAATTCTTCTTATATATAAATTATTTACTATTGATTCATTCTACATTAGTTCTAGGTTTGGTTTTCGAATCTGATTCTGGTTCAAGTTCTAAATCGATTCCAATTACGAGTAATTCCTAAAATACATTCTGAACCCTAATGTGAAATTAATCATATTAAGCTCAAGTATCCTAAATATTACGCTTAGTCTTAAATCAATATTCTAACTCACTCGATATACTAAAATCCTCATTAGTATATCGAATTTACTTCCGATATGAAAAAATTTTATATTTTTCCTATAATTAGCTAAATTTTGAGTTTTATACCAAATTTAATACATATTAATATTGTTATTATTATATTATCCATTTTAGGCTATTATTTTATATTTATTATAATCCCAACTTCACATATTCCTAAAATTACATATATTTACTACATAATTTCCATAATAATCACATTTAATACTTTAAATGCTATGATTATGTTACCACATCAAAGATTAACATCCCTAAACATCTAATTATCCTCTAAATCATTAATTAGTCATTTAATTACTTAATTAATCTAAAATTATTCATTTTATCCATCATTTTAGGGCTTAAAATTTTTGAAAATTAAATTAAAAAAATTGGCTTTATAGCACTGTTTTATATCACTTAAATAGTCTACAGAAAAAATTTGAGCTCAAAACTACATTCTTAAGCCTATTTATTTTTAAATTGAAATACATTCGGTTTTGCTTAATTTTTTAAGTACCCTATATCTATAGATGTAATTAAATATAATCACTATTTTTTCCTCAAATATACATACAATAAAAAATCAAAATAATAAAATTCATAACTTTCTGGATATAATTAATAATTTTTTCAAAATTGGTTAGAGAATTGGACTCACCTGTTTCTTGAGCTTTTGGCCACCAGCGACGGCATAAGGTATATCGGTTGGTCTAGGCATGGGGTTTAGAGTGTGGTGGTGGTGGTGGTGGTGGTTCGGTTCTAAGTGGTGGTAAGTTGTAGGTTTGGTTCAAATGCCCCTATTATACAAATTTTTGTAACTTTTTTGAAAACCCTAATTTTCTCTTTGTTTTGGATTCTCTCTAATTTTTACACTTCACAAACTGTTCAATTGAGCTTCTGTAAAAATTTGGCTATTTATAGAGCTTGTGGGAATTTTTGGTGCATTAATTAGACTTGACAAGGGTGTTATCTTCTTCCAAAATTACATTTTTGGTCTTGTTAATTTAATTGGTTGATTTTTTTTATTTCTTCCCCTAGCTACTACAACCTTGATTTGGATCATTCCCCACTTCCTTGATTTTTTTTTTCTGATTTTTCCTTTTTTTTTTTATTTTCTAGAAATTTTCAGGCAATTTAAGTAATTTCACATATTTTTACTTACACGTAAATATATATGAAGTACAAGTAAATACTCATAAATATTATTTATGTTATTCTATGATTTTTAGTATCTATATAATTTATCTTTGGCGATTTGTTAGTTATTGGAATGTATTTTATGTATTTTCGATAAATAATAGGTAATATACTTAAAATTTAAAAATTTTACATTTCATTATTTTATTGCTTATTTTCTTAAATTCAAACTTATGGGATCACTTTTACTAATATTTCTAACTTTTTTTTATAATTTAGGTTCGATCAGATTATTTAATTAATCACTTTAAACTTTACGTATTAAGTTTGATCCTACAATCACAAGGCTTATATTTAGGGCTTACAATGCGATTGGAGGTAAGGCCACCACCTAACACTTTCCATATGTAGAAGTGACTAAAGAACTTGAGAGTAACCTTTATCACCAGATACTCATAGAGCGCCTAGAACACCTTTAACACCCTACACTCATTGAAAGAGACCTACGACCAACTGCATCAGTAGCAATTGAAGAATTATTTCTCAAAATGGCTTAGAGGGAGGCATTGCCCAAACTCCAGGTACTTTTCAAACACTGTAAAGTGCCTCCCTAATAGTATTCGTCCCTGCACGATAATCTTATATGCCACACAAAGATCACATCAACAATAAAGTTATTTATAATCCAACTAAGGATAGATTGCTTACTTCTGCTCACTCAACCGCTAGACCTCTTACCCGTCTTGAGTGCATTAAATAAATCATTCATATGGGAGAGAAGAGCATATGCATATACATCCTTAGGGATGGTATTGATGATCCTAGCCTTATCCAACACCTCTACAGCCATCCTAGTAAGCTCGTCAAGTTATGATAGCGACGAGACTTAGTCCTCTCATGCCTAAAGGAGGTCACTGTTTATAAAATTGAAGCTAGAGATATGTAGTGATGAAGATGAATCCGTCTCACCTCTATTAGTTAACATGGCTGCAAAATTTAAAGAAGGAAGAAAGACCTTGAAAAACTTTTGAAGAAAGTTTGAAAGTTGATGCGAACGCAGAATTCGTAATAGCATAATAAGAAGATTGCAGAAAAGTGGTCTCTCATTGCGATTCTGTTATTTATAAGCAAATAATCTAGGAAGCCATACAAGTGGTTATAGGGATCCGTATAAGCACAAATCCCTTAGAATGCTACATAGTTAACATGTGGAAAGCGTTTTGATCGGACAATCACCTTTAAAAGGCAAAGCACATATAGCTATATGTTAGTTTGCCACAATATAACACTTGTTATGTCATATTTAATGCATGGAACACAAGCGAACAAAGATCACATTTCGAAAAGGTTCCTTCAATGAGAAGCTTCTTTAGGGCCCATTCGTCTTCCACCTAATAGGCATTATAAAGACATAGCTTAGCCGCGTTTGCTTAGTCCGTGGCAAACATTGTTTAGACAAACCAGTTTGTGGTCTTGAATCACCTGCCTAGGGAGTTACGAGAGTATCTTACTCTGATACCCAAACCAAGGCTCAGCCTCATCTGAGTCTTTGGCACTTCACTTTGGAATAACTACCGACAACTTCTATCTATCTTACCTCGGACATTTTTGGCCTAGGTATCTACTACCTCGAACATCCCTACTTCAACTAACTTCCAACCCAAACCTATACTTTCACCACGTTTGTGCTGTTGCCAGGTTAAACTTTGATGTATCAAATTGGTTATGCTTGATCATCCCATATATCCCTTTTTCTTACCTAAGTCTCAGCAATGAGATTGCGAGGGGAGGGGAAGTGTTGATACGGCACTTTGGACATGGGCCCTTTAAGCCCAATTGGATCCAATGCGTCTCGTGGCTTAAGGTATACCCTATGGACTTAAGCCTTAGGCCTATATTGACCAAGCCTAATAAGTCCTGCAACGGTTAGAATGTATAAGATAAGGATAAAATAGCCATGTCTGAAAAGAATGGGACATGTTAGATACAATAACCCCACTTTCCCATACTTGCGGGAGAAGATCTCTCTCACTAACTGACTTCCAACTACCGACTCCACTTCACTATAAATACTGAGTTACTACCCAACTGTAAACCTCTCTAGACTTTATGCATCAAGCTTACATATTATTCCATATTACTTCCTACTCTCAAAAGTCCCATTACTAATTTAAGTATTGGAGTGGTCACACCAAACCAACCACCCCCCCCCCGACATCCCTTCACTATGTGTTGTTTTGCAAGCCTTCAATGTGCAAAGCCCCCAAACATCTACCAATAAGAACTCAAAAACAATAATACAAATCTACATATAAATGTTGAATCTGCTAGTAATAGGAAAAATGATGAAGAACTAAGTTTAGTGTATGATAATTGCTTATTAGTATGTAACATATTGATATTGGAATTTAAAATTGCGGATTCTCATTTTGTTATCGAAAAGCCCTTAGATATGTGATTATCCTCTTTTGTTATATGTGCTTGATTAGGTTAGTATTAAATAAACATAAAAATTATCTGATTTTCTCATTGATGTACTATTTGTGCATAGCTAGGCTTGAGAGTTCAGAACCATAAGTGATCTTAGGTAACATTCCAACGATCAGTGTGTTTCTTTATTTTGAGTAAAGTCATGCACGAAGTGATCTAGGTAGATTTAGATTAACTCTTGAACTCATGAGTATCGGAGAGTATTCAAAACCATATGTAGATAATATTACATATATGCCTTGAGGGTATAAGTTGCCCTAAGTCTTAAGACGCCAAAATTGTATTATATTTCGCCACATAAAATTAAAGATAATAAATAGTCAATTGTCTATTAGCAGTATGAATGCATATGTGCTAGTTGTAAGTGACATCCATATATACATATGGTGATTATGCATTGGCTTTCAAATCATTCCTTTTGAATTTATGTTTTTATAGGTATTAGGGATATTTTGGTTTGAGTGTTGATATTAGCTATGCAACAATTTATGGAGATGTTGAATACGAGATTGTGCGTAGCTGAGGATTTTGGACCTCTAGCTATTATTGTCAGGTACGTATTAATGTAGTTACTGGTCACATTGATATATATGAACTCCTCGAGTCACACGTAGTGTATTTAAGGTGATGTATTAATATGAGTTTGGTGGATTTTTGTATTAATACTTATTGTTAATCTATATCTTTCCTATGGTTGATTTCTTCCATGTTAAATCATATATAGATGCTTGTAAAATCATTTTTCCATATCACTTCTCTTTTATTTTGCTCTATTCTTTTTGAGTTAACGCTCTTATTGATTTCTTATTCTCTCTCTCTTTTCTCTTTTTTTTTTTTTTTTTTGGGGGNATATTAGCTATGCAACAATTTATGGAGATGTTGAATACGAGATTGTGCGTAGCTGAGGATTTTGGACCTCTAGCTATTATTGTCAGGTACGTATTAATGTAGTTACTGGTCACATTGATATATATGAACTCCTCGAGTCACACGTAGTGTATTTAAGGTGATGTATTAATATGAGTTTGGTGGATTTTTGTATTAATACTTATTGTTAATCTATATCTTTCCTATGGTTGATTTCTTCCATGTTAAATCATATATAGATGCTTGTAAAATCATTTTTCCATATCACTTCTCTTTTATTTTGCTCTATTCTTTTTGAGTTAACGCTCTTATTGATTTCTTATTCTCTCTCTCTTTTCTCTTTTTTTTTTTGGGGGGGGGGGCGGAGGGGGGGGTGGGGTTATGTAAGTATATGCAAAGCAAATGAGCAAGATCTTCCTTAATTTTAGTGTTCTTAAGCATGATCTAAGTTCTTTTTTCTTTAAAAAAAAGAGGGGTTGTAGTTATGTTGCTTTTTTTTTTTTAAATCAAGAGTAGGTATTGAAAATGGTTTCAATTGTTGTAGAAAATGATTAATATTTTATAAGATAGCTTATGTCACAAACTAGGCATTATTGTACTTGGATGGAATGGAATAAGAAGGAAATAATTATTTCTCATCACTTAATTATGAGGCAAAAACATGAACAATACACTACGATACTATATTTTTCTCTTTTGTTTTAGTTGCAGCACTAGATTTTCCTGTTATAGAGTTGACTAATTATGTGAGTGTGTTAGGGTTGGTGAAGTTATTTTATTTTATTTTTCTCTCTCAATAATAAAGGCAAGTAAACCGTTAGAGTAGTTAATTGTATAAAAATCCTACAACACGTACTTCTACTTACTATAATAGGAACAATACTCACGAATGTTCATAGTTATGGCTTGGTGAAATTTAGGAAAATAATTAGAATAAGTCACCATTTGTGACTTGAAAACATGTGATGATGGACATTTTAAAGAAAAAAATACAACGATGGATATTAATTCATGAATTAATGAAAGGTTTGGATTTGAGACTTGTTCTCAAGTCACCATTTCGTAACCTTTTCCAATACCATCTCATGAAATTTATTAGATTGAAATGCAAACAAAAAATTGGAAATCGCATCCTCCCAAAGTATAATGCAAATTCTTTGACTACTGAAAGTTGAACTTGAAGCCCATATTGGGTTATTAGCGCATTTCTCATATTTGATTACCAACTAATTCATTCATGTCCTTGTTACATTAGCAACACTTGAAGCCCTTAAAGAAATCCATTGCAAGGACAAAATATCTACCTCCTTTCTATTTGATTGCCGGACAAAAGAAAAGGGAAATCAAATGAGAAAAAAATAATTTTCTCTTTTTAATTATCACGTTATAACTTTAACGGAAGAATTGAATTCAATTCATTTGATGAGAAAATCCATATTTATATTATTAAATTATAAAAAAAATTATTTTCTTTTCCCAATCATTACATTATAACTTTAAAAAATGAATCAAATTTGATCCATTTTACTAAAAGATCAATATTAAATTATAACTACCTTACTAAAAGAGTAGGTAAATTATATTTGAAGTTTCCACGTGACTAGGTGAGTGAAAATGTCTATAGAAAGTTGGAATTACTTAAAAATGCAGCAATAGGAGGAATCGTTGACTTGCAATAGTGGCTATTTCCAAAGGGTGAAAAACCAGTAACTTAACTAGGTTTGGCTTTTACTTGCTATTTTTTAATCTACAAGACTACACAGTTTCTTTGACAACAAAATGTCAATTAATACTTTAGTAGAAAACCATTAGTCATTACCCACATAAATAAAATAATTCCAAATCAGGAAGGAGGAAAATAGAAAGAGACGGAGAAGACTCCAACGTCATATCAAATTAAATCAGACCTATTTGTCCATATAAAATAACATTTTTGAAGGAAAAAAAAAAAAAGCAAATAAAAAAATATGTATATTTTTGGCCGTTTGGGAAAAGCAAATATAAAAACTAAAACTATTCCCTCTCTTTTGACTAACGGTACTGTCGTTTTCAGCAGGCATGCCTCTCTGCACCCCCTCACCCACCACTTCCATCCTTTTGCTCTGATTTCCCTCCCCAATTTACTGTTCTAAATTTAATTTTTCACCCTCTTATTCTTTCGTAATTAATTTTCTGTACCATCTCCTTTCCTTTGGCGGGAAACTTCGTTAAATCCGATTCATAAACGTCGCCTTCAGGTCCGCGATTGGATCTTTAGTTTGGTCTTATCGACAATGTTACGGCGAAGTTACCGCAGTCAGCTTTCTACGTTTGGTCATTTGTCTCGGTCATTTTCACATCCACTTCCGCTATTTAAATTTGATATTCTTTTAATTTTATATTTAAAAATTAAAATTATTAAATCAACTTCATCAAACATTTCTTGTTGAATCCATATACTTATTTTTCCTTAATTGTACCTATAACATTTCAAGTAATTAACATTTATTATAACATTAGGTTACCCTAATGCAATGTGGAAGGGAATTTGTATTAATTTATAAAATTAAATTAGTGAACATCTTGTTAACATTTCAAGTAATTAACATCTACCAAACGTTCGAGAACACCAAAATGCATCGTTCCCTCTAAAATGCCCCTACTCCATGCAAAGACGCTAATGTATTTATCGGCTATACTCTACATGTATACAGCTGTTGCACTAAACTACTTCCTAACAACTTCAAATTTTACTTTACTAGAAGTTACTCGTACCGTAGTGCAATTCCTAAGTACAAATGTTCGTTTCATCCCCAAGGAACATGTAAAACGTTGTGACGATACATGAAATCGTAGCGTTAGCGACAACCTGTTGTAAGAGGTAATATTTTGAGTGGGAGCCAATTGTGGCAATCATTGTGGAGGGAAGACTGAATATTTAAATAAAGATGTAACCACATGTCCACATTACCACATTAAAGTTGGCAAAAGGGATGAGAGTGGGATAAATCAATTGGAAAATATCGAAACTTTATATACAATGTATTATTCACGTTGGTTCGGTACCCTTCACAATTTTATTATTAATATTAGATACTTTTTTAAGAGTTTACCCATTCTCAGAGTATTTCCTATTAATAATTTAACTTTTAAATTTTAGTAAACTTTAAACTGTTACACCAAAAGACACTTCTATAATGAGAGTGTTATTGCTTTATATTTAAGTCTCCATTTGTTTTAATGAAAATCTTTTTTCAAAAAACATTTTTCTTATTTTCTTTTATTTGTTAAGATGAAAATGACCTAAATAGAAGATATTTTTCCTTGAAAGGGAAAACATTCTCCTATTAAAGGGAAAATCCTTTGATTTTCCAAGAAAACAACTTACACTTTTTAAAACGAATAAACAACTTTCCATGAGTTTTTTAACTTTTTAAAAGTAATTTCTATTAGATCTTTGTTAAAGCCAACCTATATTATTATAAATATGAAAGGACTTTAATGAAAAAATTAATTCAAAGCACTTCTTGATAAAATTTTACAATATAAACTAAGAAGGTTATAATAATAAACGTTAAAAACTAATCTACATATTATACTTTTATATAGAAGGCTTGTAATATATTCATGATAATATACTGATGATATTTTATTTAAGTATAACTATACTTTATATAAAATTTATACCAAATAGTGGAAAATTCTTTTTAACGTGTTTTTATAAAGGCAATCAAACATATTGAAAATGTTTTCTATTTACACGAGATCAACAAATAGGGCCTAATATTCTCATTAGTTTTGTTAGACAGGTTTAGGATTACACCAACATGAGGATTCTAGAGGTACTCCTTTACAGCTCAAGAGGTACCCTATACAGTAACATGTCGCCCCATGTGGTAGTTAACTCCCTTAATTCCAGTAGGTAGACTACCCTAGTACCATGTGTAACAATTGAAGCTTCACACACCAAGGTATTGTTCATTTTAGGGTAATATGCCACATGGTTTCATCCTTGATATCAATTGCTTTTCATAGGAGGTCACACCTTCCGAGAGTGCTCACCATTGAGAATGCTTAACCTTAGAGTTCCAACGAACTTTAGACTATTACATTAAAAAACATCTTGACAATTAAAATTCTATCACCATATAATTTAGAGATATTATAAAATACTTTATAAAGTTAGATCATCCATAGTTTTTGTACTTAGTGGAAACAAGAGATGAATAATTTCCCTAATAAATCATTTGACTTTGTAGATTTATTACATGATTAATGTCTACTATAAACTTGCATCTATTTAAAGGTTTTCTTGGGTTTCACATTGTGTAGACATAATTAGCAAGCATAATAAATTGCTATGTGTTTGAAATACCTTTTTGTTTGACAAGACAGAAGGACATATAAGTAGGGCTAAGAATAAAAATTATTGAATTGTGAACCAAACCTAAGTAGATTGAATTGAACCGTAACTTAGGTTCAAATCAATCTTTTTGTTTTGAAAAATCATGAATTAAACCAAATCATTTTTTAATGGTTCAAAAAATTACAAATCGAACAAAACCGTGAAAGATTAAAAAAAAAAAAAAAGTGTTTTTGGCATGAGTCATATAATCCAATATCCATTTCCTCAAACTTAGAAATGAAGAGGCCAAAGCAAACAACACCAACTCTTAGTTAGTTCTCACAGTCAAAACAAAAATCGAGTATGGCAAACTTATCTCATTTCTAACCTTTGCTCTTACATTTCTTCCCTTTACTTATATCAACATTATTTACATGTTCTAAAATTTTCTTCAATATCATAAATTAAGGAGAAGAAGATTAAGCAAACAAGAGAAAGTACTTCTAAAATGCATTGGATAATATAGTAAGCTTGAACTCTCCCTTCACGGTTGGAGTATTCATGAGGTTCTCTCTGGCTATGCTAGGCCATGTTTAGTCCTTAGAAGACTGTCCTAATTACAACTCAAATGCCTAATTAAGAAAAAGACTTCTCATTCTCATAACCATATCATTTAATCTTTTTGTATATTCTCAAGTTTCCTGCCCAAAATAACCAAGATTTTCCTTTACATGTACCAAAATAAGGAAACGGAGAATTTTCACAAACAAAAGCTTCTCTTTTATTATTTTATTTGTCCATTTATGGAAATTTTTAGCAAATGTTACCATCTTTTGTTTGCAATGGTAAAAAATTAATATTATGTGAATTGCAAAATAAATTGTTTTTCTTTAGGTTTGAAAAAATTATGAATCAAACCATAAAATTAATTTCGAATTAAAAAAATAATTGAATCATAATATTAAGTTCAATCTAATTCAAATGGATACACTAAACAGATTTGAACCGCGCATACGCTACTTACTACCACATAAGATGGAAGCTCCTTTTTAAGATGTGTGTCAATATCTTCGTACACCAAATTTAAAATATTTGCCAATCTAACCTGTATATTTTTTTAGTAAAGTTTTTTATCACCATACATTTAAATACCAACTCATATTGAAACCAAAATAACATGCAAGCTAAAAAATTAGACCTAACCAAATAGAAATGGATGACTTATGTAGAGGACTAAAAATTATCATATCGATATATTAAGTCAAGCCTACTATTTATTTAGCTTGACTCCTTAAGTTAAGTAATGGAGCCTAGAGAACTTAATCCATATTAGGATGATTTTGAGAGATTTGACTTGGTAAGGTTGGAACAGAAATTGTTGGACTGGTTCATTCACTCTCAACATATTTCAAATAGGCTCATGTACTTATAAGTAAGGTTATTAACTTTGAGCTCATCAGCTAGCTTATTTAAGATAATATGAATTAAGGAAGTTTTATCGATCCATTAATCACCTAAATGATTTAATGGATGTTATCGTGCTAAAAAGCCTATAAATACTCAACCGTCACTCCTCCTCATTTTCATCTTTTGGGAGAGAGAACCAAGAACAACAATACTTTGTAAGAACTTTGCTCTCTAATTTTAGATAAGTAGATTGGGTAAAGAACCATTCTCATTCGCTCAAACTATAAGGAAAACACCTGAAGTTTTCTAAGGTTACCCTTTTTGTCAGTTATGCATTTAAAACACTAAGATTGCATATTCCTCTTCCCTACCTCATTGTTGTCTAATAATCCCATTAAGTATTATTCTCACATTACTTTTTTAAAGTTATGTGTCGCACAAGACTCACGCAGTATGCACAAAATGATCGTGTTAGTACATCTTGATGACAATTATCATCAAGGAAGCAAAGGAAATAAGAAACTATTAATACCATTTGGGAGTTGGTTCGAAGAACTTCCCACCATCTTGCGATAGTAGGGGTAAATAAATTATTAAACAACAAAGGGAAAAGAAAAAAAAAAAAGACAAAAACATACTGTTTTAGCAATAGTCAACAAAGATGAAATCTGCTATCTATTTCTTTATTTGCTCTAAATATACCTCTACCTTGCATAAAGTAATAAACTTTAGCATGAGTTGGTCTATGGATGTAACAGAACAATTTCATATTAGGAGATATTTTATTGAAAATCTTTCATAGCACTTACTTGTAAAATTGAATTCATTTTAAGAGAAATTTATGCCCTTCCTTCTAATCTATGCCAACTGTTACAATTCTTCATAAAACAAGTAGAGCTCCACTCTAACGAAATCATATGAGTAAAATCCACATATTTATACACATTTGATCAAAGCATCAAATAACCATTTAGTTTCAACTTCCAAATATCGAGAATTACTTGAAATAAAATATCTAGGTTTTGCAATTAACATACCAATGAAAATCCAAAAGCAAAAGCATACTCCCAAATTAGATCATACAATGGACATAAAGGGACTCGGATAGAAAGAATATTCTCAGAAGAATGTAAACAAAGTCAATAATTCAATAAATTCTAGCCTTACATATTCATGCTTACCTTCATATCTTATTTATGGCTTAAAAGGAACAAGAGAATGTACATTAATCTAACTCTAGATTTAGTGCTAAATCAATAATTGATGTCCATAATACTGGTAATCAAACCTTAACTTACAGGTAAGAATTCTCCGATCTTCATTAGTGTCCACCAATATCTTGTAGCTGTTTCATTGTTTTCTAGTGTGGTCAAAATTGATTATTGATCTCATAAACACATGTAAAAAGAGAGATAGAAAATGTTATTATCTAAAATAAATAAATAAATAATTGTAGTAATAACAAATCGACTTTTGGCCTTTTATATGTATGTTTTTCCAAACTTTCTTTTTTATTTTTCCTATTGTTTTGGATTTTTATTTTCAATAAACGTTATTAGACCTTTCTTTAAAAAATTTACTTTGAAAATTTCCTCAGTGACCGCATAGACCCATTGTGATCTATTCATTAGTATTGGGCCACCGCAATTGCATAATCATGAATTCATGGGCATAATGACGGGTGCTATTAACTGTCTGATCCATTTGAATCGCATTGGCGCAATTATGCTACGTCAATCATTGTTTCTAGGTTAGCGTGCCAATGCCGTATAATAAAGTATTTGTAATATGTTAGTCTTGGCTAAAGGAAAAGGGAAAAGCAAAACCACTGCTTGATAAGATATTTTTAAAATTTTTTACAATTCGGTTCTTATTTTCTAGAAAATAGGTTTAATTTTTTATTTTATTTTTATTTTTATATTCATTATATTTAAATTATTAAAAACATAATTATTATAATGATTTAAATAAAGAGTAAGATGAAATTGAATTGATTTCGTAAAAAATACAAATATAACCGTATAAAAATCCTATATCTTTTATTTTACCATCAACAAGGTACTGGGACCAATTTTGAACCGGCTAAAAGCTGGTACTACGAATATTTTGAGCCGAAACTGTAATTATGGATTTAAACGGTTTTTTATATTTAAAAAAAAATGATAAAATTAATAGGTTTGAATCATAATCTGGTCTAACCAAGAATCTGATTCCTCACATTAGCTCACCAACGAATTGGTAGTTTTTTGAGCTGGTTTTAGGAGCTGGCCTATGATCACCCATTTAAATTCCTACCATGCTTGCAATTGAACACTATAATATTTCTAATATGTGTGTATCTAGAATTTTAAGACCGCAAATAGTATAATATTTAATATTGATATATAGAAAAATACTAAGGGATGCTTGGAGGGAACCTGCTAAGGGATAAAAAAGAAAAACTTTTTCATATTTCCATACATGATAGCACTTTACATGACCTTAATATGCATGTTTATTGGCTTACATTTCGACTAAGAAAAATAGTTAGTTACTTATGGCCCATATTAACTTCACCGCATAGAATATCTGCATAATGACATTAGGATTCATCAATAATTGAATAAGCTTGTAATTCGTATTATATTGTTCTCTTAACAAAATAAAGATAAATAAGTATTAAACATAAAATACAATTAAAATGACTATTTGACTCGCGTCTTGAACTTTATCCTTTTGGGTAGGCGATACTATATATGTCACCTTGACCAAACAAGGAAAAGAAATATATTGTACAGATCATGGCATAGTGGGGCAAAGGAGAGATTGGATTTCGAATTTGGGTTGGTGGGAAAGGAATGCTCTAGCACCTTCTAATAATTAGAGCTTCCATTAATCTTAGGTTTGATTTTTGGGTCAAAGTTTAGATAACCTTGGGGAGTCGAACAATCCTTTAATATACATTACAATGTCTCTGAAAATTCTCCATCGTAACTTGGACTTGCCATGGTTATCTTCGAGCATGCAGATCCTTTATGTTCCATTCAAGGATGGATGGACATGTACGCTAATTGAACTAAATCAACTAACATTTGTCAATGAAGTCATAGTCCTTGTAAAGCAAGTTCCTTACACAAGGATTTACATTACGTTCACCAATGGATAGTAGATCTTTCAAAATGGCGCTACCTTGAGGACCACAAAATAGTACCTACTTGTGATTCCAATGATGGTGATGGACTATGTGACTTACCTGGAAATCATTCTAGACTAATGGGAGATGACATGTGTAATGACAACATACATGCTGTTTTAAAGACAAAACTTCAAACCCACCTTAGCACTTATCCCAGTGACAATGCAACTAAGTAAGAGATTCATGATCTCGTTATTATACTGCTGTAGAGAGGAAGCGATAACATAGATGACTTGTGACTATCGCCCTTCAAAGTTTCATCTAGAAGTGAAGCGAATGCTTCAACTTGTATAAAAGTCATCGTAGTACAAAGTCACTAAAACTTTAATTAACACGAAATTAGTTCCAATTTTTGCTAAAACAGTAAAAGTGGTAGCTTAGAACATCAGAGGAGCCAACTTCATTCTCAAAGCAAATGTGATCAAGGATTTGATGCATGACATTCAACCTCATATGTTGATGTTTATGTATACCAAAGTGGACATAGTTTCTGCTTACAAATTGACTACTCAACTGCCATACAAAGGAGTGATTTGTTCTAAAACTAAAAAAGTAAGAGGCAAACTACTACTACTTTGGAAGGAGGAGTCATTTCTCCCTAGGAGATTCATGTCTTGGTCGAGGTTAGACCATTTTCAAACCTTTGGATTTTTAATGGTATATATGTGTACAATAAGAATTCTATTATGCCCCCATTATGGGAAAAAAATTGAAACTTTATCATAATTTTATATTGAATAGACCTTGGTACTTATTAGGGGATTTCAATTATATCATTAGTCCAATAGATAAATGGTATAGAAGACTGCTTAGTTATACAACTACAACCCCCTATTGTACATGTATGTCATCTTATGGACTCGTAAACCTCGGGTTTATGGGCCTCCTATACACGTAATCTAATAGAAAAAATCTAACAAACCTAGTACAAACTAGAATTGACAAGGGTTAGGCAAACTATCCTTAGTGTGCCTTGTACCTAGATGCAATCATTAAACATCTATCTAAATCAATATTTGACCATTGTCTTATATGCCTCCGAACCCAACTAAATCAGTTGGTGGAACCAAATAAACGTCCTTTTCAGTTTTAACCAATGTAGTTAGATCATCTTACCTTTATGGACGTAGTTAAAACTATTTAGACTAAACACTTGCACAACTTGCTAAAATCTTCTTGAATTACAAAGTACTCTTAAACTACAAAACAAAACTGTTTTTGGTCACATAGGTGTTAAAAAGAGCAATAAAGACTTGCAAAGATTGAATATCAATTAACCAGGCTCCCAAATGAAAATCTTATTAAAGAAGAACAAACACTCCACACACAGCTAACAAAAGTCCTAAAACATAAGGAATATTTATGGAAATAGAAATCATATGCCAAATGGATAAAAGATGTTGATCACAATAGAAAGTTCTATTATACACTCATAATAGCCTATGAATCAAAAAACAAGATTTAGGGCTTGCAAGACAAAATAGGAAACTGGATTTTTGACCCCAACCAACTTGAAACTCACATCCAAAATTATTCTCAAGACATGTATACAACCACCAAAATACATGTATGTAAAACTAATTTCATTCTATCTTACCTAAGGGGTTTCAGAAAGTGAGTGTAAACAAGTAAAACTTTCCTTAACTACAATAGAAATTACCCAAGCCTTAAAATCAATAGGATCAACCAAACCATTGTAGAAAGATGGTTTTCATGCGAAATTCTACAAAAGTTGTTGGAACATAGTTCAGGAATGTTTTATTGACCTTATCAACTCAATTTTCACTAGTTAGAGTATACCTTAAGCCCTCAATGAAACACTTTTACCCTTATACCAAAAAACACAGGAGCATCTAGACTAACATAATATTGACCAAACAGTTTATATAATATTGTGTATAAGGTGGTTACAAAAATAGCAGTAAACCATCTCCATCCATTTCTAAATGAATTTATTTATCCAACTCAAGTAAGCTTCCTCTCCAATCGACAAGTAGCCAATTAAACTCCAAAAAAGAGAAAAAACGAGTTAATGAACATCAAAATAGATAAAGAGAAAGCTTTTTGAAAATAGAGTGGGTCATCATAATTGTAGCTCTTAAAGCTTTAAACTTCCTTTCCAGTTGGCAAAAATTACTAAAATCATGCCTTGCAATAGTATCCACACAAATTATTTTCAAAGGATCTTATTTAGACTCTATCGCTCCAACAAGAGGTATTCGTTAGGTTGACCCCATATCTCCCTATCTTTTTCTAATATGTATGGAAATATTTGGTAGATTAATAGATAATCAAGTATTAGTAAAGAAGTGGAGACCAATCACCTTTAGAGGGTCACCGATAGAACTATCATACCTTTTCTTTCCTAACGATTTAATTCTCCTAACCGAAGCATCCAAATCTATAGCTCAAACTATCATTCATACCTTAAATACAATTGAGAAGTGGTCAGGATTAAAAGTGAACTGAGTTAAGTCAACAATTTTCTTTTCGTGCTCAATAAAAGGATATCATTGATATTACATCCCATTTGGCCTCAAACATACATTAAATCTTGGTAAGTGCTTTGGTTTTTAATTAAATAAAGGCCAAAGCCTCAAGCCAAAAGACTTCAAGGATATGTTATGTAAAATATAAAATAAACTTGTGGGTTAGAAAGGTATATTATTGAGCTTTGTGGGTCCTTAGCCAAATCCACTTTGCAATCCATCCCAACATAAAACTTACTAGTGTCTAAGATGCCCCAACATACAATAGAGAGCATCAATGCATTGTCTAAGAAATTTCTATGGAATGAGGATAATGGAAAATGAAAATATCATGGAGTTTCCTAAAGCCAAATTTGCTTGCCTAAACTACTAGCAAGTTTTGGGACTTATAGATCTTTATGTAAAGAATCAGACTTTTGAAATTAAAAGAGCTCAGAAATTCTATCAAAATGCATGCCTTTGGAGTATTCTTTGTAGAAGGAAATATAGAAACAACTAAAGAGGAAAAGAAATTCTCCTTACTTCTCCCTCCTCCTCTATTTGGAAGAGCCTAGTATTGTAGTACATGACTCTCATTTACTCTAACAAATATGGATTGTCCAAATTAGTAGTGGAAAAAACATTAGTTTTTAGTATGATAAGTGGGTCGATAGGAACAAAATTCAATCATTAATTCAATGCCCAATAGCAAAGAATGTCAAACTCTTAACTGTGGATCAAGCCTAGAAGAACCTATTCAAGTGGAAAGAAGAATTACTCAAATTTGAAATCTCTAAAATTATTTTTCAAAACTCAAGACCTTGTATCCTCTCAAAAAATAAGCAAGACCTTTCTTTTAACTCCATAAAGAAGTCAAACTTAATTTACAACAAACATACTTATCTTCGTGTCAGCAAAGCTCACAACAGTTGTTACATGGCTACTTATGGATAAGGAAAATTAATGTAAATCCTAAGATGCAAATCTTCTTATGGAAAATACGTATGCACATCCTCCCTGTTAAAGAGAAACTTTTTTATCCTGATAGCTCTAATATATATTCCCCATGATGTTATGTGGAAGTGAAAAATCTTGAGCATGCTATAGTAAACTGTCTTGTAATTAAAAATAGTCTACTTGCTAATAATGTTGAAATTTATGAACCTCCAAACCTACTCGAATGGTTAAAGACACAACTAACTTACTCATCCAAGGTAAAACTTAAATTGCAACCCCCTTAAGGAACTATCCTAGCCTACTTCTTATAGTGTTGTTGACATAATTATAATAACATTATCTTTAGAAATAGAAAGCCCCAATAGAATCATGATAGCACATGGGCAGTTGCAAGGACCATGGCTCATGAACACTAGTCGGTGGCTCGTTCTAAGAAGAAGGTTAAATTTTAGGTGACAATCTAGAATTGAGCTTAGTAACCACCTCCCCCTAAAGAACATTAGGTAAAACTAAATACAGATGCCTTAGTTATCTCTCCTTCTAACGTTGGCACCATAAGAGGAGTATTATGAGATGAATTGGGCCATTGGATTGCAAGCTATGAAAATACCTTTCTTAGAAATATAGATGGACTCACTATTGGTTGTTAATTTATTGTCATCAAGCAATGATCAAACATATTTCAAAACCAATGTGCTTTTTGCTTAAAGGGAAAAGTTTAAGGAATTCAAACAAGTCCAATTACCCATTGCACCTAGAAAGGTGAATTTTGCAATAGATCACCTAGCAAATGCAACAAAGGAATGCATTAGGATGAAATATTCATGTTTGTTCCCATCACTTCAGTATACTCACAAGTGCTTTTTGATATTAGGCCATATATAGTCACTGTTAAAGCTTGTAAACACCATAAAAACTCAACATAAGTGCATATTATTGTAAATGAAATGGCACATGACCCTGAAGGATATATGTCACTAAGCGCAACTGCATTTTCTTAACAAAATAAAGATTTGTTTTCACCATTAAAAAGAAAAAGTTAAAAGAAATAATCTACATGATCTTAGAAGGATAACTTATCCGGTCCATTTACATGGACTTTTCACAATCTAATTTCACCGGTAAAGTTGGATTTGTGTGATAAATCAAAGAAATCTTATCAAATGAAGGAAATGGAGAGAGAGTATGTATGTTTTAGATAGAGAAAGAGAAGAAGAGGTAGCTAAGAGAGAATGATATGTCTCTAGGGTCGAACACATGAAGAGACATCACAACAAAGCAAACCAAAACAAACACGAAAAAGATTAGCAAAGTTCGGGTAGCTACCCAATGAATACAACACAATATTCGATCCTACTCGTATATGACTCACCGATCTGAACTGAAGTGTCATTCGCCACTACTCCTTACTAAAGGAAATAAATAAGAGTTAAATGACAATAAGAATACTAAGGTTGCTCAAAGGAATAATTTTTGTGTTGAAGAGATGATTGTTCACATATAAGAAAGTGGGGGTTTATATACCCGTCCATTAGGGTTATTTTATATGTATGAAAAGATAAAAAGGTATTCTATAACTAGGTTATATAAGACATACTAAAAAGGGGTAAAAGAGATAAAGAATATTCAACATGAAAAGGAAAGAATCATTCTAGAATACTGTATCAAAAGATATATGTCGCTTAACGTCTAAATGAGAGAAATATGGTACAAGATAGGCGGAAATAGAGTAACACTTATGGTGAGGGGCCGACCTAATGTGGACCAGGTTAGGGACCAGTTAGTTCTTCTAAAGAAAAGTCAGCTTGATTTGAGGTCGGGTGCTTGTGGTCAAATTGGGAGCTCACCTCGGCTACTTTTAGGTTATCTCTTAGGATAAAGCTTTGTTGCTGAACAAAGGCAAATTTGATGCGTGTAAAGATCTGATAGTTAAGTTAGCATGCGATCAACTTAAGATAGGAATCCTTGTCTTGGCTATGGCCTAAAGCCAATATCCTCCGAATGAGTCCTTGGAGTTTTTTAGTTCAACTACATGTGATTGATCCAAGGGGTTGATTCCTATCAAAGAATGTGTAAAGTAATGAGATTTTTTTGCTCCTCAACTACATAAGCGATTTAAGCAATAGAGTTTACAGCGAAGAAGAGAAGATTTAGTGACGTGATGGCATCTATACCCATTATTACTTGCCAAACTAAAGAGTCGTAACAACCTCACCATATAAACTAACCTAAGTTAGAAGCCAGTTACTTTAGCTGCTAACGTAGATATAGCTTACACATGGCATTTACTACTTCAATACTTTGAGCCATCCAATTTCGAGTCTAACAGATATCAACCTATGATGTAACTTTTTAAAATAGCTTTAGAAAATAATCTTATGGTTCAAATGATCGAGGAAATCAAGCTTTATAAATCATTTAGAGTACAAAATCTTGATTTCAACAAAAAATCCTAAGAAGTAAATTAATATGAGAAAATAAACAATTAGTAAATGATTTATAAAAGTTCACAGGTTTACAAAGCACAGTAACAATATCAATAGCTGAAAACTAGAGGGTCATTAGTAAAGACCCTATTAGTTTCCTTATAAGTTCGTGAAATTGACAAACAAATAAGATTTCAGCCCATTAGTCTTGAATCTCACTCCCTAACCTCATTCTCTAGTCTTTTATAACTTGGAGTAGTATTGATAATTCTACTAAGAAACCTTTTATAGAGCAATGAGCAACAATTTTCTCAATAAATGAGATGGAGACGATGACACATATTTAACACCAAGCAACCAAGGTTTTTAAGCAAGGTTAATTAGATGTAATGCATATTTAAGCAAATGTCATTGCACGATGTTGATCGGTCGTCATGAATTAGAGAAATTGTGTTCGTTCTAATCTAGGTTTTGAAGAGTTTAATGCTATATACTCATGAATCGGAACCAAACCAGAGTGAGTGCAATAGAGAAATACACGCAACACGAGACTTCACTTCGAACCATGGTCCCTAATCTTGCCGCAACCTCCTATCTTATCACTTAGTTCTACTAAGGGAAGGGAAATGTCCGTTTTTGCTATCTTCATCAAAGGGTTCATGTTTGGCCCGATAATCCTAATTGTTTCCCTTAATGGGACGTGATGCAAGTCCAATCAGTAGTTAAGTTAAGTTTATTTTATGTTAGATTTTGGGGTAATCAAGCTATTTTCAAATAGTCCAATGTAAGTAATATCATGAAATAATCAATACATAATTCTAGCACTCAAAATAACATAACCATATTCAAGAACACACATTACATGCATACAGACAACTAACTTATTATCATAAACAAAACATATATTAAGGTCTCTAAGTATTCTTAAACAATATTTCAAAGTGCAATGAAACACTGATCCCACTTACTTGGAACTTAGTTGCTCATTAACTTGGTTGTCCACTTGTCTATATGGGTAATCCCTTGATATTTATCTTGATGTAGCACTTTATTCTGCATATAAATTAAGAAAATATTGCTAATTTACTCGTCTATAATAGAATTAGGTTGATTAGTCATTGATTTATTAGCCTATGCTCTAAGTACTGGAAGGTTAGAATAGTGCTATAAGTTTATGTTATCTTCTAAGCTATCCCTTAAGTCAATGCCATTGAAATATTTACTAAAAAAGCTTCTCAAATATCCTCTGTACCATAATAGACATTGAAGTTCACCACAAATTTAGCCTCTGCATCAATCTCTAAGGTTAGTAAGTTCCTAACATTTTCAATAAACACTTTCTAAGCTAAGTTCTAAATTAAGTCACCCTTGGAGTTCTTACACTAAAAGCTTTTAAGTTATCTCTTGAACCATATCAAGGTTAAGGTTTTAACAAGATTATCCTCTCAATCATTTTTTTAGCCTGATGTCTACCTAAGATTTCCTATGAATTACCTTCCGAAACAACTTATGAGTGCTCAGACTCATATATTTTTACTTCAAGTACCCTCCAAGGCACTTTTTGAATCAACCGTATGGTTTACTTAATTTTTAGATCTTTTGGTAGAATATCCTTTGAGCCTAGTAAATTTCCATTTTCTTAAGATTCTACCCTCAAACCCAACCTCTAAGCCTCCTTTATTAATACTTCTCTTCGACCTTTGCTTTTGATCCAACCTCTGAATTAATATCCAATTGAACATTTGCCTTAACTTCCTTCAAGTTATTATTTGCCTAAGTTCAATTCTACATACAACTTTGTTGATTCATCGAATTCTAATCCAAAATCTAGTAAAACAACAAAGTAACACTTCAAATAATATTTCTCAACCTCATTACATCCTAATTCTTCATCAAACCCATCATCATCTACCACTCTCATTATTGATTTCTTATATCTTCTTCCTATAAAACCCAATCCAACAACTCTAATATAACATAAATACTCCATTAATCACAAACTTAGAATCCAAGTAAGGTCTTTGAGAAAAATACAATAATTTTTACCAAAAACACTATTTTAATCACAATTTAGGACTCAAAAATTCATAAAAATTATAGAAAATAATTTTGTGAAAAATAAATTTGTAACATTTTAGTATAAATATAAGAAAGTTTATAGAAAAATTTTGAAATCAAAACTACATCATTAGATTTATTTATTTAAACATCGAAAAGTACTTGATTTCTTAAGAACATATACTATAGTTATTACATTTTTACAAAATAATATTTTACGTAGATTCTACATATGAAAATACATAGGAATAAATTTTTCCAAAATTTTCCAGACAATTTGTATATTTTTACTAATTTTTAAAAATTGGATGAAAAAGAATCTCATTGGAATTGGCCACTCTGACCACCTCCTTCTCAACTGAGATAGGCACAGCCTCCTCTCTCTCCTGGTATTGGTTGCAACTGATTTCCAAAAACTCTCTAAGTTCACAAACCACTATATGCTCAAATTGCCTACTAATTTTCAAAATTTTCCTCTTTAATTAATTTAACTCATTCAAATTTTTCCTAGATCCTAATTTGCATGATTGATTTCCAAAGAGATTTTTTTTTTTTCGAATCTTAGTTGATGGAGAATGAATTTTCCTTTCTCTCTCCTCATCCATTATTCCCCTAAAACTATACTTAAATTGCATGATCACTTTGAATAATTCCTAAACACCTTTCCTATAATGCTTTACACACCCATCTCACTTAATCCCAGCTACTAATGGGTTTTCTATGGTCTTTTATTAATTTATTATAATTTTCTTTACTCATTTTAGCTTAAAATGCTATTATTATGGCATTTTAATTAATTATGGGTATACGTATACACTTGAAAATTATATACGACACATACATGTATATTATACATGTTATTTTATGTCCCATTATAATTTCATTACATATATTATTTATATCTAAAAGTTTACGAATTAACGGAACTTATTCTATGCATTTACGATAAACAATATATATTTACTTAAATTACACTATTTAATTATATTAGTATTATTTTTATTGTATTTTCGAAATTCAAATCCACGTGGTGTCTTTAACTAATGTTTTGAGTCTACTTGTAAATTTTCAGATCATTCAGGTTAGTTTCACTTACACTCTAAATTACTTGCTTGAACAACTATGCGAGATTACGGAGCTCACACCCACTATGATGAGGAAGCTAGTGATGTGGTGTACATGTAAACCCCGTAAATTAGCTATTTAAAAATAGAAATGAACCATAATACTATAGATGACTTAATAAGTTATTCATACCGAGCAAGATAAAAATTTAATAAATCATAAATCTAAATATATTATAAGTAGTAAAAACCTTAGAAATTGATCACAACCCTAAATCGCATACTAAAACCCTAAAACTGACTTACACACCATTAATCAAAATTGAGTTCAAATTTGATCGAAACCCTAAAATTATAAATATAAACCTATAAAATAATTAAATATTACTCAATAGTGATAAAATTATAGTCGATTGTAATTTTCAACTAAAACGCCTATTCACGCGAAATTATAATAAAATTGTTAAAATAACTTGTAAAAATTATAATTATAACGGGTACCAATTAAATTGATAAAATTTCACAAAAATTTAAAAATTAATTTATGATGAGAATTGTTATAATTTATATGTTTCGAAAAATTACATATATTTATTATTAATTTTTATTTTCCTTCTCTTTCATTTTCAATTTATCTCTTTTCTCTCTTTTCTTCCTTTAACCCAATTTCACGTTCTGGAAATGGAAAGCAAAATGAAGTAGCCCATGTGAGAAAAACAAATTGACATGTGTTAAGTATACAATAAAAGAAAAATAAGAGATAAATACTTTATCCCATCTTCGTAAATATAAAGATTAGACAAGATCTTAGCTTAATATTTAAGCTTACTATTTACGTGAAGAAAGAAAAGAAACGAAACAAAAATCTGGAAGCTAACTTGCAAACAAACCGAAAACACTAGAAGCAAAACCGTGAGGAAAAAAAAAAAAGAAAAAGAAAGAAGGAAGAAAAAGAAGAAGGAAAAGAAGAAAAGAAATTAAATTACTAGGTAAGTAAATTATTTTAGTATAGATGTATGTATATAATATACACATGTATAAATATAGTATTTATATAGTATTTTTTTTATATAACATTACTAATACATGTATATGTGTATAAACACATAAATTGAATAATATATGCATGTATTAGGCTATATATGTATACATTTATGAACATAAGTATATTATATGAAAAGAGTATGTATTATGTATTTTTTAGAATACATATAATTAGTATTAAGTATGTTCATTATATAACTATAGTATAAATATATATGTATGTATCGTAACTATATATATGTGTATACATGTATAATTATTTTTGTATATATAGATATGTATAGTTGTATAGTATATATGTAGTGGAGTATTTTTATAAGAATGTATATAAGACATATATATATATATATATAATATAGAGTATATGCTTTGGGGTATACGACATAATATATGTATAATATATAGTATACATATTTTATAACAAATATTATGTAAATATATATACCGAATATATATTATAAGAATAGGTATTTGTAAATTATTTATATATATCTAAGTATTCGGAAATTATATAAGTATATTATTATGTATAAATACAAA